>OZ024904.1:25937307-27137307 GCA_964017125.1 Flabesymbios commensalis | reverse complement strand
ATCCATTGCCGTAGGCTCTGTAGCACCATCCCAATATACGCTGGGAGTTTTAGTAGCTGTCTTACCTCGAGCTTTATACTGAAGATTCTCCTCTTTTGACACCTTCTTTGTCACTTTCGTTTTAGTTGGAGTCCACATACCATGTTTTTTGCTGCGGCATAAAACACATATAATGACCAGTATAATTATTATGAGAGCCAGGACTATTGCTGCCGCTATGATGGCTACCTTCACGCCTGTACTTATGCCGTCCTCCTTTTCGCTCACAACCACCGTCATTGTTGTAATCATGGTAAGTAGACATATCTGTTGTGCGTTTTCTCCAACAATGGAAGACAGTTTTACATTATTGTCTGGAGTATAACAATTCACCTCATCGCCGTCTTCAAAAACATCAGATCTACCATCAGGGTCACAATGTCCGTTCTCTTCCAGTTTAGTACTGTACCACCTAGAAAGCTCGCCAACATCATCACAGTCCCAATAATTAGCAGCTAATGAAAGGCTGTCTAATACTGGAATGTGGTTGAACAGTCCATTTGGAAGTGTTGTTAAATCATTTTGTGACACATCTAATTTTTGTAATTTCACCAACCCTTCAAATGTATCAGCATGGAGAGAATGAATGTCGTTGTTTGCGCAGTTTAATTCAGTTAGGTCATTCAGCCCTATAAAAGCTCCATTGTCAGTTAATATACTTAAAGAGTTGCTTCCAATGTTCAGATAAACTAATTTCTTCAGCCCAGAGAAGCTGGCCGACGTAATTTCTGATATATTTAAATTATCCAGACGTAATTCTTTCAAGGCATTTAAACCAACGAAAACTGTATCCGTGTTTCTGATGGGGTTATCATTTAGATGGAGTAAACGGAGTGTGGACAGCTCTTGAAAGGTGCCCTCTTTTAATGTTGTAATCTGGTTTTCACCTAAGTAAAGTGTCTCCAGAGATGACACTCCCTGGAATGCACCCAGCTCAATCTCTGTTATAAAACTATATTCCATGTTCAATTGGTTAAGACCAGACAATTCACTTAATTGATTTTGTTTAATAATTGTCAGCTGATTTCCAGACAAATCCAAACTATGCAATGAGCTCAAACCTGAGAACGAAATTCGCCCCAAGTCTGTAATTCCGTTATTGTAGAGAACAGCTGAATAGAGATGTGTACAGTCTGCGAAACTGTCAAGAGGTATATCGCGGATGACATTATTAGTCAAATCCAGTGTTGTCAATGAAAACAGATCTCTTAGAGAATGTGGCTCCATTGTTCCTATTTTCATATGGGCTAATGACAAACTTGTTAGGTTAGTTAATCCTTTGAATACGCGGTTTGGTAATGTCATAGCAGGTGTATTTGGTCTAGAATATTGTTTGTGCATAGTCAGTTTTTCTAATTGGTTAACATTCACAAACAAACCTTCACCAAGCTCGCTCACGTGGGTCAAGTCCATCTTGAGCGTACTTAATTTATGAAGTGTTGGAATGGACCCCTCCTTGGTGAGATCTACCTGATGTCCTTCAGGGAACAATAATGACAAGCCTGTCACGTCTTCTCTGATGGTAGTCAAATCATCACTAGTCCGTATCTCACATTGCTGAGAATTAGGGACGTTGTCGACTGGTTCATCAGAACAATCAGCCCATACTGAACACGTTAGGCAAAGAAACAGGAAGGCGAACCTGGCAGGAATGGTGACCACATAAGGTGCGCCTATAGACCTGTGGTCTGCCATGCTCACGATAAAGACGTCTAGTGTATATAGTGTATAAACAGCGCACCTGTCACTCCTATCTGACTGTTATGACGCCCGTAAATACTACTAGCGTTGTAGCAGCACCTGGACACACTCCGCTCACAATGTCACTGTTAATCCATGTAAGGCCTGATATAGTGATATACTCCTAACAGTTAGACATGCTAAAAGTGAAGCTGTGAACCACGTCTAGCCTTAGTCATTGACACTGTGGATGGTGACCCATTGACGTAGGCCTGCCAGCACGCGCATTATATATTGGCTTTCCTGGTATAACCCCCTCCTCGCTCCCTCTCTATCGCTCCATATTATACATCTACAGACAGGTCACAACCTCAACCAACCAGATAAATAGTTATCATATGTGGTTCCGGCGCTATACGTGTAATGTGGCTGACTGCCTACCTGTGCAATACACGCATGATTGCCCGTGCGTAGGACGTGTAGGCAGGTAAATAGCGTTCACGCATACATGTATTAACAGGTAGCCGCTGTATGTACTACTGGCTGTCACCTTGACATCAAACAAAATAATTAACTCATGCCTAACTAAGAACTGATAATACCAAGATCCTGTTCTCTGCCATATTAAGCTACTTCACAATAAACGAAAAGTTACGATACTCTCCTTTCAATGTGAACATTTTTAAATACTGATTTTAGATATCAGCTAATAAACGTATCGCAAAAAATGTTGGACCCAATCAATGTTTTTGTTTCCTTGGTACTATGAAGCGTTCTGTCATGTACTACCAGTATAATCTATATAATATATGGATTTTGTATATATATATATATATAAATATATATATATAGCCGACCTTGGTTGATGTTGTATCCAGTCTCTGCGTGTGAACCCTAGCGCCAATCAATTACGACACACTGACCCAATGCCTGTTTAACCCTTTAAGCGCTAATAGTGACTATAGTCGTTTTTATTCTATTTTATTGGCCGATTAAGTCATTGTTATATTGGAAACGAAATGTCTAATTAAACATCAAGATTTGCAAATCTTTGGTATCATATTTTAACAAATCTGAATACGCCACACACAACTTCAAGTGGGTGGAACTTAAAAAAAAAGGTCTGTCTTTTACAAAATAATTATACTCATTTAATAGATTTATCTATTCGACATCCAAAAAAAAAGAAAATACAATTTGATACGTAATACAATTTGTCTAGAAACCCCAATTAACCCTTTCAGGCCTGAATTTACCATTGTCATCTTCATCCACTACAAGCCGCGAATTGCTGCCGCAATTCTCGACTTGTAGTGAATGAAGATGACTTAAAATGGGTTGGAAATGAAAAAAATGTATTGTTATTATTAAAACAGTTCCATGAACATGTTCGTTCTAAACCCCTAGTTTAAAAGGAGATTAAGTCATTTTTCAGAGATGCAAAATAATGCTTTAATGCATCGTAAGGGCTTAAAGGGTTAGGACACTACGTGTCGCTCTCATAGGGGCCACCCTGTGTAATTATTAGTAATAACTGTGCTTAAACATTTCTTCGACTGTGATATTTTACTCTAAGTCTTAACCCTTGTCCTGCTATGCCCGGATATGTACGGGGTTGAGAATGTTTTAGATCAATCAAAATATCACCTAATTTTGATAAAATTGTTTTTAATAGACGTTTTGTTGATCCAATAATTTAATTTTAGACATGTCTATTTTTCATAAATAGTAATATTTTTCGTCATTTGAAGCTGGAAATTGCGTTAGCAATTCCAGCTTCAAATGACGAAAAATAAAATTGAAGCAATTCAGCAGGACAAGGGTTAATACTTGGTAAAACATAGACTTTAAATTTGTAATAAAACGCCGCCAATTATCATAGGAAATAATGCCTCAAATTATCATTCTGCCTTAAAGAATGATTAAATTGTCTGCATAGCGTTTTAAAACGTACATTATGATTTTTACGAAATTGTTTCAACAACATAATGACGGTTAATTTGGATATTTTATTCACATACAGCTAATACTCTACACTCGTAATATATGTATATATTCAACCCCATTGTGACTTCACTCTTGACAAGTTGGCCCTCGACCAAACACCACTGTTTCTGTTCATCCATAGAGAATGCTGCCATTTATAAATAATTTATCATTTTCAATTTACCTGGACAACTTACAAATTTGGCTGGCATAAGTTGGCTAAAAATACAAGATTTTGCCACATCGGGATTCCAGAAAGGGATTTTTAGTTTATTTTTGCCTTGGTCAGAAATAGAAATTCATTAATTTTCCGATATAAATATGGACGAAATAAAGTCCACGAACTCTCAAATCCCTTTTGCAGTTTGAAAATGTTATCACTTCTAATTTTAACACCTTTTGTCTGTAGATAATGGTAAATATACAAACACATCAGGTATCGCCACAAGCTGTCGATCTTGTCGTCAACTTGTTAGTGACACCATTCCCTTGAAAAGATTAACTTATTAAGTGAGATCATCTAACTGTTAAGATTCCTGAAGATTCGAAGTAATCAATCAAGGTTCTATGTGTGATAGACCCCAAGGCGCTAAATGTCGGGGCTATAATATATGCCCTTACCACCCCCCCCCCCTCCCGCCCCTATGAGATGTTGGGTCAATGTCGTTTTATTTTTTTGCCACCGTGTGCGACGCTGGCCTAACATTAATACAACATATAGTGAACGTCTGGTGTTGACTGGGCCGCCGTAGGCCTGTTTGCTTTGAATAAACGTGCGGAGTATTTTGGTTGACTCTGACCCGTGTTCTGGTGAGCAATATGACGTGCACATTAAAGGAGGATCCGATGACTCAGTGCTTGAGCACGCCGCTTAATAAATGTCGTCAATAGTGGAGCAGTGACGATCTAGAAAAAAACACACCTGATCACTTAAAACGACTCTATAAGTAGTTTATTATTATTATTATCACGTAATCAAATAATGGTAGACCTTGTGATATAATACTAGCTTTAAGGCACACTGCCAATTAAGAATGAAGTCATCACATGACTTGTTTGTTTTAAATTGCTCATCTCTGTTAGACTGAAGTCCATTTCCGGAGATCAAAGGCGTGATCAACACCCACACCTGTCCCCAGCTAACTACCACCGCATAGTGTAGTAGATATATAGAGCTTCATTTTCCAACAAACACAAAACATTACCCTGTGTTGGTTTAATGTTCGGCCAGTGTCGCAGTTGTTGGACCAACGTTAAACCAGCATAGTGTAATATGTCGTGTTTGCTAGGTAACTGTCTGATCACGACTCAGATCTAGGACATTATTCAGATAAGAATCTATAACCATTATGACCTATAGCTGATGACACAAGGAATACCCAAGTCACAACGCCTAAATTCCAGGTGATCGATCTACGAGCCGTTAAAAATATGCGACCAAGAAAGTATGTCTGATGAGGTCACCATTCTTAGGCACGTAAAACCACTCGTGTCATATCAGTAAAGATTTACAACACACGTCACCTTGAGCACCAGTCTTGTTTTACTCGACAATACGACGTTATTTTTGCTTAATAATAAAAATATCACGTCGAGTGGTTTCAAATGCTAGCGCAAATTCCAGAGTGAAAATTTAACCCTCATGCTGCCGAGTTGCTGCGCACTATTTTTCATTCATTTGGAGCTGGAATTGCTAACGTAATTTCCAGCTCCAAATGACGAAAAATATTTATATTTTTGAAGAAATAAACGTCTGTAAAATTCTATTTTTAGATTAACTAAACATCTACCACTTAATATTTTACGATTCGAGTTCAATTTATTTGGTCCGACATTTGCTTGAAAACGCATATATACGGTCCAGGCAGCATAAGTGTAGACAAAGCAGTTTTATTCTTAGAAACTAGATTTCCTATAAATTACAATAAATGCGTGTTATACCAGACGTTTATAGTGCCTTATTTTATTATACTAGTCTAGTTGATAGAACAGGTCGAACGTGTTTTATTCGTCACAAAGTCATGTCTCTAAGACTTTAATGTTTGCTTAAGATGAGACAATACTGTTTACTAAGATGATCTTCACTGTGGTTATATCTCTGTATTGATAGGGCGTAAAAGATGACGTTATTTTAAAGAAAAATCACTACATTCAATTGATTTATTGGCGCCTGTATAGCGATAGCTCTGTGTTGGGGAGTCCGGAGATATATTTCTTTAAAAATATTATCCGCAATAAAACGTCCACAAAATATATGAAAATGGATGAAGTGGAGAGGATGTTTCTAATCGATGCAGGCTGATACGGTTACCCTGGTTACCTTCGTACAGACATGGATAAACATTGCACTTACAACTATGTTTAAAATAGTATTTGCAGCAGTTATGAACTAATGTTGAAACATAAGAAATGAAGAAGATAATAAACTTAAAGAAGAGTTGCCGCTGATAATCAAGTAGACGCTTCGTATTTCAATGCCGTGAAATACAAAATACCGTTATTTGAAAAGATACTTTGTTAAAAATACAGCAGTCCGTGTAGCAGCTTTGGGTTATAGACCCAGCAAACATGCGTCTCGTGTATGCTGGGAGTGGCGTATTAAATACTTTTCTCAGGTTGTTAAATACAGATTGTTAAATAAGAGTTCACGAAATATACGGTCCATATATAATAATAGCATCAATATATCTGTATTCTACATCTAATTAAAATGGTTGGAATGAATCAAATTGTGTAGCGCTTTAAATGTTTGTTAATTTAATTCTAAAACTTGGTCCTTAGTTTGTTATGATAAAGAAATAGGCGGTTTTGACCAACCGAGTTGTTCCCTTGCATTCCTGCTGCTCCACCACATTTCCTATTAAACACGAGACGTTGATCCAATGTTTATTTAATGTTGGGCCAGCGTCGCAGACGGTGGTCCAACATCAAATTAACATTAGGTCAACGTCTCGTGTAGCGCCACAAATACGTTCTCTGTGAGGAATAGTGACGCTATCCACCGGGCACACAACATTGTGTCAACGTGTAATCAACCTCTTTCACATTGATTCAACGTCGACACAACGTTGTTTTTCCAGTGGGTAACAGTTTTAAGCGTTTACTGAATGTGAGGATCCAACATAAAACTAGCTGGCACAATTTCTGCCTAGTTTGTTTTCTGATCATCAATTGCCGTATACCGAGCTCTGCTATGACTTAACCAAGGTACACCAATCTAGCTTGTGTACACCTCGATTATACATCATAGTTTTTAAAATATGTTCTTTTAATTGATGGTTCCTAATGACACAGTAGCTGCTTTACCAAACGAGAATACAATGATGCCAGCTTGTGTGATGGATGTGCACCTACGTGTAGTTATCGATGTATTAAATAACAAAGCATCTGGTTCATGTGGTAACCTCTTGAGTCCTATTTTAACGCCAGCGAAATGTTCAGATTATGACATAAATTCACTCAGGCATAACTATAAAATACTGCCGCTACATGTACTGTGCATATACCATGCACTGTGTACTATGTGCATTTAAAAGGTTGTTTTATTGGATAAAGCACCCCGCTTATGTGCGTATACCTCTGTATTCTATACATTTAAGGGTATTTTATTGGTTAAAGCACCACGATATGGAACTTGCTTCTGAATTCAAATTTTAAATCTCTATAGTTCTATAAAACAATATAGGCTCAAAAGTAGTCCCATTGAACACTAAATATATTCAAACCTTTTAAAATTGCGTTTCATCTTCTTTTGTCATTGTCAACTCGTTATCTGGAGTTTAGAGTGGGTAGCTTGTCTTACTGAACCCGTTGTCGTTGTTTGTAAAATCTGCGACTTTTGTGCAATTTCTAATCAATTCTTCTATGTTAAAGTATATAAGACAATAACTTGAAAATCTACAACGCTGTGTCAGTCGCTACACATGAATCACGAGACGTTTAACCCTTTAAGCCCTCACGATGCATTGAAGCATCATTTGACATCCTTGAAAACAGACTTATTTTTCCTACAACGAAGGGTTTTACAATGGAAATTTTCATGAAACCGGTTTACCAATACATGGCAATTTTCTATAATTTTTAAACCACATCCAATCATCTTCATCCACTACAAGTCGAGAAGTGCGACAGCAATTCGCGGCTTGTAGTGGATGAAGATGACAATGGTAAATTCAGGCCTGAAAGGGTTAAGCCATGCTGGTTTAATGTTAGCCCATCGTCTGCGACGCTGACCCAACATTAAACATGAAACTTTTGTGAACTGGAGGTAGTCACACTCACATATCACAAAATATTTGACCCTCTGCATACTGAAATGTCTAAAATGTCATTATAATCCACATCCACTCTCAATCGTAACCTCACTCCGTGGCTTTGCGTGATATATTTCGTATAAAATATAGCTGTTTTAAGATCACTGAACTTAAAGCAGTGATTTGATTTTAAATGAATAGCATTCATGAATGTAAACCTTAAAGTGGATAGGTAAGTACAAAACTTAATATATTGTTTTCACTTAAAAACGTGGTGGGACTTTCGGCACAGCTCCCTGATCACGTGCTTTTATGTACCTTCCACATGACATCTTCCGCTTAATTTATAATCGCTCTGGCGGAATGTATGCCTGGCCTGTAATTACTACCTAATTATATATATGTATATATATATCTCAGACACTGGGCACATGACGTTGTATCGACGTCGAATTAATGTCAATGGCGTTGATTCAAAGTTGGTACGACGTCGCCCCCCCCCCCCTTGTGATATATGAAGTCTACATACTGCATTATACGACTACACACTGTGTTACGCCAGTTATCAGTATTTGTACAATGATGGGTTAACATGTCAGACGTTGGTCCTATTTTCAGGTCTCCTTTAAATTATGGAAGTTGTCAGTTCATCTTACACCATTCAATTATCTTTCAAAAAAAGCAAAATATTCAAGTATCAATTTTTAGCCATGAACATAATGGAACAAAGCACACACATATATATATGCAAACTGGTTTGAGTGATATGGTAATACTGGTTCTTGTCTGAATGGAAGTGGCTGAATTTATATGTTTTAAAGTGCTTTTGATGCCTTAGCATAATATGAACCTATATGGAATTCCTTGAAGACATTCTGAAACAGCTAGTGGGCGATTCCGTGGATGTCGTACGGACATCCACAGGTTATATCTCGGCTTACGCAAATAATCTTAAGGCTAGAAAAAGAAATAATATCCAGTTTCATATAGACTCCATGTACACATATATGTAGAAAAAAAATTTGACGGAAAATAACACAGATCGTCCTAAATCGGAGAAAACGTGAGATGTCGTACAGACGCACAAAAAACAATAACATTTGAAAATTCATGTTTAGTTCGATAACTCTGTGAGTTGAGCAATGATTTTTCCCCCACATCCTGTTGGATCAATTTCTCAGGGTGTTCTAAAGAGTGAAAAAACATAATTTAAACAGATAATGCATTTGTTAATAGACAAAGTCACAATGAAAAAATGAAAACAACATGTCGTACAGACAGTTTGGAATATGTTGTACGGACGTCTCTGAAAAATGTCAGTTGTGGCTATGCAAAAGAGTGTTCACTTTGATTTTTCATTTGAGTATGGCGAAATAGTAAACTTAGATTATTATAATGTGAATAATAATCTATAGCTGGGTTAAAATTTCAGTTTTAAACAAATTAAAAACGAAAAATATTTAAAAAATATAATATCAGGTCTTAATTGTGGTATAGAATTTTGTTAGAGTGTCTTATTTGACATATGTGAATACTGATAATTATCATGAATATAATAATGTGCCCATTATAATAACATTCTGTAGATCTTGCAGCTGCTTCACAATTTCTGTAGGGCTTTTGAATGTCCTTTTTGGAAGGCCACACTTAATATACGGTATGTCGTACGGACAACACAGTATAATGTTCAAAATCACACATGGCATGTATGTTTTTTCAAATTATTTTCAAAATATACGTTGAATGCTATGTTTCTATGTTGCTCTATTATATGCTAATAAGGGACTAAACAAATACATTTTTTAATGTTGCAAATCATCATGACTTGTATACGGGTACTATTTTTTTCAATATATATATGGGCAAGACCATCGTGATGTATGCAACATTGTGACAGTATTATTTTTTTGTGTTGGCTGCCAAAATAAAATATAAAGGGAAACCCCTAATATGATCCATGCATACAATAACACATTGAATCTAGTTGTATTTATTGGTCATATTGTGGGAAAATCTATTCATGGAATGTAGCCAGGCGGCAATATTCAATCGTGATGTATGCAACATCGTTGTGACACTAGTTTTGAACTTTAGAAAAACTTTAGCCTCTCTCCTGTCAGTAAATATTTTTTTTTAAATACTCTCTATTCTATCAAGTTAATGCCCTCGATTTATCTTCAAAAGTAAAATAATTTCAATCCGCTAGCTTCTTGTTTTTCTGAAAACTGTTGATACAGGCGTGATGTATGCAACATATTTACCGTGATGTATGCAACGGTCTGTCAACATGTCAAAAAGAAGGAGCAATTAAATTGGAAATGTAGAATATTTTCATGCACTTTTTTTTTAAAATTATGTATGATAGTTATGAAGTTAAAACTGGAAACACTGCCACGCATTTAGCACATGGTTATGTCACCATAACAACTACAGCACATTTCAAAATTATATATTATAATACCATAAATTTATATAAATGTTTACATAAATAGATGGCCAGATTCCCGACATATAATCTTCTGTGTTGTTAAATTAGATAGAAATCAATGTCTCCTTTTAACATTCAAATTATGTAAAATATTTGTATGATCAATAGTAATGATAACTTTCAATAGAAATAGATAGAGCTCTCTGTGATACCAGTTTAGACAATATGTAGAACAGCATTCTGTTAACTATCGGTCGCTGTTTAAATTACATATCACCCCTGCGAAAGAATTGTTAAAGATTTCACTCACAGACAGCAGCAATCATGTTTGTGATGACAAAAATGAAATGTTTTGTGATAATTAATCCCATCTGGTGTAATATAATACTTATATTACACACAGTTCATAGTTGAGTGCATTTTTTGCAACATAAATTGATGTTTACAATAGATATAGATGGAAGCTAGCTAATATTGAATCTATTTTTTTCTTCTTTTTTTTTGGGGGGGGGGGCGTTTGGAGGTTCATCAAAATGACTTGTCTTTGCTGGAAATATATTTAAGATATTCTATGGTCTTCTAATAACACCATAATTATCAAACATAATATTTAACATGCAATTAATTTATAAAACGAGATTTTAATCAAATCTAGCCATTTCACATGTTTCACCCCAGATTAACATGAAATTATTAAATTATACCAAAAATCTTCTGAAATATAAAATATAATTTAAAAGACCTTCTATCACTAATAAGATATATTCTAACGCGTCTATGCAATCAAATATACTTCTAAAGAGAATCACATTAATTTTATGACGCTCCTAAATAACATTGTAAACGTTTGTTATGTTTCATATTTTTCAATGAAATTACATGTTGCGTACATCACAATCCTGTTGCGTACATCACGAATTCATCTTTGTGCGGTAGTTCCCAGCTTAACTAATTATACAAATGTTATAGCATTTGTACATAATATGGGTTATAGGAAACTTGTTACTTTAATAAAAATATATTGAGAATATTCGCTGAAAATTTTTCATAATAAAATAAATTACATTTTTTTGTGATGTACGCAACGTTGCATACATCACGACACTTGAATTTCAGAATAAACCAAACGTTCAAGACATTTTTTTGTTTTCTTTGCATAGCATCAAAGCATACCTTCCCATGGTCACCTAGTATCCTTAAACTAAGTAAAATAATTCAGATAATAATTTTTCATCAACATTGAAAATACCTATCATTTTGGGGGCGGGGGCCCTAGGGTAGTGGTTAGCACCGCTGCCTTTCACGCCAGAGTCCGGGGTTCGGTTCCCGGTCTCGGCGGTTTGAAAGAAACAAAATTGTTTCTTCCCCATCCACGTGTGAAAGTTAGTATTGTGGGGAGCCTCCGTGACCGAGAGGTAGCGTGCTCGGCCTCAGACCGCCAGGGCTCGAATTTCGAATCCTGTGTCTGGAGGACAGTGTCATCTCAATCATCTCACCATCCTCAGGAGGTTCTCCTGGCCCAGTTTAGCCTATATGTGCACAAAGGTGGCCTAAAGCCCGATTCATTTCATTTACCTATCATTTTGGAGGAAAAAATAGTAAAAAATTACCACTAGGTGGCGCTGTGAATATATATTATTAATATTAGCCAGAATAAATAAATTCATACAAAAAATTTTGAGCAAAGTTGTTATTTGTCTAACAACAGAGTTAATCTTGTGTTTGCATGGTTTAAAAAAAATAGCTGTTATGTCGCAATTCCATGGTTTTGCTCATATATACAAAAAGAGACAAAAACAGGAAAATATATTGCATGATGCTGGCCATTATAGGTAATATTATTTCATGCATTTGAGTTATGGCACAAAAGATGCATATGCACTGAAGACAAAAATACTATATTAATTTATTTTGTGAATCTAAATTGTTAACTGAAGTTGATCCGAAAAAAAAGATAAAGTTTCATCATATAAACAAGCTTGAAAAATACAAACTAGACAGACAGCCTTTTACATCTATTAAATTGGTAAAACAATGCTTGCATTGTACATGTTGTAGGGAGATGCAATTGTTTAGAACAAAATTAAAGTATTTTCACAGTGAAAATATTTATTAGCAGATTATAGAGATACTCATGATAGTTTAATCTTTAGTATAAGCAGAGGCAGATTCCAAAATATATATGTGGGATACCCCTAATAGCTGCAAAACTTGATATGTATTTCTCACTAAAATATTTATGTAACCATCTCTGATTCAATGTCAAACAAGCCCTAGGTGCCCTCTTTAAGTCAATAGATTTGTTAGTTATGAAAAACCTTTTCAAATAAATGGTGAAGTTCTATACAAAAACCAATTAACATATTCAAAGGTGGAGATTATCAATAAAATGTACAGGAAATGCTGTCCGTACGACATTTTATATGTTGTACGGACAGCATTGAAATGCCAATTGCATAAAAACTAATGATGTGAAATATTTTAAACAAAACCAGTCAAACCTTTGCTAATTAAGGAAAGAGGATTTGTAGTAAGAAGATTAAGGTTGCAAAATTGATTAATTAATGTGGAACAATTATGTTTCATATGTCGTATGGACAAATTATTAAAATAGCATGGGCAAACATTTGGCACAAAACAACCAATGTGCTTCAATTATCAAATATTTTGATTTTACATTTTGCAGAAACATATTATATTATTAATTAAAGATAGAAACAATGTAAACAGTTCACTAATAGAAATTTTTTGATAAAAATAGAAAGAAACATGAAAATTAACTTCTGTGAAAAAATAAACAATAACAATGGTAATATGTTGATTTTTGGACATTTTTCAATGAAATAATTTTAAAAAAAGTTGCAACCATATTAGTTAAGGTAGTTTTGTATCATATTAGCCCATAATATAAAATTGTCAAGCTGTTTTCAAAATCAAGTTTTTTTCACATTGTGCATGGAATCGCCCTAGTCATCATTGTGTTTTGTCTTTGTGCTTTTAGACATGGCGATGTCAAATAAAATGTATACGTTTTGTTATTATCTTTGTAGTTGTTGTCTGATTTATATATATATTTTTACCCTTTGTAGCGTGTTTAACAACACACCCTGCCAACAAATTTGTGATGGATTTTCTTAGAATTCTCATCGTAGACAGCCTTTATTTACCACATATGGGTAAATCATCAGCCGCTCCATTAGACCTGGTGCTTGAGGTCAGTACATACAAAATATTACATCAGCTATTACCATTATTAGTTAACATTCCCATTTCAGTTATTACTTCTAAAACCTGTATGACCAGTTGTTAAAAATTAAATATGCTTCCAATCTTGAAACACTGATATATGTATTATGCTGGGACTTTACAACTTTACAATTTTACAAATAACACAAATTTTCAGTCACTTGGAGTTGTGGATCACGGTAGCGAGACACAACTTTAAGTGGATGAAAATTTAAATTTCTCAGCTCAGTGTTCTAAGGGTTAAGTTCAATTTAAAACGTATATTTTGAATTACTCAAGTTGTTTCAAAAACACTTTTTTTATGGTGTGAACCAACTTTTTCACTTTGTCATTAGGCTTCACCTGAGAATTCTACGCGAACACAGAGACATGAATTCCAGACGAAGCTATTGCACATTTTAATGGATCATCTGCTGGCAGCTGATGTGTTACTAGGAGAACAAGCAGCCGTCTCCGCTGCTGCAAGTAACTATGTACATATAGCTCAGAATGTCTTCTACTTTGCTGGGCGCGTTGTGGATAAACTATGGCAAGGTAGATATTTTAATCCGGATAGTATATATCACAAAAGTGTTAAACTTGAGATGGGAAATCTAATGAGGCACAGTTTATGGGGATCACAAGATTTATCACGTCGGTTTTTACTTGGTATGCTACATTATAAGATGTTTGCCTAACATTGACTCAGCCCTGGACCATCATCCTGTATTATAGTGAAATTTTAAGAACTGATATGTGAAACTCTTGCAATCTAAAATTTCCTCGTTAGACATGCATTAAAGAACAAGTATATTTAATTTCCAGTGTTCTGATCAAAGGATGAACAGCCTAGCATAAGCTAGTGGTGATGGGGTCAGTGGATCCTCTCTCAGACTATTCTCACCATTGGAGACAACTAATTCCTTTTGTGCCCACTATTAATCATCATCTCTTAAATTCTGATATTTGCAGGGATGTATTTATATATAATTATTGGCTCCAGCCATCACTGAAGGTGTGACGAAGTGAGCTTTGGAATTAGGCTTCATCTGATAAATATTTTTGTACTTTGTCAGGCCATCCAGCCGTCCGCCCACATTCGTTTCCGGACCACAACTCCGGAACTACTTATCCGATTGTGTTGATATTTTTCACCAGCACTCTAGAGGGGTCTATTCGGGTAACTGTACTTTGACCTACTTTCGGTACAGTACTATGGCCTAATTAGACAGTCTAATTGGACATTTTGTGATTTCAAAGGTCCTTTTTGTGCTAATGTAACTTGGCCTAGATACTGGTCCAGCACTTTGTCCTGATATATAAAGTAGTACCTATACAGTATTTAATTAAAAGATTTTGTGGAAAGTCATGAAATTTTGGTACTGGTGAAATTAGTCACTATTTTCGAAAATAAGGTCCTACTTCCCTTGTAAGCAAATAAAAGCCCCTATCATGGCCGAGATCTTATTAGATTTTAGAAAAATTCATGGATTGGAAGTTCCCAAATATGAGATTAGTATGAGATTACTTGATAATGTGGACACTCTCTTTCACTGAGTGTGAGTGTTTTACTGTTTTTTCGTCCTTGTAAGATTTTACTTTGCTATCTGCATGGAGGCATGAAAGGTTATTTCTGACTATTTCCTATCAGCGCTTTACAAATGTTCCATTTGATACATTTGGTGTTTTTTCAGGTGCATATTCTCGGGATTCCAAAGAAGTTTTTGACTTCATAAGTAAGCTGATATCACAATCAAAGAGGAAATGTAAGTGTATTTTAAGAGTGACAAATTTCTGCAATTGATAATAGCCCGGAGCCCTACTAACATTGAAACTGGTAAGGGTAATTCCCCCCCCCCCCACTTGGCCACAGTTGCCGCCCTTCCAGCGAACAAATTAATCACGCCAATGTTGGCTCAACCTCTGAAATGCTGCGCAGCTTTTGAGTCGGCACTTGGGCAGGGTCTGTGTTACCGCAGCTTATGGCACTGGACAGTTATATTGCTATTAGCAAACCAGCCGTTTATAATCACTGCCTATTACAGAAGTTTTGTATTGGCTGAAAAATACTGATCATGACCTTGTGAAGTAACTGTAACTGAATCTGATACGTGTGACTAAATCAGTCTGTTGGATCTACATAATATTTACCAATATACCACAATTCACATGGAACACTTATTATAGACCATGATCAATTAATACCCATATATACTCACACACAATTGGCTAATCTCAAGCTAGTTATACAAACTTTATTAAGATAGGAAGTATGCTCACTGCTGTATCAATTATTTCCCATAATCGGTAATAGGAATTTTTTTGATATTCTTATATTTGAGAAATTGTCCTCCTCACGAAATTCGTGGAAATTAAAACTTCCGGAATATTACTGATAAATTGTGTATTTTTTATAAAATTATACTGTCTGTTGTGCTGTAATTTACACTTTACATACATGTAAAATAGTGTGTTTATTTGGTTGTATAGCCTCTGGTGTTTCACTGGATGGAGTCTACAGGTGTCTGAATCGCACTATACTTCATCAGTTATCACGACCACTACTCACTGTCGCTGATCATGCCAGTGTTCTTGACACTTTGCACAAACTGACTAACAATCGGAGCTTGGTATTTGGTCCTGGGAATTATGATCAAGAGTTCATAGGCTCATTGGTCTATTGTCTGATTCAATTGACTGAAGATCCTAACAGTATCAGGTGAATTTCTATGTGAAAATATGTATGGAGTAAAAGTTTTCAACAGTCGCTTTAACTATTTATGATGCAAATGATAGAATTCACTGTAACTGTGCACTACAACTTGTCCTTAATGTTAACATTACAAACTATCCCGATTAGTTTAAATATGACTGTGATGTGAAATTCTTTTTAAGCATTTTTGTATTTCTGCTTGTTTGCACAATTGACTTGCAATTTTCTTATTGTATTGTTTTGAAACTTAGCGCACATGTTCACCCTGCCAATTGATTCGATATCACAACCTTTTGAAGATTGGTTGTCCTGTCAATTTTGAATTGGTAAAAAACTTGTGCTGATTTAATCTCAAATGACTGGCAATCAAACCGTGATAACCCGGGCTACCCTTGATGACGCCATCTTGAATAACACATTTATAATCCCAGTATACACAAGATGTTGACCTAATGTTGGTTTCATGCTGGTCCACCATCTGCGATACTGGCCAACATTAAACCAACACTGGATCAATGTCTTGTGTTTGCTGTAATGTTTGTGGATGTTCAGTCATGTATAAAAGTGAGGAAATCAGATTTTAGAACCTGAATTTTAGTGTATTGTGAAGTTTTTTTCAGGGGGGGGGGGGTGATTTTTGGGATTAATGGCGTTTTTCCACCACAGTAACCTGGGTCACATGACCTCAAAAATTAAATAAATCAGTCGGAAAAATGGCTGACAGTACCACAGTAGCCCGGGTCAGGGCGTGGTGGATCATATGTAGATATTTGACATAGTCAGTCATAATTGTCAGTTTACATTGACACTTTTTCAACAAATAGCTACTGAATATATTTGATAATCACACAACTTGTTAGATGGTGAGAGCTATACAGTAAAATAAGACTTTAAGTCCAATTACTGAATGAAGTGTACATTTGTAGTGAACCCCCTTGTCTGCGGACAACTACATGGCATGTAGATACAGATGGCAGTTCAGATTCTGATGACGAAGGAACACGACACAAAAAGAAAAAAGCACAAGTTGAAAGAATGAACAGTGGTGAAGGAATGCAGCTTCTTTCCACTGCTGCACAAAGGGTTTGGGAGGAATTATATGTCTGTAAGAAACCAGTGAGTACTAAAGTATACATATTTCAATACTACACATATTAGTACTGTTTTTAAATATTTATTATTACCGAACAATCTGACGAAAACATTCTACAGTCATTATATTTTCCTGACCATTATCTGACTAAAACCCCTATACTAGAGTCCCTAGTTAGGTTAAAAAATTAGAATAATTTGACGTAAGCCAAAATATTTATCCTATCTTCCCGAAACATATTAAAATCATTCTCTGACTGATTACTCTTGTAATTTTTTTATTGGATTAACTACATGTAATTGATATATCCAAGATAATTGTCTAATCTCCAGCAAACTTTCTGAAACCATTATCTAACCATGGTGAATGATTATCCGGGTTTTCAAATGTATTTGTTTGCAACTCCCATTACTTTAATTTTCCTTCTAATGAATATTTCTGCTTTAATGTAGATTTTTTTAATATGGTTTCTTGTTGCCAAATATAGTAGCACTCTTTTTTCATATATTTTTCCGCAGAAAGATATTTCAATCTCTAAAGCAGCTGCAAATTTGGTTTTATCCGACATAATACTGTATGCTGCTATCCACTGGGAAATGATAAGAAGTGTTTGAATTCTATGAAAATAATTGACAAGAACATGGAAAAGAATGACCTGCAGTTTATTTGAGCTTTTTATTCCAATGCCCACGTTTTCTATTTAGCATTTTTCAGTGAAATGTCAAGTCTTTTACCCACAACGTTTAATTCCTTAATGTGTATGTTAAAGAAACTGCTATCAGTAAATTTTGCTAAATTTCAACATGTATGTCTTTTGCAGGCCATTGAGGAAATCTTTAAAGTTTCACTGAATTCGCATGAAAATACAGCTGCGGCTAAGATTTCCACACCCACATTAAACTCAGTCAGGTAAATATCATAAGGTGTTAGGTTAAAACTGACTTCACTTAAGTTATTATTATAGCAGCAGAGCAGTTGCCTAATATTTTTGGTCAGCAGAAATTTTCACTACTGATACAATTCTCAAACAGCTTGGGCAAAGCTTTCATTTGAGGTCTGTCCTATGGTTTGGACCTCATTCAACAAATGCATAGAATGTTCATCTTATTTCACAACTCACGTTAATCAATTATGCTTATACATGTGTAGTTTTCTTTCTCATGCTATATTGATCTTATTGGATTCAGAGGGTATTATTTCCTCTGCAGTGGGCTGCACATCTATGCTGATTAAGTTATCGTCATTATCTTTTGTGTCAATTCAAATGATTAAAAGGGATGCATTCCTATTCATCACATCGCAAATTTTTAGCTATATCCATTTTTTTAGAGTGACAATCCAGGAAGCAGCTTCTCGGCTATGGCTGACCTACTATGAGAATGAGCGCAAATGTGTTTACTCTCAAACAGAACGTATACAATCACAACTACAATCAGTAAGTGATTAGAAACCTGTACATGTCACCCATCACTTGTAGAATATGTACAAAAAGATGCATTCAAAGTAGGTCAATATAAATTATAGATTTTCCTACTGTGTATTAACCTGTACAGTTATATTGTATATTATACATTAAACAGCCCAGATTTTTTTTATGGCATTACATGTAACAATACAAATCACTTTCAGAAATTGCAGAAAGTTGGTCATGGTGTGTTGAGATTAGCAACACGTAAACCCAAGAAGGATGTTCCTCTAAGAGCAGTTATGGTTTCCATGCAGGTAGGATATCAATAATTGCTTACCGTGGATATAATATCACAAAGTTTCATTATTTTTTACCCCTGTGCTGCTCGACCTCTATACACGTATATACATTTTCAAGCAATTTCAATAAAATTGATCAAATTGTTTGTTGTAGATTCTTAGTTAGTCATAAAATGCAATATGAGAAATTGAAAAATATTTCATAAGTATAACTATTATTTATTTATTATTATTTTTCCCATTTGAGGCTGGATATTGCATTTGTAATTCCAGCTTAAAACGAATTAATATATGAATGAATGACTGTACAATAGTACATCTTTCTCATATTTTCTCATCTTTCTCATCTCTTTAATTGAAGTCATTTCTCTCCATAGCAATTCCAGTCCGCAACAGTTCAACATGTGTCAATCATGAAAGACTTGGTTGATTTACAGTACAAGCAATATCTTCAAGTAGGTATCAAAACAAAGCATACTTATATCAATGTGAACTTTTATGAATTTTAAAATCACCTCAACTATTTCTCATGCACTATGTTTTATATAAAGTCCTGGAAATTTAGGATTTTGATCATAACATTAACTCCCACAAATTGCAAATTTTGTGTATCTTTTTATGTGTCTGAAAAAAGTGGTATGACTATCCCACCATTTCTCCATTTCGTCAGACATAAATTGTTGTTCTGTCTGTAATCCAATAAGCAGACACGAATGTTGAGGTTATGTTGATAACTATTTAGATCCAGCCAGTGCTAGTATCTGAATGTTTCAATTGTGGCATTAAATCATTTCCTGTTTTACAGAACTGTATTATCTATGTTTGTAGTGTACTAGGCATATGGAGAGATACCTATTAGAGGAATGGAGTAGCATGGAGACAGAGCTTATGAGGGAGAGAGGATTATGGGGTCCTCCTGTGGGGTCAGAACTAGATAAATGGCTTCTGGATGTTACTGAAGGTATCAATCATTTTTAAATTTCAGTTGTTATATGTGGATTTAGGTTAACTCTAGCATTATCAACAGTGATGTCAGTGTTGTTAAGACAGAAGATTGAGATCTAGAAATATTCATATTGACCACGCTGGCTATAAAGTCAAAAGCACACACATTTGTACATGTATATTATTGTATTTATAATTATATTTATAATGCATTTACAGAAATTCATCTATCTTTTCAAACCGTTTTGTTACAGGACCACATCGAATGAGAAAAAAGATGATGAGGAATGAGCTTTTCTATATTCATTATCCTTATAACGACCCGGAAAATCCATCTGTGAGTGACAACATTTATTCAGTTTTAACTGCTAGTGCACTGATGTCGACTGTAATCATTATACTAGTATTTTTGTGTTCTCATGATCACTTGTGTGACCAGATTATAAAAGCTAAATATGTCCTAATTCTGTGACATTGAGAAACATTGCGACTTTAATTTTACAAATGTAGGTATTTTTCAGTGACTGGAAGTTGTGGATCGCGGCAGAGAAACACAACTTCAAGTGAATGACAATTTTAATTTCATAGTTCAAAGGTACAAGGGTTAAATTGATTTAACTTATTATTGGCAGATTATGTAAATCCATTTTTTCTACAGAGACCTGGTCGTCAAAAAGCTGCCATAAGTAAAGACAGTAAAGAATATTATCAGCGCTACCGCTCACATAGTCTAATCGGGGATGAACGTAGGATACAACCCCTCCCAGAAGAAAATGAGAGTCATCTCGGTCAAGATAATACACCAGTCAACCCTTCTGCAGAAGTTTTCAGTGAAGATAAATTTAATGAAGGTGAGATCTGATAACATTTTTTTTCTTAAGTAAAAAATTGTTTGAGTCCACATATTACTGTCCAGTTGTTTATACCTCTTATTTGTGAATAAATTTTGCAATGCACTATGAACAGCTGTGTTGGTATATACTCGGTAATGTCCTGAGAAAAACAACCCATGAATATATAATCTGTTCACAGCTCCAATCAATCCGCCAAGTCTCTTACCTGGACTCAGCAAACAAACCTTGGAACAGCGAACTGCCAATGACGATGATGACGATGGTACAGATATGTCATCTGCCAGTGATGCTGTTACTGAAGGAGAAAGCCAGCCAGATAGCCGCACAGACAACCAAACATTAGCTAGACTTCTTGAAGAAGGAGAAAAGGTAATTTATTTTCCTTTTTGCTATTCTTGCTTGTATAGAATGATACTGGGAAATGTACAGCTCAAGTAATACTGTTCAATTATATACTTATATATATATCTGTTACAGATTAGTCACATGTTCAGATGTGCCAGAATACAAGGTCTTGACACTTGTGAGGGTTTACTGCTTTTCGGCAAGGAACACGCCTATATTGTTGATGGCTTCACTCTTCTAAAATCCAAAGAAATTGCAGATATTGATAGTTTACCAGCTGAGTGAGTATTGTAGCTGAGTAACTCATTGTAAGAATATCAAGTATTTTTTTATAATCTGTTATTGAATGTATCATATTGATAACATAAATAGATGACATTAACTCTGTTCTAACCATTTTGCAGCATGCATGAGCCCATCATCCCCAGAACATCATATCATGTTGGAGTAGAAAAAAAGAAGTTAGTATTTTATTTTGGGGCATCATTTTTAAAAACTTGTCATTTAAGGGAAACATCCTTTGCATCAGAATTTTTTCGTGTAGACCATGTCATAAACCATTGTTATTTGCTCAGGTGTTTTAAGTTTTGCTATGAGGATGTGAGAGAGGTACACAAGAGAAGATATTTACTACAACCAAGTGCTGTGGAAGTTTTTTCATCTGATGGAAGAAACTTGCTTCTTTCTTTTCCTCGTAAAGTGCGCAACAAAGTATATACAAGGTGGAGTATTTTTTATTTATCTGAATTTAAGTTTTTTAGTTTGAGGTATATTTTAACAGTTTGATTTTTTATTATTATAACGATTATTCACACTTATGTTAACTGTTTTATTTTAGATTTCTCACGGTGGCCACAGCTATTACAGACAGTGCTCACGAATCACTGTCAGGTCAGAGACAGAATGCCAAGGTGGAGCCAGGGTTCGTATTAATTTATAGATAGATATTTATTGACGACAGGAAGTCGATGCGGACTTATGCGTCATTAAAATAAATGTAGTACATGTCATACATATAATCTTGGAAATTGAGAGTACAGAGATGTGAAACTAATTCATGTATAATAATAAATGTAATATAATATTATTTAGCTTTCCAACTATATGACTCTAAACAACACCGCACATGGCTATATTAGATTTGAGGCAATAATATATACTGTATATTTTTGAATTACGCATAAGGCCAATACACTTTTTAATGACTATAATTATGTATATGCAGATGTATATATTAGAACAAAATCTATTCTGATGTCACATTTTTATTTACCCAGCACTGGACTCATCAGTGGATTGTTGGGAGAAAAATCTGTTACTCAGAGATGGGAGGTTTGTAACAAAGCTATGTTACCTGAAATTTCAGATTTTACTGCTTTTTAATATCACCATTAATATTATATATATCAATGTTTACCACACTATTATCCAACCAAGTAATGATACTCATTGTTTCAGAGAGGAGAAATCAGCAATTTTGAATACCTGATGTGCTTGAATACACTAGCAGGCCGCTCTTACAATGATCTCATGCAGTATCCTGTGTTTCCGTGGATCGTTGCAGATTATGATTCAGAGGTACATATATTTGATTTTCTTGCTAATTCGATTCTGGTTTGCGATGAAGTCATCATTCGTTTTTTAATATTCCATGCTTACTAATTGTGCAATATGTTTTGACAGGAACTTGATCTTAAGGATCCTAACAGTTTTCGTGACTTGTCTAAACCTATGGGAACCCAGACCGAAAAGCGATTGAAACAATTTCAGAAACGTTTTAATGATTGGGAGGATCCGCAAGGTAATTTTGTCACCTATTTGTCTTAACTCATTCTAGACGGAGCACCAGATATCTCGAGCAAGCTCCTTCGACGGTACAAGACGGGAGCCTGAGATAACTTTTGTTTTGTGACGTCATAAAAAGTACATTTTTAAAAATGTCCCGTCCACAGAAACATTTATGTACTGAGAGTGCTGTCTTGAATGAGTTAATTTGGCTATAATAAACTTAATTGAAATTTAAAATTTCTGATGTAAATAAATTCATCACTATATCTCCATTTATTAAGAATTCACCATCATTGTACAATTAGATTAGATTTGTTCTTATTAGAAATATTCTATTCAAATTTTGTATTCAATGTTTTGACACAGTTGTTTGTTGCTTGATGCCTGAACTTTTCTAATGCAAAGCGAAGTTGCTATATATGTTATGGTTATCTATTTCAGGTGAAACTCCACCATACCATTATGGCACACATTATTCTTCAGCCATGATAGTTGCTTCCTATCTGGTCAGAATGGAGCCATTCACACAACATTTTTTGAGATTACAGGTAAGTTTTATTTTCAAGGAAATTATATACACATGTAGGCCCTATTACTGGTATCTAAATACAGCATACTCGTTTAAAATTTCATCTCCAACAGTGATGTGTTAAAATTATTTTTTTCTGTGCCACTCTTTCTGTTATATCTGGATAAGCAATTTGACTCATATTTTACAGTTAGCCTTTTTTCTGATTGTGAATGCCACAAATTGCAATGGCAAAAATATACTGACTTATAATCATCTGCACTCTGATATTATTATGTATAGAAAGGAATGCACATTATACTGCAGCTCATAACAACCTAACACAATATATATTCTATTGCTATGACATACAGTCTTTTGTATAGCTATATAACATTTTACATATTATCCTCTATGTGTGCAGGGTGGTCATTTTGATCTGGCAGATCGAATGTTTCACAGTGTAAAGGATGGCTGGCTCTCTGCATCTAAACACAACATGGCCGATGTCAAAGAGCTGATTCCTGAATTCTTCTACCTTCCTCAATTTTTAGAAAACGGAAATAATTTTGATTTAGGTAATAAGATATTTAACAAGTATTTAGATATTTACTTCTTAATAGAAATTACAGTTATTACACTAATAATGTGTCTATAATGATGTGTGAGTTACATGAAACTTTTTTGTGTGCAGTGTGTGAAATTGATTTACATTGATTTATGAATCAATTATCTGCTACGTTATCGCTATATCCAGTGGCTCTAAACGGAATATTACTTACTTATTACAGGTACTAAACAGAGTGGCGTATCCTTGGGAGATATTATTCTGCCTACATGGGCTAAAGGTGATACACGTGAATTTATCAGGGCACACAGAGAGGTAGGCTCTTCCGTTTCTTATACACAATTACTATGTTGAAGTTTACAGGATGGGTAATACAAATTGTAACTACTGTGCTGTTTCTCACATAGAAAACTAATCTAGTGTCTGGTCAATGCTCGTGGGTAATGGCTTTTGATCAGAAACCTTTCCTATAACTCAATTGTGTTGCTATTATAATAAAAAGATGATTTAGGAGGGTGCTGTGCTGTTTTAGCTATAGTCAACACCAGACAAGGCATAACCCAGCCAACACAAAACATTTGTAGATAGATATTTATTGACTAAAGAATGTTTGTGTAGACTTATGCGTCATTAAAAATGAACAATACATTCTAATATACAGTGCATTATATGATAAAATAGAAAATGGTGTAAATATATGTACAAGTATAAATGCTTTACAGTAATAAAAAGAACTATATATGAGAGTGATACTATACATGCTAGAATTTATACAACATTTATACGTTAGGCTGACGTTATATAAATGTTATACGAATGTTTGCTGTTGACTATCAAGGGCTGTGAGACATTGGTGGATGGCCTCTAAAAAATAGCACAACGCACAACTTAGATCATGTTATTACTATTATATTTTACATTTGTGGGCAATTTGGGCGAAAAAAAGGCAAAGCTATTGACCCTATCTAAAATGACATGCCTGTACATATAAGCTGATATGTAGTTTTACAGTACAAGACTTAGTGAAGCCATGCTAACGTACTACAGAACACCCTCTGATGTGGTAATAATAGTACTTAGCACATTACTATGGATATCTAATGCTATCATTGCACACCTATTGCTGAGGCATACTGTGGCCATCTCAAGTTTTGCTGCAAGCTGCAAAATTTCCATTTAAGGAACTATATCAATTTAATTTTAGATGACAACTTCTATTTCTCTATTAATAGCATAATGTTTATGCAATTTTTTTTCATTTGTTCCTGCAGGCATTAGAATGTGACTATGTCAGCTCTCATCTACATGAGTGGATAGATCTCATCTTTGGCTATAAACAACAAGGTCCCCCAGCTGTTGAAGCTATCAATGTTTTTCATCATCTGTTTTATGAGGGGAATGTCGATATCTACAGTATTGATGATCCTCTGAAAAAGAATGCTACCATAGGATTTATCAACAATTTTGGTCAGATTCCCAAACAGGTTTGTTCCAATGGAATGTGAATCATGAACTTGTACTAGCTTAGAGGCAAAGGTAATGTCACCTGTGGTAACCGTCAGATGACTTAAGTATTAGGTCTACAAAATAAATAATGTTTTTTTACATGCTTCTCCTCCCTCAATTCTTAGCTGATTGCAATTTTGTTTGGTGGTTTGTTTGAAAGAGCTCGTGTCTGTGCATAGAACATCTTCTCGAATTTCGAAAATTGTAATTAATTACTAACTTATGACCTAATTGAGACCTAATTAGGACACTCTTTCCTCATTTCACAAGAAATGCTTCTTCTTCCCTCAATTCTCAGCCGATTTCAATTTTGTTTGGTTTGTTTAAAAGAGCTCGTGCCTGTGCATAAAATATCTCAAGAATTTCGGACATTTTAATTATTAAATAACTTATGACCTAATTAAGACACTCTGTCTACAATTCACAAGAAATGCTTCTCCTCCCTCAATTCTTAACCAATTTCAATTTTGTTTGAAAACCTCGTGCCTGTGCATAGAACATCCTCACAGATTTCGGAAATTTTAGTTATTAATTAACTGATGACCTAATTAGGACATTCTGCATAGAAATTCCTCACAGATTTCAGAAATTACTGTTATTCCTTTATTTGTCATTTAAATAAATAATTTAATTTAGGAGATGATGAGCGGCTGTGTCATTGACACTCTGGTCTAATTAACAATCTAACTAAAAAATTATAATCGATCAGAATAGCATCTCCAAAACATGGTTTAGTGTAAATTTACAGGAAAAAACACATTTTTATATTCACATAAAGTTGTATTTATAACTCGGCGAACAGAGATGGGAGATTTCGTGAAATTACTTCATATTATTTCTATTCCAGCTGTTTAAAAAACCTCATCCACAAAAGAAGTTAAATTTACGCAGTTCAGATCACCCACCTTCTGTACCTTCTGTTAACAACCCGGCAGACAAACTGTTCTTTCACAATGTGGACAACTTGAAACCTACCATGACTCCAATAAAAGGTATGTCTAATGGAAAATAGTGATCACACAAACCTTTTACAGTCAAAATATTTCAAATACTAAAGCTATTTTAATTTTAATTTGTTGAAATCCACCTTAATTTACTTGAATCTTTTCTTCATTCATACCGTCTTTTAGAATTGAAGGGCAGTGTTGGACATATAGCACACAATGACAAATCAGTGTATGCGGTTGAGCAGAATAAGGTTCTTATACCATCAGCTTATAACAAGGCCCTGGCCTGGGGATTTTCAGACATGAGTCTACGCATTACTAATTACGATTCAGACAAGGTATATAGTATGCAACGTTACTTTTTTTTCACAAAATGTATTTATTTGTAACGAAGCAACAGGGAAATAAAACTAAAATGTTTTTGTAGAGCGCAAGTCCAGTTCGTTGGTCTGCTCAGTGCGCTACTTGAACAGAATCTCTTATTCAATAAAGTTAATTGCAAAGTTTGGAAAAAAAATATGGCATGTTTAAAAGTCAATCATATGTCTGGTTAGGTTTTGTTTAATTGAGTTCTGTCTGGGACTTGGGCTAATGGAGGTATACACAAATATACAATACATGCAATTAAAGCTTATTATGTGCTAGGATAAATAATCTGTTCAATGCATAGTCTGATCTAGAATATCGAATACATCTATAACACTGAATATATTTTATGTATTTGTTATATGAGCCTATTTTTTTCTGAATCAAAGCTTTAAAAACCAATTGATGTTTTAAGGGGCTTCATGATTATGTTATAGGCAATGTTGGTGTTTGAGAATGTGGAAAGCGGAGAAGTTCTTTGTGCAGCTTGTCCTAATACTAGAACAATTATCACAGCTGGAACAAGCACAGTAAGTAACTTGTTTTTTAAATCATGATGAGTTATTTTGTTGTCAATCAACTATATAAATCTAAAAAATAACAATTTCTACAAGTTTGATAATATTGACATTGAACATACAAAAAATGATATACATTATATATAGTCTGGCTATATCAAGGCTTGATGACGTTAGTCAACACTGGCTGCATGTGTTGTTTACACCGATGGTTCGCCAGGTGGCACTGAAGCATAAAGAGCTTCCATAAGTGCTATTCAAGTGCACATAATCAGACTTTAAAGCACATTCAAGATACACTACATACTACCACACTCCAGCCCGCCCTTCTCTAGTATCGTAGCAGAAATTGTGACATATCACAATATCATACTGTTGGCATGATGGATTTAGGCGGTGAATATTTGATTGATGATTTCGTTTTGCAGGTAGTGAATGTGTGGGAGTTTGGAAAAGGTCGAGACAAGCGTCTTTTACAACTACGCCAGCCGTTATTTGGTCACACTGAGCCAGTTACATGTCTGGCCGCCTCGTCAGGTTACAACATTATTGTCAGTGGCTCACGTGATCGCACAGTAATAGTATGGGATCTCAGTCGCTTGCAATTTGTTCGACAGTTACGGGGTCATGCAGCACCTGTAGCCGCAGTCTGCATCAATGAACTCACAGTCTGTATTCACTATTTTATTGCTATGCTTCCATTTTGTTATCTTTATAATGATCCATAATTAATACTTTTATTTCGTTTAAGTTTGATTATTCACATTCAAATGAAGTTCTATTATATACATGTACTCTATCTGACTTGAAATGGACACGTATATTACAATAAAGAACTTATCCAGTTCAACTGTTGATTCTTAAATAACTCTACTTAAAGCCTGATTCACTTGCTAGTTATGTATATTAACAATAAAAGGATACAGTGAAGCATACCGTATCGACAATTTAGACTGTATGTATAACTGTAAGTATAACAAACAATTAATCTATTATTTTTATTTGTTCAATTATATTTGGATGCAAAAAACACACACAGTATTTTACATAATAAGACTTTTTTAATTCTGTATAGGGAGACATAGCGACATGTGCTGGAACATACTTACATTTGTGGAGTATTAATGGTGACGAAATAGCAAGTATTAACACTGCTACAGGCCGCAATCAACAAATACTTTGTGTTTCGATGTCTCAGGTTGGTGGTTTACATAGCTTGTACTGGACATTTTTATTTGATTGTGTATCTATTTGATATTAATTAATAATGTTCTGATGTCTCAGATGATGGAGTGGGACTCACGTAATGTGGTTATGACTGGCAGCAGTGATGGCGTAGTCAGAGTAAGTCCAACACTAAATTGTTGTAAGCAGTAATGAGTCCAGTGGTGATCTTCGTCTTTGTAAGTTGTGACTCTTCTTTCCAGCGTGTACATTGTCTTTTTTGTCCCTAGATGTGGAGTTTGGAGTTTGTAGAAGTAGCAGATGAAAGGAGAAGAACGACAAGTCGTTCTGAAAGCTGTGATCATACAGCGTCTACAGCCTCTACACCTAGTCGTAGTGCGGGTGCAGCACGAGTGGACAATAATAACAGTGCTGTATCTACCCCTGTAGGAGGTGTGAACGATACAAATCAAACTGTCATGTCTCCCAATAACAATACTAGTCAGCAAAGCTTTGATGATAATACCTTAGAACACTTGAAAGAGAAATTCAATACATTTCGTCAGAGGGCGTTATCAGTCGAAGGAATTGTAAATGATCCATCAACTAGTGTCGGCAATGTTGAGTTTTATGCAGATGATGAAACTCTGGAAGCGCAGACATGTGATGATCTGATAACATTCGATGAGGCAGATCAGTCTTGTCGACGTTCCACAGGAGTAGACTCGTGTGTGGATGCTTTAACAGTACTCGGTGACAAAGCATCTTCCCCTGTGGTAACGTCTGTACAACCACAAATGACCAACTGTGATCAATCTAGCGAGTTATCATCATCACCGCTGACAGGAACCCCCACTTCATCAACTATCCCACAATCCCCTTCTTCAGAATTTGTCTTAGTGACTGAATCTGAAGTTAAAGCCGCTGTTAAGTCTGCCATAACACCTGTTCCACCTCCCAGACGTAACAGGAAAATAGGACTGAGAGAAGGGTTCAGATGGCAGAGGCAGCTTGTATTCCGCAGTAAATTAACAATGCACACAGCGTTTGAGAGAAAAGACAACAAACAGCCGGCGGCAGTCACAGCACTGGCTGTATCAAAGTAAGTATCTTCCTAGGATTATATCACTTACGGTATCTTTCAAATTGAAGTCAAATCATATTTACTTCAAACTTTCAAATTATGCTCTAATGTTCATATTATATAAACAGTAAGTGACAGATTTATCTGTGGGCCTGATTTTGGACCAAGGTCTGAGAAAATATTGGATTTAGTCAAATGTACCGGTAAACGTTTACTGTGTATGAACAGAGGAATACATGTATATCTGGTATATAATGTCATACAGTAGACCTTCCGGTCAGATCACCAAAGCGTTCAGATCGTCATTACGGTCGATTTTTTTCGGCCCGAATTCGTTCTCAGTCAAAGCCATATCAAAGGCGATCACCAATGCGGTCAGACCGCCATTCCGGACTAGGATCAATTTTTTGTGGCAAAATGGCAAGTTCACTCTCGTCAATGCGGTCAAATGAGTATTTTCAATATATCGTTATGACCACTTTGCGAGGGGATTTTTATATTGAAAAACTGTCACCTATGTTTTCCACACATGTACATTGCGTACATTACAAGCATGTCAAATAACTTTATTATCATGTGGTGACGATAACATGAAATCACACATTGCTATATATATATATATCTAAAAATAAATGTTCTACATTAAAATATATAATTGATCCGTTAGTTGTATAGACGTTTAAGGGTTAATTGTTTGTTGATAAAAGTGTCCCGCTACTTCTGGCCATACACTGTCTGCGTGCTGCGGTAACTATTTTATTTCATGCGTTAATTATCTGGTATCGTCAATATGCATAATTAAACATGTTAAATAATGTAAGCACAATACAATTTCAAAAGAAAATATGACATGGTGTTATTAACCGACAAATAATGCAATAGTGATTATTTTTTAAAATTTGTATGTTATTTTAAGAAATTGTCTGCGCTAGGTGTATAGCAGATTATTTCTTCATAAAGCGTCTCGCTACAGCAACCAGTGTTCATGCAGTGCTGAAGTAATAATGGACCGTCATCGCAGACGGTTGCCAACATTAATCCAGCGTTGGTTCAACCGCCCGTGATACTATAGGCCGTCTTAAATAATAATTTAAGAAGTGGGAATGTCGTAATTATACAACTCAAAACTTAGCATTTGAGATAGTGTCTATATATATTTTACAATTCACCTTAATCAAATCTTAGGTAATTACCATTACATGCTTAGTTTAAATACACAATCATAATAGACGTGGATTTTTTTTTTCTATCGGGACTCAGAAGGTTAATGATCCGATAAGTCTGCATTCGCACCTGTCGCGACTTGTCGGCAATGAGAGGACACGTATTAACACCTAACTCTAGTACAAACACTTAAAACAATGCGAATAAATAGACAATGGTAGCCTAGCAAACACAATGTTGGGTGAATATTGGGCCAGCGTCGAAGACGATGGGCCAACAGTCAACCAATATTGGGCCAACGTCTGGTGTTTGCTGGGAAGGCTGTTAGTTTCTTATCGGAATACTTCTTTCAACTTGCATTACGATTTACCGTTGTAGCTCCATAATTTGAAGTAAATTTTCAACTCCACGAACATGACATCTCAACTCGGAGTAGCTACTATATCACGCTGACAAATAAACATTGGGAAGCCATGAACATGGCTCACAGGCCGATATAAGAATAAGCTTTTCAAAGTGAGAGATCATTCTATCCATTCTGAGCTCAGAGATTATATCTCTGATACCACATGCCGATTTTGCCGTAAGCACGCATGGCGATTAACCTGATGTATCAGCCATTACCACGCGAGAATCAGGGTTTGAATAACCATTCCTATAACCACGGAACTATTTACATGTTCACCTACAATATTGATCATTTTTTCACTATTTCGTTTAATCTAATAGTTTTCTGCAGGTAATAGGTATTTACTCTGTTCAGTTATGGATAAATTGAACCATTATAATTCGCATGTCATTCAGTAATTTTTACTTACCAGTGTTTCGAACTCATTAAAAATTATGTCAGAAAACAATAACATAAACCTTCTCACAGCAGCGCGTAGGTAGAGAAAGTAATCCCTTGATGTTTTTCTATTTCTCTGTGAATAGAAAACTCATACGTGGCGGAGTAGTGGTCTTTTATGTCGCCATATATATCTAGGACACACAAGCGCGTTTATAAGCTTACAATAGGTATAACAACAAAACTGCTGTAATGAGTAGTTTCTGTTAAAACATGGCGCCTGCTTACAGAGATGCAGCGGGGGTTTGCCTGAGCGACATCTATGTGTGGAGAATGCATTCTATCATTAATTTGTATGCTGAACCATACCTTAAGCATGTCCGCATAAACGTACATAATTTACCCTAAGGGATAAAGGGAGACAAAGCTAGTGTTGGCAAATCTCATTGTCAACTAGCTGACGATTTTAAAATTGGTCGATCTCAAGTCGGCTTAATACTCAAACCAAAGCTGAGTTTATGGATGCATATGATAGCAGCATGAGTGACAATAGAAAACGTGTGTGTGTTCGTGGTCAACTAGAAGAAATTGATGAGGCCACATGGCGCAGGTTTCAGCATACCAGATCAAAAAACACCCCCGTCAGTGGGCCTAGTTTTTAAGAATATGTTTTTTATTAAAATATATTTTTGCTTAATTGTGCATAATTGTATAATCAATTTTAACTTTGCACTAAATAAAAATACTCCTGCAATAAACTTTGACCACATGTTATTATTGTTATTATTCATTTCATTTTTTGGTGCATATATACAAACTTGATTTGATATCAAAAGCAGGATGCCACGTGATATTTATTGCCCGATCACTAATGCGGTCGGACCATCATCACGGTGACAAAATTCCGGCCCGTACTTGACCGCATTGGCGGGAGTCTACTGTATAACATTGCATCAAACCCTATTTTCTTGTTGTGATTTTTTCATTTTATGCAACATTACTTATTATTTCCCAAGGGACCACAAGATAGTGTATGTTGGTGATGCTAAGGGTCGGGTATTCAGCTGGAGTGTAACAGATCAGCCAGGGCGAGTGGTTGCTGACCACTGGGTCAAAGATGAAGGAGGAGATAGCTGTCAAGCCTGCAATGTCAAGTTCTCATTTGCTGAAAGAAGACATCACTGCAGAAACTGTGGACAGCTCTTCTGTTCCCGGTAAGTTTTTGTAGTTCTTAATCTCTGAAAGTTTAATATTATAAATTATTTCAAAAGTCACTATATCGTAAGATATGATCGATATAGATTCGATAATTTGGTGGCGTTACATTACAAGTCTGAAAATCCAAATAGAAATGTCAGATATTACCAAATGTCTGGGATTGTAGCGACATCTAAACAGCAAGAATACAATATCTTGATGATTATGCTTAGTGTTTTATTTTTTAAGAATCCCGGATGAATATTGGGAATGCTTATAATGTTTAGAATTTTCCCGTCTACGCCGCTTCGGCCGCACCTTCAAATTTAGCTCCCACTAAAAAGTTAACTGATTAATTTTGTTTATTTTTCACATATATGATCTATGTGACAGCGCAATTCTTTCTATATATGTTTTTTTTTAGCTGAACCAAAAACGGCCATTTTCCAAGATGTCCGCCAAAAAGGCTTGTGGACTCACCACCCTAGTCACAAAATTTTTTATTTATTATTGTATTGTTTTTTGTTCGTTTTAGATGTAGCAGGTTCGAAACGGAAATTAGAAGATTGCGAATTCTAAAGCCAGTGCGTGTATGCCAACCCTGCTATATGAGTTTGAAAGCTCAACAAGCTTCTGACGCATTCACAGCATCAGGCAACAGTAGAGCCCCTCTAGTAACATGATACAATTTCTAGGATGTGTTCAGTATTACAAGATATACCTGTTGTAGTTTTGTACCACAATATCACTGTCTAAAGACTGTTGGTGATGACTTCTCTGCAGATTTATAGATCTACTGCCAGCTTCATCTTAGATTACACAGTAATTTCACAATAAATAATGTAACAGTTGTGTTAAACAGAGATTCAAGAATACTAAATATGTGAATTTTGTTGAATTCTATAGTAATTAGAATTATACATGTGATAAAATGTCATGTAGCTGGAATAATACATTTGTAAAGAGTGTTATAGGCTCTAGATAAGCATGGCTCCAAAACATTGAAGGAACATTTGTCATCTATTGAATAGAACCGCAAGTGATGGATCTGAGACTTAGATTGCAGAATAAGCCATATTAATTACCGGAGCACCCGTCTTCTGACGTTGTTTTCTGAACAAAGGAAACACGTTTGTTATTGAATATTACCATGGAGTCACTTGATGTCAATGTATATAGGTATATATATATATGTCTATGTGGCTTATAGCTTAATACTAACTACAATAGTTTTGTGTCAGAAGGTGATCATTGGTTAGTTTCGCACACAAATAATTATTCACATTTAAGGAATATAAATTTTATTGGATTTGCTTTTTGTCAGCATTACAGCTAAGTCTTTAACATGTTTATATATATTATATACAAATGTTGACTTATTGTCAATATAAATTAGTATTATCGAAACAAAACCAGGGCCATGTCGCAGAAACATTAATTTGTAGATGTATCTGTAACAAATTCGATGCATCTATTAAGGGTTGTTCGACTCCACAGATTGATACAAAATATCCATAACTCTTATTTGCACAATAACGAATAAAAGTATTATTTCACGTATCTACAATTCCCAAATAAGTTATTTTTACTTGAGAACACGGCACATGATGGTGTTGCGTTATTATGTGTGATATATATTGAATATGATCATCTACAAATTGTATTTCATTTTGTTTTAGGGTCACAACACATTGGACATGAGCCGTAGACTGAATGTTAGTTTGGTGGTACGACGCTGGTCCATCATCAAACCAACATTGGGTGAACGTCTCCTGTTTACTGAGCATATTATGTGGATACTAAGTCTCTCAACAACTAATTTATTGGTGCTCTTTTTATTACTCTTCACCACATACTCTTCACTGATTTTCAATCACGTTACTTAAGCTACCACATATTGAATGTAATTATACACTCATTCATAAATATATTATTAGTTGAACAATTTTTATTTATTTTTATTTTGTACCATGTTTTTTTTCATTGTGAAAGAATAGACTCAAAATACTGTTGTAATCACAAACATCGTAGAGTCGTGAAATGCTCACAATACATGATTGCATTAGTTGTTATTGTTTGAAAATAATTGTCACTTCTAAGATAGCTTGGTGAAAATGCTGTCGAGCTTTCCCTTAATGATAGGAGAATGTGTTTATACATCATGCTGATAGGAGTTGTAGGCTGTAGATCTACGTGTTCTATGGATATATCTTGAAATCTGTGTACAGTCTTCCTGTTATCACTGCTCTTTATTAACCCTTTAACCGCCGGTGCCGCATATATTCGTGTTTTCATTTTTTATTAGGACATTAAGTACGACATTTTAAATATGTTAGAGATAAAATGTGACATCAACCAGCAGGATTTAAAAAGAGTTGACCTCCATTTTGTCAAATCTGAATAATTTTCACCCACTTGAAGTTGTGGATCGCGTCAGCGAGACACAACTTCAAGTGGGTGAAAATTCGAATTGAATTTTTTGGCGGTGAAAGGGTTAACGTTTCAGTATTAACGATATAAAACAAAAAAACCTGCGACAATAGTATAATCACATATATAAAGCTTTAGCCTTCATCATAAAAAAGTAGATGGACTTGGTAAATTATGTGCAATTGTGTTTATTTTAAAAAACAGCGGACATGGTTATCATAATTCCCGGGTCATAATTCAGACAAATCACATTTCTGATAATGTACATTAATGTTATTTGTGTTTTTCTCATTAAACTATTCACAATAATCCCCTGAACGACAATGGTTAAAATTGAGCATATTCATTTGGGACAAGTTTGGTGGTAATATTTGTCATGCTCAGTTATTTACGTAGCTGTCATAAATTACAGGACATGGATTCAGTAGACTGGACAGAAAACTCACAATAGTACAATACTGTATATTGTACCATTGGGTTTTTTTATTCTAAAACCTTTGGTCCGTAATAGCCACCAAAAATAATGAATTGGGGTAGCAGACGAAAGTATATGAGCATGTTAAAAAAACAGTCTAGATGTATATGCAAAAAAAAGAGTTGTAGGTCTACTATATTATATTTGTGTCTGATTCTGGGTATTAGCTATGTTCCGGATCTTATTAGTACTTAGGAGTGATTCACTTTAAAAAATATAGCTCACAAAATAACAATTTTCGGGTGTTTGTTGTCTTAAGAAAAAATCAATTTGTTTTTACTAATTTTCAAATGATATCTTAACAGTATTACATTTTTTGAAGATTAATATATATTCAAATATTGAAGTGCTGTGTGATTTTATCTATTTCTTAATAAAAATTATCTGGTGTAATATTCTTGGGGGAGTTTTTTGTTTAACTTCATCACACGCAATATTGTATACAAAGTCTTACCGTGGGAGTATATGTGCAATAGTGATGACATATTATATGTGATGTAAAAAAATATGCAAAATAGTTGTGTTTTAGCGATACTAGTAGCGGAATACACATGTCACGTTGAGTGGTCACATAAGTTTTTCCTATTATGTGAGGGCTAGCTTTCCTGTGAAAATATAAAGTGTAAAAAAGATAAAAGCACATGTGCTTAATTCCAGAATGTTACCGCTCAACTTAATTATTTTATGCACAGTCTGTATATCTCTACAGAAATATAAAATCACATGTTGTCATAGTTATTTAAGAGTATGTATTATAGTGGTACATCATTATATGTATGGTACAACCAATGCTTCATTATTTCTGCTCAAAACGATTATTTATTTAACTTGGAAGTCAAACTTAGTTTGTAAATGTATTTCAGGCTAACAGTTGGTATTCTTATTTTTCAATAAGGAGTGAGTGTATTGATTTTATACATATAATATTCAGTATCCATCATAATCTAGCTCTAAATGAAATTTTAAATAACATGCGTTGTGAAACTGTGTATTTATTTGAATGTTCAGTTAGTACTACTATTTGGCAGACTTAATGTTTAATCACTGGCAGGTCATCGATGTATTGTCTGTAGTGCTACAATAAGGTGCAATACCTTACATGTATTAGCCATTTCCACTGTTTATATCTGTGTCATGTTATCTGTGCAAAGATTGATGTTACTACAAAAGTAATTAAATATAATAAACAACAGCAAATAACATTCCATGGTAATTTATAAACTGTGTATTTTGGCCCCTCGTGTTTAAACGTTGATCTTGACGCAAAAAATATCCAACTTTGCTGAATAACATGTTATCAAATCTCGGTGTTTTTTCTCATTCACAACTGGTTTATATGGCCTGTGTCAGGCTTCAATTAAACTCTTATCTCTGTACTTAACTAACTGGCCTCGATGCTGAAATGTTTTCGTTTCTGTACTTCTGATTAGTTTATTATTCTGTTGTTTATTGTGTTAGGCTTGTAGAGAAGTGCATTCCTAAATGCTTCAGGATTATATTTGATTTTATTACAACAAAATATGAGAAGGAACTGTGATGTCATATTATGTCTTTTCCTAAACATAGCATTTACCGGATAATGGTGTTGTTTTGATATGTTGTACCTTTTACTTTAAAGAACATAACATTCTACAATTACATGAATATTTAATATAATATTGCAATTAAATGATGTTATTTCTGGAATTACTAATATCCCTTTAAGTGCAATGGTACTGTCAATTTTTTTATTTAATATAATTAATTAGACATTTTTTTCTCCATGTGTATGCATTCCAGATAACCTTTTTTGTATGTTTTTTTTGTGAAGAATTCCCTACTGCATGCGTCATATAACTGAAATCAACGCATCATACTTTTTTTTTAGAAACAGTGGAATATTCTAAAACTGTTGTCCCATAAACACATAAACTAACTGTTAACAATTTTGTATATATGGATGGGTTTTTTTCAGTAACCTTGACAATGTGTCTCAGACAAATTAAGGCTCTCTTGTTTATTATGGGGTGACCCTGATATTTTCGAAATTGTTTGCCCAATGTACTGAAGACTATAGTATTAACTCCATGAATGCATCATCGCCTTAGGCCTTATCATCCTGATATTTTCAACACCTTTTTTTTCTTTTTATTTTCTGTTTTCGTCACAACAAGACCCTTGAATCGCTTGTCTGATCTACATAATCTTCAATATTCTGACATTACTAATAATTCTGTGTTAGTCGTCATAGCTTTGTACTACAAGTCTTAAAATTATTATTTTTTCACATTAAAATCGCTTGATGGCTTTTCTTCCAAAAGTATGAGAGATCCTTCTTATGTACCACTTTTAGCTAGTTTGGGATTATTGTTTTCACTACTATCTGCATTATTACTAAAAAAAATAAACCATTTTCCAATTGTAATTTCTATACAAGATGCAAAAAACACTATAAAAAGGCATTTAAGGCTCGAAATCAACTGCCATATTATTTGCTAAAGTAATTTATACTATATAGTTATCTTTCACGTCTGTTTCAAGTCTGTTATGAAATATTGGAATGAGAAGATGATTTCAAATATATGAACAAAGTTTATGTACTGTTATAATTCACCTGCCTGATAAGCAGAAACATATAAATGGATGTCCTTTAATTTAATTATATTTTCAATTATATTTTTTGGTTAGCTAAATTGAATTACTACATATATCTTAATAGTTATAAATTATGCACTATTCCGTTCTTGGCTAAGCTGATTTATATGATAGTATATCAGTTTCGAGAGTGTATGTGGATGATTTTTTTTATAGATCTATGTATAGGCCTCACATGTATTGGAAATTATTGAGATAGATTGCCGGTGTTTTTGTATCGTATGTTTTAATTTGCCAAAGCTTTATGTATGTTTGTAGGTAATCATATACACGCTCATACCATTAGAATCATACAAATTCATTGGTCATCTTTTTAAACACAGATGTATAAATATGTAGTGTCAGACAGTTGTGCAGCGTCTGCCGAGCGGACATTTGCAACGGTATGAAATATGGGACAATGAATGCAACTCATAGAATGTGTATATAATACGGCAGATGTATGTAAATTATAAAGTATGTATCAAGTAGGCCGAGATATTACTCCCCATGGATGTGCTTTCCAATGTCACATTGTGAATATTTAGTGATAATTATGATACGTTGTGATTGTCATATCACAAGTTATTGTCTGGAGAAATAAAATGTTAATGCCAATGTATTATGTCAATTGTTCATTCCTGAGTACAAACTTAGCCATTGGCCCCACATGCGTCTTGAATATGATGAACAATTATTTCTAATTAACTGCTGGGGTGCATTTTCATTGGGATAGAAACCAGTGGCAAATGCAGGATCTGAATTGGCGCTGGCGGTTTTTTGGTGCGCGTCCGAGAGATTTTTTATCGTACGATTGACACGAGGGTTATAATTCAGGGTGTGTCGTCGGTGGGTCTACAAATGGTAGGCGGGTGGATATATGCAAATAAATGAATATAATGAAAGACAATTCTACGAATCAAAGAAACATACGGATATAGGCTGCTTTGTCGTTTTTTACAAGAATTGCCTTTTTAGCACCTAACTTAAATTAAAATACACCCGTGACGTCAGTCTATTGTTAAAACGGTAGATTCGGATCTACGAATGTACTGTTATTTTGTACTGGTCAGATCGGGCACAATATACGGGTTTAACTATGGAACTGCATGTTAATATTTCATGGTTTAGCCATACTGACAATGAAATTGAGGTTTTCTATACCAAATCTTGGAACATCTGCACATATTATGTGTATTTTAAGTCGAAGAAAGAATTAAATTACAAAAGATTCGTAGATCCGAATATACTCGGCGCACATTCGGATCTACGAATCTATCAAATTTCGTTTTTCTCCTTGACATAACCGTACATTTTTTGTAATGATGGGTCACATATTTCACACATGGATCACATTTGTCATTTTATAAACATTGATTTTTAGCGCCCAATTTAAATTAACATCAGATACTTGAATCGTCCATCACACATTTCACAAATAATTCTCAAGAAAAATAGAGAATTATTTGTGTTTAATGCACTGATAAATTTATGAATTGATAAACACTTTTAATATTTTATTAGTCAATGATTCCGTTACCTTATTTTATTAACCAATTTATTTATTTCAATAATCCATTATGTTGTTAAAATATCTTACCAATCTAAAGTAAACGTGTTGACAATTTCTGTAAGTCGCAAACGGTGGTAACAACACCTAAACACACTTTAACTTAGCACTTTCCCATTACATAACAAGCAGGGTGTTACATCACCTTGTCGCCGCCTGTTTAAACCTTAGTGCACCACATACGACATTTCAATTTTTTGAAAAAAATCTAATACGGTTTGGACAGGTAATACAATTTATGCATTTGGGGAGAATAATGAGTCCGGTTTTCGAAGAAGACAAGTTCCGGTTTGGAAAAGGTTTATTAGTATTGTTTTGAGTGTAATTGATTCGGGACCAAATAATCATTACGTTTTAAACAGGATTCCGGTTTGCACAGGGTCCGGTATGTACAGGTTGCACTGTATTTTGCTCAAAAAAAGGCAGTCAACAATTCAAATCATTTTACGATTCCATGGTTTCTTAAAATTATCAATTTCAGATTAAATTAATCTTTTTCCAGCACACACTAGTTGAAATTTAGTATACTAGTTTAATTTTACATTTAACACTTACACTGTTGCATACAATTTTCAGCATGTGTGGTTGCACACTAAGTAATATCTGGCACATTTTCCTCAAAGAAACATATGATGAATAACTGATACTAAAAGCCATTCTATTACAAAATCAGTCAGTTAGCCATCCTTAAAACGCAAATAGAAAGACACCACAAAACGAAAGTGAAGTTATTTTTTCTTAGAAATTACAACAGGCTGAGATTGGTGTATAGTCGCCCACAGCAGTGTAAGGGTAATGTAATGTAGCATTCATAGGCCGACATAAATGGTATTCACACAGAAAGAATCGTAGAAATCAATAACCAATTACATCAATAGTTAATCTATTGTACCGGTACTTGCATCAGTGATATACAAGTGATGCAGTCATTAACGTGAGGACAGTGTCCAAGACGCAAGTTATCACATTTTAGGTTCTAAATGATTGTGAAAAACAAAAACTAGAAAGGTGCTTCAACGCTTATGAACGGTAACTAAATATGTTTAAATCAACCAACGCTGATGGTTAAGCCTCCGCTGCAGAACCTAATTCACGATGGCACCAACGTCGAAAAATCCTAAACATCATGATTATGGCCACCATAAATCCAGATAATTTCTGCCTTGTCCAGCCGACACGAGATACAAATGCTGGTTTAATGTTGGGCCAGCGTCGTAGAAGATGGACCAACATTAAACCATCATTTGGTCAATGTCCCGTGTTTGCTGGATAAAGCAATTGAGGATCGGTTAGTTAACAACGGAAAAGCGAAATGATAACATTAAGAATCAATAATAATATATGATATTCACGTTGTGAATATGATGAGACATGTTTAATGTGAAGATAATATATCCATGATACACTTGAGGATGAATAATTATATCAGAATTAACCATACATCTTTGTAGGGGGAGAAGAAACCGTACACCCCTTGTCTGAGTTGAAGTCGATTCTTAATATTTAGACCCCTCACCCATGAGGTAGGCCTATATAACAGCATACATATTTGACCACAAATCATGTTATGACAAAAAATTAGACTTGATATTAGCTCATTTAATCTCCAAATAATATTATTATTCTTCAAATAAAATTGCATATTTTCCGTGAGTTTCTCTTTATAAATGGATAATTTGAGGGATCATTTTTTACAAAAAACACGAGTTTGCCCACTGCTTAAATTGTTTTGATTAAATTATTGGTATAATCCTTCACTTGTAAATTATACTTGTTTCAGAACAGCATACATGTATATCATACGCGACGTGGATACAGTGCGGCCAAAACGTTGGCCAGGATCGGCGACACTGTCCCAATATTGAAACAGCGCTGGACGGTCCCGCGTTGACTTTAAATCTTGGGGTGGTGTCGACAGCGTGGACGAGGAGGCGACGTCAAATAGTAAGAATACTGGATAACGCTATCGGCGGGTGTATGGTCACATCTCCCCGGGCTGTGAGGCAGGCTGAATTAATCCAGTTAGTGATGGGATATACTTCCAACAGCGGATGAGAATTGATTTGCCAAATTTCATTTGTTTTTTTAATCGTTGACATATGTCGATGTAATGATTGATATCAGTATTTACAAAAACGAGTGTTTGTATGATAATGTTGAAGCCTCGCTTGTAGCCAGTGTTATAAGGCTGAGGTTACTGGCAGATGAAGCTCGTGTGTATCAAACATTAGTGGTCGCTGAGGTATAACATCATCTAATTCTGCCCTACAAAAATACAAAAACATGAGGTTACAAAAAAGTTACACATACCCAGTTATTTTGTTTTCACATTTTAACAGTATGTAAAAATGAAATGTATCGGACTTTAGGCCACCTTTGTGCACATATAGGCTAAACTGGGCCAGGAGAACCTCCTGAGGATGGTGAGATGACACTGTCCTCCAGACACAGGATTCGAAATTCGAACCCTGGTGGTCTGAGGCCGAGCACGCTACCTCTCGGTCACGGAGGCTCCCCACAATACTGACTTTTACACGTGGATGGGGAAGAAACATTTTTGTTTCTTTCAAACCGCCGAGACCGAGAACCGAACCAGGAACTCTGGCGTAAAGGCAGCGGTGCTAACCACTACCCTAGGGCCCCGCCCTTTAACAGTAAGTACGAACTATGTGAGAACATCCCCTGGTGAAAATGGCCCTTTACAAAGTGAGTGTGACACATTAACCATGCCATAGCGCTCGGAGGGTTAACACCCGTCGTTAGTGGGTGGTATGTTAACCCTTCAACCGCCAAATTATTCAATCTGAATTTTCACTCACTTGAAGTTGTGAGCGAGTGAAAATTATTCAGATTTGACAAAATGGAGGTCAACTGTTTTCAAATATTGCTGATTGATGTCACATTTTATCTTTAACATGTTTAAAATGTGGTACTTAATGTGCTAATAAAAAATGAAAACCCGAATATATGCGCACCGGCGGTTAAAGGTTTTAACCCGCTAAGCACGCTTATAGTTGTTTTTAATTTGTTTTTTTTATATCACTGTAATTGGGAAAGAAATGTGTGTTTAAACATCAAGGATTTGCGTTGTCTCCAAGCTAACAAATATGACTTCAAGTGGGTGATTTTTTATTGTAGCGCCAAGTTATGTTGTGTCAGAACAACTGCAGTGGGTCAGTTAGGAATGATAGTTAATCCCTGAGCGCAAAATACGCCGTTTTTGGCACTCGACGTGTGGCAAACGGCCTGTTAAATAAAATCTCCTAGATGTCATTCTACTTTTTTTATTAGGCAACACAACAAGCAGTCTTACCTGTTGAGAAGTTTGAAGAGGCCTGTTCCGATGGACATCGGGATACCCATGATAATACATTCAGAAACACCTGCAATATGTCAACAAAAGATGTTTGCGTTTCAATTTGTGATGTAAATGTACTCGCTTTGTAAAACAATTTTTAACACAGATGTTCATTTCAGAAAAATATATATAATTATGAGCGACCCAGTACCCGTACATCAGTGGATGTGACATATATCTTACCACATATGGCATCTTTCTGGCCATGATAGGCTGCTTCGTACAGGTGGTCAGCCGTCTTTTCAAACTACAAACAAAACATAGTACTATATCAGGATGTTTACGTTCAAAATCAAACATTACATTACTTGTTTCTAAAACAATGGCCAGATGGATTTGGCAAATGGTTCAGATAAATTTGATAAAATGGGGGTCAACGATTTTGAAATCTTGTTGGTCGATGTCTCGTTTTGTCTTCAACATATTTGAAAGCAGGTATTTAATGTAGACCTACTAATCAAAATTTAAAAACGAGTATAATCGTGACTGACGGTTAAAGGATTAAAAGACCGCTGCTGTAATGGTATTCCACACATGTGTGGAGTCAATATTGTGGGGAGCCTCCGTGACCGAGAGGTAGCGTGCTCGGCCTCAGACCGCCATGGCTCGAATTTCGAATCCTGTGTCTGGAGGGCAGTGTCACCTCATTCATCTCACCATCCTCATGAGGTTCTCCTGGCCCAGTTTAGCCTATGTGCACAAAGGTGGCCTAAAGCCCATTCATTCCACCACACACGTGTCATGTGCCGAGGGCATAGCATCAAGCAGAAAGCTGTGTATTAACCCTTCAAGCGCGGAAATATTGTTTACAGAAACAATGAGAACAAATTCTTATTTTCACTTTGAAACCATCATAAATGTCATAGTTGACTTTTTTCCGCTTCATTTGAGATGGGTCTATGGGCATCATATTTTTTTAATTGGTTCTTTAAGTACAGGCAAGTACAAGTATCGATGTACTTGGCCGAAACCCTGGAAGTCTTTTATAGGAATTTGGCATATATTGCATTGAACAAAAAATATATATTCCATTAGTTGTTCATTGAAATTTGTATAATTATGAAATAGTGTGACATTAATCTTATAATTATCCTTACCGATGCCAACATAAGTACACTCTCCTTCATCTTAGCTAGACCAAAGCGAGTAATTCCTAAGACTTCACCCTATTCAAAAATCAAACAACATATCAAACACATATCATGATATATTAATTTGTGATAGGAAGAACGTCTAGAAACAAAACAATCCCTTATAACATTATAACTTTATCTTATAAAGTGATCTCACCCTATACGTCATAAGGTCTGCCAGTAACATCACGTGTCTCATGTCTATACTCATGCCATGATTTTCCATTGTGTTATTGATCTCCGTAATTATAGTGGTCCTGTAGTACAAAGAAGGTATGTTATTGATTAAACTGTGCAATAAATCGCAACTGAAATTGACTTATTTTAATTCTCATTTCATTCATAAATACAAGGCCTTAAACAAAGATAAATAAAATGTCAAGAGAGGCCACTATGTTTATAGTACCAACCTGGCTGCTTCAATTCCCAATGTCTTCTCCATTTCAAAAGTATTGTTGGATTTTGTATGTGTCCCTTTCACTCCTGAAGCATAGATGTTAGAAATTATCATAAAACTACAATTTACATGATGTAACATTGTAAGTACACATGTATATATCGGATTATAAACCTTTTGTGATTCCTACAATATAACTAACATTAACCCTTTCAAGCCTGAATTTACCATTGTCATCTTCATCCACTGCAAGCCGCGAATTGCTGTCGCAATTCTCGACTTGTAATGGATGAAGATGATTTGATGTGGTTTAAAAATTTAAGAAAATTGCCATGTATTGGTAAACCAGTTTCATGGAAATTTTCGTTCTAAACCCGTTGGTTGTAGGAAAATTAAGTCTGTTTTCAGAGATGTAAAATTATGCTTCAATGCATCGTGAGGGCTTAAAGGGTTTAATAACTTTCGTAGAGATTGTCTGCTGCGAAATATTTCAGAAAAACGAAATAAAGAAAAGAAGAGGTCATAGGTCCCCATTGGGTTCAACTATTTTATATATATATCCATTCCAGCTTTATTGACAAGGCCTGTACATGTGAAGACCCTATATAACACCCCCTTCTACTAAGGGGATATACAGCACAGATGCTTAGCATTCATCTTCCTCATTACCGCCACCCACTGGTGATCGGCAGCATTGCTTGCATAGGCACTGACAGGCACGCCCAATGGGTACGGACCTCTCTACTCAAGGTTTGATCCTCATTCTGTTATAAAGGGCTCATATTTGCCGGCAAACTAATTCAGCTTCATTTTCATTTCAAACATACAAGTAAATTTCAGCTTTCGTACTGTATGAGGCGCTCAGATTTTTTAAGAAATAAAAATGTTTAAAATGTATTGATGTTCCAAACTATATAACTTTGTAAATAATACAATAGATACATATATCCCAATAATAGAGTCGTATCGTGTTGTCAGAGAAGTAGATGCTGACAGAGCCATGTTTGTCTGCTTCCTGCAGGTGAGTCACCTCTCACTGGGTTGTCCCCCGTCGTCTGTGAATGGAGATCTCTACGACTAGTAGTGCAACTCTATCACGTTGTTGATTGAAATATTTCATAGACGTCAGAGTCTATTTACAATAATAATTTGTTGCTAAAATATATGATACTTATTAAAGTCACTTCCTACATCCATTATATTATCACACCTCCCTTCTTAAACATATTGATAAAACGCTTATTCTTTATTTCTATATTGCAGTTGGTAAATAATCATCCAGAATCTAATTTCACGGTTTTATTTTCAAGTTTAAAGTTAATTTTTTTGCCTTGATGTTCACCTTTGAAAAAAAGAATAGCATTATATATTCTTAAAAGTTGCTTTAGGCATGCCAACCAGCAATACAAATTATTTAAAAACCACGTCCAATTACAATCATTTTGGACAAAAAATAAAGTGACTAAAAGTATGCGTATATTCAATTAGAATGATTAGAGTGTTAAATTGCGCTGGTTGGGAACTTGATCAAACGTGATGTATCCTGTTCTTTGGAAATCCACGTGCTTCTGTTGTGAATCATTCTACTGGCATATATTAACGGCTAAGTGTGTCAAGTCACGAGTAACAAGGTCATCACAGAACAACAGAAATCAATAGAATGATGTGTCAGCAGCAGATTAGATACTGACGTACGGTACAGGCTCAGCAGCAGCAGCGGTGAATCAAGCAATGACAACAACCACTATAAGCACTACTACTGGCAGCAACCACGGAATTCCACATCGTATTTACGTTCTCGACATAGCCTATATGCGGCTTTTAATGTCAGATCGATATTGACATTATGTGCACGCCAGCATATTAAAATGCATGTGGGGATAGTTAAAAGTAAAGAGACTATTCCTGGACCAAGAGTTTTGCTATAAAAAATCTAAATTATAATGCCTAGTACAGCTAGTGCAGTTTTCATATTTTTGCTGGCCAAACAGCTCTAAAATACTATTAAATTATGTCACATAAAAATGTATTTCTTGTTCACTCTTCGGGTATTTTCTCCTCTGATTTGATGTAGATATCATTCATTTCGCTGGCCAACATATTAGCTTTTTCATTAATTTGGTCCGAAGCGTTGTCATATTTTTCAGATATTTTTCAGATTTTTCTAATGTGGAGCAAATCACGCTTTTAGGATGTTTCTTCTGAGTTTTCAATGTAAGCAGTAATTTATAATACATAATCGCAACAGTGCAACAACATGAGCACACATAAGTAATGATTCAATCAAAATGATATGGTGATGTTTAAAGGGATTTTCCAACCTGAGTGGCGGTCATAGTCATGACCACTGAACTGTAACCAAAATAAGGTTTCTTCTTATATAAAGTCATGATAATGCAGCGGGTAATATCAATAACAAAATGCCATGTTTGCGACAATCTATCCATAATTTAGGCATTTGGAAACCGTTAAATTAAATATAACAGCAAGTGGAATAGAAAACAAAATAACTTAAGTAGCAGTAGTGTATAAATGACTTAAATAACTCTGAAGAACCAAATTATTTAATTTGAATTCTCAACCATTTGAATCTTCAACCATATGAATTTTCAACCATTTGAAGTTGCGTGATCTCAAATTCATTAGATTTATCAAAATAGAAGCCAATGTTATAAAACTCGCTAAACTGGAATATATATTTCATCTTAAAAAATACCACTTAAAGTTTAAAATTTGACCACAGGAGTGTTTTGTATACTCGCGAATAAACCACTGTTGAACATTATGACGGATACCTTGTTGATGCTTGTATATAAGAACATGTATATCCTGCCTGGATCCCACACAGTGATCAAATAAGGAGGACTGGTTACAATACATTATACTCCCAGCACTGCGTCACTAATAAATACTTAGAGCACTGAACGATTAAATTTCAATTTTCAGTCTTTGAATTCGCCACAGAAACTATAATTTCAATTGAAACTTTGTTACCTATTTGGATTGAGATCCATATAGGTGGGTTTATGTTTTATTTGTAGCTTTATTTACTGTGTCATTCCCTCAGCTTCACGTCCACAATAGCCTTCGCTTTTTTTTCCTGTGCAAAACAGGGATCCAAAAGTATCCAATCACTACTTAGTTTAGTTGCCCAATCATAGAGCAGCTGTTTTATGAGCAGCTGTTTTATGATTGGCTGCATAAGAGTACTCTCTTATAGAACCAATCAGAGAGCTCCTGAATCCATTGCTGTAGTCTCAACTGGATTCCCAAATCAGTCCTTTGTTTGCCAGCCTGGGGCTAGTTGGGGTGCAGACATTTCTATACTTTTTTCAACCCACCTCCTCTCTCATCCATCCTCTCTTTTTATGTCATACTAACATATTCAAGTTACATAGGGAGTTTCTCCAGCAACATAAGTGGGCATTCGATTGCCATCTTGGCCCCCAATCGTGCTCTCAAGCAGCCTCAGCAGCATCATGGTACGGGGCAGGGTACCTCACTCATGAGACACAGCACTAATGCTTCCTCATGACTCAGAGAATTACATCCCCCTTATGATGCTGGAGAACTCCCAAAAAGCCAATTGTAATATAATGAATAAACTGTAGTTTGAGTATTACTGACTTGGTCTCATTGCATCCGTCTTTATATACCACAATCGTCTGAGCCGAACATCTTCTAAGCACGTGTCGTAAAATAGACATAAAACTTGGATTTGTGAATATATATTAGAGTAGCAGATATAAAAGTATTTTATTTTTTCGCAACTGGTTCCATAAATGCTAATAAAATGTACAGGAACACTTCTATAGTCGATATCAGTTCACAAAGGGTTAATTAAGTAAACCCCTTGCTTTTGCCGTCAATAGCCAGCGGGTGGCAACTTGTCCTCCTTTGATATGATTCCGGGATGCTCATAGACTGACTGCCGCAGCGGCCTGATCGCTATCCACCCTGGCTGGCATAACAGCGGCGTCCAACAAACACAGACATTGAGGAGCCAGTGTCTGTTTATTGTTGGCCCTGCGTCTCAGACGCTGGCACTGTTATAACAACCTTGCTTAAATGTCTCGTATTTTTTTGTACATTTACCAGGCCAGCATGTGGTATGGAACCACTGTCGGGTTATTGCTGGCCTCCGTCTAAGATGACGGCACAACATCAACCCAACATTGTTTTGGTGTCTCGTGTTTGACGGGTACCAGGTTCGCTTCCACGTAACACGTGTTCATTTACAAAAAAATAGCCATCTTACACAGGCAAGCTTTATCACCGGAATATCCCATCGAGCATCCCAGCAAACACGATACACTGACCCGATGTTGGTTCAATGCTTGGCCAGCGTCGCAGACATTGAACCAACATTGGGTCAGTGCATCGTGCTGACTGGGATGTGCATTTGTCCAATATTGGATGTTGGTCAACCCGTCATTGAACTACGTAAACATTGGTTGCACGATGTGTGCTTCCTCAGTTCCTATGATGGCAAGAGCAGGCCTACTATTTTCTGTGTTCAAGAAGACACGTGGTCTAGTAAATTATAACATCAGGCTACCCTGGATTGATTTATAATGTGAATAATGTACGCCTACATCATGACTGGCATGAGTGTAAGATAATAGTTGACACCAAATATATTTCCCAATATATTTCATAATTCAAGTAGATTATTTAAAATGAGCTTAAAATTCACTGACTTGATTGGTGTGAATGTTTGAAATCAGATATATATATAATAATGTTTAGAATCTCAAAAATGTACCTGGCAAGTAGCTGAATTCTACCTGAATTTCAGGTACTTTACAACCAGGTACAGGTACTAGGTACTTCCTGTTCCTGAGGGTCAGGTACAGGTACAGGTACCCGAAAAACTGTACCTAGGTACAAGTACAAGTACATGTATCTGACCCCAACCCTGATTGGAAGATGTCGCTGATGGTGATGAGCAGCAACAACATAATAAATATGAACCTTTTCAGGTTAAGGACGCCTTCTGTGAAGCCTGTGGAGAAAGACTATACTCTGGAGATTTTCTTACCAAGTCTTTTTGAACCATCTGATGTTGCAGATGTCTGCCAATCAATAATTAGGACACATTGTTCAACTCTTCTATTTAATCTGCCATTGAAGCATTGAAGCATCGTCAAACCCACAGCAGGCTATTTTGACAGATCTGCCACTGAAGCATCGTCAATTAATCCACAGCAGGCTATTTTGACAGCAGCCTTGATGGTTTATTCAATTGAGACCTAGGGTGAGAAGGAGAAGTCACTGCCCACACAGGAGATGACCCTGCTCCAGCTGAGAAGGGTCATCTCTAATTAGGAAATGATGTTTTCCTGGGTTAGCTTGAGAGAAATGTAGGATGGTGCGGCAATACAATTGGTTTCCAATGACTCTGTCTGGGTCTGAGAGATTAGGATCCACTGTTTATATAAGTATATATTTATTTTAATTTACGCTCTGTTATGTTATTCGTTGTGTTGACCTTGTATTGCGTCTGGATGCATTTCTGCTGACATAGTCAATAAGACTTCTCTTTGCACTCGTTCAGAATTAATTTTGTGGGCAGATCTGAAATTATCAATCTATCTAACACAGACGAACTACACGCCCGGATAACACTCTTAAACCCCGTTAACAATGACTCCATATTATTTATTAAACTTATATCCTGCTGAATATGTTCTTCATATACGGCCAGACCACGGGAATTACACAACGACTGTAGAATCCAGAATATGGATTCTGTAGATAATAATGAACCCCTGAGAAACCTGAACTGTCCACGGGACACTACATATGACCAGCACCCACCCAAGTGTATATTGCTCAAGTGACACCGTGGGTACTTCAATGATCAGTTAGTCTACATTTGACATTTTCAGCTGTAATTTTTGGCTAGGTGTATAGGCTACATCGCAAACTTTATTGTTGTGTTTATCACTATCTTCTTCATTTTTTTTTTACTATTTTTAAGAAGTATAATTGAACCAAATTTATCAATAATACCACAGTTAGCCTAAACTTATTTCAATTCGTTCATGGGAAGTAAATATTGGATGCGCCCATCAGGACGGGAAACGTCATTTTACATACCCAAGGCAGTTTTCTTGCACACTAAAACAAGCACCATCACGATTGAATATGTATCATAAGTGTAAAATATGCAACTGCATATTGCGTTCAATACTTCGTGAATAATCAATACTAAATTATCAACGACTTAGCGAGAAAGGTTCCTAGACAACTAGTCTTCACGGTGGAAACAAATCTCGATGGAAAATAGAGTAGCTATAACTGGAACAAGGTTGGCTTATTGTCATCGGCCCCTTAGGTCAGCTAGGTGTGATAATCATTGATGCGCAATCTGCTGACACATTGTTGTGTTAACAATCCTGACGAACCTAACTGTACTACTCACGCTTCATTTTTTTACATCGTAATAAAAGGACAAACTGTAATTTTGGAGATCAAAACATGGTTTGTAATAAACTAATTTCGCAGTAAACAACTTCGCAGTAAGCAGAATTTAAATACATGTAATCCTATGGAAAACGATCCGTTTCAGGAAAATACTTTCTTATAATTATCCAGAAATTCGCTCTAAGCGTGCTCGTTATAGAGAGGCTCGACTCTATATACACCCACATACAACTTGCCATAATGTAGAAGATGTTCAGTGGCGAATTCAGGAATTGTGGAAGAAGTTGTGCAGCTAGCCACTTATATGCTCTAGAGGGGACCGTACTACCCCGGAATATTTTGAAATATAAGGCTTTAAATGGTGCATTCTAGAGCATATTTCGGTTCAAGTATGGTCATTTTTTATTTTTGGTACTCTGAACGGCGGACCGGCGCCGTCTGCGACCCACTCTGGATCCGCCACTAATGTTGGTATTAAACGAAGATATGTATATCTCTGAATTACAATGTATGATAGACAGGATCAAAATCTCAAAGTCAATACAGTCCGGAATCAACACAGGACAGGCTCATGCAATAGACATCAAAAAGACTACCACAAACAATGATAGGCCAGGAATGTCATACATGTCCAATGCAGGGGATCAGATCAACCAACTCCTAATTATCGCAGTTTGTCTCACAGCTTAATGGTGATTTGCTAGACAGTCGTCGTTTGGTTATGGATATAAGAGTATGCCATACATTTATCAAATGACTACAAGGGTTCTTTATAGTGCACAGTATTATAGACAGCATTGCACAATCCAGGCCCGATTAGAGTTCGAACCCAGTAACTCTGAGTTCAAGACTGCAAAAAATTCACTCAATAAACATGGCAAAATTGTGTTGTGGTTACTGAAATAATTTGACCCCTAGAGCTATAAGCTATAAAATTGATTTTTTACCAACGTTAAGTTTTGGATATTGGTATTCAAGTGACTAAAAATTTAAGTTACATAAATATCTGTGCCACAGGTTTGAGAGATATATCAAGTCTAAAAAATGAGGTACACTGGTGCTGAAGAAAACACTGAAAAATAATTGTAGTTGACATCACTGCTGTAGGGATTAACAAGAGCGCTGACGCTAACGATATCCCATGCCATCAATTAAAGTCAATAATAGCCACAACATCAAAGGTTAAAAGTCAGTTCACAGGTCATAACCCCAAAAAGGCACATCTACACTCCATAAGGCATGTGTGTGTGCAATATGAAAACAATCCAAACGCTTTCCGAGATATTGTCCGGAAACTGAACTTTCATCCGCCATAAATTAAAGTCAATAATCGCCTGAAAATCGAAAACCAAAAAAAGGTTTTTTTAGTATGCTGTCCCACCCTAAAGAGACCAAAAACTGATCAATCTAAAGACTTTAAACAAATCTATCATTCAGTTTGGACAACTAAATCCACCCACAAGAAAAAAATTAATTGCTCTACAAGGTATTAAAATTTCGAGTGGTCACTGCAATAAAAAGCTGCTACATTGTATGGCGCTAATTTCAATTACGATCCATCACGTTCGACCCAGGTTACGGTGAAAATATGCTGAATAATCTGAAATGACAAAACCTACTGACCTGGTGTTGCAATCACCTCTCTTAAACTATTTCCTTCCACAAGTAAATTATAACATTCTTCGACCTTGGACTCATCTACATGAATTACTGCTCGATTTACTGATGGGACACCCTGGAAACACAAGCATATAGAAAAAATAACTATTAAAGACACAAACTCAAAAGTCAAATACTTTTAACTACTAATAAGTTATTTGTGCACAATTCAGAAGGGAAAATAACAACAACATTATTTCTACAACTCAACAAATGTTTATAATAAGTCCATGTATATGAACATGTATAGAAATTTAAATCACATATGATATTGTTGCAATGCAAATTTTACAAAACTAATGTTTTTCACTAACCTTTATAATAACTTTAGGTAGTTCTTCTTTGAGATGTTGAAGAACATAATACATAGAACTTTTACTGGTCTCATGGGGCTCCACACATATGATTGTTTCACCATGAGAACGAATATGCTACAAAAAAATATAATAAGCAAATAAAAGTAAATGTGACGTCACAAGCAATTCTATTTGGAAAACAGCATATCTAATAAGAGTGGCAGCAATAAATGTGTGCTAGTTTTTCCTGCACGCGAAAACACAGGCCTTTCAAGGCAGTGAGACCAAATTGTATGAGTGCATAAACAAACAAAAAAAACAAGTAGCTGCCACTAAAGATGACAATGTCCATCAATCATTGGAGCAGCACCATTATGATTTGTAAAGTAGGTGTGTATCATTCGTCCAAAGAAAAAAACATCCTCAAATGTACTAATATAGAACACACTTTAACAAAGTTGAGAATAAACAATGTATTAGACCCGACAATCACAGACAAAGGGATTTGCCCTAAATGTAAGGAGGTTGATATACCAAATATGGCAGTACACATAGTGACAGAATGTACACTAATAAATGTGAAAAGACAAAAACAGATGCAACAACAAATAAAACTGGAGGCGGTGGAGGGACAATCAAATAGTATCATAACAAGAAAGATAGTTGCTGACAAAACAAAAGAGAATTTGGAGCTGCTTGAAAGACTATTTCATCAATGGGGAAACTAAAAGGTATTTCTATATATTTGTTACCTATTTGGATTGAGATCCATATAGGTGGGTTTACGTTTTGTTTGTAGCTTTATTTATTGTGTCATCCCTTCAGCTTCTCATTGCAGTCAGTGCAGACAAAAATGCAACAGGATTTGTCCAGTTCACTGAATGTATATGATTGCCCTACAACCCCCCTCCCTCATACCCACCACTCCAAGAATCTTTTCATAATTTCTTAAATTGCCCTAACCCTTCTTGGACACCTCCGCTTCAAGAGTAAAAACATCTAAAATCATTTAAAAAGCCAGTGGTTTTTGCAATAATTTTCAGTACAAATTGTTTTTCTTTCAAAAAAGTTTATACACTCCTCCACCCCAATTGTTATGTAACAGCCCTTGTCTTCTCACTTGACCTACCTATAGGGGTGATGGATTCATGGAATTTTCTTTAATATTGAGTAGTGTATAGTGCTTACAAGAAATTTCTACATTTTCTTTCAAAAGCCGTGGTGACCCCAACTATTATGTAACAGCCTTCAACTTTGAGCTTGACTTCATCTTTGAACTGAACCGATGAATCAGTTTATTATTAAGGAAGGTATGGTGCTTACAAGAAAAAAAACGGCTGTGGTGACCCCAATTAGAATGGAACAGCCTTATTTTAGAACAATCAGTTTAATATTAAAACAAATAATCACTCTTGTGCATAAAGGGTTGTCTAAAATTGTACCATCATGTTCTAGATCTGTAGCGACTCTTGCCTATTTTGTAGTATCGCCCTAATGACTAATGTATTGAAACACAATTAAAACTACAGTACACAACCCAATCATTATGGAACATCCCTCAGCTCTGAACTTGACCGAGCTGTAGGTGGTTAGACCCATGTGTAATTTATTTTAAATTACCGTATATCCCCGTGTATAATGCGATGTTTTTTCTCAGCTATTCATGTCACAAAAAGGCACCTCGTATTATACATAGATGTAGAATTTAATACAATTTGTTAGCTCTCTAGCGGTAAGTACAGCTGTAAGTTCTCCAGCGGTAAAACGTATCTTTAAACGTAGGCCAGTCAGCGTGTTTTGTAAGCAGGCCTATACACACGATACTTTGCCTTTCCAACTAGTAGCAAACAAGAGACGGTTCACCCAATGCTGGTACATTGTTGGGCCACCGTCTGCGACGCTGACACAACATTGCACCAGCATTGGGTGAATGTGTCGTGTTTGCTGGGGGCCCCCGTCTCACATTCCCGCCGACGCGCGTGGCACCTTTGACAACCACGGGCAGATAAATGACGCCGTTAGTCTGCAACCAATTCACACTCCTGACCTGTTCATTTATATTAATAATGATTTAATCTAAGATCGCCTTTCATATGGGAGTGTTCTATTGTGTAAGACAAATCTGAACATGATTTTTTCCTATTGGAATGAGAGAATGCGTTGACGAAATATAACAAGATATCACTGATTATATCTCCTATCGCAAATTCTATACATGTAGGCCTCAGAATGTCCATATTGCTGGGATAACATTAACGCCTACCGCTGTTGCCGCGGCTGATACAGTATTGAGCAAATGGTGGTATCTGTTAGCTGTAGTTCATGGAGCGCTGCTGTGTTATTGCACCCTGACACCTTATACAGCCATGCACACCTCTTGTGTCGAGACAATGCGCTAGTCTGCAAATGTTTTACAATCACATTTTATTTTGAAATGTTTTTATTTGAGCACGACGATATTAAAATATGGTCTTTGTAATAGAAAAATTGAAATAATATAAATTTGTTGGCGAAATATAAATACGGGTATAAATACAAGTAAGCAGGTACTGCCCTTTGGTTTTGCAGAGCTGTACTGTTGCCGCTGTCCCCGTCATTGAGCATCGTCCATGCAGGTGTGGCGGGGCTATTTATTAGAATAAGATAATATCCATGCCTCACATTTAGATGGCCCGTAACGCTATCGACCGGGACGCTGCCGACATCCAAAATATGAGGTCGAATCATACAGAGGGGTAGACGTTTTTCAGGTAATCCGAGGCCTCAAATCTTAACTCGTATTATACATGGCGTCGCACTATACGCGGGGATATACGGTAGGCAAATTTTAACCAGCATTGCTAGTGTCACTGCAAACATCCATCAAGTATGACAACACCCATCTTTATACCTAAGTTCAACAAGAGGTGAAAGGCCACCATAATCTCTGCCCATGTGAGTCAAATAGGTCAAAGTTCATAACCCCAAAAAGGCACAAACATACTACAACCATAGGTGATGTGTGCAATATGAAAAGAAGGGTTTCAGAGATCTGCTCTGGAAATGAGATTGTTAGTCCATGAGCTTTCTCGGCTTGGAGATATAGGTCAAAAAGTATGTCAAAGGTCATAATCCTCAAAAAACATATGCATATGCTCCGGAATATAGGGTCAGAGATATAGGTCAACATATTATCCAGCCATATTTGCTCCTAGATGTAGGTCAGAGATGTAGGTCAAAAAGTAAGTCAAAGGCACATACATTTATATTTTCCTAGCAAGAGGCCTGAAGTCCTATATCATCCCCCGCCATTAATTAGGTTAGAGTTTTTGCGGTCACAAATATTTAAAAAGTCGACTTTTGGTGGCCATTTTAAATTTCAGTAAAATCACCTGCACATTATTTCTGACTTCAATTTTTTGAGTTTTTGCGCACACAAAATATTATGAATTCATGCATAGCGGCCGTTTAGAATTTCAGTAAAACCTTGAAAAAAAGACATGCACATCTCCATATCGTGGGTAATGTGATTGTAAAATTTGAATAATTTCTGACTAAGTTCTAGAGTTTTTGCGCCCACAAATTTTTTTGGATTTGACCTCTGGTGGCCATTTTGAATTTTGTTAGCATCTTTAAAAAATCACTTGCACATCCCCATGTTGTTAGTAATGTCATGTTAAAATTTCAAAAAAAAATTACCAGTAGTTTTTAAGTGTTAGCGCCCACAAGAAAATGTGACGCCGGACGCCAACCGCCAGACAGAATCCTGATGCAACTAAAATCCCCCTTCCCCTACGGGCGGGTGATAAAAATAAGCTGTTTGGGTTAGATTCGGTCAACAGATTATCCAACCATTTCAGTAATTTTTGCTTAGAGATGTAGGTCAGAATGTACGCTAAATGTCGAAACCTCCAAAAAGAACATGTACACCCAGACATGTGTGTGTATAATATGAAAGAAATCCCCTCATGGGTTTCCGAGATTTGCTCTGGAAACGAAATTCCTGACAGACGGCTGTCTGGCTGGATAGACTGTCAGACATCTGAGGTGATGTCATAACCGCCACCTCCAACTTCATTGGACAGTGGATAAAAACTAGATAACTGCCCGTATGGGTCGCTGGCCAAGACCATGCCTGACAGCCTGACCTCTATATAGGGCTAGGCAGGCATGAGTAAACTACCAGCTGCTATGTTTGTTATGCCCAAGCGCACTTAGCATTCCATTGGTGCACTAGCCGTCTGCAAGCGCATGTCCCTGAGATGCATATCAGAATGTGCTTAAATAAGTTAATGCACAAACGGGTAGCTGGTGCACTAACTACTGTAGTGCTCGACATGTGAGAGAAACTGAATCTCTGTACAGTCAACCCTGAAGGCACATCTTGCGACACTAGAGATAATTTTTTAAAGATATAAAAACAATTGTACAGAGTAGTTTGTTTTGATACAGCTTGGAAAAGTACTGTGGATGGTGGCCATCACTACTGAACATATACATATGTATATACATATACATGTGTATATATGAACTTCAGAAACTGAAACTAGCAAATACATAATAAGAATAATAAACATCTGCACACTACCGATACTTTCATATGTACACATCTTAATAATAGCTCACCTGTGATTTTACTCGTAGTTTGGCACCTATGATGGACATTGCAATACTATCTGTATTAACCTCCAACTGAAAATTCAACACACAAGTTTCCAATTTATACCACAAATCTTACACACAGAAAAAATATCACTACATGTGTCGCTATGTTACTACAAGTGTCGCTATTGATAAAGTAAAATATGTTATGTGTAAAAAATAATTATTTAATAAAATTCAAAAAATAATTTAATGAAATTTAAAAATAGAAATTTAAAAAAAACAGAGGTATCAAACAAAATTTCATGTTTTCTATGTGGATACAAATCTAATTTCACAGTTGTAAACAGATTGTTAGAGCTAATGCAAAGATAATACATGTCAAAATGCAGTATATATTTATGAAGATTATAAATGTGAAATCAATGTTTATCATACCGTCTTTTTTGGTGTATAACCCGCTACTTTTTACTCCTTGAAAGGCCTGGTCCAGGATATATAACGAATGCGGGATATACATTGTTGCAGTCCCAGATTGCAAAGAGACATTTTTTCATAATTATGGTTCAATGTCTTCTTATATTGCATCTAAATACGTTTGTTCTGTACTTTACTGCACTCGGCCACGTGGGAACTAGCTGTAGATGGCTACAGCACACATACCCACTCTCACAGTTAGCAGCCACTCGGTAATCAGACAAAGAAGGTGTGACATTTTACTGCCACGGGCGGCGGATAACCTGCAACCACCACTCAGCGAAGGTTGTATATAGTGTGGTGTATGTGTAAAGACAATACATTGTATACAACGGCGGGAGAACAACCACAATACACAGTGTGACACAAGGGTTGACTCTGATGAGAGGCACGCGTACATGTGATATATACTAACGCTCAGATTTTTATCTCGCCAGTCATCATGGCTTACAATCGTCCGTTAATAGACCCCAACATGTTTTTTATTATGTATTACTATAATATACAATATCTGCATAAGTACTATTTAAAACCTATCAGATTTTATATTGCTATAGGCCTAGCTCTAGGACGCAATATGTTTGTCACAACTGTGGTGTTGTGAGTGGATCACACATCTGTGGCGTGAGCGGGGAACACACAGAGTATACACTGATGCGGGGTATCTATTGTCAAAGCAGCATTAAAGGTTAATTTAACCCTCTGCGGGCTACACCCTGAAGCGGGCAATACACCAGAAAATACGGTACATATCTGTACATGTATTAGCAAAATTTTCTTGCAGGTAAACATAAAATACCTTTAGTAGTTTTATGCGGTCCAAATCCAGCTTGATTAGAATGAAAACGTCATCAGGTAAAAATACTTCTTCTATATATTCTGATACCTGAAAATGAGTGAACATACTGTAGTCACAATTCATAATCTCTCTAATAAAAGTAATACATAAAAAATGTTGGAAAAAAAACTATTAAAATCGTCCCTTTCCACTGGCTATTGTCAAAAAAAACAGATGCTGAGGAGCCACTTAACTTTACCATTAAACCACTATTGTCTTTCCACATTGCCCCCAACTTCCCGATATCTGCCATTTTTTAACCTATTCTTCCAAAAAATTAATCAGATAGCTAGAAAGTAATTACATTACAAGATCATGAAAATATCACTAATCAGTACAAAGGATAGTTAGTGATTATCATGTCATGAATATTTTAATACTAATAATAATGGGAATATATTTGATAAATACCTCCCCTAATGTTGTCTTTTCAATTCGTCCCTTTACAATACGACTTAGTTCTGGGTCACTAGATTTTTCAAGCTCTGCAGTAATGATAGGTGTACTGATAGATTTTGAAGCATTGATGATTTCTTTTATTCGTGGAACACCTTGCGTGATATGTGTTATGGAGTTAAGTCTATCAACTGATAATCTGTGTCTTTATATTAACGTCGTATGGAACTTTAAAATAAAGATAGAAAATTGAAAACCTCATATATTCATCTAAAATAATTTACAATGGACAAGTAATCTAAAAGGATATTCATAGAAGCAACTCCAGCAAAATGGAAAGTTTTTAGGGTCATTTGTGTGCCAGGTTCTCCAATACTTTGTGCTGCCACAGCACCAACTGCAGTACCTATAAAGTAAAAATATGATGATAAAATTAAAGCTGCAATACAAGCTCAAACAAATAACAAACGGGGCAATAACATCAGCACCACAATGGTTATTTTTTCTCACATTAAATAAAAACAAATATATAATTTAGATTTTCAAATTAGAATGCTCAATGTTGACATAGGTGTCAAGGAGAATAAATCATTTTGTTTCATGTTGGTCACCAAAGGGAGTAAGAAATAAGTTACCTTGGGCTCAACTTTAATTGGTATATTACATCAGAATAATAACTACCACATTTCCCGATGCATAACCCGCTTCAGAGTATAGCCCACAGAGAGTTAAATTAGCCGGCTGGTTGGACCATAGATACCCACAGTCATTGCATAGCCCACAACTTAACCCTTTAACCGCCAAGTTATTTAATTGGAGTTTTCACCCCCTTGAAGTTGTGTCTCGCTGACGCGATCCACAACTTCAAGTGAGTGAAAATTATTCAGTTTTGACAAAATGGAGGTCGATTATTTTCAAATCATCCTGATCGATGTCTCGTTTTATCCTAATTTTTTTTTAAAACTGGTATTTAATGTGCTAATAAAAAAGACTATAATCAGTACTGGTGGTTGAAGGGTTAATGCTCCTGCCCATGGTCGTAGGTCCATTTGTAACACTACCGGACTACAGGAGTCTAGTTGCGACATAACATATTGTGTCCTACAGCTATTAATATCAATACAGTAATGTAATCTGCTGTGCTTCCTACAGAGCTTTTTAAGGGACATTCAAGAAAATAAATTGTAACTGAAAATATTTAATTTGTGCGCACTAAATGATTTGGAGCGCACCAATTAATTATTTGGTGTGCACCAATTAATTATATTATTGGGATTAAAGAACCCTATAAATATGTCTTCATGTAGTTTCATTATTATCTCTCTCGAGCTCAGTTTGTGCAAGCCAATGCAATAGGTTTTTCCCTGTCTTAGTGTACTGACTATATAATGGTGAGGCAGGATGGCTGTTGCTATTACATTTACAAATAGCAGCTGTTGCATGACTGTATCAGCCACTCTTTCCACAATATTCTGAGCTTTTTGTGCAAAACAGGGTTCCAATGACAGTTAAACATAGTAATCCAATCACAGAGTAGTCTTTTTATAATTGGCTACCTAAGACTACTCTCTTAGATGGCCAAACAAATTTATCCTGGGTGGAAAATTCCCACTTCCTGAGCCTAGAGCTGGCTAGCCCCCCCCCCCCCCCCCTCCCCAGTCTTTTGCTTAACCAGCCTGGAGCTAAGCTGAAGTAGCAGAATTTCACTTTTTTCACCAACTTCCTCCCTCGATCATCCTCTCTTCTATGTTATACATTTACTAACATATTTAAGATATAGGGAGTTTCAACAACATTTAGGGGAATTTGATTGCCATCTTGGCCCCTAAACGTGCCTTCACGCAGACTCAGCATCACAATATGGGACAACCACACTACGAGACAGGGCTCTACTGTGGTTACACATGTCCTCACTTAACCCTTTGAGCCCTCACGATACATTAAAGCATCATTTTACATCCCTGAAAACAGACTTAAATTTCCTCACCAAAGGTTTTAGAACGAAAATTTCCATGAAACTGGTTTACCAATACATGACAATTTTCTTTAATTTTTAAACCACATCAAATCATATTCATCCACTAAAAGTCGAGAATTGCGACAGCAATTCGCGGCTTGTTGTGGATGAAAATGACAATGGTAAATACAGGCTTGAAAGGGTTAACACTGTCACAAATAGGTTAAACTGAATGGCCAAAAATATGTTAATCACATTAAGGTCGCTGAACAGTCAGAATGTGATTCTATATAAATGCCTCAATTACTTACAATAGTACATGTTACATCACCCAGAATATAAATATTCATAGCAGAATTTAGACTAAATGATCGGCATAATCATGTGTCATATTTTGCAGCCCTAAGTAACAAACAAAATATTGCTTGATCACTTATCACTTTCCCGCAAGCAATGACTGTATGTGTTTTTGTAATAAAACATTTGTAAGGGTAGTCAAATATTATCACCCACACAGTTGTGTAGACTTGAGTAAGTCAGTGTGGCCAAAATGTACTCTTACACGGTATAATGAATGAAGAAAAATGAAAAAAAAAGTTTCTCGCTCACCTGGCTCAATTTTGGCTCTCATGTATTTATCTCGACAACAAACTAAAAAATCACGCACTTGTGTTGCTGTCACTCTGTTGAGCTGATACAAGACTGGATCTATGAAGAAAAAAATAGGTCATTAACATTGGGTTTGTGAAACTAGTGTTTCATCTAGTGCAGCAATGCTGCCCTTCATGCGCACCATGTTGCTGTTCCTATATTCGGAAGTCATTAAGCTCATTTGAACCATTGACATGTTACATTCAACCCCACCCAGGCCATTGTGACTGATTGAATCCGGGGAAAACATCTTGATAACACTCATCGCTGCTTTTGCTGGAAAAGCTAACTACAGTACCATATAGTGCTGTGCATAATGTGATGTTTTTCTTGTTCCAAAAATGCATCTCGTATTATACATAGAGATAGCAATTAGTACACTTTTTGTGGGCTCAGTGAACTTCTCACCTATTTTCAACAAATAACACAATCACTGCTCTAGTGCTAATTTAGTAGTGTGTACAACGTCACTGTGGTCAGTGCTAGCGGTAAGTAGGCCTATACAACACTATACTGCACATATTTTTTTCCAAAATGTCAAACTATTTATTTGACAAAAGATGTTTTGGCCGACAGGCGACAATAACGCACTGTGCAGTCAACACGATACACTGACCCAATGCTGGGTCAATGTTTGAGCACTGTCGTAGACGCTGGCCAGTCAATCAGAATTGGTCAGTGTGTCGTGTTTTCTGGTAGCTTACAACCCCTCCCTCTCACTTTCCGGCAACTGACAACGCGCGTGGCAGATTTTCCACCTTTTACAGCTGCTGGCGATAGACGACGCAGTTTGTCTACAACTTATTCACACTTTTATGCTCATTTTAATAATGGTTAATTTAGGTTCATATGCAAGTGTTTTTATTAAGCACCAAGGTAGGCCCATCTAAACATGATCTTGGAAAGATGGAAATGCGTCAACGAAATATAGCCAGATATCACTGATTACATTTCCAATTGCAAATTCTAGACGTGTAGGCCTTGGAATGTCCATTGCCGATGTTGGCCCGGTATTGAGACAATTGGGGCAGGCCCTATATACCTGGTGTTTTCCGAGAGTTGTTATAGTTTATAATTGGTAACACTGTCTGAGATGTTGGCCTAATATTCAACCACTGTTGGGTCAAGATCCCGTGTTTTACAGAGCATGCCCGGTGCCGCGCTGCTACTTGTGGAACAGATAGCGTCGTGCTTCCCTCGAATATTTTAGGTCCTGTCATGTACTGGAGGCTGCCGCTAACTGCCAAAATTTGAAACCACATTATGCATAGATGTAGGCGTTTTTTACAACATCAGTGGCTTCGAATCTTGATTTGTGTTATACATGGCGTCTTAATATAGATGAGGACATATGGTAGGTGCCCAGGGTGCATGATCTGGTGCCCCCAATGATAGGTAAAACTTTAAAAAAATAAAAAGAAGAGGCTATGAACCTTACATATAGAAAATACAATACACTCACTCATATCATCTCCATCTTTAACATATCTATTTCTCGTAGCTGTCATCTTGTCTGCAAGCTTAACAATATAATCCCTGAAAACAATTCCGATACAATATTCAGCCACATGTTTATCTTATAGATATATTGAATACTACAATAAATCTCTGGTATTTTACTATGCAAATATAACTTTATACATCACCTGAGCTCATTGCGAAAATCTTCACTGGTTTCTTCAAATTCTGTTAATTCGAGGGTAGCAATAACAATCCTTTGGACTTGTTCTCCTGTCAAGGCAACCTCATCTGGACATGAACTTTTACTCTGTAAAAGGATATAGGGTATGAATATATTATTTCATTATAAATACATATTATGTCATATAGTATGAAAAAGATTCATGGAAGGGAAGGCAGATGTAGTAGACACCTTTCGCATCAGGTGAATTTTTTGTCAATAAACCCAAATTTTGATTCTGATGGGCTTGGAAATGAGTATGATTAGTACACATATGATAGTTTTGATTACAATGCAAGACCCCTATATTCGGTTACATATAAATAATTGTTATGAAAGTAAAATACATTTGTACTCTCAACACCAACCCTGATATGTTCCATCACTCTGTTGAACTCAACTGGCTTGCTCTTTCCTTCCATGGAAGCAGGGTCCAAGCCATCACCACCATAAACAAACTCAACTATATCACCCATAGAATTGCGTACAGTGAGATCATATTGGGAACACAAATCTTCTAATGACTGTAACAAGGCATGCAATATAGTTTTAAAAAGTTGTTAGAAAATGTTAGTTTTATTTAATAAATATGTGTGAATACCAGTTACATGTGTATGTATGCTTAGACTGAGAATTCAGAATTACATTCACCAGAGATAATGCTGAATAACTATTATTATTAATTATTATTATTAATAGCATGTTTACCTTTACTAGCCTACGCTGCATGTAACCAGTTTCAGCTGTTTTTACCGCAGTATCGACTAATCCCTCTCTTCCACCCATTGTGTGGAAGAAAAATTCTGTTGGTGTTAATCCTGAATAGAAACTGTTCTCCACAAACCCTCGGGCAGCAGGATCTTTAGCTTAATGACAAAATAAAATAGAGCAGCTAATAGCAAATCTGTACATAAATATTTCATAACATTATGCATAGCCATGAGTAGACCTATATAAAGGTTCAAATTACTTAATCAGCTTTCGATGCTATGACAATGACAGATGATTATGGTGTCTTAGCAGCTCATACTGAAATGTTTGTCAATGTCAGCAATGTTTGCAATGCCTACTACAAAGGAAGGGTGGTTTCTTTCAATTGACTTCTTTGAACTGACTGAGCTATGGGGGAGATGAATACACAGACATTTTTTCAGAGAAATCTGTATAATATTAAGTAGTGGATCGTGCTTACACAAAATTTCTATATGTCATAAAAAAAGAGCTTTGGTGACCAGATTATAACAGAACAACCCTCATCTTGACAGAGCTATGGGGGAGTTAGACCCATGGAATTTCTAGAGCAATCGGTTTAAGAACTCAAACTTATAAATTATAAACTGAATATGTAGTCAGCATGGAGACTCACATTAAGCTAAAATTTTAATCACTATAATGCCAGCCACCATAAATATATAAAAAAGGTATTGTGCAATTAACTACTTTCGTAGTCTTTTAATGTCTTTTAATGAACTCAATTTTTATTAACCCTTTCAAGCCTGAATTTACCATTGTCATCTTCATCCACTCAAAGGTGTGAATTGCTGTCACAATTCTAGACTTGCAGTGGATGAAGATGACTTGAAGTAGGTGGCAAATGAAAAACATATTGTTATTAATAAAACAGTTCCCGTTATTATTAAAACAGTTCTATGTAAATTTTCCTTCTAAAACCCCAGAAGAAATGAAGTGATTCTTCGGAGATGCAAAATGATACTTTGATGCATCGTGAGGGTTTAAAGGGCTAACTACTATATGTATTCTAACAAACATCCAGGGCATTTATTGGTGATATCACTGTAGCGAAGTCTGGTAATTGTAATATTCTCTGGTCTAGTCTTTTCATCACTAGGATTCATTATTGATGATGTGTTCCAGACATGGGGTCGAATACATACAAATGTAATCGAATACGAATACATTGTTAAGTGATGAATACGAATACGAATACAAATACTCCCTTTTAAAAATGTATTCGAATACGAATACATTACTATTCAAATGTTTTTCGAATAGGAATACATTATACTTAAAACTTAAAAATGTCACTGGTGATATAAATATATATTTTTGTACATCATTCAGTATGTGTATAATATCACTGAAATAATATGATTTCTATTAAATCTTTAATTGTTATAAAGTATGTTAAATTACCACTCTCAAAATCATTTAAAATGTTAAGTATTACGTTTTATTATATATAACGTTTTAAATGCTTGTATTTAGCTATATACTAACTTGTTTCAGCAATTAATACATAAAACCGCATAGATTAAGGTACAAGTTTGGGAATAAATAACCAAGATAAAATATATAATTTGTAGAAATAGCGTCTTTTTATGCATCAATTGGCAATATATTGGTGCAACATTGCATTACATGTAATGTCAAGAATGTAGGTAGCCTACAGCATTAAATTGGAGCCCGTTTACTACTCATAAAATATGATGACATCTCGGGCTCCATATAAATAAATATATATAGCTCAGCATTTATATTAGTGTGGTAGGCCCTATTTTGTAGTAGTATTTTATTACATAGAAAACATATTTTACATTGTTTTCGGTGAATAATGCATAGGGCTATTGTTTGTGCACAATAAATCTAGAAAATAAAATGTGGTTCCGGACATTTTAATGAGACGATTCTAGCACCGATAGGGATAATTGCATAGTCATTGTTAAGTTGACAATCTGCGTCTTCGCTGAGGTGTTCATCTGTGTGGACTATTTTCCACGCTCCAGTAGAGGTGTCAAGGCGTGTTTCTTTGTTTTTTGGCAGACTGGGCAGGGCAGGGTAGGGATGGGGATGTCGGCCGTTGTTTGTAACCAATCAGATATTGAGATGTTGTCACAAAATAGAGGGTGAACGGATTTTTCTAATGGCGGTGACAGGGGAGGGGCAATGTCGGTGATCGTCAGTAGTCTGGACATTCTGTGACCAATCAAATTGAATGCATGTACCAACAACGAATGTCATCGTTTTTCCACATATCGAAGACAGGGGAGGGGCACTGTCGGTTACTGCGAGTACCATATTTTTAATGAAGGTCTAAACACCCTAAGGTTAAGGGAGTAGCTTGTTGTCCTGTCTCAGGTTTGTGAAATCAGCCATGACCTGTTATTTGTTTTGTTCATCTTTTTTAGCATTAATTAGCCAGGCACCGTATAGACACAACAGGTTTATTAGTGTTAAGTCAAAACGCAATGAGTTAAGACACAGAAATATTTGGTCAATTGCTCTTTTTCACAACTTAGCTGTCCAATGTTCTGAGTGTGTAAGATCACAGTAAGGAGGAACAAACAAATTAGTTGTGCCTGTTTAAAAAAATTCATAGTTACACTAATCCACTAAGCACTTTTTAAAAACCGTTGCCACTTAAACTGTCTAATGGTGTGAAGTTCGTGAGATTTCTCTGGAGCTTATCAGTTAGACCAGTGTGACAGGAATGCCTCGCAGCCACTCCCACTGCCCTGCGAAATATGATTAATCTTACCAAGCTTATATACGTATAAAAATAAATAGTAGTAGGCCTAAGTTACTATTATTTATTTTTGTTTTATTAGTAACTGAGAAAAAAAGAAAAACAATTTGGGATTTTTTTTTACTAATCTCTGTGATATATGACATGTATTGAAAATGTAACTCAAAAAAATGTAATTGAATACAGGTGAATACGAATACGATTACCACATGTCTAATGTGTTCCAAAAAAACACAATTCTTACTAAAAAATAATCACTTCAAAATATAATGTACATATTTATATATTAAAATGTAACTTGTTAATAGTAGATGATTTTCTGGCTTGGAAAAAGCAAAAACATACTTTTTGTTAAACACGAGTTCATAGGGCAAAGTGTTATTTTGCTACACTTACAATGCCTTTCAAAATGAGGTAATGCTCTGTCTTCAAAGCCATTTGGTACCCGATTTCCACTGATAGCTTGCTGACCAACGCAAGCGATCATCTGGGAGATATTAATGAAAGAACCTGTAAAAGAAGATAAAATGTTATAATACCACAACATCACATGAAATAGTACACAGTCTTGTAATAAGCTGATAAAGTGTCACAGTGGTAAAGTACTATGATTACATATTCTTATTCAAGAATGTAATTAAACAAACTGCTACAGTATAATTTTCACCTTTGGCTTTGGTATGGATGATTTCTAAGAAAGACAAGACTAAGTCCAGGAGCTCCCGCGACGAATTAGAATTTGATTTAAGCAATTTTGTGTAGGGTTTGTAATGTAGTCCTAGGCTAGGTCTAAAATCAAGACGCAAGACAACTAGGTCTAAGAAGCTCAGTCTAAGAGTAAGATAAGAACTAGACAGTCTGTCAGAGATTGCAAACCTCCATTTAAATTAATTATCCTAATCAGTATCCCAGTAATGGTCTACCTATCTGGCACAGTTTACCTGATATCAGGCCAATCAAGGTAACTAATAGCTGATTTACGGTCATTTTGAATTCGATATAAACTAGTTAAAAACTTAGGGTGCATCCTCCCCCAAAACCTCAAATTTTGTTTTATAGTAATGGACTAACATCTAGCACGGTTTACCAAATATCGGCCATGTGAAAGTGAATAATGGCCTAAAGGCGGCCATTTTGAATTTGATCAAGTCGAAATTTTCCAAGATGCATCCTCAGCTGAAATCTCACATTTCATTCTATAGTAATGGTCTAGCCATCTAGCACGGTTTACCAAATATCGCCCCTGTGAAAGTGAATAATGGCCGATAGGAGGCCATTTTGAATTTGATCAAGTCAAAATTTTTCAAGATGCATCCTCTCCTGAAATCTCACAATTTGTTTTATAGTAATGGTCTAGCCATCTAGTACGGTTACCAAATAACAGCTATGTGAAAGTGAATAATGGCCGATAGGCGGCCATTTTTAATTTGATTCAGTCAATTTTTTTCAAGATGCATCCTCTCTTGTAATCTCACATTTTGTTTTATAGTAATGGTCCAGCTATCTAACCCGGTTTACCAAATATCAGCAATGTGAAAGTAAATAGTGGCCGATAGGCGGCCATTTTGAATTTGATTGAGTCGAAAGTTTTTAAAAGGCATACTCTCCCGAAACGTCACATTTTGTTTTATAGTAATGGTCTAGCTATCTAGCACGGTTTACGTGATATCAGGCCTATCGAGGTAAATAATGCTGATTGTCGGCCATTTTGAATTCGTAAGTTAAAAATTTTCAGGGTGCATCCTCCCCAGAAAACTCACACTTTGTTTTATAGTAATCAGGTAATGGTCTAGCCATCTAGCACGGTTTACCAAATATCAGCCATGTGAAAATGAATAATGGCCGAAAAGGCGGCCATTTTAAATTTGATCAAGTCAAATTTTTTCAAGATGCATCCTCATCTGAAATCTCACATTTTGTTTTACAGTAATGGTCTAGCCATCTAGCTCGGTTGACCAAATAACGGCCATGTGAAAGTGAATAGTGGCCGATAAGCGGCCATTTTGAATTTTATCGAGTCAAATTTTTTCAAGATGCATCCTCTCCTGAAATCACACATTTTGTTTTATAGTAATGGTCTAGCCATCTAGCACGGTTTACCAAATAACGGCCATGTGAATGTGAATAATGGCCGATTGGCGGCCATTTTGAACTTGGACAAGTTGAATTTTTTCAAAATGCATCCTCTCCTGAAGCCTTACAATTTGTTTTATAGTAATGGTGTAGATATCTTGAGCGGTTTTCATCATATTCCACAATATCAGGCCTGTCGAGGTGAATAATGGCTGATAGGCGGCCATTTTGAATTTTATCAACTTCAAATTTTTCAAGATGCATCCTCTCCTGAAACCTTACAATTTATTTGATATTAATGGTGTAGCTATCTTGAGCGGTTTTCATGATATTCCGCAATATCAGGCCTGTCGAGGTGAATAATGGCCGATAGGCGGCCATTTTTAATTTTATCGACTTGAAATATTTCAAGATGCATCCTCTCCTGGAACCTCACAATTTGTTTTATAGTAATGGTGTAGCTATCTTGAGCGGTTTTCATGATATTCCGCAAAATCTTTCAGTCGGATTTACCGATGTTATAAATTAGGTCAAAGTGCTGGGTCAACTTCAAGGTCAAGGTCCAAAAACCTGAAAAGGCACAACTAGGGACCTTAGAGAACATGTATGTGCAATATGACTGTCATCGGCCCAGTACTTTTCGAGATCTGCTCCGGAAACGAAGTGCGCGTCAAAACGTCTAAATAGGTCATAGTTCTGAACCAGAAGTAGGTCAAAGTTCAAATACCCCAAAAGGCATAACTAGACCCCCTAGGGGTGTTGTGTGTAAAATTTGAAGACAATCGGACAAGTACTTTCAGAGATATGCTCCGGAAACGAATTGTTTACGGACGGCCCAACGGCCCAACGGCCCAACGCCGTCACATCATCATTTTCTCCTCTGCAACCTTGCGTATTGAATTCAGATTAAAAATATTTTAACCTGTCCATTAGCCACCTGGAAGTAACCCACATACCAAAAATTGTTATCCTAGCTTATTTTCTCACAAAGTTATAGGCAAAAGAAGAGGCAAAAAAAAACGGAGGTAGAATCCATAGCTCCCTTCGCTCACCTACGGTGACGGCGGGAGCTAAAAATGATGTGAGCTATTGAATGTGATACTGATACTCTTTAAAATAAAATGTGATACTATTTTAAACATGTTTCATAACAGCATGGGTTAATCTTAGTCAATTCTAATACCATCGTAGATATTAAACACAAGGCAAAGTGTTTTTTGAATAAGCAACAAGGTATTACATGAGTGAAAAACAATGTCAAGGGTAACTAAAATTAAAATTTGTTCATGTAATAATAATATTAATAATAATACAGTAGAACCTGCTATGAGCAGCCACTTTTATGAGCAGCCAAGTGGAAGGTCACTTTACCATTCCCCAAAATGGCATTTCCGATACAAATGAACCACTTATGAGCGTCCCTCTTCCTTACAAGGACACTTTTCCTGTGTCACAAGGGTGGCCACTCATAGCAATTTCTACTGTAATAATAAAAGCTTGTGATCAAATTTTTCAACAGTTAATTTTGCCAATACAGTATACAGAACAGCACTATTTATACCTTTTGATCCACATACTGCCATAGTTAGAGGGCTATTTGTACGATGTAGTTCTCTCAGACAGGCCTGTCCTGCATGTTCTCTGATCACAGATAGCTCTTTTAAGATTACAGCTTCCAGTGTTTCCTCTTCATTACACCCAGCCTGACATGAAAGCTTACCATCATCCAAAAGACGAATGTATTCATCACATTTTGTATATCTGAAATTTTTAATTCTAATAGAAAAAAGTAGCTAAAAAACGAAACAATGAAATCAGTTAAGGACAAAAAGATATGATTAGAACAAAAGAAACATTAATAAAATATTTCCACATAATCATATGTATCTATCAAAATTTAAACTGGGAAAGAAACTGCTAAAGTAGGTGTAAAATAAAAAAATGTATGTACCCTTGATCAAGTAATTCTTGCTTTGCTTTAAGCAGCCCGATTCCAGGTGTAACATCACCAATTCCAATTGAAAAGCCACGATTACCTGAAAATTACAAGATCAACTTTGTGCCTTTACATGTATTTGATGATGATTTAATACAATTATGGTGAGGAAAGAAAAAATATTAAATACAGTCAACTGACCCTTGAGGAGCATTTATCTGTGATGTACTAATTGACTTAAAATACATGTTGTATTTTTTTGCAGTACTGGACCTTTGTTCTAAATCCTTCTTTTTTGTCTTAGTGTGCTGTCGTCTGGTCATAGACTATAGTCTATTAATTTGCTTGAAGCTGATTATCGGGTGTGGAGAATGATTTTATTTATATAAAAGAAAAATAATAACTATACCCCAATTAAGTAACTTATGTGTAACTTTAAATACAGGGCTTCAGGTTTATTGTCTGCACAAATTAATCTGGTAAAACAGATTATATTATAGATCGCATTCATGCAGATGTATATCAACTGTCTTAGTGATTCTATCAACCATAACAAACTTCCAGGGTTTATAAATCTATGAAAATGTCACTTGGGCAGGAGGTCAAGAACATATACTACTCCCAATCAAACAGTTCTGTGCCAAAAAAGAAATTCACTGCACTTTGTACACTATTAAATAAGCCTAGTCTGAATATAACATTTGATATGCCCTGCTATCAATCTGTTCCTGATTACAGCATTGACTATAGTGACTGTTCACCGGACACCAATGATTTCCCCAAAAAAACTACTGATATTCACAGACAAATGTCATGGACAAATGTTCATTGTAGGCATTTGAAAGGTCAGCTATTGAGGACATGTTTTATAAATAATTGCTGACCATCTTGTTTACAGAAATAAATCTCACCAGAAGAGCAATACTTGTTGACGTCAGGAACATAATTTTAAAAATTAACAGTCCTCCCATGATCACAGCCCTGATCTGGTGTCCTACAGCTTGTAAGCCTGAAGCAGGTTACTGTTGACAATATTATGACATTTAAAACACCAAGAAACCATTTTTATTTATAGGCCTTCATCTGTCTCCTGGGGAGAATCACTGGTATTGGGTGAATTGTGATTGATGAATTAGCAAAATCAAGATGTTAATGCTTACTAAGGTAACATGGTGTAAGCTTAGCTAATCTTGAGAGCGCTGCTGCTGCTGGTTCCTCTCCGTAGTCACGTAATATAATGTAAAAAATATTGTTTTTGGACCCTGACCCTAAACTTGACTTGTCCATTGATCCTGCTAGCAGCTGACTATTGCTGATCCATACATCTGAAACAGATCAGATTCAACAAATGAACGTAATAGTGGATGCATCATTAAAGAACTACTATTTTACTAAATCTTTATTTTCAGCCCAAAAAATACATGTATCAAAAAAGGCTCAAGCTAATATTAGTCAGATACTAGAAATCTGATAAAAATTATAATAACTATAATCATACACACAAGTGGGAACCAATGTAACAGGCAGATATGTATCACATGTAATAAACCAACGGAAATGATACTATATCACAAGTATAAATTTTCTGTCAACTATTTTACCAGTGGAAATTTTGGGTTGCATATTCGAGCATTTTTTTCTTGTCATTTTACGTTTGCTTACAAAAACATTGTTACCAAGAAAACTGTACGTGTTTCAAAAGTTAGGAGTACCATATGTGTGATAGCAAATCTATAGTCAAATCTGCAAAGTAGGGCACACAGTCAAATAAATCCCTGCATCAATCACTGTCACTATACCTACTTTTCTAAAAATATAAAAATTAGACTACAGGATAATAGAAGATACAAATTGATATATGGTACTATTTTGTTATATAGCTGGTATTACAGCATTTTTGTAAAATTTAAGTCAAGTCAAGTTACTCAATGTTCCAGAGAAAGACTGAATTGTCACACATGTTTGGGATACACATACTGATCTCAAAGACAACTTACAGGAATCATTGGCACAAAGTTCCTCATTATGTGTGTAATTCTTCCCTCTAGTTCGTAAATTTGCCTTGACTGGACAATCTTCATTAGGTCTTAAAATCAAACTAAAGATCTGTTTTCCACTCCATAAACGACAGGGCTGGAAAAATTATGTGCACAATAAAGCCATATATATCAATTATGACGTTGAATGGTGATCTTTCATTTTATAAGAGGTGATTGGAGCTGAGAATTACTTTGCAGCAGCGATATGAGAATCTAAAAGGCAAGTTATCATAACCTGGAGAAGCATTGATGTAAGCAATGTAATTTACTGTATGACACCAAGAGACTGACAAGATCATCTCCAATAAAGCTGCATTACATCTTTATATCACTCCTGTGTTACAGTTAAGTACTGGGTATTATCAGTTATTATACATGTTATTTTTTCAAAAGCTGCATTACATCTTTATATCACTCCTGAGTTATAGTTAAGTACTGGGTATTATTAGTTACTATACATGTTATTTTTTCAAAAATCTATATAATAACAAAGCATGAATGAATGCATGACAATTTAGAGTTCAAATTAACGCTGATACTGGTGACAGCTCTGAATGAACGTCATTAAAATACAGGCTAAAAGAGGCCTAATCGAGTGTGATTTAACTGATACAAATGAAATAATAATTCACACAAATTTTTTTTTTATCTGATAAAGAATCTGTTATCTATGTAGTATCAACACAATTACAATGAAATGAAAAAAGCTCACCTTTAAAATACAAGGGGGTGGTAACTTTATTTTTATTGACTCATCCTTCCCAGATAATATACCAGATATCACCTGACATGCCCTGGCTCTATCCATATATACATCCTTCTGTGTTAGCAAGTAAGAACCTTAAAAAAAGTGACATTATACAAGTATGTTAACAAAAATATTTTGATCAAAGTGTTTGTGGTGGATGTCATCATAATTAGAATTACATCAACTTTGACTGATACAAATTGTATTTAAGCCATTCTTTAACCAGTCGAATAAGTGTAATATGACCATAAAAATTCAAAAAATTATTTGGTTTAAATAAAAATGTTTTTTATATCTTATGCTTGACATTTTAATTATACAGGAAAATAAATAGAAACAAGAGGACTGAAGTTCTATATCATCCCCCGCCATAAATTAGGTTAGAATTTTTTGCGGTCACAAATATTTAAAAGGTGGTGGTGGCCATTTTAAATTTCAGTAAAATCACCTGCACATTATTTCTGATTTCAATTTTTGAGTTTTGGCGACCACAAAAAATTATGAAGGTCATGCATGGCGGCCATTTTGAATTTCCGTAAAACCTTGAAAAAATTACATGCACATCTCCATATTGTGTGAAAGGTGATTGTAAAATTTGAATAATTTACAACTTCAAATTTGTGAGTTTTTGCGACCGGACGCCAGCCGCCGGACAGAATCCTAGAGCGGCTAAAATCACCCTTCCTCTACGAGCGGGGAATAAAAACTGACTAGTGTTGTGTCACAAAAGCAATGGTCGAATAATATTCTGCGGGAGACGGGTCATAGCTCATTGTGTTTGAGCTCATGACCATATAAATCTAGATATTAAAATTAAACAAATAGAGAACAAAGTATTGGTCATGCTGTATTATAAATAAATAAATAAATATAAAAGGTTTAATTTGTACCTGTGATAAAGTCTTGTATGGCAGCTATAAGAGGTTCTCCATTTCTTGGAGTGACAATGTTTGACTTTGACTGAAAAGAAATATAGAAGTTCTATTGTGTGTTTTCTACTGTGTGTCTAATATTTATTATAATTAAAAACTTGCATATAGGAAAAGAAAACACTATTACCCCCATAAGCACCAGTGCTTCTGCTTTAGCCTCTTCTGTCTGTGGAAGGTGTAAATTCATTTCATCTCCATCAAAATCAGCATTGAATGGACCACAAACACACTCGTTAAAACGGAATGTTCTATGTGGCATAACTTTGGCCTACATATTGTAAATGAAATATTATTTAATAAAACACAACAAAAAACAATATTTGATTACAACAAAGAACAATTTACAAAAATATATGTGAATGGTAAAGGCATAACAATTTGACTAACAATTATTTCTGAATTGTTTAATTATTAAAGACAAGTACTGGTAGCTCTTTATGCAACATGTATATCAGGTAATGGTGAAAGAAAGGCCAAATGTGAACTCAATCAAGATTTAGTCATGGTTAACCTGCATGTGAAGTTTCATGTGCCATCCAAAAAAGGGCCAAAATAGTGTTGGAAAGACAGACCTACCAACGTACATGTATCATGATATGACAATATATCCTCAGCTAAAATTTGATGAGGCCTAAAGTTCATAATTATGAAAACAAAATATTAACCTGGTTGTGATCTGTCCACCACACTGAGGTCAAACAACCACACCTAAAATAAATGTACTCACATAAAAAGCTTGAATACTGAGTTTGTGAAGTGAAGGCTGCCTGTTAAAGAGAACAATGTCATTGTCCATCAAATGCCTTTCAACAACATCTCCATATTTCAGATCTTGTGCAATCTTTTGACGATTTCCATACCGCAAATACCTACAATAGTTCACATTATTATTATATTCTCAACTAAACAGGCACAATTTTTTTTCATAACACATTATGAAATACACCGTATAACAAAATTTACAAGTGAATTTTCATGCCTGATGTTATAAATTTATTTTTTCAATTTTTTACTTCAATATTGCCTAATCCTCTGACACAATCGTATGAAATTTTCTGTTACTGATTTGTAGTATATTAACCGTATATTAACCAGGGTGTAGTGAAATCGTTTTATCTTTGTCAGATATTTACAAAGCAATCATCACTATCTAGATCGCGGGCAACATGCCACAAGAGAGAGGGATGAGGCGCAAAGGATTAGAGCGTGGCACTTTTTCTTGGTCGCTGCCTGGTATGTGGTTTCAAATCCTACTTGATGCAGGATTTTGCGAGACATTGTTTCAATGTTGTGTCATCGGGCAAGGCACTTTACACTCACATGCTTCACTTTACTCAGATGTAAATGCAGAGGTGGGAGTGGGAAATTATTCCAAGACTGAAAAGAAAGACTGAAAAGAATATTGCCTACTAGAATTGCCTACTCTGAATTTTTTCAAAAGACGGAAATCCGTCTGTCGACAGAAATTTACCACCTCTGTAAATGAGTATATGGTGGGAAAGAGAAGGCAATGTTCAATGCGCCGAAATGGCTGCAGGACTGTATACTGGCCGTGGAGTTGAAATAGCACACGAATGAACAGGTCCAGTGACCAGGGGTTAAAAAGTAAACTGATGAGTTTTCAAGACTTGATATAAGACAATAAACCTGCACCTTTACCTTGTACACAATGTTCTATCTCTGCACTACTGACAAACATGCTGGCTCTGATTATGTGAACAATACTGTATACATGTACCCTATTAAGGCGGCGACATCAAAATGCCAAACATAGGCTATATGCTGAACAGTTGTTTGAAATGTTTGCATATACTTTTAAAACAAGAGCACACTGGATAATAGCCCGCCGCCGAATTATGATAAAGAAAGTAAAGACGAATGTCATCACGTAAATAACAACCCAAGATATAAATGGCATGTTAAACCAGCCGCTTTTCAAGTTATCGCGCCCCCAAGGTCAAATTATGGACGTAAAATAAATGTGAAAAATCGCAATAAGTCGACCACTTTGATTTTTTTACCGGCCATTATTGAGCTTGTCCAAGAACTGCTTATTAGTAACATGCATAACAAACTTGAAGAGGATACTTGTGAAAATGTTGAAGTTATCGCGCCCACAAGGTCAAATTATTGACGTAAAATGTGAAAAATCGCAATAAATCGGCCATTTTTTTTTTTTTTTTCGGCCATTATTGAACTTGTCCGAGAACTAGTCATTAGTAACATGCATAACAAATTTGGGAAGGAAACATGAAAAACTTTTCAAGTTATCGCGCCCACAAGTAAATGTTAACGCCGACGCCGACGCCGACGACGCCGAACTTCAATTGCAATAGCCCACCTTTTTTAATTAAAATTAAAAGGCGGGCTAAAAATCTAATTTGCATCAACCCTTGTGCTGTGTAATTGTTTGTTTATATTTTTAATTCATTTAAAGCTGAAATCGTTAACACATTTTATAGCCTCAAATGATCATGATGAAAAATACACCTATCTCAATGTGAACTATTTGATAAACTGAGAATTGTTCACAAACAATTTGATCATTTTCAGTGACATTTTATTTGGTTTGGACCATACTAGAGATGGTATATCTACTGGTCCTGCAGGACGAAGGTTTAACTCACCTCTTCATGCTGGTATCCCTGTGTTGCACAAAATTGGCACCAGGATGTTCATCACATCCATTCTTGACCAGTTTTTTCATTAATTTCAAATTAGCTTTATTGACCCTTTCAGGATAAGTCAAAATCTTAGCTACATGAACAGGGACAGCTACCTGTGTAGTTGTGAAAACAAAACATAATCTGTGATATCTCTGTAGTAAATAGCAAATAATATAGAAAGGTTGGACACACCAAATTAATTTTATGGTCAACATACATGTAATTGTGTGCCGATAAATAGCAGAAAAAAAGCAAAGTGAAATGTAAAATCACAATATAAATTTATTACTTCATGGCACATTTTTCAGGTGAATGCACATTTTTAATTAAAATATAAGTATACTCTTTCACAGTGCATTGTTCAGAGGAGCTCAGATTTTGTACTCATTTTGAACAACCAAAGCTTCTTCTAAAGAAATAATGCTGATCCATTTACATTTTTGATTCACACAGTTCAACAACAAGCAGCGACTAAAGAAATATAGTTATTTTTTATTCACACACTTGAATCATAAGCAGTGATTCAAAAATTTGTAAACCATTAAATTAACTTTGTGATTACATATTTTTATTGTAATTAGTTATTGTGGGAATAAATGTAATCAAAGCAGATGTGACTCCATTCGACATGAAAACAAAAAAAGTATTCCTGGAATTAGCCACTCAGCTGGGCAATATAGCATTTGTTGCCTATTGAGTAAGGATCTAGATGAACTAGACCTGCATGTGCACAGGTTTCACCCCCCCCCCCCCCATAAAAGAGACCTGAGGAGATGCTTAATTATGATTGTAAATTTGTGGTCAATTACACATATGTTAATCTGACAGCATAGTAGAGGAACATACCTGATCTATTCTCATGTTGGGATCGGGTGAGATGACCGTTCTTCCAGAATAGTCAACACGCTTTCCCGAGAGGTTACCTCTGAAACGGCCTTGTTTCCCTTTGAGTCTCTGAGTAAAACCTCTCATTGGTTTTTTGGGCTGCAAAACATTTACATCTCAGAAAAGTGGTTTGAATAGGCATCTATAGTTTTGTCTAAGCAGCAGCCTTCTTGAATCTGATCTACATCAATTTCAAACTCGTATGGCAGGTTGTATGGTGAACACATGGGTCAATTTTCAGAACAAGCGAATAAAAATACCGTGCAAGCCTCAAACACCCCTTCAGCTGATGCACTGACTCAAAATGGCAAAAAAAACTGACACTACTGCTGCCTGTACAGTAAGCCAAGAATAGAAGACCAATGATAAAATAAAGATTGCGGCAATAGCCTCGTTTTGGATTGCACATGAAAACAGATAATGACAATAGACGCACACCCTGAAGACCTATATATGCCAGGTTTCAAAGCATTTAACTGAAAATAAGAACGATCTATTAAAATTGATAAAATCAAGGTGGCCGTCATAGCCTCATTTTCGGTCATACATGAAAACAGACCATGCCAATAGACTCGCAGACCCGAAAACCTATATATACCAGGTTTCAAGGCACAATTGTAAATTCTAAAAAAAAGAAAAAAAATTAGTCGCCATCATGTTCAAAGGGTTTTTTGAAAGTGAAGTCATTCGATCATTTCTCCAACATCAATATAAAGTAAATAGCTTCACAGTGTCATATCGCTGAAAAAGTTACACATCTTTGTCTGTTACTAGTCCGGTCTAAAATGCTGTACTGTACATAATATCAGATACAACCAAAGTCACATCAGAGGGGTAGTCGTATCTCAGAGGGGTGAAAAAAAATCTAGAAAAAACGTAAAATGGGCCGAATTTGATGTTTAAGCCCCTTTAGACACTTCCATTCTCGTTGTGACACGATCAGTGCAGTTGACAGCCTGTGTTAATTGCCTGTTCTAACGGTAACACATAATTTAGAAGTACTGGAAGTTGCTTGTGTTTTCATAAGCATTGAGGCAGTGTTTTTTTCACATTTTAATATAGCCCTATGCTTTACACTACAAAACATGTGACACTGACTCCATTCTGGCCCAGCATTAAAACAATGTACCATAGTGCCCCTAATAAACCGTAAACGTGCCAGGTAGCGACGCAGTTGTGGCCCGTTTATTATATATGTGCGCTGACGATACCACGCTATTTTTTTTATTTTAAAGCGCTTGGGTGATATTTAACAGCGCCGCGATATTTATGGCTAAAACACTAATCAATCTGGCTGAGTCAATGATCACTGAGTCGGGGCAATGACCATGCAGTCATTGCTTTTGTTGTAAGCTAAACTGACACTCCGCGGCCTGACATAATTCATTGTACAGCCTAGTAGAGCCAACCTAATCAAGGTGCCGACATCAGGTGTGAAAAATAGCTATGATAGATGAAGGCTGACACTGTGCACGCTATGGCTCGATCTGTTAATACGTCACACACATCACACTCTAACTCAACCCGAAACACTAGGATTGATCAATAATACATTGGATTGCCAAACAAAAATTTAAAAACAAATCTTATAGATGTACACTCTATTCTCATTGAAATATTCAATGGCAAACAGGCGAGGTCGGCGTCTTCTATGTTGACCAGGATTAAAGACAATACCAACTACGCACGCACTAGCACAGATATTATCTCCACGTGTATACTCGGAGCCACTGTAATGCACGTGACTGTGAATATGGACGGCGCGGGACGTTGTTGCAGTGTTGTTTTAATGCTGGGCCATCGTCGTCAATGGCGGCATCGGTTTGGCGTCTCGTGTAGCTTACCCTTTTTACGTTTATTCCCCGTGATGATAGACTGCTAAACTATGCCTCATTTTCAAAATCAATAACTTTGCAAGTTTAGGAGCTATCATTATCTAATTTATATCATTATTTTCGGCATTAAATAAGCATTCTGGTGATATTTATAACATGTCCGTACGATCATTATTGAAAAAGTTAGGTATTTTAAGTGGGATGATTATCACACCCCGCTGACACACTGACACCGTTGACGTCGGCTGCTAATTAGGGGTGTAATGCACCTTGTAACGCCAAGAGCGCGTTGGATGTTAACTGCACCCATATCAATAAATAGATACATTGAAAACCCCATTTAAACATGATTATAAATCAATAACAGAAAACGTATTTAAGATATAGTAAACATAGTTATATCACCGGAAAACATTTTTCAGCCACGATAATGTGATATGCGTCTCAACGCTGTGACTAAAATACTAAAGTAGTTCTACATTTAGTCGGCTAGAGACATTAAAAAGTCGTACCTTGTCAGTGCAGGGCCTGCAGACACCTGCAGACGTGACACAGTCTGCGAGCAGCTAATTTCAAAAAGTCGTATCTTTAGAAGGATATTTCTATCTGGTACGGTGATTTGAAGCTACCAGTACACATCAGTACACAGTGTGTTGACCAAGGTTGTGTCGATGCTGGCCCACTTCATACCACGCTGTACCAGCCTTAGTCCGACAGTGGCCTAACATACGTATCTGCTGTGCTGTATTTGACATCTGCTGTGCTGTATTTGACGGTATGTACACACAAGCAGCATCTTCAGACGGGCAGTTCATGCCAGGCTGACAGTGCCGCTTAGCAGCTAATTTTAAAAAGTCGTATCTTTAGGGGGAGGTCGCTAGGTAGTGCCATAATTTGAAGGTCGCATGTCGTGGGAGAGGGGAAGTCGCATTTAAGGGGTGCTTAACAGTGTAAAGCACGTCGGTGCTACGAAAAAAAGTCGCATAATAGGAGAAGTCGCATCTGAAGGGGGTCGCATCTGGAGGGACTACTGTATATGGGTTTTTAATTTTTTTATGTACCGCACTCACAGTTAAACTCGTATTTAAGGTTCTATAAATAACAAATGTGGATCATAAGTATCTTAAGGTAAAAATCAAGAAGAAACTACATTTATCGACTTATTTTACAATTTTACATCACATGATAGTACTAACCTGCATATTGATTGGAATGCCTGATGTTTCACTGTTGTAAAGAAGACACACCTGTAGTTGCAAGAAATCCCAGTCCTCCTGTTGAAACAAAATATAACAGAGCCGTTATTATTTTGAAAAAAAATTGAATTTCACAGTATTTTCTGAGTGTATTATCTTAACCAATTATGTCAATTATGACTACTTTTATAAGCACCCCAGGTACCAGGTTTTCTTTGACAATATATTTATCAATCTGTAACATTGTCAAATATTTGAACTAATAGACAAATGTAGTGGCATATCCCTACCTGAAGCCGCACATTTTGTTCTATATTAATGGTCTAGCTATCTGGTACGATATGCCAGATATAAGGCATATTAAAGTTAATGATGGCCGATAGTCTGCCATTTTGATATTGATCGAGTTGAAATTGTTCAGGGCATATCCAAACTTGAAACAGTACATTTTGTTCAATATTAATGGTCTAGCTATCTGGCACGATATGCCAGATATGAGGCATATTAAAGTTAATGATAGCCGATAGTCTGCCATTTTGATATTGATGGGAGTTGAAATTATTTAGGGCATATCCCAACCTGGAACCGCACATTTTGTTTTATAGTAATGGACTAGCTATCTGGCACAGTTTGCCAGATATCAGCAATATTCAAATAAATAAAGCTATTTTGGCCTCGAGATTTTGGCCTCGAGGACAAGAAGTAGGTCAAAGCTCTTAACCCTCAAAAGGCACATCTACACCGCCTAAGGGATGTGTGTGTGCAATATGAAATAAATCGTCCCACGGGTTTTTGAAATCTAGTTCGGGAACGAAAATGTGTACATCCGGCCGGCAGGGTGGACATCGGGGGTGAAGCCATAAACCCCAGGGGATAAAAATAGGTCAAGATCACCTGGTTATCTTCAAACTTGCTCTGGAGTAATCGCATTTACATTAGGGTATTATACTATAAGTATGGTGTTGATGGGATCAAACTTCTGCAAGCTAACACAATAACAAACCCAAAACGGATGAATGGATGGACAAACCAACTAGCAACCCAAAAACATAATGCCTTTAGCATCAAAATCTTCTGAAATGACATAAAACATAGTATAAGTTTTGAGTAAATTCACATACCATTATCATCTGCATCTTTGCACCAGATGCTCTGTGTTTCATAATCACATCATTCAGGAAGATTATTTCAGTCAATTTCATTGTTATATCATCTTCATTTCTGTTAAAAAAAGTGAGAATTCTAAAATCTATATTACAGTAGACTCCTGCCAAGCCAGAATAGTTTGACAGTAACTAAGGTCTCACTTCATCAGTGATCAAACAACAAATGGCATATGGCATCCTGTAAGTCAGTTCCATATTAAACTAATTTTTGCCCAATTAAAAAAACATTATATCAATAATAGCTGTTTTCAATACATGTATTTGTTAAAATTGATAATAAATTATTCCATTTGTGTAATTATACTGCAATATATTTATAATATTAAAGGCATTATTATTTGATTCACAGTAAAACCTGACATACATATCAGAATACATTTAGATTTAGCTTGGAGACAAAGTTTTATTCTGGTTTGGACAGGTCCCGGTTCCGACAGGGCGTTTGCTTTTGGAGAGGAACAAACAACGATAACTTGTACGAATGACATGATGATGAGGGTTATAATTCAGGGTGCATCGGCGGTAGGTCTACAAAATTAATGATAGATGGATAAATGCCAATAAATTTATATAATAAATTACACAATTTTTTTAAAGATGTTTTACTGTATGTATTAAAATAATCAGCAGATACTGTACTGACACTTATACCATAATTAATGCCAAGATCTTTTTGTGTGGGCTGTGGTTTTTGTGTTTTAATCATTTACCAAATTTTATTTAGGTTTTAATATAAATCTCTTTTCTAGCTCGCTTCATAGGTGTTCGAGACAAATCGAATAAACATACTGATCTACCTGGTAATTGTCTGTATTGCGGTTTTTATAGGAATTGCCTTTTAGTACCTAACTTAAAATAACCGTAAATTTTTGTAATTGTGTGTCACATATTTGACACACTGAGCACATTTGTCATTTTATAAACATAGATTTTTTAGTGCCTAATCTAAAATAAAACTAGAAGAGTCTAGTTTTTGTTAAAAAAACTGGAGATGTCTCCCCTTCAGCAGCATAACCATAAAGGTTGATAGCTAATAGATGTAGTGTCAATGGTTTGTAATTAATGTTATTAAATGGCTCCTGTGGACAGTAGAGACTATGTATTTTGATGTGGTGGAACCCTGTTTTTTATATCTACAGCGTCTTCCCCCGCAAGGTTCGTTACTCCTGAGGCCTCGCTGTGTCAAGACTTGCTGCCGGGAAGATGATCTACAGTAACTAAATCGTCTTTAGACTCAATCAGTGGGGCAACAGTTTTAATATATTCACACCCGGCGATGTTCAAAACACAATGTGGCCTCTCAACACTCTCAGCAAACACGAGACGTTGACCCAATGCTGGTCCTGCGATGCTGGCCCAGCATAAAACCAGCACTGGTTCACTGCCTCGTGTTTGCTGGTCTGGCAATGCTGGCGGCGAGAACAAGCCGACGCCGACCTAATGTTTGTTAAATGTTAGGCCAGCGTCACCGGTGCTGGCCGGTATCTATTCAATCCTACTCAGTAGGCCTACTTAATGCTGGCTGTAGGCTACTACCGGCACGATGCTTTGAACCAAAGCTGGGTTAATGTTGGCCCGCCGTCTGTGACGCTGGCCCACATTCAGCCTGGCGCCAAACACGACACAGTAACCCAATACTAGGCTAATGTTGGGTCACCGTCGTAGATGGTGGGCCAAAATTAGCCCAGCATTGAGTGAACGTATCGTGTTTGACCGCCTGCACACTCACACACAGAGACACAGACAGCATGAGCGGTGAGAAGTGAACCTATATGCCTCCCCTTCTGTGTACACAAGGGACACTTAATCACATTCTTGTAATCGTCCATCACACATTTCAGACAAGACGCATATTTGTTAACAGCGGCAACAGCCCCTTTAAAATTAAATATCAAATCAATAGAAGAAACTGTGTTTTCGATACAGAGTTAATCATATTGCTACAGTTTTATTATTTTAACTCATTTTTAATTCATTGTTGATGACGACAACACTCGTTCGCTTGGTAACTTTTGTATATATTTCTTTTGGAATGTATGATGCTGGAAAAATGCTCCGATACCATATAATTTTGTCACTTAATACAATTAATGCATTGACTAAGAATAAAAAATAATATAGAAATAATCTAGCGATGAAAGAATTAATTAATCAAATATTTACATACTTTACCTAGTTATTTACTTGTTGGGTCATTAAGTATTACAAACAAAGGCTAATTTTTTTGCGCATATTTTGTGTTTAATGCACTGGAATGTTTATGAATTGATACAAAACTTTTAATATTTTATTAGTCAATGATTCTGTTACAATATTTTATTAACTAATAATTTTATTAATCTATTATGCTGTTAAAATATCTTACCAATCTCAAAGTTGAGGCGTTGACAATTTCACTAACACATAAGCAGTGTTAACAACACTAACTTCGCACTTTTCCCATTGTATAACAAGCAGGATGTTACATCAAATTGTTGCCGCCACTGTTTAATTAATGAGTCCGGTTTTCAGAGCAAACATGTTCCGGTTTGGAAAGTGTCAATTAATATTGTTTTGATGCAATTAATTCGAGACCGAATAATCGTTGTGGTTTAGACAGGATTCCGGTTTGTACAGGGTCCGGTATGTACAGGTTGTACTGTATATGCCAATACAGATAGAAAAGATAGAGAGATGCAACTTCCAACTTGAAAGGTGTTTTTTTCCCCTCCAAAGCCCCCAGCTCCTGAATTGCGATCCTTGTTTCCGCTGCAGATCTAATGCACATTTAACAATCTTGTGTCTTGATAAGAGAGGTGAGAGTATTATTATTTTGGCGGTGGTGTCATGACGCCAGGATATTGTCTGCCTATTTTTAATCCAACCTAGTTTATGGTCGTCCATGTGTGTCACAATGATTATCTTATGTTAAACTTTCCACTGCCTAGAGACCAATAACTAAAATATTTGCATACCATACTTTCTTTTGATGTCAACATGGTCAATACAGTTAGATAGCCTCGAGGCGCATGTTGACTTACAGCACATTTCCATCCTAATCTTAATGGCATTTTAAATGTTAATGTGCTATGATATCGTCATGATTGCATGACCCAATGAAAATCTAGCGAAATTTGTACAATTCAGAGATGCTGAGAGATGGACCCCTCTCCCCACCCTACATGGAAACACAATACTTTTATTGCCAATATATAGACAAAATCGAAACAAAAAGCTTGGGGCATAGTTGTAACTCTCTTTTCCAACCCGATGGTAAGCCTACTTACAGCCATCTCTGAGATGCGGATTAAGAAGATTTATTGTTGGCTATTCGTCACATACATTGACCTTAATTACACAAATACTACATGGATAAATATCATCACAGTAAACAGACCGTCCAATGCAGAGAAAAATATATTATGTTTTAACACCTCTGCCACAGCTGAAATCATATATATACTGTATGTTTCATAGCACATTTAAAACCTAACAAAATGCAACTTCATTGTATAAAATAACTTGTAGTAGATGCTAAGTTGAACAAATAATTTATTTTAGGGGATTTAAGCAGTTTCAAATGAATAAAAAATAAAAAAAACAGCAACACAAAGTTTAAAAAATGAACTTCTGTCTGATTTTGAGTTGACCTATTTTATCTGTTTTTAACTTACGTGCCAGACTTAAGATCTGAAACAACAGATGGTCGAATACATATTGGAGGTACTAAGATGCGTGTTAACAAGAGATCGGTTGGCCTTCCACTCTCAGAATTCATCATAAGTAATGGTATCTCCTGAAAAGAAAATGTATTAATGTAGCATGAGGCATGAGTAGAACAGAACAAAGATATGTATTACCAGATAATAATGATGGATACATGAAGTTTACGATAATTAAATATTAAATTTTATCTCAGACAGAAAAAGAAACTGTGAGAGAGTGCCTCAGAAAACTACATAAATTGTGGAAAACCCCTCGGTACTTAGGCCAAGTTTGTTGTCGCTAAACTCATATCAAATGCATAAAAAACTCATTGCAGGTGAAAATTTATAGATTTAGAGTTTTAAAACACCTTGAAACTTTTTTTTTACATTCAAAGGCTGATCAAAACAATGACTTATCATAATGTCCAAACCATAGGCTTTATTATTATTCGGATTGTTTACACTTGGCCCAAACGTAGCAATAATTAATACATTCTACAGTGTACATACTCTTATTCAAAACAACCTGTAATGCATAATAAAATCTCTAAATGCATGCATAAGAGGAATAAAAGAATAATGATGACAACAATATTCTATGTCATAGTGTTTATTTAAAATATATAATTTAGGATTGCTTTATCTCATGAATATGTTCTTAACCTCTTCACTTCCAGGCCGAAGTGCATACCAGGATCCAGGGATCCTGGTATAACTATAGTAAATCCGACGGAAATTTCCGTCATGTATGGTTACATACATTGACGAATGACGACGGAAATTTTCGTCATGTATGGTAGTGAAGGGGTTAAGCTGCATAGCTATTTTTTTTTAATAAATTTTAAAATTTGCATATATATATATTTTATTATAAATGCATATTTACCCCATCACTGTTTTGCGGCAAAGACGAAAAGGTTTTACCGCTTCATTTGCAATATAAATTTAGTGCTGATCAACTGGACTTTATAATTTACAGTTCCAATAATGTTAGTTCCATGAATGTGCTTAAAATTGAATGTAGGACATAACCTTGTCTAAGATTTTATACTTTTAAAAATCAAACATACATCTTCAGGAATTCTTTCAAACAGCTTCTGAACAACAACAGGGTTGAGAATTTCCTAAAAAAAATCAAATAGTATAGAATTAGGTGCAAAACAATTTAGGAAGTGAGCCATATTGAGTAACATGTAATGATGTTGTAAGCAGGAAGCAGATACTGCCTTTTGGCTTTGCTACGCAGTGTAGTGAGGTCAGGTCAGAGGCCACAGTAGTGTGAGCGGTCACAGGCAAAAATAAAAGCTCTCACTCCGTGCAGCGGCGGGAGCTATTTAAATATAGTTGCTACATTCTTTGGTTGAGATATACCTAGTATATAGTAAACTTAGCAATAATGTTAATATTTTCACCTGGGTCTTTGAAAGAAGGGTTTCCAGCTCCTTGTTGTATTCAATCGCATCATCAAATGATCTCACAAATTCAGTGACAATGGGATCCTCAGTTTTTTTCCCATGCTTGTATTTATCATAAACTATTTTCAACATTCCACACTTTTTTACAGTCCCTGTGAAACATTCACAATTATGAGTATCAACAAGGAGTTTACATGAAAGGAGAGAAAACTTTGACCACGAGCATAGTGCAGTGCACTATGAAGTTTAAATTTTAAACCTCTGCAGTTTTTTATATTTCATTCAAATTTATATATAAAAATGAATAGCCACATGAACTACTTGACATGGAAATGACAAAGCATTTTTTTTTACCTTATTGATGTAAAATTATAAATTTATCACCCTAAGATTAGAAAAAAGATCATTTAAAAATATTATAAACAAAATTATGATAAAATAGGAGGTTGATATATATATTTGTTATTGAGCTATTTTAACAGCTGCTCACGGGAGTTGGAAACCACTCGTAGGATGATGGATGGATTATTAAATATGTGTCAGATCTGACAAATTTTTATTGCAATCAATGGACCATTGTCTGAATAAATGCTTACTTTAATTAATAAAATGTATTTAATTCTCTCTTACTGGTGCCCCCTATCTAAATTCAAGTTTCCTCTCCTTCTATAGAACATCCTTGTAAAACTAGATATGTATTTTCCCATACTTGGTGAAAATGAAGCATCTACGCTTCATTAGCATTAGAGAAGCACAACTATGATCTGTAAAGGTGGTAATGGAACTGCAAGTACATAAAATGAAATGCTGGGCCAGTTGTTGCAATACTTTTTAAAGTGCAATGAATTATACAAACCTGTTGGAGCTCCACAATGAAAACAATTACGAGCCTTCTTGCATTTTTCTTGAATTTTTTTACGAAGACCCTTTTTCTGTAAGTATCCAAGCCCTGGACGTTTTGCCATGTCAAGGAAAGTTTTCTTGACATCCTCATTTAGCAAAATATGGCTGCATACCTGTAATAAAAATTAACATCACACAAAAATGAAACGAACATACATGAATCAGTACAATCATGCTGAATTCAAAAGGAGAAGATATACTACATATTTGGTGAATCAGTTTAAAAGAGATAAAAATACAGTGCAAGCGCTCAAACACCTCTCGGCTGATGTAGTGACTCAAAATGGCCACAAATTTGACAAGCTGCTGCCAATACGAGATGCCAATACTCTTAAGACCACACAAACGTATAAATATTTAATATATACCACATATCCACATACATGTATACACAACTGAACATGGCAGACACGGCTTGGTTTTCTGTCGCACATGAAAACACACAGATTTCAAGGCATTCAACTGAAAATAATGATGTATTAAAATTGATAAAATCAAGATGGATGCCATAACCTCGTTTTCGGTCGCACATAAAAACGGACAATACCAATAGACAATAGACGCGCAGATTCCGAGACGACCAACAATTTTGGAAGGACGAATTCAGTTTCCCTGAGCTTGTCCTTCCAGACGAGTGTCCCTGCTGGACAATTAATAGGAAGGACGAGTGATATTTTTGAAAAGGATTAGTCAATTTTTTAGCCAGTTGTCCGACTGGACAAGTGGAAATTCAGTCCAATTTCGAGCCCTGTTTATCAAAACTAATAAATCAAGATGGCGAAAATCAAAAATGGCCTCAAGTTAGCCATTTTAAATTTGATCAAGTTGAGATTTTTTAGGGCATATCCCTCCCTGAAGCCACCAATTTGTTTTCAAACTTAATGGTCTAGCTATCTGGCTCGGTTTGCCAGATATGAGGCATATTAAAGTGAATTATGGCCGATAGTCTGCCATTTTGAATTTGATCAAGTTGAAATTTTTGCAGGGCATATCCATACCTGAAACCACACATTTAGTTTTATAGTACTTAATGGTCTAGCCAGCCAAACATCAGGTGTTTTATAATTAATTATGGCTGATGGCCCGCCATTTAAGTAGATAAAAGTACATAAACCCTAAAACCTAAAGGATGTGTGTGTGCAATGAGTGTGTACAATATAAAAGAATTCCTCAGATGGGTTTCCATGAAAAAAAGAAACGAGAACAGACAGAAGGTGGGTCGGACGGACATTCGAGGCGACGCCAATACCGTCGGGCAGGGGATAAAAATAAAAAATATTTTAATAAATCCACACACACTTTAAGCCTATAAATAACATCGTAAAACTAGACTAGAAATTTTTTTAAAAGATCCCCAGATGACAATGGAGAGATAACTTTAATATTTTAACCCTTAACCTTTTCACCACCATTGCCCTGATGGAATAGGAAGTTTGCCACCATCCTCCTGATCACACTAGTGGCTGTACACCGGGCCCCTCAGCATGTGTGGGTTACCATTATAGTAGCTGACCTCTGATTGGTCGAAATTTAGCACATGAACATTATGCAGTTTTTAATAAAGTGACTCTGATTGGTGCACTTCTGGTCACCCAGGGTCAGAAGGGTGCCGATAATATGTGGCCATTAAAAACAGTAACAAGTGGCCAAAGTCGCTCAGGTTAAATCACAGTTATTGAAAATGAAATGTGTATTTGAACATAAAAATTTGGAAATGTTTGGTAGTGAGACACAGTTTCAAGTTGGTGAAAATTTTAATTATTTAATTTAGCAGGTTAGGGGTTAATACAGTTAACAGTTATTAAATATATCAGAAAATAGGATCTTACTTTGCATATCACTTGCAGTATGTTTATTGTGATGCGAAAATATCCAATGTGGAAAACTGGCAGCTCCAGGTCGATATATCCATAATGGCCTATACATTCTGCTAAATTTTTCCCACAAGTTTCACATACATTGTCTTTTTCACTGGTGCCCTGTAACAATTATTCATAGTCTAGACACAGGTAAATGGTGACCAAGCAGTGATCTGAATGTTACAATACATTATAATAATAATACTGCTAAAGTATTCACATCCTCATTTTAAAAAGGTGAACCATTATCACATCATTTTGTCAATGTTTTGGAAGCTTTTACATGTAGGTTATGAAAATATGCCCCATTGAAATCAGGTGAGGAAGTTCTACATGTTACAAAATAGAAGATACAGCATGACATGATAAAAGCATGCAAGACAAAGTAACAGCATGAGAACTTCAAACATGGCGGCATACAACATCACATAGCAAATAATTGTGCGTTTGGCTGTGTGTACTTGCACTCCCAAAATAATTATCACTTAGGATTTCTTCTAATTTGATATATGATTACTCAAATATGCACCTTTTCTGGAGCACTGCCATATTACATTGTTCAAAAATGTATGCAAAAGTATAGCCATCCCAAAAGGCACATCTAGAGCCCATAATGATCATTACGAGTAAATGTGTTGACAATCCTTCGAGTAGTTTACAGGATATAACCCAGAAGAGAGCACAAAAGAGAGGATGAAGTAGTACTTTGACCAAATAAAAAACAACAGATGACATTAAGCAGGCGGATCAAATAATTTACTAACCATATGATGATCAAGCACCCCAAATTGCAGAGGCTTTCTCTTTCCATCCTGACTATACAAATTTTTGCTGACAACATGAATGTGTGACAATTGTCTCATTTGGTCAGCATTCATCAACCCGAATGTCACATGACTGCTGCTCATAAGAAAAAAATCTTATTTGATTATACATTGTATAGCAGTGATAAAAGAGATTTGTCATTTTCTAATACATTTTTTGATATTTCAAAGAAAAAATTCTCAATATATTTTATCAATGTTCAGTGTTCAATGCAGATGGGTTTTTCTATAGGACAATTGTCTCCCCAGAGCTGAAAAATAAGGACATTTCCAAAAATAATTTGCATTCAATCAATTCTTTGAATTTTACTGATTAATTATTATGGAATATAGAACTAACTGGGTAGTTATAAAATTTCAACATTAACAGTCACTCTATTATTCCCATTGCACAAAATAGGCTGTTAAGCCAACCATCTCAGTTCTACAGGAGACTACAATATTTATTACCGTACACTGAAGATTAGTTTCCACCTTGATAATTCTATAATGTCAATTATTATTATTAACTTAACATATGTATAACAATTTACATTTAGTTTACTTGAGCACATAGCTTGTGTTTTGATGATGTCTGCAGGTGATCATTTGTACTAGAAATCAGATGGCTTTTACTCAGAATGAATGGTTATAAAATGCACCTGGAGTTTTGAAAAAAATCTCGTCTATGAACAGACATATTTTGGAAAGAAACTGCATTAGTAATCGGCAATATGCAATACTACTTAATAGTGACTACACAGGTTCACTCTTATAAGCAGTGCACCCAGGGAGCAATCCTGCAGCCTGTATTGAACACTGAATGTTGCATAGATTTGTCTGATAGTGAATTTTTGTTTACTGCTACTAAAAAAATTGTTACTTTATTGATATATAATTGTGTAACAACATCAGTAATCAGGTAATGTGATGCAGGCAATATATAATAATAACTTACATTTTTCTAGCAACATCTGCTTCACGGAATTGTTCTTTCACCATACTGATTGATCATTTGATAATTTCACCTGAATTAAAATAATATTAAATTATTATTAAAATATTTGTTGAAATGTATTTTTTCTGTCTAAGTAACGTTGTGAAAACATAAGCATCGATTATATATACCGTATTTTCTGGTGTATTGCCAGCTCTGGAGTACAGCCCATAGATGTGTTAAAGTATCATTGTTAATAATAACAATGAAAAAAAATTATAATTGAGAAGTCAATATCACAAAATTTTTGAAAAAAGTGAGAGAAAAAGGTATTATTTTGGGTAATTTTTTAATATTTTGTCCATATTTTCATTAAAAATCATGCAATCACACATTATCACTCAAACTTCAGAAATTTAAGTCATTCCCTTGAATATGATATATTTTGCTTATTTTTTGGATGAATTCTAAACTCTAGATACTTCTGTCAAAATGCCTATTCCTTAGCCCCAAAATTAGATAAAGTTAAAATGACCCCCATCGGAATCAACCAAAAAATGAAAATTGGTCAAGTTCAACTTTCACGTATTCAATGCAAAAGCACAGTAATACCTATTTTTTTTTTACTATTTTTTTTTATACACTTTCTTTTAAATATCTTCAAAGCAGCTAGAAAAAATATGTGGAAATAATAATGCTGGAGCTGTTCGTATATGGAGTGTTTTTTGCTTTTTTGTGTCTGTCAATAAGGATGGCAGCGCTCACTAAGTGGCGCTGAACTTTCCGTTTTCGCTCTACAATTGGTACACAATTTCTTTTCGATTAAGCCTGAAACAGTGACCTAGGTGAAGGTTCATTTACAGAATCTAAGCAGCTTTTTGATTCGATATTACAATGGATATGACACGTTGACATATTTCTGCTTAGAATGGGGGCTGAATCAGACCTTTTATTTTGCAAATAAAAAATAGTTTTTATTATAATTATCTTCAACAAAACTTAACAATTATTTAAATATTACTCAGATGTTCTATATCATGTCAACTCCATTAAAGCTCAGTTGTTTTTCATTGTAGCCCCTGTTTTGTACATACATTTTAACTTTATCTAGACATTTGCATTGTTATTGTTGTTGTTTGGGATAGTTAGCCCTGGATAGGGCTGACCACCCCCCGGGACTTTCGACATTGTGGATCGCTCACTATCTCCCGGCAAGAATCGAATGTATCGCTGAGGAAGCATAAAATGTATCTCTTAGAACCAATGAGTGCCGAGCCGGTTTCCTAACTTTACAAATCTGACTGTCAAAACTACCTGCTGTACCCGCCTGGGCAGGGCTCAAACCAGTCCACCACTCCATGGCCATGCCTTGCTGCCCCTTGTAGTATACCTCATAAGACATTAGAAAGTCTTAATCCGGAAAGAGTTATGAAATTTTACACACATGTCTTACAACATATGTAAAACAAGATCTGAGGTAGGTGCGATGTTTCATCTTTTTTCCTTGATATATGCTTATTTGCATAAATCCAAAATGGCTGCTGTCGGCCATCTTTAATTTTTAACTTTTGACAGATCAGCCATAAAATCTTATGTAATACCTCATTTTTGACTAATTTGAATACAATGATTTCATTTGTATGATAATTTTACGATTTAAAGTCATCTAGGGGTCAAAACCAAGATGGCTGCCATCGTCCATATTGAATTTTTAATTTTTGACAGAATAACCCTAGAATCTCTTATGTAATACCTCATTTTTGACCAATTTGAATACATTTATCCATTGGTATGACTATTTTTATGATTAACCCTTTAAGCCATCACGATGCATTAAAGCAGCATGTTACATCCCTGAAAACATAATTAATTTTCCTACAACCAGGGGTTTTAGAACGAAAATTTCCGTGAAACAAGTTTGCCAATAAATGGCAATTTTCTATAATTTTTACACCACATCAAATGATCTTCATACACTACAATTTGCGGCTTGTAGTGGATGAAGATGAAAGGCTTGAAAGGGTTAAAGGTCATCTAGGGGGCAAAACCAAGATGGCTGCAGTCAGCCATATTGAATTTTTAATCTTTGACAGAACAGCCCTGGAATCTTTTGTAATTTCTCATTTTTGACCAATTTGAATGCACTGATTTCACTGGTATGGGTATTTTTACAATTCAAGGTCATCTAGGGGTCAAAACAATATGGTCACCAATAACCAAGGCCAAAGACAGCTAATATTCAATTTTTAGTTTTTGAAATAATAGTAATAAAGTGCAATTGAATACATTTTCCTGAAATTTTTTTGAACTTTTTCAGTTTCTTCGACAAAATCCAAGATGGCTGCCAAAATCCTGAGTCACTCTCTACGGCTTGAATCGCTTTGCATGGATTTGTTTCATGTTTGGTATAATAGAAAAATCTTATCCTGTATGTGTTCTGAGTGATTTGGTCCAAGGATGCAACTTACCCTGGCCATATTCGATTTTGGTGTGATTCTGACATCACATTTTTTACGTGGTTAGATAAAAAAAATGGTAAAAGTACTGTATTTCTCTATAATTGAGGTATTTTGGCTGATAAATCTATGTGGTGTGGGGGGGTCAAGCTTTGTAATAATACTCTTTACAGAAAGTTCTTGAAATAAATTATTCATTCCATGCCGAGTCGGCCCGAAATACTCTAAACCCCGCCCCCCCCCTCCGCCACCAGAGATTGAATGGTGGCCAATATAAAAAATATTTTAGTACAAATTATAAATAAAAACTGTATTAATATCATCACACATAATTCTCCGCATTGCACTATCATCTTCTCCATCTTACTCATCTTCTTCACCTCATTCACTACTTCTTGTGATGCGAAAATATCCAATATGGAAAACTGGCAGCTCCAGGTCGATATATCCATAATGGTCTATACATTCTGCTAAATTTTTCCCACAAGTTTCACATACATTGTCTTTTTTACTTCTGCCATCTTAATTTTTGGCTGGCGTCACAGGCATTGAAACAGCATTAGCCAGGTTAATGTATTGTGATTGATCACTGGCATCACTGGCTCATGCCCTCCAATTTAACCACTCACCTTCGGACACAATGTAATTTTGGTGATTAAGAGAACAAACAACAACCATTCCGTACTCATTGTAAAAAGCACAAGATAAAACAGCTCTAAGTATATTATAATTCTGAGTCTTGTTATTAAAATATGAACAGCACAATATAAAAATACAATTTGTTAAAAAATTACATACCATTGCACCAGAGATGGCATTTAGCCTAGCTGCTCTGCTCTTATTTGATTACCATGATTATATTTGTGATTGTATTTGCAACAGTAATTGACTTATAAAGTTGAATGAAGATGAGGAAAAAGAGAATAATTAAATAGGAGGGGGGCTCAAATATTTATATACAGTCTATTTTAAAAATAACAAATGTGAAGTCACCAGTTAAGATATACTTATGTGAAATTAAAGACAATGTATCACTGAAAGTACAGTAAGAAATATACTATTCAGTATTTCTTTATAATTATTAAGAGCTTCTTCATATCAGTGTATTCTAGTATTCTAGGTCCCGGAAGATTTATTCGCTAAATCCTTTGTTATGTCTTTTATCTACTCTGCAACAGAATATCTATGAGATTTGAAATATAGTGTTATACTTATAGCTGCTTCTTTTGATTGTCATATTTTCAAGTATTTTTAAGACATATCCAAAACGTTATCATTCATTTTATTTTCCCAATATATCCTCATATGCTTTTAACTAATAAGTCTAATAAGTTTTTTTATGAAAATATATTGTTGTGTTGTGACTTATAATGTTACTGACAAGTGTCCACTGAGTTAATATTTACATCTAGGCATGTAGGCCTACTTATAATATTTTAAATTAGATACTATGCTGTATGCATTATAATTAAATTTCTTCCAAATTTACCATAAAAAGTGTATTATTGAAAATAACGACTGTTTAGAATAAACTTTTTTTCAATTTGCTTAGATACTCATAACTGATATGGTCTGCTAAGCATGTTGTAAAAAATGAAATAATTTTGATAGTTCAAAATATTTAAAAAAATTGGGATAGATTTTTGGCGTCTTTTCTGTTCTTTTTATTTTCGAAATTCAGACGGGTGCTATACAAAATGCATCATATTATTGTCAATAATTCGATTTATTGTATAATTTTTTATATTCAGTCATGAATTTAATGGACCTTATGTGAACAAAATGTCAGGTCTCTAGCACTAAAATAAAAAAATGGCCTGCCATCCTTACTGTCAAGTCAGCAGGTAGGCCCTACCATGTCAAGTTAAGGCTTAGATTTTGGGAGGTATTGTCCCCCCCTGTAATTTTTTTTAAGGGGATTTTTCACTCAAAGGGGGGACTGTCCCGCTTAGTAGTTTTTTTTGAGGGGGATCTTTTTGGGGTGTCACATTAAAAAATCAACTCGTCAAATGTAAAAAAAGAAGTGTTGTTTTTATTTTATTCGTCAGAGCGAATGCAGGGGTCAAGAGTATAAATTATGTTGATGAACAATCTACTTTGAGAAAAATCCCAGAAAACTCCCATCACCTGGCGCTTGGCCAGTCAACTTTGCTTGCCACAGGCTGGGCCAGCAGTCTAGGCACCTGCAAGACATGTGGTGCGCGTGACGGTCACAGAAGGTATTACAGGCCAATATATGTGTGTTGCTGTGTGTGCCAGCAACCCAGTAAACATGAGATGTCAACTTCTTGTTTTTAGTCGGAACGTTACATATTGCTTAAACTTCTGCGTGTGATCATGGCTCGTTGACAAGAGCTAGGATATCTCTTGACATTTCAAAGAGATATCGCGGCACAATGATGGTCCTGCATCTGCAATGTCGGCCCACAATCAAACCAATGCCGTCTAAAAGTTACAGTATAAAATCATCATGTTTACAGCGTGAACAGACAGCCACACCCCTGGAGCCAGACACACATCTTTTGGAAGTGTGACGTCATAATCCAATCTGACCCACGCTATGCTTCCGCACTTTACGCGTTTATTAGGGATGATACGGTATCAGATACAATCTTATGAGAAATCTGCCTTGGACTTGGTATCAAGATAAACTAAAAAATGATTACATCAAACATATGTTGTGCCCACGGAGGTCAGGAAATGGTGCGGGAATATCCCGCACTTGTGATAACTTGATGCGCGGGATCTGAGTAAAAACAGCGGGAATCCCGCATTTGCCCACCCTAATTTGTGCCCTGTGTCTACACTGCTTTGCCTTGCACTTGCAGCCTTGGCCCTGCCCCTTGCCTTGGGCTTTGCCACCCTACAAAAAAGGTCAGCATAATTTGAATTGACAATCTGAAAAAGGTCTACTGTAGAATCTGCCAGTCTAGGCCTATCATAATATGTACAGTACCGTATTTGTAAGACACTGAATTTGTAACACTAGACCTGTAATACTCTATATCTGGGTCTGGTCACACTAAACTAGGCCAAAAGTGTTACATGATAAGAAAAAATTAAAACACATTATACATTATTTTTTTCTGCATTTCCTGATAGTACAATATCAGTAGTTTGTTGCTGAGAAGTTGTAAGTCAATTCGCTCAATGTGGAGCTCAGGAGATACTTTTTTCTGAGCCTGGTGCTTTCAGGGTTACGTACGTGATGCTTACATAATTCTCATTTGAAATGGGGGATATAATAGCTGAGCTGGTGAAATTGATGTGAAGAGATGATCTGATACAAGGGTGATATGTTAAAACAAACAGGGTCAACAGAACGAGATACCAAGGGGAGAAACATACCTTTGACACCTCCACCCCAACTGTACTCAAATGTGGGACGTAAACTTTGTTTGATATGAATAGTATGCTACCTTTGATATATTGTTGGTTTTTATATAATAAAGTTGCCAGTATTGAGCTGATCTGGGCGACACACGTGAAGAGTGTAATGTACGTATGTGATGTTTGACAAGTCACGTTTGTGATTCTTCTCAGTACGTGACTGTTGACATGATTATGTGCGTCAGTATCAGAGCTATACATTTACTCTCCACAATTGACAGAAAATGTCAATAATCACATACGCTGCTAGCAGTCAAATATCACATACAAGACTCTTCTGCTATGTCAAAAGTCACATACTTTTTTACCTTCCTAGACTGAACCTTCCATAAAAGCAACAATTATCACTCAGGCCTAATAAAAATTCACCTGTCATTAGTATGTATGACCTTGAACTGAGATATCTACTCTGTACGCCCCACCTTCAACGTACTTGAACAAAAAATAACCTTTTTTTTTTGGTAACGTGTAAATGATTTGTTGACACCCACAACTTACCACCTACACATCTAACACATGGCAGCACGTTTTGATTTCGACAGCAAGGCTGCTTTAAAGAACCATTTGCCAAGTAACTTTTGCACACCCTTGCATAGCAATTGACTTATGTAAGAAATAGTGATGTGTGGTTAAAGATCATGGTAACGTACGTGATGCTCAAATGATTTGCATCCCTTGAGAAACAAATGATTATTGAAAAGTCAAGGCTTATATAATACAAAATTTCAGATAAATTACGCAAAATGATGAGTACTTTCTTGGGAGATGAAACATATTTGACCGAAGGTCACATACGTTACCTTTGTGTTCAGAGCTCATAAAAACTATGTAACAAGCAGTAGATTACCCTCCTTGTGGTCCTAAATTCAACTCTGATCATTATCACACATAATTTAATGAAAAACAGCTAAGTAGACCTATGCTGTAAACAGAGACCTTCATTCAACCTCTCAAAATGTGATGTCAGGCGATGTAACGTTTCACATAGGGAAAAACGAACTAGTCATGTACATAATTTAACAACAAAGTCACAAAGAATGAGCCAATATATGACATTTTTTATAAAAAGTACTCTCCATTACATAGGCATAGTGTCTATTTCCTACCTAGCCCCAGTGGCTGAAACAGGTTTTAGCCACAGATTGACTGCATACAAAATTGTGGGACATTTCTTTGGACTGTCATATCGGAAAATATCGGGGAATAATCAGGTCAAAAATAGGTTTTTTAGAATCAGTTTCAGTTCCATGCCTGCATGCTCAGCTCGGAGGTCGCACAGTCATTAAAAAATTATGGACATTTTTCAGACCTTGGGGTCGGGATCGCTATCAGTCACCGCCATGTTGGATTTTTCGGGTAAACCAAATGCAGCTGTTGTTAACTTACTCTCAACTAGGGCCCAGGGCCATTAATTTCTGTGCTTGGGATTGCAACAGATCACGTTACCACCCCATCTCGTGACATTCTTGCCACATAGATCCCAGTAAGCACAAAATATTTTTATAACATAAAAATTTATACAATGTTGGACCAACGTTGGGTTGGCGTTGTATAAAGTATTTACAAATGTTTTGTGTTTACTAGGATGTCGCTCAAATCAGATCACTTTCTTCAAATAGATGGCCCCAGGCCACACATCTGATACGTGGATGGCCCCAGGCCACACACTTGATACGTGGATGGCCCCAGGCCACACACATTAAAAAGATGGCCCCAGGCCATATACCCAGGCCATATAGGCCTACTTTAACTTAGTATATGCTGCCTGCAGCCACACACTTTTTAAGTTGATGGCCCCAGGCCACACACTTTAGGTTGATGGCCACAGACCACACACTTTAGGTTGCTGGCCCCAGGTCACACACTTAGGTTGATGGCCCCAGGCCACACACTTTCAGTTGATGGCCCCAGGCCACACACTTTAGTAGATATGCCCCCGGACCAGACACTTTGAGTAGATGGCTCTGGGCCACACACTTTAAATAGATGGCCCCAGGCCATGCATTTTTATTTGATGGCCCCAGGCCACACACTTAAATGGATGGCCCCAGGCCACATATACTTTAAGTAGGCCCAGATAACACTAAGTGTGTGGTCTGAGGCCATCAACTGATAGTGTATGGCCTGGGGCCATCAAATAAAGTCTGTGGCCTGGGGCTATTTATTTGAAGTACTGTAATATACTTTAATTTCGCGGGTAATAATTTTTTAACTTGAATTTTTGGGACTGGAGTTCTTTAATTGTTATCTCGTCGTAACGACTGTCGTCACCCTTCCCGATTATAGTAATCACTATATGACGCAACGTTAAAGGTACACACAAATGGTATGGTCACAAATTAACTGGAGGGGACCTGACCGACCATTGAGGCTAATCCTCTTGACAGCACGGCTCATTAACCCTATCAATTCAACAGGTTATCATTTAATGTATAATTATCCTGTTGCTGATTTACTACATGTGTCGTTTCAGCGACATATATGTCTATATATTTTTGGCTTTAATTTTATTTTTTTTAAACTCATCGTATCTGTTTAATTATGGGAATAATAAAAGAAACTATGTGCACATATTTGTGAAAACAGACAGTATTATCAAGGGCTTTGTACAATCAGATTTAAAATAAAATGAGAAATAAATAAAAAAATTATTAGTATCAATTTATGCTATAATTTTTTATCATAATTAAAATATATTTGACCTGTTGTCATTCAGTCATTGTCATCCAGTCTTTTAAAAATCAATCCTAGGACCTGAACTTCCGCAAGCTTGACAATCACAGGATTAGATTACATAATCACGGTCAACTGCACAGCGACAGTCACACCCTTTAACCCTTTCAGGCCTGAATTTACCATTGTCATCTTCATCCACTACAAGCCGCGAATTGCTGCCGCAATTCTCGACTTGTAGTGGATGAGGATGACTTCAGGTGGATGAAAAATTAAAGAAAATTGCCATGTATTGGTAAACCAGTTTCATGGAAATTTTCGTTTTAAAATCCCTAGTTGTAGGAAAATTAAGTCTGTTTTCATGGATGTAAAATTATGCTTTAATGCATCGTGAGGGCTTAAAGGGTTAAGACAGTCTGAAACTTGATAAAATACTAATAATTCTCGGGGAATATAAATTCACGCTCACGGTCCTTGCAGGAAATGCGCGAAAATTAATTACACGCGAAACAAAAGTATATTACAGTATGTGAAGTATTTGGCCTGGGACCATCAACTGATAATATGTGGCCTGGGGCCATCAACTTAAAGTGTGTGGCCTGGGGCCATCAACTTAAAGTGTGTGGCCTGGAGCCATCTATTTGAAGTGTGTGGCCTGGCGCCATCTACGTATCAGGTATGTGGCCTGGGCCAGGCTGGGCTTGGGGCCATCTAACGGTCAGGCATTATACCGAAAAGACACAAAAAGACACAAAAGGACAGGGTGGACGATATAGGAACTAAATATTTCATATTGTATCGTGTTTAGTATGCCCCACACAGTGTATAAACCAAATTGTATTTAAAAAATATTAATTATATCTTGCCTAATTCGGCATTTTAAAGTCTGTCAATGAGCGCTATACATTGTAATGTATTATCAATGGGCAGTCCCGTGTCACCGAAAAGACACTTAAAGACAGCAGCATTATACAAGCTCTCATTTATTCTTATTATAGCACGTTTAATATGTGACCATCAGACTATATATACGAAATATAAAATTAAAATAATAATTATATCTTGCCTAATTCGGCATTTTAAAGTCCGTCAATGAGCGCTATACATTGTAATGTATTATCAATAGGCAGTCCCGCATCACCGAAAAGACACCTAATGACAGCAGGATTATACAAGATCGCATTAATTCTTATTATAGCGTGTCTAATAAGTGGTCTTCAGACTATGTACGAAATATAAAATACAAATATTAAAGATAAGTAGCCAAATTCGGCAATTTTAAGTGCGTCAATTAGCCTATAGGGCAGGATTATGCGGAATCGCATTACAGTAGAACCTGCTATGAGCAGCCACTCTTATGAGCAGCCAACCTCCTTTGGGAGGCCACTTTGCCATTCCCCAAAATGACATTTCCTATACAAATAAACCTCCTATGAGCAGCCACCTGCCTTAAAAAGCCACTTTTCTTGTGTCACAAGGGCGGCTTCTCATAGCAGGTTCTACTGTATTTCTTATTATGTCGTATTTAACACATAAACATAAGACTGTATAAAAAATAAAAAATTAAAATATTGAAGACAAGTAGCCGAATTAGGCATTTTAAAGTCTGTCAATGAGCGCTATACATTGCAATCAATGGACAGTCCCTCGTCACCGAAAAGACACCTAAAGACGGCAGGATTATACCAGATCGCATTATTTCGTATTGTGGCGTATTTAATACATCTTCATCAGACTATGTACGAAATATAAAATAAAAAAATTAAAGATCAGTAGCCGAATTCAGCATTTTGAAGAGTCTGTCAATGAGCGCTATACATTGCAATGTATTATCAATACAAGTTAAGCTTCACCGAAAAGACGGGCGTAATATACGGAAACTATTTTATTTACTATTGTTACATATTTGATACACCACAAAGAGAATAAAATGATGTGAAATAAAAAAATATATATAGCTTATTAAAAGTACGCTAAGTAGCATCAATGAGTGCTCTACTATTTTGATGTATTATCAGTACTTAGGCCCGAAAAGACAGGAGGAATAGCCTATGTATGGAAACAATTTATTTAATACATGTATTGTTAATTGTTTAATGCACCGTAACCATGCTATCAACTTGTTATATGTTATTTTATGTGGGCCCTATATTATTTTAGATCTGTTAATGTGAATTATATTGTCGCCCACACCATTATGCTTCAGCTGTTAGTCAACACAAACGCCTCACGCATGGAGCAGTTTACGCTAAGCATCACACCTTCTGATCTCCAGGCTGGAGGCTCATTAGGTACGATTTATATTTTACTGGTAATTATTCAATACATCGAAAATAAACATGATAAACTGCTAATAAATAAAAGTTAGTAAAGATACAAAGTGTGCTTATATAATAATATCACATGTATTTACCAATGGTCATTGCCGCTGAAATGACAGGCAGATATTACAAGACAAATAATCAATTGTCATTGTTACTAAGGAATCATAATGAGTGTATTATTTTTATTTCGTTGACAGTAATGTCGATGCTCCAACCACATTAAGAAGATGGGGAAGATGTTGAAACCATGACGATTTATTTACTTGTAGCTTTTAATACTAACTGTGATATTGATCTTGAAATAAATATACAAGTATGACTGGAATAATATAAGTGTTCGCTGTTAAGCATTACATACATCGTAATAAGACTGTATCTAAACTTGAATTATCTGCACAATACTTAATGTTTCCAGCATGAATAAAGAAAGCACATGTGATAACATGCATCTGTCACTACTTCTAAATATTTCTGGAAATGACAACCACGCACCTACCGTAGTTTGTTTAAGCTGTTGGTCACCACAAACACCTCACGCGTGGAGCAATTTACGCTGAGCACAACTTCCCACCTTCTCATCTCCAGGCTGATGCTGACAAGAATGTTTTCAGCAAATAACAAATGTTCATAAATGATTGTACCCGGTAATAATTCCCTACCCGTATACCCGTTAATTAGCAATAAGGTTACACTTAGTCAAAAACTACGTTCTATAACATCAGGAATGCATAAATTTCTCACATTATATAATGCTCGGCGTGAGACTCCAACCAACGCCGGTTGAAAGTTGGCCCACCGTCTGCGACGCTGGCCCAGCATTCAAACAACCTTGGGCGAATGCCTCGTGTTTAAATGACTATGACACTCCTTCCGTCCACAAACTTGAAATATGATGGATGTACACCAAATTTGATTTCATTATATATTATCTGAGTAGGTACAGGATGGGTACTGTGTAAAGGCATAGAAACCTAAATATATATTTTTAAACAATATGCTGTGAACAATTAAACACTGCCATTAAACATGAGACATTGACCCAATGCTGGACCAATGTTGGCCCACGTCTGCGACGCTAGACCAGCATACAGTCGATGTCTCAAGATTGCTGGGTGAGGAGTCTACACTGTATGTATGGCGCTCACACCTCACTGAGCTATTGCAATCGACGTAGCTAATGCAATCAAGGTAGCTATTGCAATTGATGTTCTCCGAGGAGGAGTAGGACTCCTACTCGGAGAACCTTGATTGCAATAGCTAGTACCGTAAAATGTCTAATTGTAGCCGCGGCTTTAATTAGAATGTAAATTCTCATTCTCCAGTGCCCAATGCTAAAATTCCACTTGCGGTTTCTATTGGAGGTTTTGTGTGAAAAAATTAAATCACCGCGTGTCTATCACTCTGAGGTGAGCTGCCGGTAAAACCCTACCCTTCATGTCCAATGGTCAAATAGAGATATGGCCTATGAATCAATTTAATGCTGTCATTAGTCCGAAAATTTATAAATTTGTTTTGTTTATTTGCATATCGCTAAATAAACATTTTTTACGATATAATAGTATTTAATTGTTCAGAGAACGTAATACAAAGATACGCCATGATTGATTATATAAATAGTAGGCTAATGTCTATAACACATGCGAATGTCTGCAGTAATTCAGTTGAGTGTTGGGTTGGTATAAAGACATCGCGGCACCGTGTAAACACAGCCGTGTCAGTCGGCAAGCACACCCTTCTCCAGTCTTGAATACGTGCACCTGTCAGTCATGTTATCCCATCAAACACAAAACGTTCAGCCGAGGTTGCTATAATGTTGGCACCATTGAATCAGCAGCTCAGTTGACACGCGCTGCCAGGCCCACCTCCCTCCAGCTGTCTGGTGAGTGAAAAAACTACTTCGACACACTGTTTGTGTCGGCTAATGTCTGGTCCACAGACTGTGATGCTGGGTATTGCTGGCTTGACAGTGAAACGACATTTAATCTGCTCTTTCTGTTTACATGTATCATGTGTATGCATGGGTCCAGTGGTTTGACGACAAATAACTATTGGAGTGTATATAGCCTAATATATAATGTAATTGTCATTTGTATTTTACAATGGATATTTATTCAGGCCTACATATATAAGCCTACGTGAACAAATAGTTTAAAATCAACCCAAAACGATTTAAATCTGCTAGACCAGTAAGTAGGCTTAACATGGCAACAACTGTAGCGCATTACCTGCCCTATCACAGTGGCAGATCCAGCATAGGGCGTATCCGGCATACGCCCCCCCCCCCCATTTTCAGTCAAAAGGTGGTTTACGCCCCCTCCTCTTGCACATTCTGGATTCGCCCCTGTATCATCACACATGTATCATGAATATAACGCCTCATGTCTGTACAGTGTTTAATCTAAGATTCAGAAGGGGCATGGCGCCACCGATCATTGGGTGCACCTTATCATGCCCTCGAGGCACTGAGTTGACTCGGTTGGGCATTTCCAACATCCTCCCCCCTCCAGAATTAAGGGTACAAACAGAATCAGTTAGGTATGTAGACATCGCCAGTTATTACCACTATGTACACAAGCTGTTATCAGGTATTGCGTCATAGGTGTGAGCGCGAGACATCAGTGATCGGGTGTTTTCCACTGTGACAATGGCCTGGGTGGATTAAATATGACGTAACAATAGTTCAACGAGGCACTTCTCTGTCTGCATATTAGAATCGCAACATGGCGCACCTGAAAGGCAACATGGCGCACATGAAGGGCAACATGGCGCTCGTTGGCGTGGTTAGCGTAGCTAGCGGTACGTTTCCTTTCAAAATACCGATCATTTTAAATAGATTTTCTGGTTAAAAAAAATTGGTCCTTGACAAATCTCAAAAGTCGCCCTACGGCTTCAAGTGGAGGTTTTCCAATTAGGAAACTTCTGTCAGAAAAATTAAACAATTTTGAAAGTTCAGGGGGCGGTTTCTATCAGAGATGCTGCTACAATTAGAAATTTCACGGTAGGAGCACAAGGAGTTAACAACTCGGGTAAAGTGTCAACGCCATTGTGAGTATAAATACATGTACACTGTGGATCCTCCTGCCTCAGTTCAGTTATTCTGCCTTGACACTCTTGTTCAACTCTTGCTCATCATAGATACTCAGCATAAATCAGATCAGTCTATCTTCAATTCACCAGTTGATAATCAGTTGATACTCAATCAGTTCGTCAAACGTCTCTCTGGATTGACATTAGCCGTGGATATTTTGCATCATGCGTGGAATTACCTATCTTTGCGGTTGTTGCGAATCAGCAAAGGGACAGAACAGCATTTTCTGCATGTCTTGTGAACACTGGATTCACAGATGAGCCAATAGTTTTATTTATATATAGCCGGTACTGCACTTGATATCTAGATGGAGCAAATTTTATGTCCAGTAATAACAATATTATTACAGTCATATAAATATAAAGATGCAATTATATCATTACGACCTATTATGTCCCCTTGTACACTGAAACTAATAATAAATTGCCTTAAACTCGAGTTCGATCCCCTTCTTTGTAAGTCTGACGTTAATTCGTACATTTCAACTTACTGTACAGTCATAAATATAAAGACGCAACTATTTTTACGACTAACCCGAATTTGATCCCGTTTTTAGTAAGCCTGATATTATTTGTACACTTCAACTTAAAGAATAATAATGTCCATTTAAACCAACATAATTATGACTGTACAGTCATAAATATAAAGACGCAACTATTTTTATGACTAGCCCGGGTTTGATCCCATTTTTGTAAGTCTTTCTGCTATTATTTGTATACTTCAACTTAAGAAATTATAATGTTAATTAAAACAAATATTATTATGACTGTACAGTCATTAAAATAAGGACGAAACTATTTTTACGACTAACCCGAATTTGACCCATTTTTTGTAAGAATAATAATATCCATTAAAATAAATAATAGTATGACTGTCCAGGCATGATAATCTTTTGCTGCGGTACAAAGTTCGGCTGTGTTAAATGACCACCTAAAAATAAATGCTTGCAGACAAAAGGCTCTATTTCATTTTAATACTTTACCATGTTTACCATTGACTGAAGCTGTTTTATTATATAAAATATTATTAATTGATACACTTTCATCAGATATCTCAGATATCTCCTACAAACTTACTCAGTGTCACCCTCCCCCGTTTTTCACTCTGGAGGTGTTGACACGATTAGAGGAGAGGAGCATCACTTTAATTACGTAACACTAAGTAACCTATTGAAGCTGTTATCTCGCCAAAGAAATATCCGCTAAAATATTTATATAGTAGGCCCCATACAAATAACAACTGCAAATTTATATTTGAATCTGGAGAAATTTATATGTAATAAGGTTGTGGCATACACAACTCTGCCAGTGAAATACCAGGTGATACAGGATAGATTACTGATAAGTTATCATGGTAATAATAATAATAATTGATAGCAGTTTAAACTTGGGGAGTTTAAACTTGTGGACGACTTTAGACAGTTCTACGTAACAATGGACACATGGACAGCCCCACCTGACGATAAAAAAAGACACATGACACGTTTCCTGAAATGTAAAAGAAAAATAATAACTACAGCAACATCGACAGACAGTAACATGACTTGTATATAAATAACTTAACTTCCTTAGAATTGCCTAAATTGTGTAGGCCTACTGCCATGCCATAACATCTGCTATATTACCTACATATCAAATGTGCCTTCAGCAGCCGAAAGTATATATATCATGATGATTGATAAATATCTAATGTTACGCGTTAACGTGTAATACAGATACATGCATCCCAGCAAACACAGGCATTGACCCAATGTTGTTCTAATGTTGGCCTGCCGTCTTTGACGTCGGCAAAACATTAAAACAACATTGGGTCAATGCATCTTGTTAGCTGAGATGTCTGCAAACTGCACATCCATGTGTGCCTATATATACATGTACATACGCATACACTACACAGGACGATGCCACATGCTTTACTGGCGCACCAACGGCGGGAGTCTAGACGACATTCTGGGGCTTGCAGTTTTAAAATTTCGTCCATTATGTGAAATGTATTTGTTACGTTTTTATTCCAGTATTAACGTAGGTCTATATTTTGCAGACTCATTTCTATCAACTTTCATTGTATATATATTGTCGTACTCATTCGAAGATGGTATGCGCTGGTAAATTATTTGCAGGTTAACCGCGGCCCTTAGCTGTAAAATGCTGTAAAATGCAGCAATCACCTGATTACCGTCTGGCAGGGGTATGTGTGTACTTGCTACTCACTAGTACCTGCAAGGCGGAATGATGATCCCTGGTACAGAAACGTGCTTATGCCTATATTCATTTTAAATACGGAACTATATTGAACAGCAACACGTTTAAGTAAACATGAAAGTATTAATTGTTAATTATTATTATTATATATTACAATAATACTAAACACGATCTAATAAATCTAGGACCCGAGCCGTCACAAATCAATCTTACTAACACACCATTAGCATTGGAGACTGCCATGTCACGGCGATATTTTGAACTGCGCTGTAAATAACGAGTGCGCGGTGTGTAAGGCTCAAACACTAAAAAAGGCCTATTTTAACCTTTTGCTCGGTATAGACCAGTGCGTGGTATCGTCCACCAATTACGGTAGCCGAATTCGGCACTTTAAAGTGCGTCAATGAGCGCTACATATTGTAATGTATTATCAATACAAGTTCAGCCTACCAAAAAGACGCCTATAGACTGCATGATTATACGGGATCACATTATTTTTTTGGTTTATTTAATACATCAGACGTTAATCCTTCTGACAGAAAGTAACAGTGATGAGTGACATGACATGACTAAACCTTCGTACTATACCCTGCCTGATGAGCCATGTTCATTCATAGGTGATAACGGCGCAAACGCGATGACAAAATTATACTATCCTTTCACAGCTCAATGCTCTCACCTGAGCAATCAGATATGTCAGACAGGTTAATCAGTGATCTAGTCGCATATATCGCGCACTTTTTCTATATCTCGCAGGAGCTCAAATAAAAAAAAAAGTAGCGCGGTATTGTCCGGTAATTACGGTAACTAACTTTGATATTTATATTTTATATTTTGTATATAGTGTGATGATCATGTAATGAATACCCCACATTAGGAAATAATGCGATTCTGCATAATCCTGTCGTCTTTAGGTGTCTTTTCAGTGAGGCTGAACTTGTAATACATTACAATGTATAGCGCTCATTGACGCACTTTAAATTGCCGAATTCGGCTACTTATCTTTAATATTTTTATTTTATATTTCGTATATAGTGTGATGATCTTGTAATAAATACCCCACATCAAGAAATAATGCGATTTCGCATAATCCTGCCGTCTTTAGGTGTCTTTTCGGTGAGGCTGAACCTGTAATACATTACAATGTATAGCGCTCATTGACGCACTTAAAATTGCTGAATTCGGCTACTTAATATTAATATTTTATTTTATATTTCTTACATAGTCTGCTGACCACATATTAGACACGCTATCAAGGATTACTCTGGCCCCCCAATGCGTGCCTATATATACATATACATACGCATACACTACACAGGACGATGCCACATGCTTTACTGGCGCACCAACGGCGGGAGTCTAGACAACATTCTGAGGCTTGCAGTTTTGAAATTTCGTCCATTATGTGAAATGTATTTGTTACGTTTTTATTCCAGTATTAACGTAGGTCTATATTTTGCCGACTCATTTCTATCAACTTTCATTGTATATTGTCGTACTCATTCGAAGATGGTATGCGCTGGTAAATTATTTGCAGGTTAACCGCGTCCCTTAGCTGTAAAATGTCACACCTTCAATGCAGCAATCACCTGATTACCGTCTGGCAGGGGTATGTGTGTACTTGCTACTCACTAGTACCTGCAAGGCGGAATGATGATCCCTGGTACAGAAACGTGCTTATGCCTATATTCATTTTCATTACGGAACTATATTGAACCGCAACACGTTTAAGTAAACATGAAAGTATTAATTGTTAATTATTATTATTATATATTACAATAATACTAAACACGATCTAATAAATCTAGGACCCGAGCCGTCACAAATCAATCTTACTAACACACCATTAGCATTGGAGACTGCCATGTCACGGCGATATTTTGAACTGCGCTGTAAATAACGAGTGCGCGGTGTGTAAGGCTCAAACACTAAAAAAGGCCTATTTTAACCTTTTGCTCGGTATAGACCAGTGCGTGGTATCGTCCACCAATTACGGTAGCCGAATTCGGCACTTTAAAGTGCGTCAATGAGCGCTACATATTGTAATGTATTATCAATACAAGTTCAGCCTACCAAAAAGACGCCTAAAGACTGCATGATTATACGGGATCACATTATTTTTTTGGTTTATTTAATACATCAGACGTTAATCCTTCTGACAGAGAGTAACAGTGATGAGTGACATGACATGACTAAACCTTCGTACTATACCCTGCCTGATGAGCCATGTTCATTCATAGGTGATAACGGCGCAAACGCGATGACAAAATTATACTATCCTTTCACAGCTCAATGCTCTCACCTGAGCAATCAGATATGTCAGACAGGTTAATCAGTGATCTAGTCGCATATATCGCGCACTTTTTCTATATCTCGCAGGAGCTCAAATAAAAAAAAAAGTAGCGCGGTATTGTCTGGTAATTACGGTACTTAACTTTGATATGTATATTTTATATTTTGTATATAGTGTGATGATCATGTAATGAATACCCCACATTAGGAAATAATGCGATTCTGCATAATCCTGTCGTCTTTAGGTGTCTTTTCGGTAAGGCTGAACTTGTAATACATTACAATGTATAGCGCTCATTGACGCACTTTAAATTGTCGAATTCGGCTACTTATCTTTAATATTTTTATTTTATATTTGGTATATAGTCAAAAGTGTGATGATCTTGTAATAAATACCCCACATCAAGAAATAATGCGATTTCGCATAATCCTGCCGTCTTTAGGTGTCTTTTCGGTGAGGCTGAACCTGTAATACATTACAATGTATAGCGCTCATTGACGCACTTAAAATTGCTGAATTCGGCTACTTAATATTAATATTTTATTTTATATTTCTTACATAGTCTGCTGACCACATATTAGACACGCTATCAGGGATTACTCTGGTCCCCCAAAAAAGTGTGCCCTTGGGGCACATGCAGTCAATATGTTATGTGCCTTTTTGGACATTGATGTGCCCATGCAGTTTTCGTACTCGGTACTGAGTTGGTGTTTTTTTAAATACAAATTGCTTCAGACTATATATCATTCTTGAATTATTAATGTGGGGGAGGGGGATTTCAGCCTTTTGTTTATCATTATGGTGTACACTGTAAGTTAACTAACGATTCTTTTTAACATTGAACTCCAGAATCAGAGATGAACAATGACGCACTGACACACTGTGAGTGATGATTTTGTGGAGTAGGGGGTGGAGTAAATTCCTAATTATCTATCCTGGTTATCAAGACCAATCATTTCTTTAGCATAGTCTGTTTTAGATTCAGCATTTAAGCTCATATGCCCACTACAATATGTCTATATAGCTTAAGACTATTATCAAATCCCAATTGTCAAGATAATGATTTTGTGGGGGAGGGGGTGGGGTACAATTTTAATTATCTTTACTGTTTGTCACGACCAATCATTTCTTCAGTGCAGTCTGCTTAGATTTAGTATTTATCCATAATTAAGCGACTATCACCAAATCCCGATTGTCGAGATGATGATTTTGTGGGGGAGAGGGTGGGGTAATTTTTCAAAGTGAATCTCGGTCAGGTCATGGATCATTGGGCTTTTAATTTCTCAGCAGTGTCATCTCGGTCATGCCTGCCCTCTAGACTAGGCTTATTACAAACATTGGCGGCGGCATGGGAAGACTTCGCTGGACAACAATAAAAAACATATTTAAATATTCAACTATATTCAAAGTGTGATTAAGGTATTTGATAAAACATTAAATCAATTTTTTCTAGTCGCACTAAAAAAAGTAAAAAATCATATTGAAGATCAGGTGTTGTGCTAAAAGTTGTAATTTATTTCAGGGCCATATCTTAAAAAGTCTGGATGCGCGCTTAAGTGGAAGATCTCTGTGCCGTGAGACGAAAATTGCGACCCCGCGCGCAAAATGCGTCACTTTTGCGAGCGCGATATCTCGGCCATATATGCATCGAATTTTCTGAAAATTTGTGACGTTGTCGTAATGATATTGATTGCTGCGGAGCCCAAATTTTAGAAAGATCAAATTAGAAATGAGCGAGTACCGGCCTGATAAACATCGTCAAAATTTGCAAAAACTTCCAATTGTCAAATCCACTTTAAGCGAAGGCAATGCGCTCCCAGGGCACACTAGCAAGACAGTGATGCGGCATTTGAAATGTTAATGCGTCAATGAGGCGAGGGCGCACCCCAAAGTGATCCCTGCGCTATAATAAGAATTAATGCGATCTCGTATAATCCTGCTGTCTTTAGGTGTCTTTTCGGTGACGCGGGACTGCCCATTGATAATACATTACAATGTAGGCCTATAGCGCTCATTGACTGACTTTAAAATGCCGAATTAGGCAAGATATAATTTTTATTTTTATTTCTTATATAGTCTGATGATCATGTATTAAACGTGCTATAATAAGAATTAATGCAATCTCGTATAATCCTGCTGTCTTTAGGTGTCTTTTCGGTGACGCGGGACTGCCCTTTGACGGACTTCAAAATGCCGAATTAGGCAAGATATAATTATTATTTTAATTTTATATTTTGTATATAGTCTGATGATCACTTATTAAACATGCTATAATAAGAATTAATGCGATCTCGTATAATGCTGCTGTCTTTAGGTGTTTCTTCGGAGACGTGGGATTGCCCATTGATAATACATTGCAATGTATAGCGCTTATTGACGGACTTTAAAATGCTGAATTAGGCAAGATATAATAATATTTTTTTATAAAATTCGGTATGTACACTGTGTGGGATGTACTAAACACGATACAATATGAAATATTTAGTTCCTATATCGTCTACCCCTCTTTTCGTTTCTTTTCGGTATAATGCCAGACCCCCGTCTAAGCATGATTTATTATTAAAGTTAAAGTAATCTTAATTTGGATGGCCCCAGGCCACACACTTTGGAATTGATGGCGTAGTGAAACATCGATTCGAAAGTAGTTCTCAGTTTAGAAGATGGACCTGGGCCCTAGTTGAGAGTAGAATAACAACGACTGCAAAGTGAATACATCAATCCACATTCCGGAGAGGACGACACGTCTATTTCATACCCACCAAATATATATTTACTGTGGTGAAATAAATATAAATATCGATAGAATGTGTTCAAATACGACAACCCTCAGAATCAGCCACTGGACTAGTTTATTGTGACTAGACCCATATACTACACTATATATAGCCTTTATAGGCCTATAGTCTATTTGTAACAGTCCGCGGAAAAGTGCCATTTTGTGAGTGATATTATACTTAATTGCTCATGTTATCGCTCAAATAACAGCAATCGAAACCACAAGCACATCTTTGTTATGTATTTTTTTTGTTTAACATCATGTATTGCGCAACATTACCTACTCAATCAGAAAGTACCAGTCTACACAATTTAAATGAATAAATTTTATTATTACTTTTTAGCATGAATTTAGCAAGCCATATTGCCAAAGTTGGTAGACACTCTAGTCTGAAAGAATGCAAGTGTTGAATGCTGCCGTCGGAATATTTAGTAAGAACATGATTTATAGTCTATAAACATAATCGAAACGAGGCCCATTTTTTAAGCCACCTCGCCCTTTTTATTTAACGGAGTGGCTATTCGTACGGGGAAGTTATAATGGGAGTCAATTGGAGCCCGTCATTTTGTAAACGAGGCTGAAGCATCATTATGAAGAATCACGTACGATTAGCCACTGCCTTTATTTAAAGGTCCATATATACCCAGGTTAAATAGTTTCAAAATTTAGGATTGTGTTATATAGGCTTATATCATCGTGAATCTATAATATGAAATGAGCAGTGCCCCACCCTGCCCCGTCAGGTCAGACCGTCAGACTACCAGTCTGACCTTGACAACAGGTGTGTGTGAGGCCTGTACGAAAAGGAGGGGGTGCGAGCAACATGAATATTCATTATGACGTCACCGGTTTACTGACTGTTGTGTGGAGGTCACACTCAGGTCAGAATGTCTGGCCTGCATGAGTTGGCCAGGGAAGAGGGGGGTTCTGAACTCCTAGCACATATACGTGATATCCAGGCAGTCTGCCGGTAGCAGACACCCAGAAAGATGAAGATGGCAGTGCCCAGAAATCGAGCAAATGTTAAAATTCAAAATGGCCGCCAGAGGTCAACCCGAAAAAAACTAAAAAAATATTTAGATCATTTTTTTTAATTGTTAGAGGGTCCACATCACATTCCTAGCAACATGGGGATGTGCAATTGATTTTTTTAAAGATGCTACCATTACCAAAATTTAAAATGGCCGCCAGAGGGCAACTCCAAAAAATTTTGTGTGCGCAAAAACTCAGAAAATTATACAAATTATACAAATTATACAAATCACATTTCCCACGCTATGGAGATGAGCTGGTGATTTTTTTCAAGGTTTTACTGAAATTCAAAATGGCCGCCATGGATCAACTTCATATTTTTTTGTGGCCCAAATAGGCTTACTCAAAAATTGAAGTCATAAATAATTCACATTTTATAATCACACTACCCACCATCAGGAAATGTGCAGGTGATTTTACTGGAATTCAATATGGCCGCCACAAGTCGACTTTTTATATATTTGTGACCGCAAAAACTCTAACCTAATTTATGGCAGGGGATGACATAGGACTTCAGGCCTTTTGTTTACATCAGACCTACTAATCTAGTCGACGAATAGAGTTCCCTAACACCCCCGGGAATAGACTTCTAATTGGTGTATCTAGCTTGAAAAAAGCCAGTAGAAAACGATCAGCTATGTTAACAAGCTGAAAAAAATCCTACGTGCCATTGTTCTGCAATGTTTGCCGTTATTACCGAAAAATGTAGGCCCTATATTTAGTTATAGCTTTGTTGATATCACAGATAACGGCACAATTAATAAGAAGACATTAAAACTACTTTTTAGAGTGATCTAATGTATTTCATGAAATTTACTATGCAAATTAGCGCCGCCACTACCGAAAAGTTATAGAACAGAAAAAAAGTAGTTATAGTTTGTTCAATATCACAGATAACGGCACAATAAGGGTGTCTGTATAGGCTACACCCATATTTTGAGGGTCAAAGAAGACAATAAAATTGTTTTTAAGGTGATCTGATATGTTTCAGAAAATTTAGTATGCAAATTAGCGCCGTCACTACTGCAAAATGCATATCTATTTATAGCCAGGTCAATAGGCCCTATCAAAATTCATTAATTTTGTCAAAACACACATGTGCAGTCGGTGTGTTGCAGAAATGGCATCAATGGAAAATGGATTTCACTTCATAAATCGAAAAATATGCCCATCGTTGAAAACTGAACACATGAACATTAAATTTTCTATTTTTTTTAACAACGTTATTAAATACAGGGGGGGTCAAAAGGTGAAAAATGGGGGTTTCGGATCCCCAGAATTTTTAGAAAATCTGCAGACAAGGGGGGTGGGGGTCAAGACCCCTCTGACCCTCTCCCTGTGCACGCCCCTAGATAACTAAGCCTAACGAACGTAACAAATATGCTAAACAAAAAATCATTTGGCCTAAACTTCCACGAAATATTCAATAGGTTCAATTTGAATGGTCTAGGGTCCACTAGTAGACCTAAGTGGCCTGCTAGTAGGAATACTAATGTAGACTACAATACTAGTAATTAGTTTGAATTCTAATATAGGGTAGGGGCCGTAGATTCCCAGTAAAAACGCGAAGTCAATATAAATAGATATACATAGCACAATAGATTATTCATATATCTTTTTTTAATATTTATTTGTGAGAATTTATAATATAGCCTATATAGCAGTGTCATCCTTATGATTATAAGTGGCCTTCTGCCTAAAAGGCAACTTGGTCAAATTTAATGTAGGGCCGAAGCCTAGAGTAGGCCCCAGTGTAGGCCCCTAATCATTATATTATAGAGGTCGACTATAATGTCATTTTTGCAAGCTCTTGCCATAAAGAAATCGGTAAAAAAATAGTGTAGGCCTATGGGCCCTAGGCCTATTTTTTTAAATTTGGATCATTTAACATACATGTAGGTCTACATGGTCTAATAAATTTCTAATTATGACACAATTAAGTTGTCTATATATCCATTACCAGTGGCGTGCCCAGGATTATTGGAACGGAGGGGCGAATTTTTTTCGGGGGGGGGGATGTTTCTCAGCAATCTGAAGAATTTAGAAGGCATATTTATCAGCTGGGGGAACCTTAATTTGCCTATATACTATGTAATGTAAAAAAATACACATTCAATATAAACGAAATATATAATTTGAAATGAAAACGCCTAAAACGTTGATTGCTATAATGTCTGAAGCAGTATATCAAGTATATTTAAAGTCCATGTCGGGGGTAGGTGTGCATTTAATGTTAGTTGTCATTCTACGAATTATCAGAACACTGATCAGTATAATAATCAAAACAAACATATAAGGTGTAACGTTATACATGTATATCTCTTCCATTTTCTCGCCTGTAAATAATAAATTATGGCACTGTGTAAATAATTCCGTTTCAGACAATAAAATCATACTCAATTTTAAACACAATATTTCAAATTTAATAGTGTTTATACTTTATGCTTCTGTTTATTGTTACCTACTCTGAAATTTAATTGCAGTTTAACTCACTGTGAATTGTAAATGGTTACTGCAATTCCTACTTCACAGTGAATGAAAATTACCCAAATTTATAAACAAAAACCCACAAAAATGTAATATCTTAAATTGAAAACCTAAGAGTAGGCATACTGATGTTTATGGGTAGAGATATTTTATATTGAAATGATGGTAATAAACGTATAGGTCACTAGAAGGTGAAGGGCTAAAAGGTTTCCACAGCTTTTCACAAAATAACATTGGCATAGAAAATGACTCCTCTCCATAGAGACTATAAACTACATAACATAGCCTATCTACAAGGGGCGAAAACATTCCATTGAAGTAGTGACAAATACACAGGAGCCGGCGTGTGACACCATGAGCATCAGACAGGCTGAAACTCAGCATCACCCACCAAACACAAGATGTAACGTCGCTGAACCGATGCTGATTTAATGCTGGGCCAACATTGAACCGGCATTGCTTCAACTTCCCTGCCCGACATAATCAGTGATAATACCGGGGCAGATTACGTGCATTCATGGTCTCGTGGTCTCATGATAGTAGCTATATGATAGCAACAGCAACAGCAGCAGCAGCTTTGGAAGACTGGGCGACAGTGATATCAGGGTACGCCCTGCTTTCTGTTACAATGGTGAATTTGCCTCACTGGTGATAACCACCCCTTGTGATAAAGTACGGTAGCTACGCCGTGTGCTGGCCGTGCACTTTGTCTTGTAATGACAATATATAAGCATATGCATTTTTTGGTGCAGGTGAACAGGGGGGCCGTCTACGCCGTCTACGCCCACTGTTGGATACGCCACTGATTACACCTTCATATTCAGGGTTTATCCCAGAATTATTCTCTGTCCGACGGTGGAAGCTGGTCCAAAATAAAAGTTAGATTTTAGGTATCTATAATTCTCAAGCGATTTTTCATGAAATTGTGTAAACCCTATTTTCTAGTCATTTCGGCATCGATCCTGAAAATTTCGTAAAAAAAAATATTGTAGAGTTCAAAAGTTAAACCATTCATTTTGCCATGTAGTAAATGTCTATTTATGGCGCTCCTGTGTAACATGTATTAACCCATTAGCCTTATTCCGGTTTATTCTCAGAATTTCGTTATACATGTCAAAAGATCTAACTTTTGAAATGCTTAATGGAATTTCGCGAAATTGTCAGGGTTTGTTGCCAAATGACTGGATAATAATGGTTACAATTTTTTTTTATCATGCCTAACTTATCTTATGAGAATTGTCATGTTTCCAAATGACTAGGCCTAATTAAGGATGTACCATCAGATATCCATGGAGGGGGCTAATTGTTTTTTATTTGTTGCAAAATCTATTTGTCTCCACAAGAAAACAATATTTTTTTGGGCGCAAAACGTCTGACAATTTTTTCTAGCCCCCCCCCCCTTCACAACCAGATGTCTAATGGTGCATCCCTATAATATTTTTAGAAATAGGAAAATCGGTTGGGGATTATGAGTATTTATCAGTGATAGTAATTATAGGTAGCCTATGTTTTATATTGGTCTTTTGGACAATCCTCTACAGCTGGACTGACTGTAGGCTAATAATAGGTCTGATTAATTGCCCAGCCTCTCTTTATGGCCTAATAGGCATATAGCCTACATTCTAGTTCAGAGATTCATGTTCATGTATTTGCCATATAGCGCTTGGCTCCAAAAAAAAGGCCTAACTGCCAATAGTTAGACGGAACACGCACCGGGCAACGAGTGGACGACACAGGCTGTGTGTGACTGTCAGAGAAGTTTAGAATCTGGTAGACCACGGCGTCGTCGTCCAAGGCATGAGTAGGCCTAAGCTACAGTACCTTTTACACGTTACTCTCTAGGTTAGACCAGTTATTAGGTCTAGTCTACTTCGCGACATCCCGGGCCACATTGTCGTCTACAGTTATGTAGTCTATATACTTAGCCTCACGCTAGACTAATGTCGAAAAATAGCCTATCTAGACTACGGAAAAAATTGTAATGTAGGCCCAAGCATAGTTTACAATATTTCTCAGCCTAAGGTAAGTCTAAATATCTAGCCTATAGGCCTATGCGTGACTCTAAATTAGCCAAAAAATAGAGTCTTATTCGTAGTCTACACAGGCCCCTACCGCCTAAATTGTTTGTTTGGTACAGGCACAGCTTTTCAGCGGCCACTTACCAATCTCTCTGGTTTCCTGTCTAGACGTATGTCTAGACTTCGATGACCTGGAGTATGGGCCATGGAAGCCCCATGGATTTCCGTATCCGTTTTTTTTGTACCATCAAATCTGAGGTCCAAGTATGGGAATGACGTCATCGCTTGATACCTAAATCGCCGCACACACGTGTTGCCATCATTCGAGCAATAATGCTGCGCTTTGCATTTTTTTCTCCACCCTTCATTTGAAAGAGATATGTACCCGATAAGTGTGTATTTCAGAATGTTCATACAATTAATAACAACCACCTCTTTATAATGGCTTTGACCAAGCTGCTGAGGGTCTAGATGAAGGGTCCGATTTTGATTTGGGTTTTTTCTTTGAAGGGATTAACACTAAGAAAAATCCCCTCCTTTTTGTCACTACACTAGCCACGAAAATCCCACGAATATTACCTGACATGTTTATTTTGGCGATGTTCACGATGTCCCGCAGAGATGTGAAACATGTCAATTGGCCGAGTTTAGAAGTGTTGAGCCTTTGTGTTTTCAATGAGAGACAAGTAGGGAAAGCGCTGTTAAGCTGTGGTTTTCCGATGATATTGTAATTAAACTAGCAGCGTCTTTGACGATGTGATACAACTGAGACCTTACACACTTATCCTAAAACAAGTTAAAAAAATTTTGTCATAGATTACGGCTAGTGAATTATAAAAAAAATCTTTAGAAGAAAATAATCAAATTGTTGACTCGATAACATTTTCCTGTCAAACAATTGAAACATGGTGACTGCATTAAAAAAATGGGTGGATCTAAAAGACAAAAATGTAATAACCGACATAATTTTGTCATAATTCGTCTTTTTTCAAAACCTGATTACGTTGCCAACGGAATTTTCTAAAAGTTGTAATCTATCAGAATGTTGCCTTCACTCATTCAAATACTCAAAAAGATATAACAAAGCTAAAACAAAAACATGCCATTTGCCTGGGTACGGGCTTTTAATTATGGGTACAATAATAGGCTAATGCTCAGTGAGCGTAAAAGTGTGACACATTTTAAAGATCTTAAAACCCCCCGAAAGGAGACAGCAAAAAAAGCCAGCAATATATTCTTGAAAAAACAGTCTGGATTTGTACTGGGAAGATCAAGTGCTCTTATCACCGCCATTCTGGAATAGCGTATAGGGACCACTGTGGAAATAAATGAACTGCACAAGATACTTTTCAGTGTTTTTATCCCTGGTGTTCAGAGAATTAAGAAAATCAGTGACAGTCTAAAATACAAATTAAAGGATGCATACAAAAGTTATTTGACAGAAATGCTTGAGGATGAGAACAAAAAGAAAAAAATTACAAATTTTGAAAAAAATCGAAACGTGACAGTTTTGGAATACCATCATTAACCAATGAACAGGGAGAAACCACAACATTTAAGGCAAAGCCCAAGTACTAAACGAACAATACCAGACAGTTTTTACTAAAGAAAATAATCAAGCAATCCCTCTTGTAAATAATCCAAACTTAAACATGCCTGACATCAACTTTACAACCAACGGAATTTCAAAATTACAGTCCAAACTAAATATTCAAAAAGCTATAATAAACCTCACAAAATACCGATGAGATTCGTTAAAGATTATGCTGATGACATTTATAAATTCTTAAAAATTATCTTCCAAAATTCTTACAATACCGGTGATCTTCCCCAGGATCCATTGGCTCACAGCAGATGTCCTACCAATTTTCAAAAAGGGCAAAAAAAAGCCTAGCTTCAAATTACAGACCTGTCTCCCTTACAGCCAAACTCATGCGAATCACAGCTCATTATCATCACAGAAGAACTAAGACGCAGCATAGACCAGAAGAAACAAGTAGATGTAATTATTTTAGCCTTTTCAAAAGCTTTCGACACCATGGCGCATAACAAACTAGTCTAAAAAATTATGGAATTCAAGGGAAAAACAATAAATGGATAAATAAATGGCTAAAATTCAAAAATCAGAAAATTGTTCTTGATGGAGAAATGTGTGATCCAGTGCCAGTCATTTCCGGGGTGCCACAGGTAGGTACGTCCGAAGAAGTCATTTTTGTGGGTTTTTTCGAGTTTTTTCAGGATTTATGTGAATTTGTAATACACTGCAATAAAAGACATATTTTTCTTTGTTTGTTTGTGCTTTTTGCTCACTATTGCTGGTAGAAATGAAGCCATCATTGTAGTATTAAAAGAGTTATTTGTTTTGAATGGCACTTTTATCACCTTTTCCGGGGGTTCCCGTCATTTGATTTATCACAATTTCGAAAAATGATGCCAGCTCTCGCCTTTAATTTTATGATAGCTGCAACAAATGCTTGAAGAGGTAAGTGGAACAGGCATGCTATGGCCCCTTCTGATATTTTTTTTACACATGTGCCATTTTTTTTAATTTTTGTAGGAAAATGCAAAAAATTGAGAATAGACCATGTCCACTGCCCTATGAGGAAGTTCTGGAGGACATCATCAAGACCGTTTGGACAGAACAATGTGGGAATCTCGAAGAATTGAGATACCTGGGGAAGGTTGCACTAGTTTTCTTAGGGTAAAATCTGGGTGAAGTTTTGTTTGCCTGCCCTACACTTCCTCATGGGGCTTACCGAGGGTAAAAATGTAAGTTTCGTAGCTATAAGGATGAGAATCTATCAACATTTTTCTTCTTCCATGACCCTCCTCGTAGACGTAAAAAACACGGAGGCCGAAGGCTATGCCCAAATTTCTGATTCTTTATGCATATATGTGGTATATTTGCTACTGTTACTGTATTGCGGGGCACTCGTTGGGTGCCCTGATGTATCTAGAAACGAAAACTCTCAACAATGGCATCATCTCTGTAGTTTTCTTCAGCTGATTTAAAAAAGTTCAAGTTTCTGGGTGATGTTTTGGATTATGTTACCCCTATAACAATTTGCAACATTGAGATGCCATCTTTTGGACGTTTTTATGATGCAAAAAAAATAGACTATGTCCACTGCCTTATGAGGAAGTTCTGGAGGACATCATTAAGAGCGTTTGGACAGAGCAATGTGGGAATTTCGGAGAATTGAGATACCTGGGGAAGGCTGCACTAGTTTGCTGAGGGTAAAACCTGGGTAAAGTTTTGTTTGCTTGCCCTGCGCTTCCTCATGGGGCGCACCGAGGGTAAAAATGGAAGTTTCATAGTTATAAGGATGATAACCCATCAACATTTTTCTTCTTCAATGACCCTCCTTGTGCTACTGTTACTGTATTGCGGGGCACTTGTTCGGTGCCCTGATGTATCTAAAAAATAAAACTCTCAACAGCGGCATCATGTCAGTAGTTTTCTTCAGCTGCTTCAAAAAGTTCAAGTGTCTGGGTGATATTTTGGATTCTGTTACCCCCATAAAAATTTGCAACATTGAGGTGCCATCTTTTAGACGTTTTTATAACTTAGCTCAGATTTTGATCTAGCATAGCATTTTTCTTGCTCAGTGAAAACTGTGAATTTGGTCAAATATTTATTTTGGCATGTCGGCAGTTACGAAAAAAGGCTCAGCATAATTTTATTTAACAATTAAAAAAATTATTGAATCCACCTACCACAGGGAACAGTTCTAGACTGTGTACTATACAGAGATATAAATTCAAAATTAGATTGTTTAGAACTTCAACAAGATTTTTAGAAATTAGTTGACTGGTCTCACACATGTCTTTCAACATAAATAAATTTCACACCTTACATACTCACTGAACGAAACAGCCCATCATACACACCTACACAATGGACAACATTCCAGTAACACCAGTTACACACTACCCATATCTTGGCATAGAACTACAGTCAAACCTCAGATGGACAACACACACACAGAACACAAAGCACAGAAGACACTAAACATGCTGAAAAGAAACCTCAAACAAACCTCCACAACTGTAAAATCACTGGCATACAAAACAATAGTGAAACCCCAACTTGAATATGCATCAGCCATCTGGGATCCACACACGGCAAAAGATATGTACAGACAGGCCTCGGAGATCCGTCCTCCGATGTTCCGTCTTTTTCTACATCCGTCTTGGTTTTGACGGGAACTGATCTGCCGAATGTATTTTTGCTTCTATGTTCTGTCATTCCTCCGTCATCAAATTTCGGGGACGAAAGGGTTAAATCAATGAATAAGTTTCCCGTTGTTCTGTCACGTTGTCCGCCTCCGTCATCAAATCTTGGTGACGAAAGGGTTAAATCAAGCATGACTTAAGCGTCTCATAGTTCTGTCACCAGATGACGGTCAGTCACGCTAATTGTGTGAACGCCACTTGTTTGTATAGTGATTGTGGCATTGCTTATGTCCTTTTTAAAACATTTCCCCAACGCTGGCTAAATGCACCTAACGTGTAAGGGATTAGTGGGGAGCTAATTAGCAAATAAAACCCGGCAAACACATGTTCACGATCTGAACATTAGCTTAATGCTGGGCCACTGTCTTTGACACCGTACCCCCAACAAAAGAGGAACCGCTCGCTCTACATAACACTTCTTGACGGCTGTAATATGACACAGCCCAGCAAACACGAGACGTTCCCCCAATGTTGGTCCAATGTTGGGCCTGTGTCTGAAACCATGGGTTCCCATTGTACCAACACTGGGGAATGTTTCCTGGGTCAAAGCCAACGTCTCGCACATTGAAACAATGTTCAGCCATAGGCCTACTTGGCACAATGTTTAATTTCGTGTGTATATAACCGCTAGTTAGGCCGATAGAGATTAATTAATTTGACCTTCAATATGTCTGGTGTAGATATCAGTACCGAAATGTTTGATTTTGTTAACTAAATCTATAGGTATCTAACAATTTCTGTGACCAGATCGTAATTATTCATGCCGTCATCAATTTCATAGATTAGGCCGTGAATACCTTGTGTTTCGGTTAGCAGAAAGTGTCAACACCTATTTGAGCGTTGAATGGTTTACCATTGTGAAAAGAACAGTGTGCAAAGCCCTACAATAACAGGAAAACAATAGTCGCACCTCCGGCAACATGAAAGTTCGAGCAGTAAGCCACCCGCCCGAGTAATGACATGCACAGTGCTATACACAGTGAAATGTGTTAGATTTGATCACGGCCATCTGTCAACACCTGAGTTGAGTAATATTGCTTGAAGTCATTTTGACTACCAAATGAAAACATTATTATTCGGTTAAATTAACAATTGAAACAGATTAAAGAAATTAATACCCCTTTGTTCTCATACTGTGAACAACATCCGTCTTTATCTCCCTCTCATCTTGAACAATTGTGGTCCACCCTTCGTGCACTAGACACTACCTCCACCATATCTAGAAAACAGACATGTGTCACCGACTTTTTCGAAAATTAAAGTCAGAATGTACAAATATTATTATTTTAAATCATGTAATTATATATTTGAAATAATAAATCATGCAATTATATATTTGAAATAATAAAATTATATTTGTATCATATGTATGTTGTTGTTTTGTTCGCACAATCAATACATGTACTAATATAAAAAACATTGCAGTATGAATTAGATATATATATATCCTCGGTTCCAACACAGCTTGGAGGGGGGTGCGGGAGCTGCTCCGAAACTCTGCCATATCTGCCAAGTTCCCTCATATTTCTTGGGAACAGATGATGACGGAACATCGAGGTCTCTCTGTACAACGTTAACAGCAAGATGGGTCTATCATGACTATTCACACTACACAAGCGTTTCCTTCTTACAAAAACAACAAAATTGGCCTCCTCTTTCGGTTCGACGTCTACAAAATAGACTAGTACTATTCTACAAGAAATTGCCATCAGAAAATTACCATTCCCATCCCACCTTATTTACAAATACTCCTCAGAACTACACGCCACACCTCAAACATAAACAAAAACAGCTACAGATACAGACAACTCAGCACATCTTCAGACATATACACATACACCTAGGCCTACTTCCCCCGAAGTACAGTAGAACCTCGCTAAGCGGACCACTTAAGGGACTTAGCAAAAGTGGTCCCATTAGCGAGGTGGTCCCCTAAGTGATATTTTACATTATACTTTATAATATATGAACATTTGCATTTGTACTATGATATAGAATGCGTTTTATCTCTTATATACGTAGTTAATATTATTAACTACTTATATAAGAGATAAAACGATCACAAAGCAAACATATACAATAACAAAACTCTGTATTCAATTAGCACTAAAAATAATTAGTTAAATTAAGTGAAACATTTATTTCACATTGAAGAGATAATTCATTATATTTGGGCTATGCCCAAATATACTGATTTTTGTCTGGTTCTTTAAACTTATTTTTCTGTGCAGGTTTTGTAAGAAGCTATTTTTTTTATCCAATCAACATGAAATTTGGACACGATATTCCCAGAGTAGTCAGGAGGTGTGCTATGACTTGTATAAGTCATCCATCGTGTTCTTCCTGATTTATCCATCACCACTATACTCTTGAATGGCAAAAGGCAGTTTCTGCTTACTTGTAAAGTGAGCAGGTACTGCACTATGCTGCTCTTCGAATGCAAAAGGCAGTATCTGCTTGCTTGTAAAGTGAGCATATACTGCCTTTTGGCTTGCACGGCAGTAGGCCTATAATAGGGTCCAATGTTTGTACAATGGCTTACATGCCTATGGCCAGGAGAGTGAACAGGGTGCCACTATGTCCAGACCTACTCTACCCTTTCATCTCTAGATTTGATAATAAAAATACATTTATCTAATGTTTCAATTCCGGGCCAGTGTCACAGACAGTTGTCCAGTATTGAACAATATTGTGTATTTGGTATGCACAGTTGAAACCTTGAAAATGCTACAATTAAAATAACAGTTGCAATTCTATTCAAACACAAAACGTTGAATCAATGTTGTTTTAATGTTGGACTAGCGTCGCAGATAGTGATACAACATTAATTCAACAGAGAGACAAGTCAATGTGTGTACTGGGCACTCTGAATGCGATTCCATTGACAAACAAATATATATCTATTTAAAAGTGCAAAAAGCTCAGTGGGGTCTTCTGAAATTTGAAGTCTGAAGTCCAAAGTCTAAAATTCCAGTTCAGAATGGCTGCTAAAAAACTGATATGCCCAATTCCAATCAATCTGTTATAATGAATATAACCTAACAAAATTCTAAATGGCCGCCACAAAAAACTCATAAAACCTAGCCCAAATATTATTGTTACTTGAAAAGTCACAATTCATGTCTAGTTTAAGTTTGCCACAGTTTGCATGCTGCCTCTACAGTAGCAACACGCAAACTATTTTGTCAACAGTATCACAAGAGGGTATTAGAATAGAATATATCCCTTCTTGAGCATCTGGAAACGTTTTAGGCGCAGAAGACTGTTTTTGTTGGTCACCATCTATTTTATCTAATGCCCTAATTGTCGCTGACTGTGAATGCGACTTGCACCTATGAGAGTTATTTTTCTTCCATTCTGAGCTTATTAGGTCTAGCTTTTGCCATATTGATGCACAACATTGAATAATTTACTCTTTTTATATTTTGTAAGCTGTTGTTATGTTTATTATATTAGCCATCGAGTAGAAATGAAGCATAAATTCCAATAAATCACTCCAGGAGAAGTTTGTGAAAACACAGTTGGCGTCGACCACAATAGAAGTGTCAAGTGTTATGGTGTATGCGCAGCAATGTTGGCTTAATGTTAGACAATTGTCTGAATTGTCGACCCAACACTAAACCAACACTGGTTCAATGTCTCGTATTCGCAGCTATAAACTCTTTATGAGCTGTTTGGAAACTCTTACACACTAGTTTATATATATCTCAATGTTCCTCTTGTGGGAAAATGTAGCTCAATTTGTCTAAAAAATGTATGTTTTATGCAAATTTATTGTAGTTTTAGCTTGAACTAACCTTGATATGACCCTGGGCTGAGCTGACCACTTAGTATTAACATGGTAAAACCCCTGGGTAGCTTATATATCTCACCCAGATAAGGTGAGCTTCAGTATCTTGGACCACATCTTCCTCTTGATGACAGAATTATATTGTAAATCTAGATATATACCGGGCTCAGTGCATCCCCGAGTTTGCTGCTGTTGAGATAGGGCTGACAAAGACTAGGATGTCATTACCCTATCAGGGGGTTATTACCCCCTGAATGGTAGAATAATATTAAAAACTTCTGGGAACACTTCAAACGATATTGGGGAACTGCTATGCACCCACACGTTTGCATACATTGCGCTTATCCCGAAGTGGACAATATGGCTAGGTTTGTTTGAAAATATGTTTTTATTTAAATTTATAAAACAATAACCCTGCAATGACCTTGAGGTGACCTTTGACTGACCCAAATTTTGCATGCTCAGAAAGGCCTACCCCTGCCGAATCCCACATTTGTACATATGTGGATCCACAGTTACAGCCATCATACGAAAAACATGTGCATTTCCATTAAATGTCCACCATTAGCTCTGGTTCCTGGCAGGCACTGAGATGTAAAGGGTTAGTACAATTAATGTTGACATTTGAATGGGATAGAGGGCAAATATATATTTAAACATTATATCCAAACAAATTAAAACTTGCACAATACATTCTGGTCAAAATTATACAATTTTAAAGGTATTATGGAAATCTAAAGGCCCTGTCAATGTGGAATACGGGCATGGGAAAATGACGTCATATTTCACCAGCCCAAGTTTGTTCAGTTCGTCAATAACCTGAGTTACATCATGATTATGTCATTGTGTATCAGGATCCTGGATTGTTTGATGTAATTTATTATATGTTTAATAAAATTTGGACGTGTCTACAGATCTTCTTTATCTCTTCACCCTCGCCAACCTTGCCTGCTGCCTGTTCGTGTCGCCTGACTATGCTCCGTCCGAGTGCCTTGGACCGTACACTATAGAAACATTATTCTTCTGTGGGTCTCAGCGTCCTGCCTACTCTAAAAGCAAGGATATGCCAGCTGGATAACACCTCAAGCAAGGAATATGACACTATGGGAATCATTGCATATCACCCGCACCACATTAGGGGGCCAAATGGGTAAGGGGCCAAACGGGAGGGAGTTGAACAGGTAAGAGGAAAAAACGCCTCAGACACCCAGTTTATGAGACATGGCCGTTTATGGTTTGCCAATATATTGAGTGAGCGATGGGATTTAACTCTACCATCTATAAACACAGTCGTAAGATGAAAAAATAAAGTTGTTTTCGGTATTTTCAGGTTGTTTTCGGTAGTTTTGTTGCTATCGGTTGTTTTCGGTATTCATAAAGACCGGAATAAAGCTATCTATCTATGACTTGTTGCTCCACTGTTTCTGTTTGCAGCATTTTTGGAGGTACCATGAAACACATTGAAATCTTCTGTATGTGTATGTTGTTACAGTTACATATTATTTGTTATCTGCTCGTTTTTATTGTATTTTTTAATTATATTTTTTTATGTGCAATGCTTTATATTTTATTAGGAGCATTAAAATAAATTTTGTAAATTAGGCTGACAAAGAGTAACATCCCTAATAATAAAGTACTGAAGTAGACCTACTATTAAAAAAGTGACGTGAGACTTTAAACATAGGCAAGACGCCATGTTTTCTGAGTGACCCATTCCAGCATTTACATTTGTGTTTTTCACTTCAATCTATTTCTTTTTATCATGTTAAAAAGGGAATATGATGCGGGCGATGGTAATATTTACGTTTTTACTCTTATTAGGTAATGTAAATGTATAAGCCAGTTGCCTAGTTAACAACAAGAGTCAAGACTAACATTAGTCTTGAATTAGATCAGATCGGCCTGGTTCCACTCGTCGTCGTCGTCGATGATACGTCGATCATCATGTCATTCATGATCATACAACTTACCAGTGCTTACTAGACGGGGCACCTGTCTATCACTTCGGGGGCGGGGCCGGTTGACAATGTTGACTAACAACAAGTCAGTGCAACAGGCAAGATAGACTAGATTTATTCAGCATTCACATAAAATAGGGTTAACATCAATATGATGAATACATTAATATTATGCCGGTAGGAATTTATGGCTGCATCCAAAATACATTATCTTTTGTTGTCATTGATGACGTCCGGTGGGTAGTCCACCTATCAGGGTATAGATCTATTTTCATGGTGAGGGAAGCTGAAGGATTTGCATTATTTGTATAATACATTCATGGAAAACTAGTTTAGCAGCTCTTCCAATTCAATTTTTATAATGAAATGTTGCAATGAGTCAACCAATTTGTAATTAAAAAGTTTTTGTAATAGAAGCAGAACTTGAGTAGGTCTACATAATTTTATATGAGCAAGACAAATATAATTTATGACACAGATATTAAATAACATACTTGGTAATGGACGTATCACTTTTATTAAAATTTATATAATCAGTTACGGTACTTAGCTTCTTTTAAAATGTTTTTTTTATGCTTAGATTTATATGTGATATACATTATACTTAATCCAGTTCTGTGCTTTCGTATATGGTTCAAACAAATGAGGATACAACCTCATTAAATAATAATAATTTTAAGCTCTACTAATATATGGATAGTACCTCATCTATATTAGAACACTCCACAAAAACACCTAAACACATTTTTTCTAGTGTTTGGACTCACTTATTCTCGAACAATTAAGATAAAAAATAGTATAAAACATTAACGAAGTGGTAGTGTGCGTGCTCCTCTCAGGACACAGCAACACTGTGCAAGGTAGCGGACGTAACGTTGCTCTAATATAGAGAATATATGGGAGTAAAAGCACAACAAATACATTTAATCATGGTGTTATGAAAATTTGCTTTTTCACAATGTCAAATAAGCCAAATCATTGACTATGAATATTCCATAAAGAAATATAGCAAATAGTTTTTAAGGATAAAGAGAAGTAAAAGATGTCTTATTTTATATTTGCCAAATATTTGAGCCACTCTGAAAGGAAGAAACATTATTTTGCTCCGAAAATCCTCTCCTCATCCTACCAAAGGGATGGAGGGGGTGAATCTTGAACGCTGGCATGACAGGCAAGCATCCTACAGCCATTGACATTAGGATTTTCTTATACTAGACAACAGGGCAGGTAAAACTGTGATTTTTGTCTGCCCCGCCGCCTATTAACTGGACCTGGAAGTGGTATGACGAATAGAATATATGAAAACTTTACCCGACCACCCAGGCGCCCCATCGTCAATGGCTGATCCTACAACTACCGTATATCCCCGCGTATAGTGCGACGCCATGTATAATACGAGTTAAGATTTCAGGCCTCGGATGACCTGAAAAACGTCTACCCCTCTGTATAATACGACCTCAAATTTCGGATGTCGGCAGCGTCCCAGTCGGTAGCGTTCCGGGCCATCTAAATGTGAGGCATGGATATTATCTTATTTTACTACATAGCGCCGTGACACCTGCATAGACGATGCTCAATGACAGGAACAGCGGCAACAGTACAGCTCTGCAAAACCAAAGGGCAGTATCTGCTTACTTGTAAAGTAAGCAGATACAGTATTTTCATTTTCCACGGCAGAGTGGATGTCATCGGGACTGTCTCATGGGCAGATATTCTGAGGCCTGCATAGGCTACATATATATACACACAGATTTTAAAATACCCGTATTTATATTTCGCCAACAAATTTATATTATTTTAATTTATCTATTACAAAGACCATATTTTAATATCGTTGTGCTCAAATAAGAACATTTCAAGATGAAATGTGATTGTAAAACATTTGCAGACTAGCCGCATTGTCTAGACACAAGAGGTGTGCATGGTTGTATAAGGTGTCAGGGTGCAATAACACAGCAGCGCTCTATGAACTACAGCTAACGTTAATGTTATCCCAGCAATATGGACATTCTGAGGCCTACATGTATAGAATTTGCGATAGGAGATATAATCAGTGATATCTTGTTATTCTTCGTCAACGCATTCTCTCATCCCAATAGGAAAATATCATGTTCAGATTTGTCGTACACAATCGAACACTCCCATATGAAAGGCGATCTTACATGAAATCATTATTAAATTAATATAAATGAACAGATCAGACACGACACATACACCCAATGCTGGTACAATGTTGTGTCAGCGTTGCAGACGGTGGCCCAACAATGTACCAGCATTGGGTGAACGTCTGTTGTTTGCTACTAGCCTAGTTGGAAAGGCACAGTATCGTGTGTATAGGCCTGCTTACCAAACACGCTGACTGGCCTAAGTTTAAAGATACGTTCTACCGCTAGAGAACTTACCGCAGAACTTACCGCTAGAGAGCTAAAAAATTGTATTGAATTCTACATCTATGTATAATACGAGGTGCCTTTTTGTGACATGAATAGCTAAGAAAAAACAGCGCATTATACACGGGGATATACGGTATTCAAGATACCTCTCAAAGAATACTTGTGGTAACAGACGTATTTACTCTCTGTCCCTAATAGAAGAGCGTTCGGAATAAAAGCACCTGCTGGAAAAATCCTATATTTTTATTAATAGCACCTGTCCACAATAAAAGCACCTCTTGGAAAAAATATCCAAGAAAAAATATCCATGTATGTTTTACTCATTACCAACATGGAAAGTAGTTTTTAAAAATTGAAAAACTTTTTTCTCGGTCATCTAAAACTCTTTTTGTATTAAACGAACCTGACCACAACAAACGAACCTGTCTGCAAAATCGGCCGCCGTTTAACAAACTAAACGGTTCGTCTATTAGTGACAGGAGAGTATCAAGCTTGGATTAAGATCTCTGATCATAAAGCAATCTATTTAAGTCATGTAACTGATGAAATCTGTAAATTAGTGCTTACTCCATTAACAGATTACTCTGACATTAGAATAATTTTACATTTTTATCCAAAAAACATTATACAGAAGCTGAAACACCACAATAAAAGTTGCACTTTTTTTTAAAATAATGCAGAAGATGTTCTATAAAAAATTATAATGCAACCACAGGCACCTGAAATGGATGAGTGATGAATTACATCTGACTCCAAGAAGAAATAGAAAGGCGTGCCACGAAACCAGCAATGCACGCCGCCGATGGCCATATTTTCAGACCATCATGTCATTTAAACCCGTATATAAATCAGAATCTTACCTCAGCGTTCTCAAACTGTACTGCACACCTCCACATATTATTATTCTTCATTGTGCTATTTTTATCAAATCCTGACATATTATAGATGATCTGTCGTTCTTTTAATAAAGCTTGACATATGATTTAAAGTGGTAGCTATATAATTATATAAAGCTACTCTCGGCTTGACAGATACATAAACTTATCTAGGAAGCAGATAATAACATACTGATTACCAGGGTGATAGATAAACAAAAGACTTTAATAAACACAATAACGATTTAGACAACACTGACGTTAGAATAATTCTTCAACTCTTAATTAAGCACTAATCACGACTATGGTCGGCAATAGTTTTTCAATCATATATAATCATATATAAACATCAAATCTTAGGCTTCTTAGTTTTTCAAATAAAAAAGAAAAGCCCACTGTACACAAATTTTGATAATTGAAAACCGTGCAAATTCAAATAGTTCATTAGCTAACGAAGTTCCAACCACCTGATCTACAGGTTATTCTGCGTCTACAGAACAACCTGTAGATGAAGTGGTCAATATAGAACCTGAACCTGGTCATAGTACAATGATATATGTGGCACCTGCCAAAATCAGTGTGTTGACCACCCATCTTTCGTTGGTGAAGAAAGTATTGGGTGTGATGGTCCATGCGATAAGTGGTTTCATTAAAAATGTGTTGTTTTAACTGGAAATGAGATTTTTTTGTTTGAAGAGGAAGCGTTCCAAGTGGTATTGCGATATTTGTAAATTCCCATAACTTTGTCCTCAGACGTCGCATGCAGATATGTTTCGACCATCAACATTTGTACAATGTTGGACCAACGTCAAAGATCCAGCGAAATGGGGTATGGGGTCATTAGCATTTATGGCAGGGTGGTTAACAAGGATGCGCTTTGTTTGAATACATTTTGTCGATCTTTGATGGAGGTGGGGAGAGAAATTATCGAATTTGACGTTTTAGAAGCAAAATTTACTTCTGATTTTATTTTCCTTGGTTTAACTTTAGTTAATAGGTACCAAAAAAGAGCTGCTCAAGCTATTTTTCGATGGTGTGGTTGGTTTGGAGTATGCTTCAATAGTTAGCAGTAAGCACTAAGAGACGGTCCGGAATTTTCAATAAATTTTCTTCATTCCCCAAACCGCCAATATTTCCCAGCTTATATATTTGCAAATCTCCCTAGAAATGGTATTTATTTTGTAGATTAAACGCAAGGGGCATGTGTTTACTCACAACACAGTTTGCTATCATTGGCTAAAGCCAGGTGCATGAGAGAAATTGTACTTAAAGGTACTTCTGTTGTATGTCCACATGCTATGTCAGCATGGTTCCAACAGGTCCTTGAAAACGGGAAAAGTCCTTGAATTTGAAGAATAAAATTCCAGGCCTTGAAAAGTCCCTGATTTTTGTAAAAAAAACATAAATAAACCGGGAAAAGTCCTAGATTTTTATCAACCTGTGATGTTTTGTTGTTGATCTTGAAAAACGTCGCGCAGCGGCAACAGCTAGTGAATAAATGAAAGAAAAAGCTACAATTAAATAACGATTTAGTTTGGGAATGTAGTGTGTCTAATCTATAAAGGCTAGCATGTCAAAAGACAAATATCGATAATTAAGGAATGCCTACATTTCATATTTTCTATAATATTGTAATTTTACTGATGGTGTGAAGTTTGATAAAAAAAGATTAATAAAAACGCAAAAGTTGCCGTTTTTTCACATGAAACGGTTCTTGAAAAATATCGAGAAGTCCTTGAAAGGTCCTTAAAAAGTCCTGGAATTTTTTATTTTGAAAAAGGGTAGGAACCATGTATGTGTGAAAAAGATTGAAGATCACAGTCTCAAGTGTAACATGTGTCATGATCGTGAGCATCCCCTGTGCTGTTAGTGTGGACGATGCAGATTAATCACTCTTTTAATCGTAAAACATGCTAATTCATCAGGCACTATTGACATTATTGTCAAAACTAAATTATCAAAAGATTCTTATTTTGTCCTCTGATAATTTTTTATAATTTTTTTTCTATTTATGAATTAACTAAAATATAAAATACAAGTGAATTAATTCCATGAGCCTACTATGTTCTTACAGTCCAGTCTAGTAGCTGGCCACCTCTGGATGGTTCAAAGAAAAAAAAGAATAGAAAGAGTCGCTGGGCTGATGAGGGACCCGACAAAGCTATCATCCTTGGCCTACCATCTGTTATGCCAACAGGCATGAACGGGGAGCAGGAGGAACAATATTTGCGTGAGTTCCCCTAGTTAGTCTTGGATTTATATAAAAGCAAATACAATCTGAATCAAATTTGACCTAATCTTTCCATTTTTTCAATTGCAGACTAGTAATGTTGTGCATATAATTTTTTTCTTTTTTTACTAATTATGATTACATTTAATTCAGGATGCTGTTAAGTCTCAAGTCCCATTTATAATTGAATTTGTTATCCAGGATGCTGTACCTACTTTTATCTAATAATTATCATTATCAATTTTTTGTTTCGTAGCTGAGGAAGGTGCTTACTTAACAATGTTAGGTGCAGAACATGATAGAAATCTCATACATATATGTACAATTGATTGTGAAGCACTTTATTAGGATTTGGGGTTCAGGGTATGATGCAAAGCTATCAGGGTGTGTGTAACTGTGATAGATACACGGCCTGTAATGAGTATCAGTCCTCGACATAAGGAGTCTACAGCACTTGTCAAGTCACTATTGAAATGTACTTGTCCAAATCTAAACTGTACTTGTCCGAAAAAAGGCATAATTCAAAAAATCTAAACTGTACTTGTTTGAAAAATTCAAAAAAATATATCCACTCCTTGTTTGATAAATAGCAAATATTGGTGTGGATCATTTAGATCATCACAAAAATATTAAATTTAACATTTTTTTCCTAAGTCAATTATATTGTCAACATGTCTAAATTTTGATTTTACTTATGTTGAGCCCTGCCAGTGTTTACAGGGTGTGATGGAAATTATAGGGGGTGTACCAGTGAGATTTTTGCGTACAGATCACGCCCACATGCCCTGCTAGCTAAAACAGTGTTATGAAGAAATCTTACCAGTAAATATTTTGTGGATTGGCATTAATTATTTCTCTCCAATCTGCAAATGTTGGGTGATTGTAGCCTCTGGTTGGTAAATTTGTTATTGAGAGGCATGTGGCTAATTTGTACAGTAAAATTTGATTTTAGTAAAAAAAATAGTGAAAAGCTAGTAATCAAATTTTGTGAAGTACATTTTTTGTTAGCAAGTGAAATATTTTTCTCACCATCCAGACCGGCCTCCTGGACGAAAGTAAACTTCCAGCCATAAATATGTTAGTGAAAAATTTTGATGTGAAATATACTAAGTTTTTGAAAGGTTTTTTTTCAACCTCACAGCGATCCAATTTAGAAGGTTTGTTCAAATCTACAAAGATGCATACAGGGTATAACTTCGCACGATTCTATTGGACAGAATTAATTAAGCCGAAATAAGGATTTTAAATGGGAACCCTCTTACAGCTATTTAGACCACATAATTACAAAAGTAACGTTTTTTATGTTTAAAAACACAGAATTTCAAAACTTTTCTTGGACAACCTATTGTTGAAAATCGGTTGTCTGGAGCTGATTCAGTTTTTTCCAGACACACAGAAATGCCTTATTTCAGTCCCTGGTAATAATATTCAATGCTATAAGTACATGTATTGTCACCCTAATCACCTACAAAAATATATCAGTTCTCCACAAACTTGATATACTCCAGCTTTTATGGGAGTCATTTTAGTGAAAAATCATCTGAATAAATCCAGCCTAATTAAGCATCACTGATATCATCTTGATGCTGAAAGGGTTAGTCTGCCGGAAACGAGGGACTGCCCCCCCCCCCTTGATATAACAATTCCCCCCCCCCCCCCCGTTATTATAACAAACCTGTATGCATCTTTAATTTTAATGAATTATAATAATGTAAAATATCTCACATTTTTAATAATTAATTCTGTTTGTTTTCCTTCTTAACATAACCTCCAGTTCAGCTACAGATAGAAGAAATCAGCAGAAGATTACGAACCGGAGACCTAGGAATTCCACCAAATCCAGAAGACAGGTTTGGCGTTGCAGCCTTCACCAGTCTGGTGTTTTAAAGAAATAACAATGGTTTAATCCTGCAGCTATGGTGGCCATGGATGACTGGCAGCAGAATTTTGCATATCCAGGCAACATAATAGCACTGATAACTGGTTGTTTGTAATTGAATGCAACATTGTAGTGCAGGACATATTTAACCTTTTCTATATATATTTATTTAAATGAACAAATGAAAGTATTTATTTTATTTCTTTACAGCTTTTTGCTACTTTTTCCCCAAATCTACTGCAAAATATATTTAGTCAACTACCAATTCTGTATGAGCTCAGGTGTTACTTTTTAAATCTGATTTTATCATCCCCTGAAAGCATGTCGTACAGTTAGATATTTTTGCCTATGGATATTTTATGAAAGCAGGGTTAGAAATTAACTTTCTGGAGCACTGGCCAGCGGACCACCAGCCCTCAAAATGTAGTGGTCCTCTTTCATTGCTGATGGTAAAATTGATTCTGAATAAACAACAATTTCAAACAATATTCTGAACAGAGAAATAATTATTATTTCTTTTAAACAATTTTGTGCTGGAAAATTTTAGTGGCCTGTCGGACCACTGCTATCAGTGTTCTGGTGGTCCTGCTGAAAATTTGGTGGCCTCGGGCCACCGGACCACCACTAATTTCGAACCCTGGAAAGGATATAAAAAAGGGTGTACTAATTTTCGTTTGCTAACAGATTAAAGTGGATAGAAGGTATTCTTTGAAAAAAGACATGATAAAGCAAGGGGTTATTATACTTTTTTTGAGACACACTCATAAACCCCTTGTTTGGCAACAAGCCTGTTTATTTAATCACAAGGAGGCTCTTGCCTTTCTGGGAAAAAAAATTCTCAAGGTACCCACTTTGCTAATACCAATTTTCACATGGAGGCTAGAATAAAAGTGTTTCTCATTAATTGATTGATTGTTAATTGATAGGCCTATGGCTCTTTCAAAATCATACAGGAATACATTGAAAGCAAGTAAAAACTATTATAACTTGCTTGTTGGTGTTTAGTAAGTGTCAACCATTATAGTACCAAATAGTAGTTTAATGGGCTGGGAAAGAAGTTTCAAGTATTAATAAGGCATTAAACTCTTTTTAAATTTAGAAAACAGGGTGTGTATGCTTCCTTGAAACCCTAGAAATCCTGTAGGTTTATCTTTAAAATTCCAGTCCTGAAAAATAGCCTCTTGTCCCGTAAAAGTCCTGGTTTCTGGGATATATTAACCCTTTACCGCCAAATTATTCAATTGGAATTTTCACCCACTTGGAAGTTGTGTCTTGCTGACGCGATCCACAACTTCAAGTGAGTGAGAATTATTCAGATTTGACAAAATGAAGGTCAACTATTTTCCAATCTTTCTGATTTTACATTTTATCTTTACATGTTTAAAATGCGTAATAGAAAAACGAAAAACCGAATATATTTGGGACCGGCGTTCAAAGGGTTTTAAAAGCCACAAGTAATAATAATCATACCAGTTGATAAATGTGCTTACTTGTGGGACTTAAAATACAATGTTTTCTTTAAAAAAAAAAAAAAAAAATCAATGAAAGTCATCAGATTCCATTTTATCTGCCTGTTTACATTTATTTTGTTACCCTCTAAAATTCAGAATATGTCCTGGAAATGTCCTGTGATATAATTATTTCCAATGTTTACGAACCCTGCATAAACTCAGGACTAGGGGTTTGTAAACATAAGTGTGTGTCATATTTCAACATATTACCCCTTAAGGCGCAAAGCTCTTTAATTTTACCCACTTGACGTTGTGTCTCGCTACAGCGTCCCCCAACTTCAAGTGAGTGAAAACTGCTTATATTTGTTTTGATTTTGACCGAACATTTGCAAATTTTGATCAATTAAACTAATTTCATTCCCAATGACAGTGATTTAACCTGCTAATAAAACAGATTAACAACGACTATAGCTTTAAGGCTTAAGATATCACTGAAGGATTTAAAGCCGACCCGAGACCAATAGTTTGTATCCAGGGTCGTTAATTGACAAACAGGAACTGTCTGCGGGACGGTGATCGTACAGAACCAAAATAAGTCTCAAGTGCCTCAGAATGCACTCAGATAAAACCATTTTTTCAAAATTTTCTGTGGGATAAGTTTATGCAGGGGTGGAATACACGCTCGCTCACGGCCAGTGAAAGTAATGACGGGCAATATGTTGACCCAATGCTGGCCTAATGTTGAGCCAACGTTGCAGACGGTGCCCAGTATTAGAACAGCATTGGGTCATCGTTTGGTGCTTGCCGGGCTAGGCTACGTGTGTACAGCATGCTTACATACTTGCCTGTCTTCCGTTCATATAGGGCCTAATCATACCCAGCAAACACAAGACATTGAATCCAGCGTCATTTTTAATTCCATTAATCATGTTAGTGTAGTGTTTCGTGGTATTCCTAGTATTGAAGAATAAATTGGTTGCAATTCGGCATCTACCGATAATGTATGAGTTATCCAGTATGTCGTGGGCATGGAAATGTGTTATTAACAGGAAGTTAGGATCTTCTGGCGATTTTTAAATTATAATTATAAAAAAAAAAAAAAACATCTCATCGGCACCCTTCATTTCTACCCTCTATCTAACAGTGTTCCTAAAGCTATCATACTGCATATCTGATGCGCCCCCTTCTACGCGCCTTATGCAATCGCCTTGTAATTTACATGTACAGGGGTCGGTGATTTTGTATCAGGGGCGGTGAACCATAAATTTCAGTGACCCGGATGGCCGGAGAACATTTGTGCTTAAATCCTTCACTGGATATGCCTGGTTGAAATATGTCAGTTAAAAGATAAGCATTTGTAGAAATACACCGATTAGACCTGGGATTTTAAATGTGTTCTAAGTTCAGAAAATCAAATGTAATTTTTTTAATTGATTTTAAACAGAAAGCAATTCATTTTCACTGTTAGCAATGTGGGTACCTAATAATACTATTTTACATAAAAATTACTTTTTGAATAGTTTTTATTTTACAATACTTGACTTATTATCCGAAATTGTAAGTGAGTAATGCACTTGATCATAACTTTATATTCTGAAATTACGAGATAAGTTCATTTGACATGTTTGTCATTTTGTGTGAAAATTGCTCTTTGCTGTCACTGACTTATTAATCGCCCCCTAGTGCAAAATATATATTCAGTTATCATATATTTCTCACATATCCTCGATTATATCCCTTTGCAAGTGAAGATACTGATAGGCCTCTAACTAAATCACATGGAAGTAAGCACATTTTTAAGGTAAATGTTTATTTGGATGATATTATATCAACAACTGTAGGTTGTTATGTGGGAAAGTTACACGCCTAATATAATTTATTACCATAAGCATTATAATTTCTTCCTGATTCTCAGATTTCATCTTTGTCCTCACATTATCAGTCCTGGGTTAAACGTACATATGCCCATTCATAGGATCTCTTAAAATCAGTTTGTGTCCTCTTAAATATGATGCCATAATATAGTTCTGGTTTCAACAATAGAAACCTCAGGTGTTACTTAGAGTTTATTTGCATTCATGTAGAGGTCTGATATAGAACCATTCATAACGTTTACCCTAATACATTTTCATTTCAAGGCATTATGTTCAGATGATGCCTATTCTTCCGGTGGCAAGTTGTTTATCTTCCCAAATCATGTCTAATCTTCCTCAAATTGCAGAAAATTCAAAGTTAATAAATTTATCTTTTCAGCTTTCGATGGTGGTGAAAGTTTTGCATTACTTATAAATTGGTACTAATTTCCCAAATCTTTGGCAGATTTCAGATGATGGCATTAATGATTTTTAATTTATAACAGCTTGTTTCTTTCATGAAGACACAACTGGATTGTGTACTTAACATGTGTATATTCCATCCATGGCAGAGATTAATATATGTTTCCATGATAATGATTTTTAGTATTTTTCGTCTTCTTAAAAAGTGGTATTTCACCTTTGTTTATCTTGGTGTTAATATCATATAACTTTTGTAGCTTCATATTTACGAATTTGACATTATGTACAAATATTTAACTTTATTGGTGTCACCATATGTAAATATGTTTTTGGAGAAAATTTTCTATGAGAGGTTAGCAAATTCATTAAAACTGACATATAATGCTGAGCAAATTCAAATTTCCCTCCACTTGAAGTGGTGCCTTCTATCCACAACTTTAAGTGGATGAAATATCAGGTGTCAATGTTGTGATATAAAATATATTTCATTGTGAAACATCCAACTCGTTTTCCTAGCTGCCCACTAAAACACATTTACAAGCCCTGGTATGTTCTCACATGCATCCACAGTGGCTATGATATATAAATCCCCACATTTAATAGATTATTTACACAATCAACAGTTTAGCTAATCATTTCATTATGCAAAAAGTTTAAACTATGTGTCCGGGTCAGCTTAATTTAATCAAAATTACTTTTTTGAATAACCTTCTAATCATTTTTCTTTCTTCCAATTTTAAATTTGATATCTTAAAAAGGGGAGTTTTTTAGAAACCAATTAAGAGACTCTGCATGCTTGATATTGATGTGCAGATTGAAATATCTGTAGCTATCAATCAGCAGGTCAAGCATACAGATTCTCTCTTTATTCTGTGTTGTACATGTATTGTCTTTTTATGTTGACAGGTCGCCCTCTCCTGAACCAATTTATAACAATGAAGGAAAACGGTTGAACACAAGGGAATATCGAACCAGGAAGAGATTAGAAGATGACAGACACAGTCTTGTAACTAAGGCATCAGAGCTGAACCAAGAGTACAAACCTCCAGCTGACTACAAGTAAGAGTGTCATTTTTTTTACTTTACAGCCTGTGGCAGCAAAGTTATAAAATAGTGTTCAAAAATTCATTGGCAATTAATAACAACATTTTAAAGATCGTCAAGAACAGGTGTCATTCCTTCTGATTTTTTAGGTAGAGTTTTTTTTCTTTTTTTTATGCAATTTTTCATCACCATTAATATTCTGAAAAAATTCTGTATTCTACAGTATGGACCGTTTCAATATTCAATGTGTACATTCCCTTTACCTGCTGCCCAGAAATGACCTTGAATGTGAAAAATTGCCATATAAGTTACCAAAATCTCCCAAATGGGTTTGCTTTAGACCCCGATTAGTAAGACCTGTAAGCATTTCTGATTATGTAATGTTTATATTTCTGTCTGCCCCCATCACTAATTGGTCTTCCTCTTACTCAAATGTTAACTGATTAATTTTGTTCCCATCTGTGACCTATAATAAGCCTTGGGAATTCTTCCAATATATATTCCATTGCCCTACTTAGTACATATGTGTTATTTTACACCTGTGTCTGTCTATCACAATTCATGTGCGCTCCCATCTGAATTTGTTGATTTTATGAGAATTTAAAATGCTTTGGCAATATTGTCAGTGACAATGCTCTTGTTCTGATGTTTTGCTCTTGATGCTGTAGATTTTAAAGGCAATTGGTTATTGACACTTTTATTTTAACCAATATTGAGATATTGACATTATTTATGGGGAACATCACAATAAATGGATTCAACTGAATAAGTGCATGTTGTGTATTTGACAGTTTCGTTACCATTTTTAAATATTGTTGTGATAATATCTCTGATAAATTTCTATCTTCTTCAGTGTCGGTAAATAAATTATGCCCTGGATGTTTGTTAGAAAAAACTCTGTAGTCACAGTGACATTACTATTTTATAATCATTTGAAACATAAAGATTATTTTCTTATGTACTTCATGCCTTGTGTCAGGTTTGTGTCTCGCAAGAAATTTGACAAACACACAACATAGCCTTCTGTTTGCACATCAACTTCAGAAGTTTAAATTATAAATAAAGACTTCTTATTATGTATGGATGTTTTAAATAAAAATAACTATAGGGCCTTCTAGAAAATTAAAAAAAATATGCCCTCAAATTGTACATTGCATTGTTTGTTTCAGACCTCCAATTATCCGTGTTAATGATAAAGTTATGATCCCCCAAGAAGAACATCCTGATATTAATTTTGTGGGACTTCTCATCGGCCCAAGAGGAAACACTTTGAAAAATTTGGAAAAGGAGGTTCGTTGAACACATTGTTGTAGAATTTTGTTAAAAAGGAGTATAATTATATAATCCGTTATGTTCCAAAGTTAAGCTAAGACTTTCAATATTTCTTTATTTTGAGTAAGAAAGAAATATATCTAGAAATATATCTAGCTTCAAGCTGTGTTTGTCTCATATACACTGTAGTATGTGGACTAGTACACACCCTTCAGTGGGTAGTATCTTTTGATAGCCACCATGCCTAATCCCATACTTCTTCTAATGAGAAAAATTGTTTATTTGAACTACATTCAGCAGCGATTAAATAATCCAGATGTGAAATTCAAACTATATTTTTACTAGTACAATAACTATTAAGAAAACATGGTGAACGCCTCTGTAAATGTTGCCCACTAAATGTTTTCCACATAGTGTGACGCCCGAGGTGAGACACCACTGTATCTGTTCATGTCTTTTTCCTCATTAAAAGTACAAAATTTGTGACTGCCGTTTTAGTTTACCGTATATCTCCGTGTATAATGCGATGTTTTTTCTCAGCTATTCATGTCACAAAAAGGCACCTCGTATTATACATAGATGTAGAATTGAATACAATTTTTCAGCTCTCTAGCGGTAAGTTCAGCGGTAAAGTTCTCTAGCGGTAGAACGTTTCTTTAAACGTAGGCCAGTCAGCGTGTTTGGTAAGCAGGCCTATACACACGATACTGTGCCTTTTCAACTAGTAGCAAACAAGAGACGTTCACCCAATGCTGGTACATTGTTGGGCCACCATCTGCGGCGCTGACACAACATTGTACCAGCATTGGGTGAATGTGTCGTATTTGCTGGGAGCCCCCGTCTCACATTCCCGCCGACGCGCGTGGCACCTTTGACAACCACGGGCAGATAAATGACGCCGTTAGTCTGCAACCAATTCACACTCCTGACCTGTTCATTTATATTAATAATGATTGAATCTAAGATCTCCTTTCATATGGGAGTGTTCTATTGTGCACGACAATTCTGAACATGATATTTTCCTATTGGAATGAGAGAATGCGTTGACGAAATATAACAAGATATCACTGATTATATCTCCTATCGCAAATTCTATACATGTAGGCCTCAGAATGTCCATATTGCTGGGATAACATTAACGCCTACCGCTGTTGCCGCGGCTGATACCGTATTGAGCAAATGGTGGTATCTGTTAGCTGTAGTTCATGGAGCGCTGCTGTGTTATTGCACCCTGACACCTTATTCAACCATGCACACCTCTTGTGTCTAGACAATGCGGCTAGTCTGCAAATGTTTTACAATCACATTTCATCTTGAAATGTTCTTATTTGAGCACGACGATATTAAATATAGTCTTTGTAATAGATAAATTAAAATAATATAAATTTGTTGGCGTAATATAAATACGGGTATTTTAAAATCTGTGTGTATGTAGCCTATGCAGGCATCAGAATATCTGCCCATCGAGACAGTCCCGATGACATCCACGCCGTGGAAAATAAAAATACAGTATCTGCTTACTTTACAAGTAAGCAGATACTGCCCTTTGGTTTTGCAGAGCTGTACTGTTGCCGCTGTTCCCGTCATTAAGCATCGTCTATGCAGGAGTACGGCGCTATTTAGTAGAATAAGATAATATCCATGCCTCACATTTAGATGGCCCGGAACGCTACCGACCGGGACGCTGCCGACATCCAAAATTTGAGGTCGTATTATACAGAGGGGTAGACGTTTTCAGGTCATCCCAGGCATCAAATCTTAACTCGTATTATACATGGCGTCGCACTATACAAGGGGATATACGGTAATTGCTGCATTTTTAGAGTTGTATTTTTCTTATATTTTATTAACCTAGTGACAAGTGTCTTATTTAATGTGTTATGTGTGTGATAATGATAGTAGCAGCGTTCGACACTGACGGTGGTCCGGTGGTCCGAGACCCCCAGAAATCATGTCGGACCACCAGAACATTCAAACCCAGTGGTCCGATGGACCACCGAAATTTTCAGCTCTAAGCAAAGTCGTAACATGGCCAAAAAATCGAAGCAATCGTCCCCACTCGCGGCCGATAATACAAGAAACACGGTACCGCTCTCGCCCCTTTTCACGGAACAAAACAAGTGTTTATAATCATGCTGGGCATGAACTATTGAGGTCGAGATTGACCATCCGCTCTCGCCCTTTTTACGGAACTAAAGATAAGTGTTCATACATGCGGGATATAAATTATTGAGGCCGAGATCGACCATCAACCCAGCTGACGTAGTTAGCAAACGCCACCCTCCACAATTAGCCCCAGGGACAGGTTTCAGCCACAGATTGACCGCATACAAAATCGTGGGACATTTCTTTGGATTGTCATATCGGAAAATATCGGGGAGTAATCAGGTCAAAAATAGTTTTTTTAGAATCAGTAACATTTCATTATTAATAAAAAGTTATGGACATTTTTCGGACCTTGGCGTCGGGATCGCTCTCAGTCACCGCCATATTAGATATTTCGGGTAAAGCAAATACATCCATCCACGGCCTCAGAGAGGATGACACGGCAACCTCCACAATGTGTTACACATAGCCATAGGTCGCCGGTCACAGCCCATGCAGCCCGGCTGACCAGCTGCCTATTGAAAAAACACGCGAGGCACTAGTTTGTTGTTTGCCTGCCCTCATCTGACTGTCTAGTCAGACTAGTGGTGTACAATCAATTTGTGACGCCGAAAAAGTGTCTGCCCGCCACTTTTAATAGGTTTTTAAGGTGAAGTTGGGAAAAGATAAACAATTGAAAATTCGAATCAAGCTGGTATGAACAGTATAAACGGCGGCCATTTTGTTTGAATTTCTGGAGTCTATAACAACATCCAGCTCACCCTCTGGAAACAAAGGCCCCTTCTACCATCAACCTTGAACTTTGCTTGTTTATTGTCTCACCAGACATAATACCCCTCGATCCAGCAATATTTAAATGAAAAAATATAGGCCCCCCCTATATAAACATATATATTTTGTAATCATCAGGACATAGGGCCTACTCTATCAATATTAAAAATAAAAAAAATTGCTTTAAAAACATCAGGCTTTTTTTAATTCACATTCAAATATAGGGTCCTAGTACCTTCCCTGAGCGTTGCCAAAACGCTTTAGCCTACTCCAGCAGCACATCCTATGTGGAGTATCAGGCTGGAGGGGGGGGGGGGGGGTGAGGCTGACAGACTTAGTCAATCATATGCCTTGCTACTACCAGAATAGGGACTACATTTTATACTTAGGCCTATATTTCCCGATTTCAATGTTTTTAAAACATGAAATGGTTATCAAATCTAGATCAATTGGTATCAAATGATATGAATGTAATATTAAAATCAAGCTTGCTATAAATGGCCATATTAATTTTTTTTTAACTCACTCACTTTTTAATGATATACGCGTATGAATTTGTGTGCTGAGACTTTATTCTCAGGACCACCAGAAAAATTGTAGGACCACCAGATTCTCTGAGCTGGTGGTCCTGTGGACCACTGCTCAAAAAAGTTTGTGTCAGACCCTGTAGTAGGACGTGAAACGTTCACAGACTGTCAGCATATAAATGACAGTGCCAGTACTAGTGTCAGTGTGAGTTTAGACAACCCTTTTCTAAACAAGAAATTTGACTGTTAATCCAGGGTTCCCCACAGTGCCGGAAATGCCGGCATGCCGACCGGATGAATTTTATGCCGGCCAGCATGTAATAGGTCACATCCGGCTGTTATCCAGCTGGTAAATTAGCTAATATTCCTGTTGCCAGTGTCCTACTGTGTTGGTTTAGCGATCAGGGGATGATCCCCCCACCTCTGGGCCACCCCTCATGTGCTGTATGCTACATAACATAGATGTAGGCCTACGCCTGGCAGAAGCAGCGCTGACAGCTAGTGTAGAAAGTGCTGTCACAGGGTGGCCAGTCCACCGCAGTGCCAATGTCAGTCCATCGCTAACAGCGCTGAGTCGGCATTGGCGCGACGCTGGCGGACGGGCCGACACTTCTAGCGTTGCCAGTCACCACGACACGTTCGTTGTCACTCACCAAAGTGTCACCGCGTTGGTGAGTGAGTGATACCAGCTCACAAACCTTGTCAGGCATACACAACAACACTTATCAATAACAGAATAATAACTCTCACCAAAAACCCATAAAACACCCAAGAAAACATGCATAGGCCTACACTCAAATACACAACTCACAAACCATCAAATCAACAAGACAAAATAACAGACAGACAATTCAGAACAAGCGAACTTTCTTATTTTCACGATTTAAGATGAAACTCTTCTAGGAACTCAACTATCAGCTTCAGACTCTTTTAGACCATTCCACTCAAATTCAATCAAAATTAGGCTGTATGCTGGGTATGCTGGAGTATGGTGACAGCACACAGACAGTCAGGCAAACAACACAAATGAAAAAAACTTTAATATATTGCAACAGTAAATATTTATTATGCTGCTCGCGCCCGCTAAGTTAAGATTTTTAAGATAACGACCGGATGATTTTTTTTTCTGTGTGGAACCCTGGTTAATCTTATTTTCTTCACGCTAAAACTGATACCATGATGAACTATTGTTTTTATATTTTCAATTCCGGTAATTTACATATGTTGACGATGTTTATTTATGCTGTAGTAATCGAAAGTTTGTATTATTTATCTGGTCTCTTTGAACCAACATCGCGGCAGTGAGCGATAATATACTTCATAAGTGTTGTAAACGAAGTGATTTATATTGTGAAAGGTACAGCGTACTATTAGATTATTTTGGGTATATATTTTAGCATGTTTTAGTGATTTATACAGCGAGGGTAGACTTGAGAATAATTGGACATCTTTTTCTGAAATGTGAGACTTGGCCATTGTTGGCCCAGGCAGGTCACGATTTTCCGGAGTTTTGACATTGCTCACATTATTTCCGAGGGCTGTATCTTTAGTTTTAGTTGAGATATTCGGATGAGCTTTGTGGTAGGATAATCTATGTTTATTCTGCCGTTTTATGATATAAGTGATGTAATTTAACTGTTTGAAATTGTTTCATATTTTGATGTGATAGGTGGGTAGGTCGGGTCAGAAATGTCCATTTTGCTAGATACAGGCATTGCAGAATGTGGAGTTATTTTGATAACGAAGTGTTATTTATCGGTTGTGAATACATTTTGGGTGTTTTATATCAAACGATACTAGATTAGTGGATAATATTTGTTATCAGTATTTAGCAAGTAAAGGTGAATATTTTGGTGATGACGTCACGTCCCGTGACCCTGTGTATAAATATGAGCGAGCCAGGCTTGTTCTGGGCAGTTAGCTCCCACAGCTCTGCCATTGAAGATCTCTCAACCTCTCTCAATATGAAGACGCCAGCTGCTAGGCTGGACAATGATGACCTCTCTCAATATGAAGACGCCAGCTGTTAGGTTGGACAATGATGACCTCTCTCAATATGAAGACGCCAGCTAGGGTTGGCAATGATGAAATAAGAGAATTGAGGAATTAGGGAGCATGAAGTGATAGCATGAAGTTGGGATGTTCAATACTATATCCCCCTATGAAGTCGAAGATACAAGTGCACTAGCTGCTTGTCTATGAAGTCGAAGATACAAGTGTACTGCTTGTCTATGATGTTACCTACCTTATATTTCCTAGTCAGTGGCCAGTCGTGAGCCTTTTACTGTCCCCTTTGTTGACCTTGGGAAATTTGTTGGGCCATGGCTATTTACTATGCAAGTAATTAAGTGGACCCGAACTGGTACACTCTAAACATTGAACTAATTAAGAGGGTGTAGAAATACCTATGGTTTAGCCCTTGGTTGGACTGGGTTTAGCCCACGAATTTAGGTCAACAAACTGTGGTGGGTTGTGAAGTTAGGGTACATGTTGTTGAAACCCTGGGACAGACATATTAATTTTACCCTGTAGTACTTTTAAGTTTGGTATGTGATGCTATTCCCTGCAGTGTGTGATGCCATTCCTGTGATGCCAGCGATGTTTTTATTTGTATTTTCTGTTCTTTTGAGGTCTTCACTACTAAATTGATAGAGTAAATCAAATTAGCAGCTTTACTTCAGGTGGTATTAAAATATTAGGCATATTTAATATCGCGTTTTACATTAGTTTTATATAAGTAGTTCAGTGGGACTGGGCGTGGTTGTCAGCCGTGTATTAGTCAGTGAAGTCTCTCTGCTTTAGGAATAGCCATTAAATGGAATCTAGCCCTTTGCTAAGCAAATTATATTTTGTTTGACAGCAGGATTCGCCAGGTTGCGAGTGGGTTGGGAGGATCAGAGATAGAGCTTCCTCCAGGCTAGATCGGGTTATTTCCTAGATCGGGTGAAGCCGCAGTTTACAGACCCGTACATTTAGTTGTACCATAACATTTATATTGGGTGGACAATAGTTAAAGGTGTAATTGAACTTACAAAGTTATTCTGTTTTAAAGTTGAGTGTATTTGATCACTGACAGTGTGCTGTATTGTGTAGTTTTATATGAAGCCACTTCAGTTGTGATATTGTACACAGAATGTATGATATGTATATAATGAGAGTGTATATCTCCTGTGAGAGAATTCTGTGATTATAGTTGTAGCATGTTCTTTTTGTGTATATAATAAAGTATTAACTGAGAAGTAGTTTTTATTCTTGAATACACACTTTTAATATATTTGGATTCTCGCTGATTAGTTTTAAAGCGTTTTCTAAGCCGTTTTGAAGCGTTTTCTCTCTAATTACTGGGCGTATTTTCGACATATTTTAAGTTACTTATTTTTTTTTAATTGATGTCAAATGACATCTGGTGTCAGAACCTGATTTTCACTCTCAGTAAACTTTTCTTTGTTTATCTGAGAGTGATTTCTTACTTATTTTATTTGGATCAGAGTATAGAGGAGAGTAGTTGACCGAGGGTCATTTAAGTTTAATTATGTGACCGTTCGCGCACGCATCCTTTTGACCGCTCGGGCAGTGTGCGAACGGGTTAATCAGCACCCGATAGATAGAGAGTAGAGTGGGTGAGTGCCGTCACAATATATACCAACTAATGCAGTACAACTGTTGAATGGTTCTAGACTGGGGCAAAAATCATCATCAGAGGTAAAGGTTCAGTGAAGGAGGGTAAGATAGGAAGAAAAGATGGTCAGCCATTACCTGGAGAAGATGAACCATTACATGCTTATGTGACTGCCAGTAATCCAGAAAATGTACACAAAGCTGTAGATAAGGTTTGTATTTATTTGAAATATTTACTCATTATTCTTGTTTAAATTTTAAACTAGATCTTTCAAAATGGTTGCATATTTCTATTTTGACAATGTTGACAACAACACTTCAATGCGAAAGTTATTACAATCTTTTATTTCGCCTTTTCAAAAAGTAAAAAAGACAAAATTCAAAGATTAAAATCTAAAATAAACAGAATGCTTGAAAACCTTGGAAGTCTTTGATTTTCTGGGGGGAAAGTTATTCTTAAGGCATTTGGATTGTTAGTACAAATAAAATCAATCAACACCTGTTCATATAACGAACAATTCTGAGCTTTGAAATAAATGGCTGCCAATGGTTGAAAGTTCGATTTTAAAGTTTTTGTTCTAATTAATACATTTCTTTTAATTACCTTGAAAGAGCTTGATTTTTTTGAAAAATGTCCTGGAAAGTGCTTGAATTTAGTGTAGCATTGGCAGTATGAACCCTGAATAAGGGTTATTCCTTTCTAAAATATTGGGTATTGGCTGTCAGAATCTTAATCTAAATGATGAGGGGGTTTATTTTGTATCACTTATTTATCCCAGTTCTATTTTACAGATCAAGGAAATAATTAGACAGGGGATTGAAGTTCCAGAGGGGCAGAATGACTTGCGTCGTCAACAGCTCAGAGAACTTGCTTTGCTGAATGGAACACTGAGAGAAAATGATGGATTAGCGTGAGTGAAATAGTGCTATAAAATGTGATATTTCATTAATTCTTAAAATGCTTCTGTAAGAGGGAGAGGCAGTCACTGAGATTTAGCTTTAATTAATCATAACATTATATTTTGAAGTCTCCACCCACTATGTGTTGGTGGAGACTAACTCCCTTATTGTTTTTGCTGAGTCTGCCCGCCGCCACCGCATTTTGTTTCTGCTCTCACTCGAAAACCCCTGCTCGGATTATTTCCAAATACTTGCAGTATGCATACTGGCCCTGGGGAATTTGCCTGGTAATTAAGGCTCCCCCCCTACCAGGGGGAGGCTTTTAGTTTTTCTACGGTTTCGTCCGACGGCGGCGCCGCGCATGGACACCGCCTCTCATCCATGTCACCATGATTTTTTTTGTAGCCACTTATCCAATATACTCACTTAGATACTCACTTATTCAACATACTGCATAGTAGTTTTAATTTCTAGCCTGCATCAATTTTTCAGAAAGTTCGGAAGAATATCCGGGTCATGAAGGCCATCTTTAATCTTTTTTTTTGTCAAATTAGAACCTTGTCACCCTGATAACTTCAAAGCTGCTTATGCGATATACTCAATATTCAAAATACTGCATAGTAGTATTATTTCCTAGCCTGCATCAATTTTTCAGAAACCTCGGAAGAATATCCGGGTCATGGCGGCCATCTATAATCTTTTTTCATCAAATTACGACCTTGTCACCCTGATATCTACAAAACTGCTTTTTCGATTCACTTTGTGTTCAACTTACTGGATGCAAGTATTAATTCCTAGGCTGTATCATTTTTTCAGAAAGTTTGGTAAAATATTCGTGTCATGGCGGCCATCTTTAATCTTTTTTCGTCAAATTATGACCTTGTCACCCTGATATCTACAAAACCGCTGTTTCAATTCATTTTGTGTTCAACATACTGGATTCAACTATTTATTCCTAAGCTGCATCAATTTTTAAGAAAGTTCGGAGAAATATTCTGGTCATGGCGGCCATCTTTAATCTTTTTTCATCAAATTAGGACCTTGTCACCCTGATAACTACAAATCTGCTTATCCGATATACTCAATATTCAAAATACTGCGTAGTAGTGATAATTCCTAGCCTGCATCAATTTTTCAGAAAGTTCGGGAAAATATTTGGGTCATGGCGGCCATCTTTAATCTTTTTTCTTCAGTTTAGACCTTGTCACCCTGATAACTTCAAAGCCACTCATCCGATATACTCAATATTCAACATAGTGCATAGTAGTAGTATTTCCTAGACTTCATTAATTTTTCAAAAAGTTATGGAAAATATACGGGTCATGGCGGCCATCTTAAGTCTTTTTTCGTCAAATCAGAACCTTATCACCCTAGCCTAAAGCTGCTAGCCTCTGCCTCATAATATTACTTGATAATTACATGTACAAATTGATTATCTGCAAAAATTATAATTAATGTATAACTCTTATTTGAAAAGTGGGAGGGGGAGCCTTCTTGGGTGTTTACATGGTGAACGCTTCATGGATTTGTTTCATGTTTGGTTTAAACGAAAAACCTTACCCTGGACATGTGCTGAAAAGCTTTTGGTGTGATTATTATTTTAGCGGATATTTCAGTTTTGCTCATTTTTGCCATCATCAAAATTTGGTAATATAGCTATACACCCCTACTCGAATTATTTCTAAATATTTCCAGTATGCATATTGGCCCTAGAAAATTTGCTCTGTAAATTTTTTGGCGTTTTTCAGCTTTTTCAACAAAATCGAAGATGGCCATCAAAATCCTATGTCGCTCTCTAGAGCTTGAACCGTTTTATGGATTTTGTTTCATGTTTGGTTTGAAGGAAAGACCTTACCCTGCACATATGCTGATTAGTTTTTGGTGTGATTCTGATAATAAAAACTTTTTTACGTTTTAGAATTTTAGCAGATATTTCAGTTTTGTTCATTTTGGCTATCATCGAAATTTTGTAATTGGCTATACACCCCTTCCCGGATTATTTCTAAATATTTGCAGTACATGTATATTGGCCCTAAGAAATTTGCCCGGTAAATTTTTGTGGCGTTTTTCGGCTTCTTCAACAAAATCCAAGATTGCCGCCAAAATCCTATGTCACTCTCTAGAGCTTGAATTGCTTCATGGATTGGTATTATGCTTGGTTCAAAGGAAGAACCCCACCCTGGTCGTGTGCTGATTAGTGTTTGGTGTGATTATGATAATAAAAACTTATATTTTTTTATGTTTCAGGATTTTAGCTGATATTTCAGTTTTGCTCATTTTGGCTGTTAGCAAAATTTTGTAATATAGTTTTACAGCTCAAATGTTATCTTTTGGGTATGCTCACTGGCTCTGAGAAAATTGTCAGGAGAATTGTTTTTATTTTTTCAACAAAATTCAAGATGGCAGACGAATCACATGTTACTCTCAAGACCTTGAACTGCTTCAAAGGAAGCAACTTACCCTGGACATATGTTGATTAGATTTTTGTGTAATTCTGACATCACATTTTTACGTGGTTTACATAAAAATTTGGTGACAGTACTGTATTTCTCTATAATTAATGTAGTTTGGTTGCTAAATTTATGTGGGGCGAGTGGAGACGCAAGCTTTGCCCCTCAGGCAAATCTAGTGTATAACTAGATCATGTCACTATTAGTCAGTGTTTAATGATAACCTTACAGTGCTGAGACACTTATGTTCATTGTATAATTGTTTTTATTTCTTTAGGAAGTTAAAGCAGATGCAGCAAGCCCAAACCATCATCACCAACACAATCATCTGCTCTATCTGTGGAGGGTCTGGACATATAGCCCAAGATTGCAAACAGAAAAGGTGAAATTTTAGGAAGCCCACATTTATGAGGAAAAAAAATAATATTGCTTCACTTTAAATAAATTTATTCTTCACCAGAAATCAGCTGATGATTTTTATACTTGCACTAGCCTACAGCCGAAGGCATTCAAAACAAATTTAGCCAACTTTTCTCACAACTGTTTTAAACTTGCGAGATGGAGTGTATTTTTTGGCTAGAGAGAGTGGTAGTAATGAAAAATTATAAAAATGTATATTTAAAAATGTATATAGTTTCCTTGTAACAAGAGTACTTTGAGTTGATATATTTACAGTAATCAGTGGCTGTGTAATTTATGTATATGATATACATGTATAGAGCATCACCTACTGTTTGTTATGACATTTGCAGCTGAGGTATAACTACTTTAAAATTTCTAGCCTATGTGTCTGAAGAATTCTTCTTACATTATAATTATTCTGGCATCTAATATGTATACCAAAAGAGGTTTGTGAACATAGTATCTTATCAACAGTCTCGGTTCATTCTGCTGCCTCAATTGATATAAAGGTATCCAAGACCTTCTCTTTAGAGATTAGAAATAATCCAATAAAAATAATCATGTTACAGCCATCTTGAAAATTTTCATAGGTTTTAAGAAAGCGCAAATTAAATTGTTTTTCTTGTATATGTATGTCATTGGAGCCAAAATCTTCATATTTTTTAGCAACACCTCAAGGACTTTAAATATTTTTCTGTGAAAAAATGACCTAGTTTCATTTAAAATGTGTACTAAATCTAAATTATTTTTGTTACAAAGCTGATGAGGACAGAAATCCCAACAGCTATTAAAAAGTTTTGCTTAATAAATATACATTATATTGCACTATATTTGACAGACCTGGAGATACTTTCAGAGCTATGCAGGCCCAACCTCCAGTTGACAAAGCCAAGATGGATAGCGAGGTGAGCAATCTCTACAGTAAAGGTGTTGATATATTTCCAAATAAATAACTATTAGCAATTTTTAATCTCTCCACGTATTTAGTATGATATTTTATTTAATATTCTAGTCGCATCTACAATTTTACTGATGACAAGTTCGATACAGGTACATGATAATAATACAAATTTGCTGAATTACCTGAAATTTCTGTAAAATCTCTCAATTATTTTTACTATTTTCTAGTACATGTCACTGATGGCAGAGCTTGGAGAAGGTCCACCACCACCTAAGAATTCTATCTCTAGAGCACCACCACCAAGGCCAGGTTTCATGTTGCCGCCTCCCAATACCGTAAGTATTTATGATTGTGTGGCACAGTGTAGTGAATGTGATAATGCATTAATTTATTTATACTACATGTAAAACAGACACATGTTAAGAGCTAGTTCTTGTATTGCAGCCTCAACCAGCACTACCATGGCATCAGCAGTCTCCACCTCCTAGGCCTAACCACATGGTACCACCTCCAAGCAGCATGCCTGGGCCACCAGCAATCAGTATGGGACCTCCAGCTGCCAGCTCACAAGCGCTGAGTGCAGCACCAATACCGTGGCAAGGCTCAATCAGCTCTTCTCAAATGTCTGTTCCAACAATGACAAGCAGTGCTGGTAAGTTCAGTTTTGTATTGTATTTTGTATTGTCTTTCATTGGTATCGCTGCAGTTACAAGTGAAGTATTCTTTTCCAGACTATGTCTTGTTTACTACTCAATAAATTTCAAAGTTCCTTGATGCGACTTTTCAGATCAATATACTTGATTCTATGATATATATTTATATGCAGATATATATCATCTTTCCATGAAGTCTTTTTCTAGACTGATCCTGGAAACTAGATAGCCCTAAAGGCCTCTGTTTTTTAATTTTTTTGAGTCTACTGATTCTCATATATCTTTACCCATAGAATTAACCAATCCATGTTTAGATGAAAAAAATGCAATGCTATTTAAATAATTCCACACATCAACTCATGATTTTTTTTTCAATGTTTGCATAACCAATGAAAATTTGTTGCGTTGCGAAAAATATCATTGTGTATATATCTGACTGTCAACAGTATTTCTGGACTGTGTGGCACACAATATCTTGCACTGTGACCTGCTGGGTCTATACAAAATTGTGGGGTTGACAATCTTTGACTTAGTTTTCACACACCTTTCTCACATACCCGACACATATGCCTCTATGACCTTTAAATTTATTTTTCATCTGCTCTTTTATGTAATTTATTATTTCTGGACTGTAGTTTGATGTACAAAAAACTCTATGCCCAACGTGACTCTTGCTAAAATACATATTGATACATATTGATACATTTAAGACACAATATTATGAGATGTTTGTTTCTGCAGGTGTTCCCGCTATGATGCCGCCTCCTCCACCTCCACCTAACACACAAACACCATTAACATCAGGTCCTCTTCAATGGCAGCAGCCACAGCAGCAACAGCCCATCCAGACACAAAGTAAGAAAACTATATACACAGCTAATAGCGAATATAGTCGTTTTTAATTTGTTGTATTAGCTAATCAAATCACTGATATTGGGAATGAAATTAGCATTTAAACATAGATGTGCAAATGTTTGTTCTCAAGTTTAAGATCAGTAATTTTCACCCACTTGAACATGTTGAAATTGTGGGTCGCGATAGCGAGACACAACTTTAAGCGGGTGAAAATTTAAATTATTTAATTTAGTGTTGTAATGTTTCAATTCTTGATCTTGAAATTAGCTTCTGATAAAGTAAGTATGATTTTGATTGTGATAGCCATAAAACTTATTATTTGATTTTTCTGCCCTCATTTTTAGGGTTAGTCTGTGAAAAGGACACTAGTTTAACATATTGATATCAAGTTAGAACCACTGCGCTAATATTACTAAATGTTTGCCAAATGTTTTTTTTTCAGATTTTGGTGTTCCCCCTCAATCGAGTGCTGTGCCTATAAACCAGTCCGCACCATGGCAACAAAATCAACCTCCATCTGCTGTTCCCGTGCCTCCACCACCTCCAATGTGCGGTATGCCACCCTGGCAGCAGCAAACACCGCCCCCTCCAATGCAGCAGACTGTGTCTATGACAACTCATATGGCTCCTCCACCACCCCCAACTATGTCGGTTCAATCTGGCTTCAATCCTGTTGCTCCACCACCCCCTCCTCCAGGTCAAGTTAATGAAGGACATGGCATAGGACTTCCTCCAGGCATTCCTTTAGGTGTTCCGCCCCCTCCACCTCCAAATTAAATATAAAAGTTGAAATACAAATGTAAATGCACATATAATATCGTAATATAACACAATTAATCACTATTAATGTTGCCATATCTCATTGCATTTCACAATTCTTTAACATTGAATTTTCTTTGTTAGTTTATGCCACTATCTATCTGTGGATATACAACATTTTTGTTTTTAATATAAAATGTGATTTATAGTCTCATTGAAGCCCTGTATAAATGTTTCATTTTTGCCTGCTAAAATGTTAAGAAGTTGTAAAATATACCAATATGTTTTTAGATTTTGAAAAAATGTATTTCACACTATAATTATAATAGTGTGTTATTGTGGTAACCCTATTTGTGTTATTTGCTGCACTTACATTTTCAAATTCTAATAAGTTGAATTTAGTGTGTTGGAAATGGTACATAATGTTGTCTTTATATTATGATAGTGTTTCCTCATTATTTATCAGGAATACTAATATTCCAATACCTCAGGTTTTCTCCATGATCATGTACATAGACAAGAAACGTGGATATGTCACACCTGTGAATAAGTTGCACCAGGCCAAAAACGGCCCAACAAAAAATGTGACTTATACACAACATAATACAGTATATATATGGTCAAATACATTTCCGGTACTTATCTTATGGACGTGATGAAATAAATTGCTGCATGTAATAAGTATAAGGATTTCTCTAAATCATTGTTCTATCCAATAATCCCCACATAATTGCGATATGTCACTTGAAAGTTTTAACTTTTGTAGCAATTCATTATCTAATATACTACAGGGTATTCAAGTGATAAATTTTATGAACTATATTGATATCTAGGGCATTTAAAAAATAGTGTGGTTGTGTAAAAATTTGATGTTCTCTCGAATTCTAATCTAGCATATTGGCAGCCATTTGCATTTTATTCTCTGACAAAAAGCATAGCTTGGATTTTATCCTTTCCAGAGAATGAATTTGAAGGTTAATCATAAAAGATTATCACAATAGGCTTTTACGAGCCTACAACAAATGTTAAAAACTATCTTGTACATTTCTAACAGCATCTGATTCAAGATCTGTTGTTTTTCTCGTATACAGGTATTGTATTAAAAAAATAAAATATATACCGGGGGTAAAGGTTTTTAATTTGGTGCTTTAGCACTAAATTTATAGTGTCTGATCGGGAACTCTCTTAGGTTTATGCGCGGAGATTCAGTAGGCCCCTATGTGAAAGTTTTTTTCGGCAGACTCGTCAAACGTGCAGCCATTCTTAGCTCCCACCGTCACCAAATATTTTCATCCTATGTAGTTTTCTTCATAAGTTATAGGCACGAGAATATGTACCAGACGAAGCCGACTGAGAGTGGTTTGGATTCGGGCTTCATCCGTTATTCTATTCTAATGCCTATAACTTTTGAAAAATACAACATAGGATGAAAATATTTGGTATGCGGGTCACTTCCTGCGAGGTTAATGGACAGGTTTAAAATATGTTTTATCTCAATTCATTACGCAATACAAGGTCACGAGGTTTCCGTAGCATATCTCAAGAACTACTCCTCTCTTTGCTTTCAAATCTTGCACACAAGGCCTCTAGGTGGTCTAGATGTGCCTTTTGCCGTAACTACGTTCACCTACTTTTGTTTCGGTATTATGGCCTACACTTTGACATACATTTCGTTACTCTATAGTCAGGTAGCTTAGCAGAAAAACGATATTCTGCGGATAAAACCACAAAATTTTACATGACACTCACATAAGACCAATTAATCAATATTAGCCTAGGAGGCCTCCTGAATTTTTAAAAGTGTTGAAGTGAAACGTAAAAATCCAAAATGTCCGCCGTTTTGACCAAGGTCAAAGATTAAATTTATATAATTTTGGATATAATATAAGCAGATTCATGATTTTGGTATCTACCATAGGGTTTTCATGTATGCCCGACATAATCAGGTACGAGTCCAGCTGTTTTTAAATAACCGCCCATCTAAAAACCACTGTGCGTGTATAAGCAATCGCAGCGCACTTCCTCACTTTTTTAAGTAGGCAGATACTGTCTTTTGGCTTTTCACGGCAGAATAGCAAAGGGACAAGCCCCATAAAGTGACAAATTACAGTGCATAACTTCACATGGATTGGCAACATGAAGACGGAGTTTAGTCAAGTATATAATAATCTATATTTTAGTCGTTTCCGCAGAACTTGACTAAGAAGTGGGATAAATGACAGAGCTCCTGGTTTGTATATAGGTTTTGTGCACTAAATCGTGTGTACAAAGAAATCTTGTGTACAAAAAAGATGCTGCATACAATTTGACCATCACTATAGCCACCACCTCATGGTATTAGCAGAGTCTACCCCCAACGTATACATTTTTTAGCAATGACACTTAAGGAGGTGGGGGTCAGTGGTCAGAAAATCTATTTTTCACGATTTTTTACAATTAAAGCATCGTATTTCACAAATTCTGCTTCTCAAGATCATTACTAAGTAGTGATGTGTTGTGTCAATTTATACATAATACCAAATCTGGTATAATTAAGTGAAAATAGCTGATTTTATGGAATAAAATGTATCTAAACTACAGAACTACAGATGTGGCTAAACTACAGAACATATCGAACAGAAAAGCTTCTAAATGCTTATTGAATTTTGGAATAAATAGATAAAGAATTTTCTGCATAGAAACTAAAAATAAGCCTAATAGTGGGTACCTTGTATAAAAAAAATGCCCAACATGACATTGATAGTCCTGAGGAAATGTGTCAATAATTGTTTTTGACTTCGTATAAAAAGTTAGGTCATTTATTAACTTGATGGATTTTAAACCTTCAAAAAGGTAATTCAAAATGTATTTTCTGTAGATATTACAGTTTGTTCCGAGAACAGTCTGCATGCTGTATTCGACAGCTACAATTTGTGCAATGCGCTATCCAAAAGAGGGAAACGGTATACTTACCAAACTATTCTCCTGTCACGGTCACGTGGTACCCAATCCGGCTTCTTACTGGCCAATATATTTACATAGGCCTAGATTTCTTTTGGGTCCTGACACCGGAGTGGCCATTGTGGTTTTAAACATATTGATCATCCCTAAAATTATTTTCTGATCATGTCGGGCAGTGTACCTGAGAATCCTGTGATAGACTGCAAAATCATCGATTTGTCCTAATTCCAGCGGTTATACACATTTCTTGCACGGCCATGTACTACATCGACCATCTCTAACGTTGTTTGAAACCCATATGGTAGACACTAATATATGTTACTTCCAGTTATAGATATTTCCTACTCGGTCATGAATCTCCTTCTATTCTGTCTAAAATGATAAAAATATTGTTTGACACGAACTTTGTTTGACCGTTACCTTGTCAAAAGGCGGTCCTCTTGAATTTTACCAATAGTCCTGGGGCTGATTCTGAAAACTTAGATTTTGTTGCACCCCTATAAGAACATAGGTTTTATGGTATATTTTGTTTCTTTGGTTCACCAGCTTCCATTTTTAAAACATTACCTCTTTCAAAATGTGTCCGAAAGACCCTTTGAGGACCATTTCCTGCAGTCGGTCATAGTGCTCTGATGAAAATGATAATATTGCCATTTGTACACTTGTAGCTGACAAAAACCATAACTATTATTTCAAATTTCACCCAGTACGTATTTAACAGTATACTTATATATATATAAAATATTGCAGTGTAATAATTGGTGTTTACCTAGGCATAAATTAAAATTTTAACTTTTTTCTGCAAAAAAATGAGAAATCATAATTTTTTTTAAGAGGCGATTTTTTCCCTTTCGGACACATTTTTAGAGGGGTAATGTTTTGAAACTAGTTATATACATTCCAAATAAAGAAAAAAAAATGAGAAACCTATGTTCTTTGAGGGGGTGCAGCAAACTCTGGATTTAGACTAGTTCTCAGAATCAGGACTACAACAATAAAATGTTTGAAATCTCTGGCCACACAACTAAATCGGGAATACCTCGAAAACCAGCGACATACACCTAAGCGTGATGCTCCTTCTATTTTGTCCAAAATTATATGAATTAATTGTTTTGACCTCTCACAGATGGCGGTCATCTTGGATTTTATTCACAATGCAATGACTAAAGTACGTTCTAGCCACACCCGTATGTCAGACATACTTGAAAAACCTATGGTACACACCAAAATTATGCTTGTGCTTCTATTCTGTCTAAAATGATACCAATTCATTGTTTTACCTTGCACAAATGGTGGCCATGTTAGATTTTATTCACAATGCAATGTCTAAAGTACTTTCCTTCTACATCACTATGTCAGACATAATTGAAGCCCGTATGCTAGACATCAAAATCAAGAATCTGCCTCTATTCTGTCGAAAATAATATTTTATTGTTTCATCTTGTACAAATACCGGCCATTTTGGATTTTGTCAATTTTCGGTGTCTTAAGTAGAAAGGTTTTTTGGGCTCCCAGGCTAAGTTTGATCAGGATAGGCTACTGAGCCCTCACAAAAAAATGTGGTGCTTTTCTCCGCCCGATATCGTTTATCCTAAAATTTGATGCTAATCAATCTACCTGACTACTAAAACTACTGGGTGGATTACAGTCATATTACACATAGATGATATCAAAGGTCTCTAGTTGTGCCTTTTTAATTTATTGTACCTTGACCTAGATGTCAACCCAGCACTGGCCTAATTTATAACATTGCTATATGCAATTAAAAAAATTGCGTAGTATCACGAAAACCGCTCAGAGAAGTTAGACCATTACTATAAAACAAAATGTGAGGTTTTGGGCAAGGATGGCCCCTGCAAATCTCAATTTGATTGAATTCAATATTGGAGACTATCGGCCAATATTTACTTTAATAATAATATATTCCTGATATCTGGCAAACCGTGCCAGATAGCTAGACCATTACTATAAAACAAAACATGAAGTTTCAGGGAGAGATTTTAATCGGTCTATACCGAATTGAATGCTGGACGTTTAGGCACCGGACGTTAAGTCAACGGACGTTTAGGTACCGGACATTTAGGCACCCGGATGTTTAGGCACCCGGACGTTTAGGCACTTGGATGTTTAGACACCGGGACATTGAGGCACCCGGACGTTCAGGCACCTAAGTATAGTATTGTAGGCCTTCTCCAAATTTAAATAATAAATTAATGACGACCGCCAATTCGTAAATGTGAAGTCACATGATGAATTGGTGGTTTATATTTTTGTGAAAAAATATTGACCCTACTAAATTGCGCTGCAGTGTAGGCTCCCATGACAATTAAAAATAATAATAAAAGACAGAAAGAAGATTGATTGTTATTGTTGTATTTATTGCAAATACTGATTGTTTTTGCTGTGAGAAAATCTATATCTACAGAAATAAACATTCAAATTATTACGGAGGGACGTCCACCATGTGGGGCCCATGACAATTTGAATGCCTCACCAAGACTACCATTCAGGTTATAGGGTCTGATCCGGATAACCAATGCTGGTTGGCGTTTGTGGGCATCCAAGCGTGAAGACGCGACTTTCATCGTAGGTGTGAATGCTCTATTATGGGTTCACAAGTTGACCCTTGATTTCCCAGGTGGTCCGCTTAGTGAGGTTGAGACTGGTTTGGTGCAAAAAAGTGAATAGCGGGGGTGGTTCGCTAAGGGTTAATCCTAATAAACATCACTGCAATCATACTGGACAATGTTTTCATTCTGGTTGGCTGTTTTTGCAGTCTTCCTGTTTAAGCTGGTTCTGATTCTAATCATGCTAATATCAACCAACGACTATATTGTGTTTCATAACCAGCTTAAACGATTAAACCACATTTAGTGATGCATTGTAACTTTGCAGTGGACAAGGCTAGAAGCAGCTTAATGCATTTAACCTGTTTTATATCGGTATTAATAATGCTTTAGTATATAACAGAAGGTGCTTAAACGATTAAGCCTGTTTTCCACCAATGATAATTATAACATGTTCAGAGCTGACATAAAAGTCTTAAGCTATTAAGACTGATATGCTTTAAACAAATTATCTACTCGGTCTCTGTGCATATATAGCCTAATTGTTTTAGACACCTCTGACACTAAGTGCGATATTTTGCTGAGTCATCCTACTTGAGCTGGTTCTGATTCTAAGGGGACGAAATATCATAGACCTATCACAATTCTTAGAAAAAGTTATTAAAACGCATTCTTGTTTGATCATGGTCTTATAGAAGATGTTTTGGCTACCATCTCGGATACCCACAACGCAATGTCTAAATTACTTTCAGACCACACTATTAGGTTGGGCATACATGAAAACCCCGTGGTAGACAATAAAATCACGAATCTGTTATAGAAAATTACATCAATGTATTGTTAGACATTGAACTAATGGCGGCCATCTTGCATTGAGTACCTACGCATTGCCAAAATGTTTAGTTTCTGGTCACACCACTAGCTCGGACATTCACGAAAGCCTTATGTTTCACACCAAAATCACGATTCTGCTTCTTTTCTTCCGAAAAAATATCATTTTAATGTTTGACCTTTCCCAAATGGCAGCCATTTAAAAAATGGCAGATAGCTACGCTACATAATAATATTGAAAAAACACCTATTCGATTATTGATGCTAGATATATCCTATTATATTTAAATCAACTGCCAACATCTATGCGTAAAAGATGTATATAATACGAATTTCCATGGCAGGGCCAGTACTATTTTTTTTATCAGTGTTTTGAATGAAATAGGAACTTGCGTGAAGAAATTTAAAGATATGAGGCACACGTCAAGGGGACAATATATAATAAATGTACCATATAGCTGTAAAATCAGCTCCAAAAATAAAGATTTACCTGAGATGAGCTCTTCGGAGACTGTTCCTGTAAAGGGAGTGGCTTTGAATTATTTGAATCGTTGATTGAATTTATTTATTTATAAAAAAAACTGTACCGTAGTGACTATGTTTGATATAATCATCATTTGATATAATGCATATAATGCAGGATGGTTTCAGACACGCGCAAATTACAGCACTAGATCTGACAACCTGATACAATTGTGTCATGTGGATCCTGAATTTCAGATCCTGTTTATGGAACCCGGGTTATACAAGCCAATACTGATACAACTTCTTGGTAACAGAAGCAACACACAGGAGACCAGCAGTTTTTATTTTAGTGGAGTCCCAATCAATATATTCTGTGCACATTTTTATAGAATAAAGTTTGATGATTGTTCCTGAACCAGAAAAAAATACATAAACCCTCTGCAAAAATTATATAATATTATATAAAGAATTATATAAAATTTATCCCAATGTTCTTAGACAAGACCTGTCTTAAAGCCATTGCAAAAATCCGCGATGACCGCCAATTTCGTAATTCTTTTATTTGTATATTACAAGTCAAATGATACCTTCCAATGTTCAGAGAAAATAGAAAAGATTAGCTTGTGCTTAAAACCCCAGATGGCCGCTATTTGGAAAATAGACATTTTGCCGTCCAAAGCAACGAAGGTAAGTTGGAGACAAGATCATTTTATTTGTTTTATACCTTTGCATATTTAAACAAAATGAAAATATAATAAAAACATAATTACAGTGGCAAGTAAATAGGCCTACATATTGGTGAATCAGAAATTAATAATGTATTTAGTATTTTAGAAAGAGTTATAAAATTGAGTCAATAGTAATTGCTGCTGGTTGCCTTTGTACGGTAGGGTAATTTTGGTGGTACATTTAAACTTCAGAGATATTCAAAATCTATATTTAGATAATATAATACAAAGGTCATCCAGCAAAAAAAGTAGGCAGACAATGAGCACTACAAAGGTAAAGGTGCAGGTTTTTTATAGTCTGATATCAAGTCTGAAGACCTATCATCGTACTTTACATTTTACCCCCTGGTCATTGGACCTGTTCATTCGTGTACCATTTCAACTCCCCAGGGAGCATACAGTCCTGCAGCTGTTTCGGCGCATTGAACTCATCGTACACATTGCCATCTCTGTCCTACCACGTGCTCATTTTCACCTGAGTCAAGTGAAGCATTTGAGAGTGAAGTGACTTGCCCATGTATACACACCATCTTAACGATGTCCTTAGATTGAGAGGGAAAATCCTGCACCAAGCGAGATTCGAAACCGCACGACAGGCGCCACGCTCTAACCAGTAGCTGGCAACTATGTGTGAAGACAAAACGAAAAATTATCCAGTGAACATTAAAAAAATAGAACTAAGTGAACATTAAAAAAATAGAATTGATTTTAGTGACAAAATATTTGCTTTATGGGTCACTGGCTTGATAGAAATAAGTCATTTTATACTAGATTGATTGCGTCAAAATATGAGTAGGAGGTAAATAATTATGTGCCAATGTTGCCAAATAATATATATTATAAACTCGTTGCATAAATCTATGATATTTTAGTATTAGGCCTATGCTTCACCTTCTCAACGAAACTTGAAAAAATATCGATGTGAATGACGTACATATATACGTATCGTCATTTCCGGAGATACAATGCTTTCATGTTACCCAAATGCAGACACCGACTCGCTATTTAAAGTGGGTGGGTCGTCATGATTCGCCGAATAGACATTGTGGGCGCGCAATGCTATAATACCATGCGCAGCATGGTCAACGTCAACTCGAGTGGGGTACGCTGCTATGTATATATTATGGTTCTGTGAATCACAACGACCCAGCTGCTTTAACTATTAGCCTACAATGTCATAATAATGTTAAAATCTTAAGTGGAAAAAAACAAAAACTATTTAAATGCAATGGTGATCTATTCCATGAGATAAGGTTATTGGCATTGTTGAAAAAAAAATTGACAATTAATTGTAACTCGCAAGATTCAAATATAGAAATTGCCCGCAAATATGCTATATAATCGGCTGTATAATATGTTCAACAAATGATTTCTAAGGACAGGTTTAAAATATTGTAGGAAAAAATACTTTAGCCTACCCCGGATTGTTTATATTGGTAAATCTGGACATTTTAGATATTTTAAATCTGATTAAAGTCACACATCAAATGCCCGCCCTACTATGTACTTCAAATATTACAATTCAATTGAGGTAGGAGAAGATATTTCAATTTTGATGTTGAAATCATCTACAGTTTATGTAGCATATATTAGATCCTCCATATCATGTATAGAAGGTTCATCTGGTTATCAAGACAACACGGGGTTTTAATTTTCTAAGTATTCGAATTATATATAGGCCTAGAAATGATAAAACTGTGCACGTTTACTTGTTCTTACTGATAATACGACGTTAATTATCCAAGAACACATCACAAAGTTTCATATTTATAAGGCAAAAACTGACCCTAGTTCAATAATGTCGAGGATGTCATAACATCATTTTGACACATGTTTATGCCAATATAAAGCCGGTCAATTAAGACAGTGAGCAGAGCAGACTATCAATATTTACAGAGCATAATCGATTGACAACGTAATTGACCTGTCAGAATAGTTTGATGGTGATAACCGAGTCGCACAACACGCAATGTTATTTTGCCCAACGTACACAAGATGCGTTTTTTAGTACCATAGACAGTTAATAGAGGGAATGGGTAGTAGGAAAAATGATCTCGCCTTCGGAGCAGCAACACGAATTCGTCACCCATCAATAGCTCATTACTAGCACTCCTCGTCGATTGTTTTTCTAATATTTGTTTCGAAATGTTTTCAAAAATACTCGCAAAAAAGGTCTACCGGTGTGTAATAACATGACTGTTTTAATTGATAAAAAATAATGGTAAAAGTACATCTATCCTTAAAATAAGTACAAGTTGTGTTAAATGTAAAATTTCTGGTGCGACTTTCTCATATGAGAATAACTGGATAAAAATGAAAGTCGAGTGATATTGTCATTCAAAGACATTATTCTTTTCAAGTAACACATTTTAGAATCATTTTACGTATTATAACATGGCATTCGTGTTGAAAAATTGATTCAATTAAAAACAATCATTATTTGTATTGAAAATTAGATTAAATTAAAAAACATTTGCAAATAATTAAACAGGGTTTGTGAAATTGGTTATCATTTCTTACATTCAAAAAAAATATAAGCCTGCAGTGGCACATAGTACATTTAGATATAGCCCCATTTTTGCAATATATTATGCCAGTAATAGACCTACATCCTTCCCTTGCTCTTGAATCACAGACGTGTATGCACCATGGCTATACGACCTTGTCGAGTGGATGTTGCCTGGAAATGGAGCCGATGTTAAAGATAACATCCCGGCCACAGAACAAACATTCGTCCATAGAAGCCAGTCTACTATCGTGTGTTATCAGATGGCGGAAGTGCCGTGGCTAAGGGCTCCAATGACCGTGATCTCCCATCACTAATATTGTTGAGATAACAATCGACACGGGAATCAATTTACCGAGTCCGCTGTCCTGTTTGTGTTGGATAGGGAGAGCCTATCCCTCTTCGTGACACATATCGTGCTCTGACGCAAATGAAATTAGTTTGTAACTGAAATACTGATGATAGCAATCTATTTTGAATATAACATTCTAATTCATAGGTGTCGTATATCCACATGCTGCCTCTGTATATGCGTATATAGTGATCGTATCATCATAGGTAATGAGCAATCGTCTATGATTATGTTGTAAAAATACACATTATATCGTGGAATCGTCCCTAAAGTGTTTCGTTTTGGTGAAAAAGGAGACAGAAGGGGGCCGATGACACATGAACTTCGTATCCGCCAATGAATGAAGCATATATTGACGCAATAAGTACAATGAACTAGTTATGGAAACATTTTATCTAATATTTAAAAAAAAAGATAACATTCTGCCGTGGATTTTATATTTGTAATACCGCTAATAGATATTGATAAGCTGTGTCAAGTACATATCTGACCATCCTAATTTGTTTTACATTACTTCATATGTTTTTGACTGACAAATATTATTACAAAATAAAAGTAGATAGGCCTACATGTTTCAAAAGTTACTGTGGAATATATTTCAATTTTTCATCATATTTATTTTTAAAGAAAACGTGCATAGTTTCACTTCTATGACATGGTGAAATTGATCACTTCTCTAGTCAGCTATTGTCGAAACTCGATCGCTGCGGATATCTGGGGGGTTTTCTTGCGCTAATATAAAAGTCAAACAGGAATATCGGCCATTACAAGTGGATATGACATAATACAATGGGCTCAGCTGAGTGGCAGCCACTAAATGTAAATTATTTTTATTTATTTATAAAACTACAAGTTATATTATTTATAGCTGTATATTTGTAGTTATACTACAAGTTATATCATAACGTATTACTAGTAGCATTTTTTGCTAAATGTTTTTTGGACGGACCGACGAGGGACATAATGTTGCTTGTATCATGTTGCTGATTCATTTACCCGGGGGATGGCAGTGATAATAGTTTTGAAATAAGCTGATAATGTTCAGTTTGGGAAAAACTATATATTGTTACATGGATCTTTTAACTTAACTTCCTTTCCATATTATTATTTTTATCCGGTTGACTTGTTCTCTTATTTCACCTGGAATTTATCAAAATAACTTCATATTCCACAAAGTGATTATCTGAGCTGCTGCAAAGTATGCTATATCTTTTTGGAATATTTTCGCCAAAAGTGGGCCTGAATGCGAAAATTTCCCGTTGAAAAAAATACATTATAGTGGGTTTTCAAACCATATTGTCCCAAAATCTCGAACCGTTGCCGAGATAGCGGCCTTTAATATAAGCTAGAATTTTATGACATCAACAACTTTTGCACTAATGAACTGAACTAAGTTTAGGTTAGTTCCTATGAAAGCTTGACTAGTTTTTTTCAGTATGACGTTTATAACAATATGTCCTGACTCCGATGGTTATTGAGATACGCAGGCTTAAAATAAAAAAATACCCAATTTCACGTCTGAAGATGATAAAATCACAACGGCACAAAAAAACGAATATGGCGTCTCGGTTTTTAGAAAATTTGTGAAAAGCAAGTCCACAATGTGCTCAACGCTGTCATACAGAAAATAGTTTTCGCGTTTTTAGTTTGTACGAACAAAATCGTTTTTTTGACTCTCTTATTTCACCTACAGTTTTGATCAAAATACTATATCAATTAGATAGAGCACTGTGACAGGAAGTCTGCAAGTATAGCAAGGTCAATATCGCCATTGCAAATACATGTACTTTAGTGTGTTTTTTACATGGTGATATTGTGAAAATTAAGCCGGATCTAAGTAGGCTACTGATTTTATTCTTAGAGAAAGAGTGTTCCTTCAAACTTATTGTGGCTTTCGAGTCTCAGTCACATCTAGTTTATGTTGTAGTTTGAAAATCAGTTTATCTATGTTTAGGATAATGTATCATTCGTACGAAAGAAAAAAAAGTAAATTTTGATGTATCCTAAAATTATTTGAGTCGAACGATCTGTGGAACAGTCTATTATATTTGTTTGATGGAAACTTGCTAAGAGGATTCCGTTTAGATCAGGTCCACTCACATTGCATGTAAATGTCGCTGGAGCCTTGCTATATACCACGAGATGACCCACAAGCAATATCTCAGCGGACTTACTTCGTTCCACGCGGGGACTGCTTTTGATTTTTAAATCGAGATAAAATAACGATTCTTATAGTGTACGAATTCGCGGTATATGTCTCTTGTAAACGTACACGTCAGCTTAGGTCTCAATAAACTATTATTATTGTTTGCTGTAAGCCTACTTTTACGTGTCTAATTGTGTTAGGTTGGTGAAAATTTGCGTTTCATATATTCAACAGAACATAATATTCTAGTTGTTTAGTATCATTTATTGACAGTTCTATATCATTTGCGTGCCCAGTAATATGTACAACGTTTAATATTCATAGGCAACCTCTTACTAAGAACTAGTCTATAGATAGATAGCTTTATTCAGCATTCACATAAAATAGGGTTAACAATCAGTATGATAAATACATTGTGCATTCAAAATACAATGTGACCACCATTTTGGAACACCAGGGATAAAAACACTGAAAAGTATCCTGGTGCATGTCACTTATTTACACAGTGGTCCCTATATGCTGTTCCAGAGTGGCGGCGACAAGAGCAAGTTATTTTTATACTTTTAATAAATACATTAGTTATATCACAGATAAACTGTTGACTAGGGAAGTCATAGCATTTTCACAAAAATACAGGCAGAAACTGCCTCGACTAGATGAAATATGAAATGATTATGAAAGTTTATAAATAGCGCATATTTTGAAATATATTTTATATATGATAATATACACTCTAGAACCCTTCTCATTTACAAGGGTTTGTGGAGAAATTTCTAGACTTGTTATAAATTATATATGCTTGTTATAAAATAATTAAAAACATTGTAAAAAACGAGCTGAATAAAATGGCCTTATAATCTCTAGAGCACATAAATTGGCAAACATACCCGCCTATATTTATAAGGCTGTATGATTCTAATGATCTTCCGGTCTCAGAGCAGATCTCGCGGGATTTCGTCAGAGGTTATAAGTACTGTGTCACATATAGAATGTATAAGCTTTAAATAATATTCATTTAATGAATGGAGACAGCCAGCTAATTATACATGCATTCTGGCAAAATTAGATGAACGCTGACCAGCTCTATGCATAGTTAACTGACTGGCGAAATTAGATAACCACTGACCAGCGCTATACATAGTTAACTGAACGGCGAAATTAGATGACCACTGACCAGCGCTGTACACATATAGTTAGCTGACTGGAAAAATTAGATATCATTGACCAGCGGTATACATATAGTTAGCTGACTGGCAAAATTAGATGTCATTGACCAGCGCTATACATATAGTTAACTGACTGGCGAAATTAGATGACCACTGACCAGCGCTATGCATATATTAAGCTGACTGGCGAAATTAGATGACCACTGACCAGGGTTATACATCAAGTAAGCTGACTGGCGAAATTAGATGACCACTGACCAGCGCTATACATAGAGGCCTAGTTAGCTGGGCGGCGAAATTAGATGACTACTGACCAGGGTTATACATATAGTAAGCTGACTGGCGAAATTAGATGACCACTGACCAGCGCTATACATATAGTAGCTGACTGGCGAAATTAGATGACTACTGACCAGAGCTGTACATATAGGCCTAGTTAGCTGGTTGAATGAACTATTAAATACTGTTGTGTTTTATTTTTTTGCAATTAGCCTATATTGCAACGCATTAAATTCCCGTAGTTATACTGATTATATAAATATACATTTAATCTTAAGTAATTTCTCTTTTTTACTAATAATATTTATCATAGGCTACGTATTTCCCATTGCCTGCATTGTCATACCTTTGTATTTATATTTCGAATAAGCTATACCTGATTATATCTTTTTATTGTTGAATATTTGTGTTTTGTCTTATTTCCCGTGCAACAACATATTTGGTCACGTTAATTTCAACTGCGGTTTATTATCATTATTGCCTGTTGTATACAACTGATACTCCGACAATAAACCTATTCAATTAGATGAACGTTGACCAACACTACACACAACTATACTAACTGGCGAAATTAGATGAACGCTGACCATGCGTTATATGTTTTATGTACCGTGGCCAGCGCAACCCATATCTAGCTGACTGGCGAATCTTTACATTTTAATTAAATAGTACAAAACAATGATATATTACACCGTAAGCTTATAAACGCAATACTGGGCTAATGCTGGCCCAGTGTTGTAGACAGTGGGCCAACATTAGAAGGAAAGTAATCAAATAAAAATAGCAATTATTGATAGTTGTGTGTATTGAAATGCATAGTGTACGTTACACACTCATTCTCATGTCAAAGTATGTCATACAGGCTCTTATTTATCATATACAGTGATTTACTGCAACATATCCTGCTTGAATTTCACGAGTGTGTTATTTTCAGTTAGCACTTATATGCACGCAGTTTTTTCAACAAAAAGACATTGTTCCTTGTAGTTGACAAGAGTTTGCACGCGATTTAAGCAGTTCTAGTACCACTTCTGATAGCAAATGAATGTTGACTTCCATCGGTTAAAATCGCAACCATACATGCTAAATTTGGAAAACATTGTTTGACAGCGTTAAACCTACTGATGGAATTATATATTATTCCATGCCGAGAGTTGAGATATAGCTTCTTAGTTATTGAGCTATGTATTATATAATAATCTTTAATCGGCGATAAAGCACTCTGTCAAGTTTAATTCGTATTTTTTGTTAGCGAAAGGTGGCGGGCGGATAAAATAAAGTCACGAGGGCAAACACATACACAGGAGTATACAAGAAGTATCAAGGGGAGATTATCATTATGTAACTTTCATTGCACAATAGTCGATCGTAGACGGTAATTATACAACCAAAATTCGTATTTACAAATTTAGAATATTTGCACTAGGGTTGGGCTGAGATCATTATTTAACATTTATAAATACATTACAATATTTATTATAATTTTTCAGGAAATTCCGTTGTCTCATTTTGTGAAAATAATTAATATGTCATTATAAACAATAAACTGAAAAACAACTACTCAAATATCTTAGTGACGGAAGGGTTAATTGCCCGATTGGCGTGTCGCTTCAGTGCACCCGATGTCACTGGGCCTTGTTACCAATTAGCAGATTAGCGGGTGTGATAAGAAACTGAGGCCACTTTTATAACCCTTTCAGTGACAAGAGCTGATATATTCGCAATGATAGAAGCGTCAACGGGAATTCAATTTTATTTTGGCTTGATAAATACATTGTTAAATATAAGGAATTTAATATGGGTTATATCAATTTTCTATCATTTGTATGCGGAAAATTCGAATTCCAGTTTGATTATTACGACAGAATATTTCAACCCTTAATGTGCGTTTTTTACGTAAAAATTATGTGGACACAAACTAAAAAAAAATCTTCAGTGTGTCGTATTCAGTGTTCAACTTACTATTAGAACAAACAACTTTTGATCATTGAAATATTAACCATTGTGCTGCTAAGACCGTATATATACGTTTTCAAGCAAATAATATTATTTTTCATTCATTTGAAGCTGGAAATTGCGTCAGCAAATTCAGCTTTAATGAAAAAATACTCACAAACAATTCAGCAGCATAAGGGTTAACTTTCAAAAGCTAGCATTTTCCTATCAGAAACAGATTTCTGAGCGCTGATCCTCCACATGAAGATGATATTAAAAGAAGCATACCAGAATGATAGATTAGTCAGTGAACAACAATATACCAGATATAGTGTGACAAAAACAATATTTTGAGCTGAGTTGATTTAGTTTCATTTATTTCGTTGTGCATATATTTATTACATATCGATAATTACGACAATGTACTAGGTAGCTACTTGGCCACTGTATCCAAGTACATATCAAATGTACTTGTAATGTACCACAGTAAATTCGAAAAAAATATGTACTTATACTTGATCATTTTGTACTTGTACTTGTATACGCAAGTACCATGTATGTGCACCCAACCCTGCTATATACCAATATGAGATTATTTTATATCTGGATTTGGCAGTGGAAACATGCATCATGTATATAATCTTTTACACTTAAACTATAATCATTTGTAATTATCCGTATGCAAAAAATATCGGCAGTCATGTATACAGGTTGAGACACCACACACTTCGTCTAATCACCCCTCCACGCGTAGTCATGGCTCCAACGCATGCCCAGTACACCCCCTGTCTGCCCCCACCCCGCTGCCATATTGGTGTCATTAGATTTAGCTGATCATTAAATTTGGCTCGATACCGGCTGAGAATCTATATGTCTTTTTCCCCGATGATTTTACGTAGGGTAAAACAACTGATAGAATATTATTTCTGGTGAAAAAAGAATGTTAATCATTGACCATGGAAATGTCCCGCTTTAAATATTGAGGGGCATGTCCATGGACAATTCGATACATATTGTTTAGCTTGATTTGTTTAACCCTTCGACAGACTGGGATCCAGTGCAACAAAGTAAACTCTTCTATGCCAATGTGGGACCTAGGGGGGTAGCCTAGAACAGATCTCATAGTTTTGTTTGCAAAATTTGTAGTTTTTTTGTAAATTTACCTGGAGACCCTGAAACCATGCGGATCAGGCATAATCAAAATGACATAAAATTAAAGATGTAGACAAAAGTTTCCTAGAATTTCTAATCAAATATTTAGCCTGTCTCCATAGAAATTTGAGTCTAAAGTTTCCCTTTTTTTAAATACTTTTTGCTATAATATTTCCCTCTCAGTGACCGGTCTAAGCTAACTCCCAGGTATTTCACATTATCTTTGGCAGCAACTTTATTGTCTCCACATATAATTTTCATGGTGGACTGTTTGCGTATTTTCTTATTTGAACCAAAAAAGAATCTTTCAGTCTTTCCTAAGTGAATGGATAGCTTATTATCCGCTAGCCATTCACCTAGGAAAGTCAGTTCATGTCCAAGAGTTTCCTTTATTACAGAAACCGATGTACCTGAGACCAATAATGCTGAATCATCAGCATAAAGAATTAATCTGAATGATACAGTTGCCTCCATATCGTTTACGTAAATTAGGAATAGTAATGGTCCCAAGATAGATCCCTGTGGTACTCCGCAGGGAACCACCATGGGATTAGAAAAAATACCATCAACTTCAGTCTTCTGAAATCTATTTTTTAAATATGATGAGAACCAAGATGTTGAAAGATCATCCAAATCAATAGCTTTCAGTTTATTTAACAATATGTGATGATCGACAGTATCAAAAATGAAATGACATGAATCGGGCTTTAGGCCACCTTCGTGCACATATAGGCTAAACTGGGCCGGGAGAACCTCCTGAGGATGGTGAGATGAATGAGATTACACTGTCCTCCAGATACAGGATTCGAAATTCAAACCCTGGCGGTCTGAGGCCGAGCACGCTACCGCCTTTTTGTTTCTTTAAAACCGCCGAGACCGGGAACCGAACCCCAGACTCTGGCGTGAAAGGCAGCAGTGCTAACCACTACCCTAGGGCCCCCGCCTTTGAAGGTCGATCATGTCCATGCCAGTATAGTTTCCTTTGTCCATGTCAAATCTGATTTGGTCTGTCAGGTGTGTTTAACAAGAATCGGTGGAATAAGAATTCTTATATCCTAATTGATAATCATACAGTATTTTTTCAGATCTTAAATAATTTTCTAACTGTTTAGGTACAGTTTTTTTCTAGAATTTTTGACATTACAGTTTAAATAGAAACAGACCTGTAACTTCCAGGTTCTGACATTGAATTTTTCTTATAAAGAGGAACAATCTTGTTGTTTTCATATCATCGGGTATACGGCCTGAATATAACGATAAATTTATAATATGTGCTATTGCACTAGATATTTGATTTGCCCCATCCTTGAGAAACCTAGCTGACAGCCCATCCAGACCAGTAGCTTCACTAACATTCAAGCTAGGCAAAGATTTTAAAATGTCTTCATCTCCGACAGGAGAAAATTTAAAAGAGTTTTGTTTAGCACCTTTCTCCTGGTAATATTTATTGACAAAATTTCCAGCATATCCACCAGTTATGTTTGGTAGTTTGCCAATGAGACTAGCTGCCACAGTTAGTAGTAAAAAAGTGTGAAAAATATTTGCTACAGTCTTTTTATCAAAAGTGAGCTCGTCTTCAGATAATAAACCTATACATTTTGCACTACTACTATATTGTGCACTAGGTCTACTCGTTTTTCCACGAACGTAGTACAATAATCCATAGAATACCGATCGCTTTACTTTTGATTTAGATTAACTATTTGCCTAAAATACTTGCATTACAAGTCTGTATGAAGTGGTGAATCGCATGTCAACTCACCACAATCTTTAGTACTTGTGATTACTGGTGAGCTCTGTCACGCAAACAACCAAGTACCCAAAGAAATTATACACAAATCCCATACAAAATGGCACCATGATGGATCAATACATTCCCAAATCAATATATGTATCAATAGTTTAGGGAGAATATGCAAAAATAGGTACATAAAAACATTAAAAGTAGTCCTGCTAACTAGAAAAATATCTACACTTCCGTACAAAGACAAAACGCAGTATCTGCGCACTTTTCAAATGAGCAGTTACTTCTGTTTGCCTTTCCATTGCATTATAGCAGGCATCCCAGCAAACACGGGACGCTGACACAACGCTGGTTTAATGTTGGTCCACCGTCCGCGCCGCTAGACCAACATTAAACCAGCATTGGGTCAACGTCCCGTGTTTACTGGCCTACTATGCACGTTGAAATGACAGACGGTGTGTGCATAATACACAAAGATTGACTCATATCCGGGATTAATCATTGCGGGACGATAGGTTTACACCTCTTCAGACGGCGAGTCCACGACGAAGTCTTTGCCGACCATATGTGACACTCTCATCACCAAGTCGAATCATAACCACTTTTGTTATTTGAAATTATAGCCTCCTCCATACAAGATAATAGTTCCTCTGACAAAAAATGTGATAGCCCCGTAATAATTGGACTGGGAAATACATTTGTCTGCGTGAAATAATAACCATGAAAGACTAAATTATATTATTTGTGATTTCACATTGATTACATTTACTGGCCTACTGAAATATTCATTTTATTTAGACCTGTTACGTATAGGCCTACCACGTAATTAGATGAATAATAAAACGTTTGGCCAGAATTGTACCAGGTAATATCGGTCTTGCTTAACGTCACTTCGTGCAGAGGAAGCATGATAATCATCTACCGTAGTCACGAATGATGATGGTGAGATGAATCACATGACTATACATAGGATTCGGGAGCAGGGTACGACTCCGAGGTGACAGGCGGTAGTGTTAACCACTACCCCCAGGCCCTGTCCAACCGTAGCCAATGTGGAATAACACAAAAACATACTTCTCTCAAAATTGCACCTACCTCGAGCAGGATTTGACCACCCAAACCTCTATTAATCGAACGTAGTCCTGGTCGTTGAGTTACGTGTCGTTTTCGCATCAGGTCATCATTGTTTTTATCATTAATAAGCCTATGTATATATAATATATATAGGGAGCATCCGTCAATGTTGTTCTTGTAAAATAAACAATTCAAATTAACTTAGAGAGAAGGACATACGACTGAGGTTCAATCATCGCCTGGTGCAGATACGTTTTCACAGATAATTAATTATGTTTCTCCTATTTCATTATTAGCGTTATACGATAGTAGGGCGCTACCTTTCCAATGTTAATGTTGTGAGTCTGCTTTCTTAGAAAAGGTACTCCACTTCACTCTAGTGTGGACGAATATCTAGTTGGACAAAAATGACAATACGATCCATAGTGTTTCAGTGCCGAAAGTCTGTAGAGTCTGTATTTTCCTCGACGAGTTGAATTTTTTAATACCACAAACGTGATCATGTTTTCAAACTAATATAGCCTACACTACTATTTTTTAGATTTACGGATAATGCTTTTGCTACAATTAAAATTGCATCTCTATAAATTATTTCAGTTAACACTTGTACATATATTTTTAATACTTGCACGTATATTTTAGGTACATGTATGATTGTATGTACATTTCGATGTAGTGCTTAAATACTGTCACACACTAATTTTGGATAATTTGTGCGTATTAGATTATTCAAAGAGGGGCGTAGCCAGGAAAGGGGGGGGGTTCGATGGGTTCGGACGAGACCCCCTTTTTGGGCACACTGACATCGCTGACGGGCGAATATCCATTATGCCACCTCTGCGTTGCATGTTACATTTGTACGTTTTAGAAAAACATTTACAAAAATAAAAGTGGGAAAACATGTTTAAATGAAGAGGATTTGAAGTTGACCCATCAGAACAGAATTTGTGTAGGCCTATGTTTTTTTGTCAGTGTTGAGTTTAAATCAGGCCTTTAAATTAATCTTATGGCTCACTGTTAGATCTATATGTATTTATTTAATTGGCCCTTCATATAGAGATATAATAATCCATTGACATCTGAAGTCCACCTAAACTCCTTCTCTCGACAGTCAGGGGGCGGAGGGGGGGGAACGCAATTTTTCAAAGAATTTATAAACACCACAGCTAGCCTCCTAATGCTCTTGAGGGGTCCGGGGGTATGCTGTTCTTCCCTGAAATTTTTTGAAATCTGAGGCTTCAAATCACTGGGGGACAGAAGCGTGGATACAGACACATTTGCTAGGGTACATAGCAATGCTCGGACTGTACATCCTCTCTAGAGAAATGTGTCTGTATCCACGCTTCTGTCCCCCAGTGCTTCAAATGGTGCATTGAATATCATATGTGGGAACAGATATGGACTGTTTTGCCGGCGCACCCTCCCCCCCTCTCTGGATCCGCCACCCGTTGTTGGAGGCAGGCTACTTACTATATTTCACACAACCCGCTATCGTCGCAGTTATTTAAGCTTGACCACATACCCTCCTATATCTAGGCCTAGTTACTTCTGTAGAAATCTCATCGATGATCTGTTAACTACAAACTTTTTCTATGAAGTAGCCGTTTGCCGTTGATGGTTAATTTTTTATATGTTATGTAGATACGCCTAGATAATCGATTCCCATTGAATTGAATGATATTACAATTATTATTTTACCCAGAACAATGTTCAATTTGAATGGACTATTGCTATAATGGCAAGAAGCCAAGAAGGCGCACATTGTGATAAGTTCCGTTATATATGCGCCATACTTATGCATGCATGTATACCATGACATGGTTATCTGCGATGGTGAAGTTATCCAGCGCTTTGCAACACTCAAAACTCTTGGAAATGGTTGTTAATTTGGTGCATAATTAACCTTAGGCCACTATGATTATTTTCTCTGTTTCAGATGAGAAACAATCTAATGAGGGAGGACGAGGAAAACACATTGAGAAAAATATTTTGAATAAATTTCTGGAAAACAAAGCTGTAGGCCTGGATCTATGTTTCTCTATCTCCTGATTTTTTTTTAAATGTTTTATTTCTGAAATTGGCAACCATCGAATGTGCGCATTTGACAGAAAATACCACATTTTTTTGGCAATGCGCGACCTTAATCTCATATGCACACGCCCATCTAAAACAGAGAAAAACATAGTGGTCTTATCTCACACTCCCACCCCTGATATGTAGCATTTGGATGTCTATAAAAACAAAAATCATATAAAAAAATGACATCTTTTGGTTCTAGCTAACCAATAAATTTAGTTCCAAATGACCTCATAATGCACAATTAGACACCTAGTAGTTAAACATTTCCTGGGGGGGGGGGGCATTCCCAAGACCCCTCTACATGGCCGCCCTTTCGGGCCGGATGCAGAGGTCCAGCACAAATTCAAACCCCCCTCTGAGATATCAACTTTTATAGATCTGATAGGTTTCTAAGCTGTCCAGAGTGTTTTTTTTGCTGCAATTTATAACAATAGTAATTACCATAATATGTTATCTCTGGTGTTGGTGTATGAAACATGTCTATGATGTACGGCCAATGCTATAATTACCATGTACATTTCTTTGAATTCGTTTAAAGTATTTAATACTTGTACATATATTTACACAATTTTCTATTTTATCATATTATGCACTGTATAATATAATGTACTGTACATTTTAGTGAAAGGTCAACATACACTTCCGTCGTCAATAAATATCTATCTATCTATATTACTACGGTCTGATTTCTGATTGCAGATTGCATGCTATATAATTGTGTTTTCTTTTATTTTACTTACATGGATATTTCCTTTTATTTTACAGGTGTGAAGTTTTCGTCTTATAGAGTTGTGATCAGTTCGACATTTCTACCAATGAGGTTTACAGACCATCACTCAAATTCCCCCAGGCGCGTCTTTTTGTTTCATCAGTGCTAAATGAAAGAAAAGATGTAGAATCTTGGCTAAGTATTAAGACATTTGCTCACAAAATTAGTCGCGTGTCTGAATGACAGATCTATATTGCAGATTTAAATAGCCCATTGAGTGGCATAGTAACTAGGTAGGCCTAACAAATGATTTGTGAGCCACACTACTATTATCATTATCATGTGAACAGGTAAAGGCATTTATTTCAATTTGCTTGTACAATGTATTTGTTGGATTTATATTTATCTACAGAACAACATAACCAGTGATAACATGCGTACATATGGACGCATTGTTGCATATTGCTATGATATGAGAGTCCCCCAGAAAGCCTCTCGTTTACGATCATGTAGGCCTATATGTAGGTGCCGCCAGTCCGCCACACGATGAGGGAGATCACTTCACATGTCACTGAAATATCAGCAACGATACATTCCACTCACCAACAAATCAGTTCGTATGCGCCATTATTATTGTTTGAGCGCCGCCCCATGATAATTTTGGTGTCTAATAGCTTGTACGCCTGGGTCTGTGTTCTCGTACAAGTTACGATATATTGTAGGCTTCACATTGGTCGAGATGGTCATCTCGATCAATCCTAAGTCTACGATATATCGTAACTTGTACGAGAAGAACGGGGAATCGCGCTCCCTGAACACTTTACTGGCTTCTATGAATGTTATTACACACTGGACGCAATGTTTTGTGAATGAAGAAGTACCAGCTGATGGAGAATGCTACAAATATGACATGGTTTTGTGACCAAGAGGATTTTGACCCAGCGTCATGCTTTGTATTTTGTCTAATTTATCAATATTTAAATAGCACAAAGTGCTTCAAAGACTGCTTTATTTTCATTGTGCATAATGCCGCACCAAGTAATACAAGGTTTGATAATGTCGCAACAAGTAATACAATTTTAAAAGAAACAGTGAGTGAATTATTAAGCTTAGACCTTATTTAAGTTACATAGGGCAACACGGGCATTATTTTATTTAAGCGATCGAGTATTACGCATGCATGCTCCAGATACGGGGTTCCGAACTGAAAATATAAGAATATGACCAAAACAAATAAAATACCTCTATTCTAAATGTAAAAAAAGTTAAAAAAGATTGCTTATGAATACAATACTGACTCATGAAAAACGAATGTAAATCTTTCTATTAATCTAGTTGTAATACTACATTTTACGGCATATTTATAAACCGCCCACGTTATCCCTCAAGACCAGTAAACAACCCTTTCTGGATATAGGGCCTACACAATTGTATCTCTTTTCCTTGGAAATGTGCCATAGATTTGGCCATAGTGATGGCAGACAGGCAATAAACAATTGTTTAGTTTGTACGCGATGCTGATCAATTTGTATGCCCCCCTCCATCCCCCCCACGGACACACCCACAATGGACTCCCCACATACGTCACATGTAGACCATGCCTATCTGACAATTGCATGACGGGCAGACCGTCCCTATATATGGGCAGACTGCTTCCAGCCATTTAGATATGACCTGCAGCTGGGACTATGCGGTGTGAACCACTGAACTTCTTGAACGAACGAATGTGAGGACGAACTATTGAAAGCACTGTGCCCGCGATTATTCTAAAGTTCACGCCGTTATTTCATCACTGCATAGTCTTGTATTTATTTTTATGACGAAACATGGATGAAAAAATGAGACTGCTTGTTGTCTTCCTGTCATTATTCCATTGTGCCTATTCTGGTGAGTAACTCTTTCAACAAAATATATTTAGTCATTACTAATCGTAACTACATAGTAACAAAACATGTTCTTATGCCATTGATCGTGACCACTCTAAACAGCTTGAGGCTCATGTAATTATTGTGTTCAATGTGGACTTTTTTATATTTGATATTGCTTAGTTGAGTGGCTAGAGGTAGACTTCCAAACTCTGCTTATCAAAATGAGAAAATACCTTTTAATTGTTATGTAAATGATATTTTAATTGCAGACACTAGAGAAAACATATTTAATGGTAGGGATGATATTTATTATTGTCCGCAATAATGTCTGATGAAAGTTGATGTGAAGAAATACGCGATAGAGAATAAATTCCAGGGTTACACAATTTATTAGGCGAGCATCGTCTACGACGCTGGCCCAGCATTGGCCCAACATCGGGACAACGTCCCGTGTTTTCTGGGATATACCCGTCAAACACGGGACACAATGTTGACTTATTGTTTGGTTCACCGTCCATGACGCTGGACCAACATTAAGCCCACACTGTGTCAACGTCTCGTCTTTGATGGACAGGACATTCCCTTGTAATCAACTGAAAATCAGGACACAGTCTATATACACCACTAACCATAATACCGGTGTCAAGTTATCTCGATATTTTGTGTTACTGCCGTGCAAAGCCAGAAGGCAGTATCTGCTTACTTTACAAGTAAGTAGATACTTTTGTTTTACACGGCAGTATTATTATTGCACGTTGATTTACAAACAATCCAAAGTTGTACCATTTCCACTGCGCCAACTAAAGGTAAATCCCAAACTTTACAAAAAAATTATTAAACTCATTGTTATGTGGATGCTGTGAGTTATATATACAACGTAGTAGGTAGGTTAACTGCACAAAATAGGGTGGTTACTTCAGATCATGATGCAAATGTTTCTTTTGGCAAAAATGTACCTTAGGTCCATAGGGAATTTTTTTCCAAAGACACAAGCTCTAACCGGCCTCAAATGTGAAATATTTGCATTTTTGCAAAATGGCCGCCAAAACAATAAAATATTTTACTATTTCCAATTCTATTACAGCTGTAATGACTATATTGATGCTAATGTTAACATTTTTAGCTCAGGGATGTATAAGAAGCATATTTAAAGGTGAAAATATTTTTTTTTGCTTTTACTATGAATAATATAATTTACATAGAGAATAATAGTAAACAAACACTAGTAATTGGTACATCGTCTATTTTGCCTGGTTCCGTTTACAATATATTAACCCTTTGACTTCCAGGCCGGGGTGCATGCCATGATCCAGATATACTGGTGTAGGAGTTCTATTTCTCGTCATTTGAAGCTGGAATTGCTAACGCAATTTCCAGCTTCAAATGACGAAAAATACATAAATGTAGTATATATTTGACGAAAATTTGTGTCATTTTATGGTTACGTTCATTGACGAATGACGACGGAAATTTCCGTCACGTATGATAGTGAAAAGGTTAAGTATGACGCGAGCATGCACCTTTACATCCACAGAGGGACATATACGACTGTCTGAGTACACAACATTCCAAGGGTCTTTGCAGTCTGTTTTGCATTGGCAAATTGCAATTGTGGTAAATTCTAGCAAAGTATGGGTTATGTAGTATACCGGAGCTGGAGCAGAGTTGATCGGCCATAATTACCTTTAATATGTCTGATAGCTGGCAAAGCATGCCAGATGGCTGGACAATTAGTATAAAACAAAACGTGCGGTTTCAGAGGGGGATATGCTCTGAAAAATTTCAACTTTAATAAATTCAAAATGGCCAGCTATCGGCCATAATTTACTTTAAATGCCTGATATCTGTCAAACTGTGCCATATAGATAGACCATTGCTATACAACAGGTTTCAGGTAGGGATATGCCCTTCAACTCGATCAAATGCAAAATGGCCGACCATCAGCAAAATTTTACTTTAATATGCCTGATATCTGGCCGACCATTGGTAATAATTTACTTTAATATGCCTGATATCTGGTAGACCATGCCAGATAGCTGGACCATTACTATAAAGTAAAATGTGTAGTTTCAGGTAGGGATATGCCTTGAAAACTTTTAACTTCATCTAATTCAAAATGGCCGACTATCGGCCATAAAAAACTTAAAATATGCCTGATATCTGGTAAACAATGCCTGCTAGGTGTACCATTGCTATATGAAAAAAATGTGCAGTTTCAGGGGAGATATGGCCTGAAATATTTCAAGTCGACCAAATTCAAAATGTCCGACTATCTGCCATAATGAGAATAGTGGAAGATTATAGTGGCCGGCTGGCCTCTTTTTTCTGTATGCATTTGGCCGAGTATGACGAGCAAAGAATCTTCACCAAATTCTGTTGAGGGAATTCCCATTAAAGTTTAATCTGATTAGAGTTCTTAATACTTGGTTGCGTCACGGAGAATTTGCATTACATGCCAAGCCATAGTTGGGATGGTGATAGACTCCATAAACAATGGCAACATGTACGATTGAGATGGTAGGAATGGAGGTGGTTCTGTAATTCTGGCATGGTACGCAGCCCAAAAGATCCATTCTCCATATTCGAGGTTATCTTTCTCTAGAAGTTTCTTGACATAGTCCAACCACTGGTAGCCATCTTGGATAATAGTTTTGGTCACGGGTTAGGGAACTGGATATGAATGACTGATTTCGAAAGGAGGAATATGGAAAACTGTGTCATTTGATCCATCGTTCTGCAACAAACAGGTAAATATTTCACATGTTTCTGATTTCTACTGGATCTAGCATGTTATGAAAATTTTGACATTGCTGGTATTCAGAAGTGAAATGCTGTTTATTGCTTATGCATGCTCCATGGAGAGCAGATGTTGCTGTGATCGATGATGGGTTGTGGAAGATATTATCGAACCCACTGTATAGTGAAAACACCCTTAATGGCCTTTGGTGGAACAACGACACCAACCCGTTCCCAGTGTTTTACTGTTGAATTTGTTACATCCGTGCTAAATTTTCTCAGTCTGTCGTATGTTACTCTTTGATGCATGGCTTGCAGTAAAATGAAATGAAATTAATGGGGTTTTAGGCCACCTTTGTGCACATATAGGCTAAATTGGGCCAGGAAAACATCTTGATGATGGTGAGATGAATGAGATGACACTGCCCTCCAGACACAGATTCGAAATTCGAACCCTGGTGGTCTGAGGCTGAGCTGAAGCTGAAGTACAGCATATAGATATGTCGGGTTTTTTCTTATATGACGAGGAACGCTGCAAGGGTTTTTGCATCTAAGCCTCACAGAGTTGAATAAAATCTGTTGTCCAATGGACGCTGTAACTTTTGATTTGTCAGGTCCAGGTGATGGTTGATCAATGCTTGATCCATCAAGAAGCATGTGTAAAAATGACTAACATTGGCGGGATAGAATTAGATTCAGATGTTGTAGCGAAGGAGCCTGTAAATTCTCGCTGAAAATGGAGATATTTTTAACGAAGTATTTTAGCTGCCTTGAAGATAATGGAAACATCGGTGGTTCTATTTCCTTTCATGTCGATAACAGCTTTGCTGAGATCAAATGCATCATCAAATACAAGGGACTGACCACGATTTGTTCGTATTGATTTGATATCAGGAAGCAATCTTTCAATATCTTCACGTAGACGTGTGGTATTGCAACGAATAAAAAAAGACCAAAGCAGCAACTTGTTTATTATATAAAGTAATCATGTCAGCCATAGGTAGTGATTTGCCTGAGTCACGGTACTCTTCAATAGTATCAAATAACTCATTCAGAACATATGCTCTTATTACTTGAGTTCCGTTGCTCTCAGTATCATAACATCCAACAGTTTCTGACTTCCTATAAAGTTTAGTCAAGCATGCTCTATGGTAGACAGCATCAAGTGCGATCATGTCACCTGCAGCTTGCCAAAATATGTTTGTCGCCCAACAGCTGAGCACATTCCTTAACTTGTTTTTATCTTTTATCTATCTATGTGTATCAACGCAGGACTACTGCGCGCCCCTCACACATTGCACAGCTTTCCTCATTTCTTTTTTTGCTTCCTACTTCACCACAGAAAAAGCATAATGGCTCACTGTACGATTTTGATGGCATATATGAAGTTTGTGTTAAAGACTTTGCACCGCTGCTGAGACGCCATGTTTTCACTGGACTGATTGATTCTTCGTGTTTTTTCTTGCCCTCTACTTTTTCGTTATCAATTGCATTTCTGCAACTTTTATGCCACAGCACAGCATTAGCTGCACTACATCATTTCACCATTAGAAATATTGCTACAAGAAATACCACCACCATCACAAATTTTACCGAAATTTATCAGGCAACTCGTCTAATTCGCTCAACTCCTCAATATTGTCTTGTACTTCTTTTAATATGCATACTGTCTTTCGGGATTATTGCGTAACTTGATGATCTATAGACAAAGATGGGACTACTGTTTTTTTCTTTATTTGTATGTGCTTGACAAATGAAACACGACCTCCACCAGTCCATTGTATCCAAGGGGGCATTTGTACTTTTGCATAAACTTGAAGGTCAATCAGTTACGACATATATCACATACCTCATAGAAATTTAAATAATAAAGTATAGTAAAAAGGAAATTAATATCACATAGTTTGGCTAGCTATTATTTGCGGGGATGTTGCAGTAGGTGATCTAACTACTAAATTGGCTTTTCAACACAAGCATATTTGTTATTTGAACAGTTAAAAAAATAGCATCATAAGGAAATATAGCGTCTTAAATTTATTAAAATTTGGACCCGTATAGGCCAATTTGAGGGGAATAATGTTACTTTTAAGACACTGGTGGCTGTGTTAAGCTCACAATATCATTATTTCCTTTCTTTTAATTATTCAATTGCATTTCTTGACCTTTTAAATGTACATTTGGACGTCGAATTAAAGTTTTGAGATTGACAGATATGAAAATTAAGATTTTTTGTTTTTTTGGCGGCCATTTTGAAAAAATGCAAATATTTGAAATACGAAGGCCGATCTCACTTGTGTCTTTGGATAGATATTCATATATGACCTTAAGGTAACTCCATCCCAAAGGAATCGTTTGCATCATGACTTGAAGTCAAAATTCACTTAACCTACCATCACATAGATATTTAGTGGCACTGTTTTAACATGTCAATGTGGGTTAATTTCGCCAATCAAAAACCCCCCTCTACATAGTTTTATAATTACTTTGATTATCAAAACCTGGTTGATATATTCAATGGAACCAGTTGTATTGTGTATAGCCTACATGTGTCCATTAATGAGACACTATCGTCAGTTAGTACAAAAGCCAAAGGCTTGGTTTAATCACCTAGCTTTTGTTCATAACTGTACGTCACTATGGTTAAATGTGTGCAAAACAATCAGAAACCATAAAACCAGCAATTAATTTTAAAATAATAAAAATAGCCACACGGTACCATATGTTACACTGGCCAAACATCAGCCTGCGTTATGCTGCTATATTAACATTGATATTTATGAAGCACGTAATTATTGAAGCAAAACAATTATGATGAGAAAAGCAATAAGAACACAATAATCAGTAGATGTCTGATGATCAACAGTTAACAAATATTTGTTTATATGACTTTTCCCGAAAATATGAACAAGCGGTAACTTTTTTAATTGTATTCAATGATTCTGTGGTTGAGAAGGCTTGTGTTTTTTTATATATTTTTCTAAAATAAGACATTGATTCTATCCGATATATAGGCCTACTGGTATATATTATTTTTTGCAAATAAGGGGGTTATTGTTACAATCATGTAATGAGGCAATTTCTCGTATTAAACACGAGAATGGCCAGTAGAAACATATTGAAGACATACTGTAAAAAATTAATACAAATCTGACTGATTTGTCTAAAGTGCGTCCTGCTTTAAACACATAATTAATACTGGACATTTATTATAATTCTAGATGTGCGGGCGCCAATAATTTTATCAAATATAAAACACGGCTTTGCATTGCGGCATGGAGTCCCTATAATTATGAGGCATGGAGTGATTATTTTATTTTATATCTCCATCTAAATGAATACATTTGGTATTTTGTATATTACTATATAATAAACAACTAAAGCTTTTAGAGGTTTTAATTAGGCTTCTACGCTTTCCAGAGTGTCCTTTTTTGCTACATGGTGTAGAGCACAGTGTAGCTATTTTATCTCTGGTTTTGGTGCGGGAAACAGATGACAGACAATTGTCGGTTATTTTATTTTATGTGTACAAATCGCAAAATTTATAATCTATAATATGTACATTTTTAAATAGCATGTACACAAATATATTGCTATCTTAAACACTGGATATTATTTTATTCTATAATTTTAATTCACTTATATGGTTGACAGGCATTGTAGAGGTCGTCTCGACCTGTTCCCGTCAACCATATTAAAAAAATGATAATAATAATTATAATGTACCATTTTTGCATGTTTTTAACTGGAAGTCAAATAAACAATAAACAATAATCCATTACTATCAAATACAATTGCTTCAAACTTAACACATGCATATATGGTATTGCTTTTTTTAACAAAGCTATACACATGCAGCAGATCTCCCATTATGAATTGCTACCGCTGTAAGAATATCGTTAAAAATAATTATTGTGTTTATTTTATGAATAGCTTTGCGTCGCATGTGTTTACTTTTTAATCAGAAATAACTATTTTCTCTCATCATGCTCATAGGGCCTGGGTCCCGACTCGCGAAGAATCTTAAAATTAAGATTATCTTATAACTTTCTACTGATCCGATTATGTCGGTTAGAAAAAACCCTAGACGCAAAACGATAAAATCAACGCGATACGACTTTTCACTCAACAGGATTGGCATAGTTGGATACCGGCATTACATAGGCCTACTAAAATCACATAGTTAATTTTGTGTTTACGGTGGGCTACCACTTTTACAAACGCAATATCATATAGGGGCCTACTAAACAGGGCTACAATCACTTTGCTGAATATAATATATCTATCATGAATGTGATTCTAATAATATTCTGATATAAAACTGATCATATCTGCCAACAATATTGGCCTCATTTGTCCTGGTGATCCGGGACATGCGGATTGTGTGGTTAACATCATGTTATGATATGTTCAAGACATTTGAAGCCAGTAGACCTAATAACACTCCCACAAGAGTGAATATAAGTGTGGATCAGTTCCCAGCAAACACGAGGCGTTGAACCAATGTTGGTTCAATGTTGGGCTGACGTCGTAGACGGCGGGCCAACATTGAACCAACATTGATTTGATGTCTCGTGTTTGCTGGGAATTGGGGAACAACCCGGTCAGCAACACCTACCCACGTGCTTTTACAATAACAGGTGATTTAGTCTCAGTCGCGCAAAAATATGAAACAAACTTACCATACAAAGTCAAGCGTGACCTGTCAAGTAGCATCGATATTTAGATATGCTGTAGATTATGTGTACAGTATTGCTAATATCTGTGGTTAGAGTGACTACCACATCGGTGATTATGTGTAGATTTCAATAACCCTACCGTTGAAATAAGATTTGATCTCAATTGAATTTGCTGGGAATACCTCTAAAGTGTAAGACAATAGTTATTTTAACATGTTCTATCACATTTGCTTTAAAGGTCATGGTGTTCAGTAGGCCTATAACCGGAAGTGATCAGATCCAGTAATACTATAGTTGCACTGTCGGAGATAGAACACTGAGAATGAGTGTATACTATAGTATCAGAAATACATAATGTATTTCTGATAGTATATCCTACTACTAACGATAGTGAAAGGAGCGAATTGGCACATAAACCGGATTGAATACTATTATTTCACACACCAGCTCATATATGAGTGATACGAGTAGAAATGCACGATCCATTTTACCCTTATATCCCAGCAAACAGGAGCATTGAACCAATGTAGAATCAATGTTGGGCCAGCGTCGTAGACGGTGGACCAACATTGATTCTACATTGGTTCAATGGCTCATGTTTGCTGGGTATGTGGCACATCAGCGTGCTCCAACGTTGAGCCACTTTGAAAATTATGATATCTGCCACCGATGACACAAAAAATCAACGGTGGCCCAACAATGTCATGCTTACTGGGCGCATCACGTTTTTGTACATGCGTTGGTCATTACTGCATAAAAGTAGGACGCAATAACTGAAATACGAGAAAATAATACATTTTTTTGCGAATATAATGAAGTGGATAAAATCGAAGTAGAACATTCAAAGGCGATAATGTAGTTATATGTTAATTTTTCAAATAAATCCTAGTTTACATCATAAGAATGAAACCAGTTTGAATACTGGGTATAGCAAGAAGCCAAGAACATGGAAAATCTAATTTATATACTGAATTTTTACTGATAACTACAATATATACAACATATAGCACAAGTCTTGATGTAAAGACCTCATCGATCATTAACGCTGAAAAATTGAATAACTATCTTCATATTATGAGAATACCATTACAAAAATAATGAAACCTGTATTGAGCATCTAAATCATTGAATTTCAGTACAGGGTTAATCTAATCAGGCCAGGCACATTAAAATATGAACACAACAGCAATTAGATTCACATTCACAGAGCCACCGCGGGAAAAAACACCATTAAATGTGTTATCTATGTCGACGAATTTGTCAAGATATTTTATCAAACAGCACAGGCCTCCATAATTCTTTTACCGTCGGTCGCATAGGATAGACCTGAATAACTGTCATTCGATAATACGCTACAGTAGACTGATATTCTCGTGTGGTCGTGATGCCACATAGCAGGTGACACGTAGGTGGGCAACTACATACGAACAGGCGATAAAACAATCAGGAATAGTGAATTGCGATTTTGTCGTTCACACAAAAAGGCTCCGCATCACCGTGCATTATTTATATCATAATAACAACTTTATTGTTTAACCTATATACTTCTCAAGTGCAAGATGACATAACAACACAAACACGATGGAAATATTTACAATTTATCTAGTATGTTTAGAAAGTTCAAACATTGATTTCAATCACATTCTGCGCATCACAATCTGGCCTGTTTTGGGACATATTTTGTACATGTATACCTTGTCAACGTGATGCAATACTGTATAGACTGATTCACTTACTGTCTGTGATAATTGAAACTGAATAAACGCCTTTGAATGTAGACGCTGTACAGAAATGTTAAATGTAATGACATTACATGTGCAATAGTAGATTGAGACTTAGTTAGCTCTCATCATGTCGACATTGAAACGGTTAGGCACGCAAGGACCCGACTACCAGAGTAGCAAATTATGTACTTAATGTATAAACAAATTTGATGATGAAATAATTTCAACGAAAGTGTAAAAAATATAAAACTCTGGGAATCAAAATCTTATTATCACCATGTCTCACATGCCTAACTTGAGTATAAAATAGACCATCTGATATGAAATATAAAAAATCAAAAATAGAAACAAAATTGCAGCGAAAAACACAAATAGTACTTGCAGGACACGTTTTGCACATAAATAGGCCTATGTGTATGTTGTCTTTTATATTCTCGTGCTGATAAAAAAACCATTATTTAGCATTATAACACAAACATAATATAAAGCATAGTTATGATTATTCCTTATGATGTGCTTTCTTTTCAGTTTGTCACAGTGGTCATCTCTTCATTGGGAGCCTGGATGACAGTCTGTCTCGTTATTTCTATCTGACTGGCATTTACCAGAAACAAGTGGAGAACTGGGCGGGAAATGACGTTTATAAGCATGTCAGCGAGTCTTCCTTCCTTTACCACTTGCCTGCACGTCTTCCAGATTTCGAGGGTGCCTGGGTGGTGAGCGACACACTAGGTGAAGAACACGACATTCATCTTATGTTGGAATCTCAAGATGCCGACCCCTCAGTTGCTCGTCGTGGGTGGATGGCACGAGCTGAGAACACAGAAGATGAATGGCTGTCCACCGGACAACTCAGGGCACATTGTGTGGACGCTAATTTCTCTCAGTGTGACACTGGTAAGCTGAGGATCCATGGTTTGTCCGATTTTGCTTCGGTACAGCAGCACAGAATGGGAGTGTACCTCCTGCAGCCTGATACACAGGACGGGCGTCCTGTATATCGACATTCTGAGATTAACCAGTATCTACACCACATTGAGGGTATTTGGCTGGTTGGACCTGAATTAGCCAGCAGACGGGGAGGATTGTTGGTCAGCGATGATGCACTCAGGCCAGAGTTTATCATGCAGCCATGGTCCGTATTCGCTCACAATCGTTTCCTGACAGATCACCAAGTACAAGTCAGCTGTGAAGGTTAGTAGGTATATACTAATTATATAGTACAATAGCCGAAGTAATGTGGAAGAATTAAAAGCAGCTAGTGAAAATAGGAAAACTGGACTGGAGCTGTTTTGATTCACAATTGATAATGTTTTAATATTCATTGTAGATCGCAATAAGAGAGATGCCGAAGCTGCGGCAGATGGAGTGGTACCACAGAAGCAGTCACTACCAGCAAAACAAGGTTTGTTCTTGTTTAAACCAATAGATAACACTATGTGTTTGATAATCCGTAGGGGCCTTTCTCACTCAACATCTTAGATCACTTTTAATCGCAATTCCATCTAGATTCATCTCAAAACAGATGTGAACATCAATCCTTTAACCGCCAGTCCCGATTATTTTCGGTTTTTCATTTTTGTATTAACACATTAACTCTTAAAGTTCTAAATTTATTTTATGAAAACCTTGGCGACCAAAGGGTATTGTTCAATTTGAAATCATCATAAATGTCTTAGTTAGCTCTTTCCGATTCATTTGAATATCTATGTTATCGGCGGCCATTAGAAATATTTTAAATCTTACAGTGCGGGGATCGACTTTAGACGTCAGAATCTGACGACTGTAGACTTTTGAACACGTTAAAGATAATACGTACGTGACTTCAATCTGCAAGATTTCAAAATCTTTAACTTTCACTTTGTCAAATTTGAATAATTTTCACCCACTTGAAGTTGTGGATCGCATCAGCGAGACGTGACTTCATGTGGGTAAAAATTCCAATAAAATAATTGGACTGTTAAAGAGTTAAGCTACGATGAGAGCTAACAGAAAGTGAATGATAAAATGTTCAACGAACTATAACCAGAATCCGAGTCACAGCGTGGACCGGACGCGATGGCTCATTCGGTTCGGCTGTGGTTTAACCAGGACGTATCGGGGCTCGATTCCAATCAAGTTGGATAATTGTTCGTAATCGTGGATATATGTAATGCTCCAAACTGTTCAAAGATCAGAAGTGTGCAGTGCAAATGGTACTGTGCACAAAACAGATCTTTGTAGAATTTCAATAACAATAGTGCATATAGTACCGACTAATTCGTGCTTTCTTCTGTCACGATATTGCCACAATGAAAAATAATTAACTCACACATGGCACATACCGGTACAAGTTTAATTAAACACATTGTCTTAGAATAAATGAAACTAGGTGTGCGTGTGATCCCGAGGATTACTCAAAACGACACAACCATCCCAAAACCACCAAGAGACAGCGCCGCCATGCCTGCTTATTCTTTACGCGATTCAGCATTCGGTCTTGTGCCGGTGTTCTATAATATTATATGATGTTATGAAGCCTAGACACTAGACTCGCTAGACCAAGACATGCCCACATTGTTTCCTTGGTACAAGCATGCCTAAGTAATGCAGCTAACTCTTTAAATTGTAGGAATTATGAACTATGGTGGTATACAATTTGATGTATGACACTGTTATGTCAAGCCCGTATAGGGTTCTTATACGTGTACTAGTTGATTTTTTGTATATATACCATAATAAATAATGTACCATGCCCTGTACTCATGGGCGGTTTCAATTTTTGTGTTCATTTTTAGAGTAATATATATGCCATGTAGGCCACTATAGGCCCTATGTATATTTTATCTGACAATTGTATTATCATTACACCTAAATTACAGTTCGTTTTTATTCAGGCGGTATGTGTCGAGGAAGGCCTCCTACTATTGCCAATGGAAGAATTCTCAGCGTAACGAGCCAAAAATATTATCCTATGGCCATTTACAGCTGCAATCGTGGATACTTGATGAGAGGGGCGGCTGGTGTGAGATGTGGTGAAAATGGCGAGTGGGGCTCTCTGCCATCTTGTGTAGCAAATATTGCTCCTTCTACGCCACAGCTGGACTTTCCGACTCGCCCTAGATCTAGATCTCTGCGAAGCGTCATACACCCAAAGACACGAAGGAGCATCATGAGAGAGGCAACGTCAAGAAACAATTTGGAGAATCCTATGTCCGAACGAAGTATCATGAGAGACGTATTGGCAAAAAGGAACATCATGAGAAAAGCAATATCGGAAAGAAACATCATGAGAGATGTACCGGAGATGGAGAGGAGCATAATGAGAGATGCCACTGATAGAAGCATCATGAGAGATGTATCGGGGAGAAACATCATGAGAGACGTGGGAGATAGGAACATCATGAGAGACGTGTCAGATAGGAACATCATGAGAGACGTGGGAGATAGGAACATCATGAGAGACGTGTCAGATAGGGGAATCATGAGAGATGTAGCGGGAAGGAACATTATGAGAGACACAATGGTAAATAGAAACATAATGAGAGACGTAGTTGATAGAAATATTATGGGTGACAGCCTAGAAGATCGAAACATCATGAGAGACTTATCTGATAGAAACATTATGAGAGACACAATGTCCAACAGGAACATCATGAGAGATACCGAGCGAATGGCGCATCCCAATATCATGTCAGATGTATTGTCACAAAGAAACATAATGAGAGACATTGGACCGTCAAGCAGAAACATTATGAAAGAAGAACAATCACGTAGAAGCATTATGAGAGATGAACAATCTCGCAGAAATATCATGAGAGATGAACAATCTCGCAGAAATATCATGAGAAATATAATGAGAAGTATCCCGTCTTAAATTAACAGCAAGTGTACCAGTAAATAAACACTTCATTTGATAATCTACTTTTGACGGATATTACTGTACATCATTGTAACTTGTTTATAACATAGACATTTGAATCATATAAACTCATACAAACTGAACCTAACGGAGTTAATTGAACTTAACGGTAAGATAATAAATGGCAAATTGGTTCAATATGCGAATAGTTTTTATTTATATTAAGTGAACTGCTCCATGGGGGGGGGGGGGGGAGGGGGAGGGGCTATACTAAAATATTACAAACTTAAGGGATATGTAACACATATGATATTAAGGTTGTTTCAGAATTGATTCTGATCTTAAAGAGTTAAACTATTTATGTGTAATAACTATAAATAAAATCAAGAGCCTCGCCAATGCAGCTTATTTGTGCACCGTCATTGCATTCTTTATTTATTTAGTCGTTCATACAAATAAATTGCGTGTTCTTTTTCTGGAAGGGATTACTTCACTGTATTGTATTTTGTCAGAGATACATTAAAAGTCACATCATCTGTAATTGATGCGTAACACTGATACGAGATATATACACATCTGAAATTCAGTTATTATTTTGCTAATTAAAAGAAGACGAAGCCGAAACATTTAACAGGGGGTGGGTTGTATTTATCAAAATATAGGACTATTGAAGTTACCATGGCCACACGCTTGTACTAAAACATAGTAAGGTGAAACTCACCTTGTCAATGTGTAGTTCGGATATAAAAATCACACAACCCTGATGTGAAACATACAGATATAAAATATTTGATTTATTCTATTTTTTTTATATTTAAATATTTTAAGAAATAAATTCGTGACATCACATATTATCGTTAAAACATTAGTACGGTACGTAATTTCCATATACACCTGTACGCCCTACACTTATATTTATGCGGATAATACGTATAAGAATCCTGATATTTACCTTTTGTGTTATAGGAATGAAAGCCTACATCCTATCAATGCACGTATTTTAATACATATAAGGATAAAAACACATCACCATGTATTAAAAAAAAATAGCACCACATACATGAAAGAACATCACACAAATAAAACGTCTCAGCTTTGACGAGAATTACGAAAGAATCATTAAAATGTCACGTAAATAATTTATACATTTTAATCATCTTATTTTATAGATCCTAATGTCATTTAATTTATATATATTTTAATCACCTCATTTTATACATCCTAGCGGTATGAATCTAAGTGCTGCGATTTATTTATGATTTTTTGTTAAATATTTTTTCTGTTGCATGCCTTCTTGGCTACGTTATACGTTATCATAAAGTCTGAATCATTTCGTTCAAAGGACGGGATAGGTGCTAACACACGATTATTAATCTGATTTAAGAAAAATCTCACCCCCCCCCCTTGAAAATTTTATGCTGCTGGGAGAAATGGGGAATTCGGCCGTATAAGCAAGCAGAACCCGGCAAACACGTACCAAATGTCGACCCAATGCTGGTCAAAATGGTGGACCATTATCTGCGATGCTGGCCCAGCATTAATTTAGTATCGGGTTGAATAGTTTGTGATTTTTCTTATGTGAAATAGACATAATATTAGTAGCCTATGTGAGCATCAAGGCAATGACTAATAGTCTGTCAGTAGATGTTATTCTCTGATGAGCACGCAGCAGACGCTGTGCTGACTGTGTGACTTCCTCATGGAGCCCTGCTGGGAGATTATATTGACCTAACGACATCCTGAAACAAATATAATAAAACGTCAAAATAACCATAAATATTTATTATATTGCATATATAACAGATAAAAGTTAACCTGTAAACAGTAGTAACACGAAAACCCCCCATTATTTTCTAAAGGATATTATGAAAATTGACACTTGACACGTTCCGATGGCCTATTACTGACGTTTACTACTATAGCCACGATTTATCTTTCCATCACACGAACGAGGTATTCTGCCAGCAAACACGGGGCATTCACCCAATGCTGTTTCATTAAAACAGCACTGGGTGAATGCCCCGTGTTTGCTGGGTAGCTGCATGTCCCCCGAGCCTGAGCCAAGGGACCCATAGACAGAAGTAAAATTATATTAAACATTTCTTCTTACTGAAAAAAATACGTTTCCTCTTTCTTTAACTAAAGGCAAAGTTAAATGATTTTACTTTAGTAATATAATCAGAGTGGGGCCTACATGCCAAAATGAGTTTTTCTCTAAATTAGGTCTATCACTTTTTTATCAAAAAATAAAAATAGGCCACCAGAGAATAGTCCTTGGCGCCACAGAACTCGTTTATTCATTACAAGGAAAACTCTGTCCGCGGGTGTATGGGGAGCACACTCTCAAAGTTTCAGAAGTTGAGACAATTGAATAAAAATACGTGAGTCAACCGCACTTACATGGAAAAGCCGTTTATGTCCGAGCGGCAGCCATTTCAAATCTGATCTGTGCTATTTTCGAGTAAAAACACACAAATTAAACACCTTTATTTCCGAGGGGGGAGGGGGCATTTTGAATTTGATCCGTGCCATTTTCGATCTCATCCGGGGAGTTTGTATGTTGAAAACATTGGCCAAGTTTCGGAACAATAAAACAAAAACACGCGAGTCAATCGTGTATACATGGGAACGCGAACGGACGGACGGACAGATGTTATCATGGTTATGGCGACGACAATAACATCCTTCAGCCAAATTGGATAAATGCTAAAAACTGAAGACGTAACGTTTTTGGCTGGGCTGATCACAGAACTCATAGTATATCATTATCATGGCGTCACACACGAATGCCGCCCATTATTGACTCTGGCTAAAAATTAAAGCGGTATCAGTCAATTGATGGTTCATGATTGTTGTGTTTGTGCATGAACTGACTTGACTCCAGCAGACACAATATGTTGAAGCAATGTTCGTTTAACGTTGGTCAACGTCGTGGACCAATGTTAAACGAACATTAATTCAACGTCTTGTGTCTGCTGGGTTAGGTTTCGATGGACAGTGAATAAGGTGATATATGAAGGTTGGGTAAAAACAATGCGCTGGCAAGGCGTGGTCGCGGCCAGCATTTGTACGGCTACATTATGCTGTTTCTGCATGGGGAGCGTTTGGACCGCGTTCCATGCTTACTTTTGTCATCAATTTTTACATTATGCAGCATCTCCGCCCATTACTTTTCGATTAGGAATACTGTAGATCTGGTAATATTCGCGAGGTTTTATTTTTCGCGAATTTCGCGAATAACATTCGGGAAATCTTTAATAGCGCTACTGAAAAGAAATGAAAATTCGCGAATTATAAACTTCGTGAAAATTTAAACACACAAAAATTACCAATGTACAGTAATCGATCCCAGTAAGGTACAACTCTGACAGAGTGCTTCTAAATAGAAGGAAGGTCGTGTTACGAAAAAAAGTTAATATTCTACATACATCTTAAGGAGTATAGCTCCACACAGGATTGCCATCTCCGATATAAGGTTATTTGTAAGCTCATCCCCTAATGACGTTTTCATCTTCTCCAAGTAACGCTCACCTGTAAAAAAAAAGTTATACGTTCACGGTTGTTCAAGTTTTTTTTAAACTTTGATATGGAATACGAACTTTCTGGAAACCGTTACAGAATAAAGAAATTATAATATATTAGAAATATGGTCTCAAAAAATAACTATCTCTCGGTGTGCAAATTAGGAAGACCGATCTTTCAATTCCCTTTTTAGGTACATTTTTTTTTTAAATCTCACCAAACATTTTGGCGGCATCCACGAGTTTGTATGATACTTGTCTGTGTTTATCGTTTTCCTCTGGGTTTAACATATGACGATGATACTCTAATATAAGAAATGCCAGAATTGAGGCGGGATCAGTGGCACAGGATCCGACGTGAATCTTCTCTAAACCCACCATCTACAAAAAAAAGTAATACATGCAGCATGTTTTGATTTGAAGCATGCATTCTCATCTTAAATTTTTGGGCAAGCGTAGCGCAGGAGGTATTTAACAAATTATACACATCTTCATGACGTTCGTGAGATTCACGCTCCGGAGCGCCGATCTTTGGTCCACATCTGCATAGAACTTTGGGCTTGCGCCAGGCGGGTGCCGGTAACAAGCTTGCCAAAGATGTAAAACGTTGACTACCTTAATGAATGCTGTTTTAACTTAGTTTGCGCCAGTCGCAATGTACTCATATAACGATCGAGCGACCAAAGCACTGACAAATAAGCAATTTTGGCCAGTGCGTTGTCGTTTGCTGAGCGTGCGCCAGAATTCGTTGCTGAGTGATTTTTCAGGCACGCTATAGCGTTGGAATAACGCCTACGTAAAGATGTCAAGCTCTGTACTTATGCTGTATAAGCTCAACAAATGTGAGCGCTGTTTGGCGCATGAACGTCAATCCAGCGTCAGACTAACGCTATACCCACAGGCAGTGCACACGCTAGCATACTGGGTAAATTTATTTGTTGTCTTTTCGACATCTTAGGTTCGGTGTAGTCACATATGCACAATCCACGCATTGAAAATTAAACGAGAAGCTCAGTGTTTTGTTGTGAGTGATATGTTTCTTTCAGATTCTTGCTCGCTAGACATGCCTTAGAAGCACGCTTCGGTGCTATATATGAGAGCACATCTGGCAAAATAAGTGGTAAAAAAATATCATATATACTATAATAGAATAATGGTTTTTAGGCTTTGTCGACCGTTGACACCCCCTGACCATATCGCTATTTACCGCCACCCACTATATACCTCAAGCAAAGCTTTGACATTCAGGGATGGTTGTAACGTTAATAAAAAATATTATGACTTTTTTATGCCATAATTTGGCTCTTATTCGATGTTCATCGCAATTTCTTGCTGATGTCTGTGTCCACTACAAGGCAGCACGACACTAACCCAATGTCGGTTCAATGTTGGTCCACCGCTGCCGTCGCTGGCCAGCATTCATTCAACACTGGGCGGAGCATCGTTCTTTGTATGTGCCGGGTGACTACAATGCACGTGGACGAAGGATAAATTGACCCAATGCGGTCTCATTGTTGCACCACCGACGCCGGCGCTGGCCAACATCCATTCAACACTGGGCAGGGCATCAGACGTTGTTCTCGTGTATGTCGTTCCTGTAATGGAAACCTTGAACCATTGCTGGATTAATGGTGGCCCAACATCCGTAATATGGGTACAACCCTCACCCAGCCTTGTGCCACGATCGACGCTACTAGTATCCACTAGGAGGCAGTTATGTGGGTAAATGGTGAACATGTTTTCAGCCTGCACAAAAGCAGAGGTATTGAATACCGAGGCTGGGTTAATGTCCTGTAGACTGGTAGAGGCCTACATTTATTTCGTACAATTCACAACTTGGTGGGCGGGGGCCCTAGGGTAGTGGTTAGCACCGCTGCCTTTCACGCCAGAGTTCGGGGTTCGGTTCCCGGTCTCGGCGGTTTCAAAAAGAAACAAAAATGTTTCTTCCCCATCCATGTGTGAAAGTCAGTATTGTGGGGAGCCTCCGTGACCGAGTGGTAGCGTGCTCGGCCTCAGACCGCCAGGGTTCGAATTTCGAATTCTGTGTCTGGAGGACAGTGTCATCTCAATCATCTCACCATCCTCAGGAGGTTCTCCTGGCCCAGTTTAGCCTATATGTGCACAAAGGTGGCCTAAAGCCCGATTCATTTCATTTCACAACTTGGTTATGCACGTGTTTTGTCTACAACAGCGAACACGTTAGCATAGTTAATATAGGCTTTATTATATTCACGAACTTTCCTTTATCAGGCTCTAGTTACACAGTCTTCGATTATATTCAGGCATGGACGGTGTTTAATTCTACAAATTTATGACTATTGGGAACTGGAAAAAATATCGATATCGGATGGAAAACATGATTCAGTTCCTTATACATTGTCAATATCTACATTGTTATTTCCTATGCTCAAAACATGTGTGATTGTGGTAAAATGAGCTGTTCTCCAGGTATTTTTTGCGCAGGTGTCATTGTAAAACGAATATAAATAGTTTATTCATTCTAAGCTTATGTCATACTCATACATATCCATACACTCAGTCCTATTTGTTTTTTGAGTATATTCATGTCAGTTTTGTTCACGCTGCAGTGTACCAATTATGCCAGTAATGCCTACTTACTAGCTTTGCCCATGCGGAGCACGGGTCAAAGCTAGTACAAATTTATTTTCGTGAAAAGTCTTTCATTGATGTCTGTTTTTGTACAAGCTGCTTTGATATACTATGTACATTTTAAAGATAGAATGTAGGCTACACAAAAACAAGATAAGTATGCCAACACCTATAACTGGGGAACGGTTGGTTTTATATTATACATGTACTGTCATATTATACTGTCATTTATCACTTTATTAAATAATTTAATCCACTCAGATGGTTGACAGGCCTCGTAGAGGTCGTCTCGACCTGTTCCCGTCAACCAAAGGAATTAACATGATGAACGAAATACTCAATTAAAAATAATGATATTGAACAATTTGCATGTTTTTAATTGGAAGTTAAATAAACATAAACATAGTCGCATCATTCACGCAATCAGCGGTGTTCAAATTATATGACAGGCTTCTAGTTGGTAATAACTCAGGAGTCATATACGGAGTCATTACGATAAATTTATTTCATTACGTTCCTAGTGTGATATATAGTATCGTGTTTGTTTAGGGTGATCTATCCATGGCAGCTGTATGCAGAAAATTGATCAGCCGTGGTTAATCCTATGTAACTTTGAATTTGTGGAGCGTAGATATCTTGAGCACTTCAGCCGAACAAGTAAGTCAGCCAAATATGCAGGTTTAGTTGGTTGTCGTTTAGGGTTAGATAAGGAATGGTACGATTAAAACGTGGGGCCTTGGTGACCACTCTAGCAAGACAGTTCTCAATGCGTTGTAATCTAGCGATATCCTTTTCTTCTTTTTTTATGCAGATGGCTTGTGCGTGTCTGGCGGATTTTAGGTGTGTAAATAAGTCATACATACATTGAGGACACTGAAAGAAGTTATGCACATGCACTACTTTTTGAGGCGTTCTCCATGCGGACATGTAAACACATAGCGTTGATTCAGCGTGATCCACGAATCTTTCATGAACGAGTAGCGTATGCTGACGCACGGCCAACGAATGATTTCACTCTGATCTAAATGTGTATACATTGATTTATGCAACTGATTCTTCTAGAATACCCTGAGCATGCGTTATCAACTCAGTAGCGTCATTATATTTCTCACTCACTCACTCACTCACTCACTCACTCACTCACTCACTCACTCACTCACTCACTCACTCACTCACTCACTCACTCACTCACTCACTCACTCACTCACTCACTCACTCACTCACTCACTCACTCACTCACTCACTCACTCACTCACTCACTCACTCACTCACTCACTCACTCACTCACTCACTCACTCACTCACTCACCACTAACTCGCTAACTTGCTCCATCGCTTGCTCGCTCACTCACACACATACATACACACACACAAACACACACACACTCACACACTATGGGATGCATTGTATCATCAATCTTACTTTTGTACTATACAAGTTTAGTTCTGTGATCAGGTTATAATGGACGAGAAGCATGTGACTAACCTTTGGTTCGTAATCCTTGATTAAAATACAATTCGGATTTAAACTTCCATGGATAAGACACTCCTTTCTGGATCTCAACTCAGTCAATACAGGGTATTGTTCTTCATGCTCGTACGGCTGACTTGTTGTAGACTTTCTGCAAACAACCCATACATTACACTGAATATATGCGCGTTGATCAATGTGTTAATACACAACATACATTTTTAAAGGGTCAATTGATATATATATATATATTGCCATGACTTCTTTGTCTGTACAGACGTTAAAGATCAGTGTCGGAAAACGAAAAAGTCAGAATGTTAATGGCATGGGTTAGAGAGGAAATTTACGATAGCTTATTTGCCTCAAATGGTACATGTAAATTTGCTGCCACTAACCCATAATCTTTTTCTAATTGTGCGAATTGTTGCGGAGACATCTTAGCAAGATGGTTTGCTGAGTGGATAGTTGCTATGTGCTCACCAAGGTGCTGCAACGCAGCCTTCTCTACCAGACAACCATCAAACTGCTGCTGAAGACTTTCGCTGCTCAATAAATCCTCAAAGAAAACTGCTCATTCAAAAAAAATAAACGATGGTGTGATACATATGCTATGATAAAGGGCAAAATAGCAAGCATAACCCTTTAAATATGAATGCCATGCAAAACGATTCCAAACTCATAAAAATAAAATATGTTAATTCGCCATTAAAATTATTTCTCTGTCAATAAATCATATTGAAATGTGCGTGCCAAAAAAAATTATTGACGCTATATTATTTTTATGAAAAAATCTGCCTCATTCAGACGTATTATAGGATCCCTAAGCGTGCGCCTTTTACTTGCAGTTAAATATGCGGAAGTGTCTTATTTTAATTCAACCTCGGTGACTTTTTTATCAACAAAGTTATGTAAGATATTTTATATTGTAGCCGTAACCTAAATACTACCATATGGAAAAATTCAATAAGAAAAATGATATCTTCTGACAGTAACACAAATGACCCTGTGTGGTTACATAACGATAACTTTTGCATGTTACTATTTCTGTGTTGCTGTTAAGTATGTGTAAGCAGTAAAATTAACTAAAATATTAATATTGTGTTTATTTTATAAAAATTTTTACAATGTCCCTTATAATACAGTAATTACCGTAACGTAATCACGAAAGTCACCGCTACGTTACGTAATCACAATAATGACTAATATTATGCAATTTTTAACATTATTATTTCTGTAAATGAAATGAAATGAATGGGGTTATAAGCCCCCTTTGTGCACATATAGGCTAAACTAGGCAAGGAGAACCTTCTGAGGATGGTGAGATAAATGAGATTACATTGCCCTCCAGACTCCAGGATCCCCGCCCTATTATTTATGTGTTGCCGTAAAAAGCGCACGAGCTACATGATGCGAGATATTAAAGCTGTGCATATTTTTTTTATATTTATAACGATATACCCTTCAGACGTCGTTTTGCTTCAGAGATGGTAATGATCGTTACGTAATCACAAAAATCACCGTTATGTAATCACTGACATAACAAATAAGTCACAATGTCGAAAATAGACTGTGTTATTTATGTTCCTAAATTAAACCACTATGTAATAAAATACGTCTACATACAGGGGTCTACTATTAGAGTCTACTGTGAAGGGTGAGGTGATGAGACTTTTGATTTTATCACTTCTGAGCCAGATAAAAACATTCATTTGCATCTATAATTAACAAGTGCATCATTCCTTGAACTCTCACGTTTTGTTTTACAGTAATGGTCAAGCTATCTAACACAGCTTGCCAGATATTACACATATTAAAGTCAATGGTGGCAGCTAGTCTAGCTATCTGGAACGGTTTGCCAAATATCAGCTATATTAAAGTAAATAATGGCCGCTAATCGATATTTTGAATTTGATCGAGTTGAAATTTTATCCTTCCATGAAGTCTCAAATTTTGTTTTATAGTAATGGCCTGGCTATCTAGCACTGCAGTTTCTCAGATATTAGGCATATTAAAACCAACAATGGCCACAAGTCGGCCATTTTGAATTTGACCGAGTTGAATTTTTCCAGGGCATATCCCTCCATGAAACCGTACATTGTGTTTTATAATTATGGTCTATCTATCTGGCACGGTTTGCCAAATGTTAGGCATATTAAAGAAAATAATGGCCGATAGTCGGCCTTTTTTGAATTTGATCGAGTTGAGATTTTCCATATGACCATGGTGCATCCTTCCCATCTTTATCTATCAAGTTGTCTGGTACCGACAGACTCCTTGCTATCACGCATATGTGCTATGAGTATACGACCCCCCCTCCTCCCTGGCCAACTCAGACAACCCAGACTAGTTGACCTGAGTGTGACCTTCCACACTGCAGACAGTAAACCTGTGACGTCATAATGAATATTCATGTTGCTCGCACCCTTCCTTTTCATACAGATCCAACGCACACTTGTTGTCAAGGTCAGACCAGTGGTTTGACTGTCAGACCGGATGCGGCAGGATGATCCTTCCATGAAGTATCACATTTTGCTTTATAGCAATGATCTGCCTATCTAGCACGGTTTGCCAGATATCAGCAATATTAAAATAAATGAAGATATTTTGGCCGAGAGGCGCAGGTCAACAAGAGGCCAGCCGGCCACCATAATCCGCCGCCCCGTCCGCATTTTTTCAGGGTGCATTCTTCCCTGAATTCTCAAATTCTGTTTTACAGTAATGGTCCACCTATCTAGCACCTGGCATGTATATAACAGATAATAAAGTCAATGATGGTAGCAAGTCGGATATTTTTTAATTAGATCAAGTTGACATTTTTCAGGGAATATCCCTCCCTGAAACCACACATTTTGTTTTATGGTAAGGGTCTAGCTGTATGATTTTCTAGATATTACATATATTAAAATAAAAAATGGCCTCAAGTAGGCCATTTTGAATTTAATCGAGTTTAATTTTTTTATGGTATTTCCCTCCCTGAAAATGTCATTTCACGTCATAGTAATGGTCTAGCTATGTTTGCCAGATATCAGCCATATTAAAGTCAATAAGGGCCGATAGTCGACCATTTTTAATTTAATTAAGTTGAAATTTTTCAGGGTATATGCCTCCCTGAAACCGCACATTTTGTTTTATAGTAATGGTCCAGCTATCTGGCACGGCTCGCCAGATATCAGGCATAATAAAGTTATTTATGGCCGATAGTCAGCCATTTTAAATTTAATCGAGTTGGAATCTTTCAGGGTATATTCCTACCTGAAATAAAACAGCACATTTTGTTTTATAGTAATGGTCTAGCTATCTGGCACTGTTTGACATATATTCGAGGCGACACCATAATCCCGCGCCACTACTTGTTGGGGTGGGGGGATAAAAGTAGGTCAAAGGTCATAGCCTCCAAAAAACACATCTACACCCCCTAAGTGATGTGTGTGTGCAATATGAAAGTAATCCCGAGATATGCTCCGGAAACGAAAATGTGCACAGACGGACCACCAAACGTCCATAACGGACGCCTAAGCCCCCAACTTCTTTTGTCAGGGGATAAAACGAGGTCAAAGCGGCCATCTTGAATTTTCGATTTTTTTTTAAATTACTTGAAATATACTCAAAGCAGCCCAAAATATTGAATTATAATTATATTGGGTTTGTCCATTTTCAGAAATTGTTAAAATTATCATATTTTCTCCAGGATTTGATTTAACTAAACATCTGCATTGGAAAAAAAATATTAGCCCATTTTATTCAAAATGCATACTGTAAGATGTTACCTTAGCTGGAGAAAAACACGATTCGATTTAGCTAGTTTTTGTGTTATTAGCATAGTAATATTATATAGCAAGATACCAAAACTTCAAGTGATCACTTAACGCACAGAAATGTGATTACGTGCATACCAAAACATGTGATTACATACATTTGTCCATAGGAACCATGTTGGAGAGAAATTTATTTTAAAATAACTCTCTTTAAATGTTACAATATGTTACTTTCAATATAGGGTCTAAAATGATCTAAATATCTTTCAGATTTAAGCTGTTTTTTTAAATCTAAAATATAACGAATATATGCGCTTCCATTTCAATGTGATTACATAACGGGAAATGCAAAGGTCGTTAGTCCTTTATGGCCAATGAAACTGATTGATGCATGCTGGGTAATCGATCTAAGTTATCTTTTTATATGAGTAAAATACATCTGGAAATGCTTTCAAGCATGCCAACATCAAAATTGTGTTCAACCCATGATTACGTGACGCTGGAATTCGCGTATTTAGTTTGTTTATATTCAGTTTGTAATCATAACGTACCGTATTTTATAACACTTAATATCGATCTTATTTTTTCTTGTGCAGTTACCTTCATTTTTATGATGAAATCGTTAGTATCGAAGCTTACATAATTAAATATAATAAAGATTTGCCAATCTACTTACTCACCCAGTCTGTATTGTGAACTAAAATCGTATGGTTCTGGTACAATGCCTGGACTGCAAGTGTGGAATTTCACAAATGTGTTGTATATTTTATCAACGTCATAGCCATACTGTGAAAGGTGAAAATGTATACATTATATACATTATTGGATATTAACTGTGAATCAGTATATATTGTAATACAATAAGCACAATTCTAGTTTACCGGGGATCGACTTTAGAATCTGACGTCAATAGACGTCAGATTCTAACGTCTAAAGTCTGTAATTACTAAAGATGTAACGTTGTATTAAAGTTGTAGCATTTGTACAAGCAGTCAAAGCAATTTTCAAATTATCATCTTATATAAGTTGTAAACTTTTTAGTGGGGAGCTTTAACTGACAATGTGATGAACAAACAGGTTACATGCGTGATAAATTGCACAGTGCAATGTAGGCTTATAGCACTACATGGTACAGTGTGTTTACATGCTTGTAAATAACTACGTGTACATATTGAAGCTTGCGCTGGAACTGTTAAATTCTTGCGCACTTTGTGATCATGATAATACTACCTTTAAGGTACATGTTAGCGTGTTTCAGTATGTTTAAAATCTTCCCCGTTAAAATATTTCTATATAGTGTGTAGCTACCAAGAGGTAATAATGTGCTCGATCACAGACCGCCAGAGTTTCACTTTCGAATGATGTGTCATATTATATGGTCAATGTTGTCTTAATGATCACACCAAGGAAAATAGAAGCAGATTCTATTTTCCTTGGTCACACCATCCTACTTGCCCTGTTTGAGAGCACAAAACGTGGACTAAAGCCCGGCCATTCATGCATTTGGAGCCATTTGGAGCCTACCTGAGCGAGGAATGTATATATAGCGAGGTGATGTTACGTTTGTGGGAGCCGCATTGTGGGTTTTCTTAGCACACAACCAAACTACATGAAAAAGTAATGAGCTTCACGCGATACCCAGCAAAAAAAACAATCATAATAATGCATCTGCTGAGATCGAGTGAATTATCCTGGTAGATGGGGGGCATGTGTATTATTTGTGTATTTGTATTATGGTGTGGGAGAATGCAATATTCTTCACTATCTAGAAGTGTTTATATCTTTGCCTACATATATATTCCTCCACCTTTATACATATCTTTCTATTTATGTATATCTCTGTCTATCTCTCTCTCTATATATATACATTTATTATATAATAGTGTGTGTGTACTATAGAAACGATAGAACACGTTTCATTTTGTCATCAATGACATAATGATGTAGTGTCTTTCACTAATGGTCATTCACTAATCACACGCTTAATGGGGCAGACAGTTCATACGAGGATTCCACTTGATTTATTATTCCACTGAAGTAATTTACGTCTGAATGGATGGCGAGTCTGTATTCTAACACAACGCGTCACGAGACAACAGAAACACCATAAATATGCTGGTGTTTTAGTGACGGTGTTTATCTGCAGTATATTACTATAATAATAATAATAATACTTTTATTGACAAAGAGAATCAGTATGATACAAATGTCAGTGTTATAAAAATAAAAAGTAGTCTATGGTATCAAATAATATTCATAATAAAAAATGCATAGAAGTATATGGTTATGAAAATATACCTTTTACACATTAGACAAAAAATATGTATAGATTTTATGTAGACCTAGGCCTATAATAAAAATACATCTCCTTTCATTTCAGTAGGAGCACTTATAAGCACATTTTGAAGTGATCAGTATTCCCCACAGGAATATTGATCGAAACTCTTTAACATCACAAAAAAAAATTCGGAGAAGTCTAGTTTAAACAGATATATATTTTAAATTTGATTCAGGCTTGCACTTATGTCAGGAATGCAAACTTGTACTAAATGGAATATGTTAAAGAACAATATATATTACAGCATTTACATCTGTTTCATATCTAACTTTACACAATTAATATTTAGCCCCATGCCTTAACAATAAATTTTGCTAATGAAAGCAATACATTCATATTTTGCGAGGTGAGGATTGAGATAAATTTTTCCTTATTTGCCTGAGTCAGGAAATTTGGTATATCTCTCGTAATTTCATCAAATAAAATGTTACGGTTTACTGGGGCGTTGATTGCATTCCGCTCGATAGAAAACTTCTGCTTTCATTAACCCTTAAAGCGCTGAAATGTTTTTGTATAAACATGGATACCAAAGGGTTTTTTTAATTTGAAATCATTATAAATGTCTGAGTTAGCTCTTTCTGCTTCATTTAAATACCTATGTTATGGGTCTATCACAACTATAAATTGTTTAATTCCTTTAGTGTGGGGACCGTCTTTATACGTCAGAATCGTTCGTCTCTCGTTCCCATCATTTATTTTTAATCTACCAATTGCTTGCACTGTTTTTAACGTATTACATTGTCACCCGGTCGAATAGTGGTGTAAACCCTTCTAACGTAAACACTTTCAACTTAGCAAAAAATCCAGGACACCTAATTTTCTCGGGGGAGGGGTAGTAGTCGGGCTTCAAAAACAAACAACATGAATATTGCTCAATATTGCTACACGAAAATAGTTCGTTTAAGGAATGCATTTTTTGATGTTTTTAAATTTGTCTAAACAACAGATTAAGACCACTAATTTCAAGCTAATAATTTTCGTTTTCTGATTCTTTTGTGAAATCAATTGGATAATAACCTTATATTAACCATATATTATACATATCTAATAGAAACATTATTCATAGTCCATTTCCATTGTATTATAATGAATCCCAGTAATAAAAAGTAAGTCCCAGCATGAGACGTTGGCCCAACATTGGCTTACTGTTTGGCCCAGCGTCGTAGACGGTGGGCCAACAGTAAGCCAAAACCAAAGTTGGGCCAACGTCTCCTGTTTGCTGAGATATCCCTCACAATTTACGTCCTTTTATACACACCATTTATTCCCTGGTATAGAAACATAACGTAAATATGAGAAAAAGAGGTAATTTTGGTAATATCTTCTTGATTATTTAGTATAATTACGCGTTTTCTAAATTATTAGAAATCCAAGATAGACTAAGCCTACCATATTAATACATTTTATATACTTAATCATTATTACAATACTGTTGTCATTTATTTTTTCAGCTCCGTCCCAGATTTCTAACCTTCTAAAATTAATTTCTAAATATACCTCTCACATAGGCCATTTTACATTTTCATCTACCTTTAAGGGATGCCAACCACATGCATTAGTCTAGGACACGGCATTAGAATGCTGAGCTGTTCAACAAACAAGAGCCGATGATCCGATGTTGATGTAATGTTATGTCACCGTCGCAACGATGGTCCAGTATTAAAGCAACATTGAGTTAATGTCTCGTGTTTGGTGGGCCAAGTACTGCAACTCTTTGTTATTTCTGGAAATGGCAAATGTTTCTGTTATAGTTACATAATATTATGTGCAGCATATATGGACGATATCAGCATGGATTTCAATACTTACCGGTGGTGAACAGCCCATGCATATCAGGTGTGTTGTCACAGCTGTGTGTGCCTGATTCATTATGGATAGTGATAAAGGGGGAACAGAGTATCCTCTATAACCAGATAACCCTTATAAAATTGAATTATTTGTGTATAAACCATGGAGATCAAGGTTTTTTTAATTTGAAATCATCATAAATGTCTTAGATACATCTTTTCGCTTCATTTGAATACCTATGTTATGGGTTTACGGCCATTATAAATATGTAATTCTTTCAGTGCGGGGACCAACCTTAGACGTCAGAGACGTCTGCTGACGTCAGATTCTGACGTCTAAAGACGGTCCCCGCGCTGAAGGCGTTAATGCTCGGCCTCAGACCGCCAGGGCTGGATTTTAGAATCATGTGTCTGGAGAGCAGTGCCATCTCATTCATCTCACCATCCTCAGGAGGTTCTCACGACCCAGTTTAGCCTACATGCACAAAAAAGTGGCATAAACCCCTATTTATTCATTTTATGTTCTTTAACCTGTTAATATAATAGGGCGAGGCCCCGGTGCAGTCCCCCGCTCGAATAGACTATTCAGGTTTAAAATAAAATGTTTCTTCCCTGCCCACTCGTAAAGATTCAGTTATTTGTCAAAGGAGCACATATTCCACGTACAATAATTAAGACAACTACGGCGCCCAGTTTTTTACATGTCTGGATCCGCCCTTGAATAGCAGTGATAACAAGTACTAAAACTGAAATTAGTCTTACGACACACATGGTGACAGCTACAGGTTGGTTTTCTAACGAAGCTCGTATACATTGTACCATGATACCATCTGCTGACACCACAGCTTGCCCCAATTCTGTCTTCAAGCAATCTCTGTACAGTGATAACGTCTGAAGGGAAAAAAACAACTACTGATGTAATATACCGATGGTGAAGGTGTAGGCCTATAGGCTATAATCACATTACCTGATTACCTGATTACTGTATGATAATAATGTTTCTCATTTTACCATTGACATGATCAACCTTTACAATACTAGCTAGTAGGGGAACTTGCCTAAGACGCCCACCCCTAAGGATCGGAGCCTTTTGCAGCCAGCATGTCTTACTGGTTACCAAATGAAGATCAGCAGCTGATTCTGGATAGGCCCTATAACCATGCACGGCCAGTAAAATTCTTAGGTCTTTACTCTGTGTATTTGATGAGATATGCCGGAGAACATTTTTTGGAGCAAAGTGGGCGTTTTGGGAACGTCGTTCTTAAGACGCCCACCCCTGTGCAAAAAACGCCCGCTGCTCTTTCTCCATTACCACATGAAGGCACAAAACGCACACCCTGAAACAAAACAACCAGGTGGGCCTTATAGGGACATGGATGGGCGTTTTGGGAACACTTGCCTTGTGCATGCTAGATCAGAGCCTCAGGGGGGGGGGGGGGGCGTTATAGGAAAAAATTGGAGTGGGCTTTTTAGGCACATGAGAAAATATTAGAACATGGTCATTTCCTGAAAAGACCTCATGCCAGGCTTGTCATTCACGTTAAAAATACTCAAGAAAGATGCCTTTGCAAGACCCTTCAAATTTATCTATGCTATCTATGATAAGGCATAGTCACAGTTCAAAATTGTGCAAAAATAACATCAAAAAGTATCACTTTACATTTTAGTTTGGCACATCAAAGCTGTCTATACAGCCAAGTTCTGCACAAGGAAAGTCATGACGTCATAAATGAACTAAACACTCGCACATGGGTGGAATTATTCTGAGAAAGTGGTGGGTGGGCGTTTTGGGCAAGGTGGGCGTCATAGGCAAGTTCCCCTACCATCTCACAAAGTATAAACCCAGCAAACACGAGACATTGAACCAATGCTTGAGCATTGTTGCAACGTCGCAGACGGTGGGCCAAGATTGGTCAAACATTGGTTCAATGTCTCGTGTTTGCTGGGAAGGGCACTGAGGTAGATAGGACTATCGAACAATATATATAGCCTACTTGTAACGATGGAAATTACCTATATATAGCTGATTATCTCTGCTTCCAGTGAAAGAAAAAAAAATGTCGAAATACAACTCTCCATTAAAGCAGGTCAGTCGTTGCGCTTCACTGATTCATAATATTTACTTCTGACGTGACCTCACTTCGTAGAACGTTGAGCATGCTGCGCATGCGGGTGGGCCTACAACGTATCCCCAACGAATTGTGACGATCCATCTACTTTAACAATAATGATAAGATTACTCTTTCAATATAAACTGTTAATTAGGGCATACTCCGTTTTATATCAAAATGCATTTGAATCACAATGACGTTAGTTCGCATGAACAACAAATAACGTGGTGGGTGAGCCTATACATATGATCGTTTCAAAAATGTTTATATCACCTTTAGTGGGTCCTTTCCATTATATCCAACTAGATACGTCAATAATTTCGCCTTATATTCGGCTAGGAATGGTGATTTAGCCATTATGGTATTGTAATTAAAGACCTCTCTCCAAAAAGCTCTGCAAAACCAAAGAATACGAAGTTGGGCTCCCAGGTAAACTATATTATAGTTAACTCAATGTATACAATCATGTTAAACTCTACTGCCACGCTCGACGCTGGTGGTATGGTTTAGTATACTGCTATACTATAGAGCGCATCAGCGCACGTCAGTGTCTGCAGGCCTCTATAACCTATAGGGCCTAATGTTATTCATATTAATTCACATTCATGATAATTTACATTCAACAAAAATATATGCATATTCATTGAACATCTAGCGTATCATTACTATATACACGCAACAACATAATAGTAGAATAATGCCTACCTGACTCACATCCAATCTCATTCATAATAGGGGCCTACTCACTTATTATAGATAGATATTTGTAAGTTAGGCTTCCTGTGATGGACAAAGTTCATCAATGATAAGCCAACATATCAACACGTACACATGTGCTGTGTAGACCCTAGTCTTATTAATATATTACCCCTAATTTCTAACTCGTTGCAACGGTGGTCCGACATCAATCAAACCTTGCGTAGGCCTACGTCAACGTTTTGTTTATGCCGGGCTGTTGCAACATATTATCATAGATTAACCATAATTATATGGTTAACAGTTAATCTCTGATATTATGCAAGAGACGTAGGCCTACGTTCGCAAAATAACGTTAACGACGTCGTGCTTAAAACATATCGGAATTTGTACGCGGTGCTAATCAGTCCCTGGCTAATTGTTTATTGTTAATTGTCAATGTCCGACGCATTTGAACAGTTTTAGGGAGCTTTTTTGTATAATTATTCAGATGTAGGCTACATCGAGCACGTTTTGAGCTGCCCCCCGCCACGCTCGTGACACTTTGAACTTAAGGAGTGTAATTCAGATCGCAGTCTCTATTTTTAATACCAGTAGTAGCCTATGAGACTATGCCAACGGCGATAATAACGTCTGATGATCAAAGATATAACACGATCACAGATAAAAGATACATTAAGTGGATATAATAATAAAAAACATCTCGGGCCCCTGCCAGCCTGGGGCGCATATTACAAAGAATCCTAACTTTTTTCCTATCTCAACTTTCTCTCATTTCCATTAGAAAAGTTAGGATTGGTCAGTGGCTTCTTTTAGGAATCAATAATATCCCACAGACTGGCATTCGACCTTTGTCTGAGCAAGGCGTGCCTCATGACTCCATGATAGTCTAACATGCTGAACTAACATTACAGACCAGTCGGTCCCGGTTTGAATTTGTGAGAGATTAGGCATATGTGTTCAAAGTTGGACAACATGGCAAATTACGGATGTATCATAGGCCTATATATTCTAATACGATGCACCACGCGGTACCCTGGGGTATATACCAAATAGAAATCCGCCATTTTGTTTAATTAGGCCTATTTAATTAGGCCTAATTAATTTTTCAGGGCTGTACCCTGGGTACCAAAAAGTGTAAAATAATTTTAAAAGAGGGCAAAAATAGATGTGAAGCGTTCTTATTTTGCAAAATATTCTTGTTTTAGGGGCATTTTCGTCACTAAGACTATTGGTTAAAACATCTTTCAATGTCGGCCGCACTCACCAGGTGGCGCTGCTAATCACGCGGTACCCCGGGGTACAACGGTACCCCGGTGTACCGCGTGTTGCAGCATATAATTAATTGCATTGTAAATTCACGCATGGTACTGTGTGCCGGACTGTGTAACAACCAGGACGAAGTAGCAACCAATGTTGTTTCAATGCTGTGCCAGCGTCGCAGACGCTGGCACAGCATTGAAACAACATTGGTTCAGACCCAGCGAACATGACATATTGAACCAAAGTTGTTTTCATTATGCCGTAGTCGGGGCACAGGACACAACATTGGTTCCGCGAATTTCTTCATTTGAGGTGTGAGGATCGCCCAGCGCGGGGCCCTGAGCGAAATTAACGTGGATACACTGGTCTCAACCTTAACTCGACGAAGCCGCCATTAACCTGATCGCCTAGTCACATTGAGAAGGGAGAAGCAATGCTGTTTCTCTGAAAAAGCCAACATGGGAACAGCGGGGTTCGAAACCGGGACGCATGCATGACTGGCGAGGCAGTCAGGCGCTCTAGCCATTGCGTCACGTCCCCTTCTCTTTCATTTGTATTGAGGTCTACCAGGCCTATACATTATTATATCCTCCTGCATTATTATATCCTCATTATTATATACATTATTATATCGTCCTCGTTGTTACATATAGGCCTAAATGGCCGGCGTGCAGTTGGCTTGATTATGGTTGATCACTGGAATCAACGAGCTTGTAGGCCATGCATTTCGATCTTTCTGTTTATTGCGATATTGTTTCATAGTACCGGCCACGACGCAAAACTCAATAGCTCGATATGAAGAAAGAGTAATCCATTATTACGCGCTGACAAGGATTTTCATCTTTATAGTCGTCGTAGCTATTAAAAGGATTAATAATTATGAAGACATATACTACTTCAATAACTTTAATAGCCTTTATGATGTTTTAAAGAAAAGAACACTGACGACGGCAGCGGAACGACTTCTGCTTAACCCTTACAACGCTAAAATATTTTTATATTGCCTACACCATGGGCACCAAAGTTTTTTTTACAATTTGAAATCATCATAAATAGCTTAGCTTTCCGATTCATTTGAAAACCTATGTTATGGGTCTACGGCCATTACAAATGTTTTAATTCTTACAGTAATGTCTACAGACGTCAGATAAGTCGGTCCCCGCGCTGGAAGGGTTAATATGCGAAAAAATAATAGTTTATGGGGAACTTAATTATGACTGATTGATTTGTGACATCAGGTACTAGTATGTTACTGTTAAAATGTCGGGCTATAATTCGTCCTCTTTGATATATATGAAAGGGTGTGTCTGCCACTTTGCAAAGTGGCAGACACACCCTTTCATATCCAAATGACGAATTAACAACCCGTTTTATATATGTGGGCCAACGTGAAAAAACAAAGATATCTAAAAATGTTGAATTCTCGCTGTCTCGAACGCCAATTTCTGTATTGAGTTTAGCTGATTGTTCATCCTCACACATAATAATGTGCTAAAATACTGGTTACAAGTAGGACTACAATTATTAATCTAAAGAAAAATTTCAGTACAGGCTAATACCCATATATATCACTGATATTCGTGACGAATGTAGTAGATGTGATTTAAACAAAATATGCCTAATAATAATAATAATTATTATTATTGTTATTGTTGTTGTTATTGTTCTTGTTGTTTATAGTGCAAATGTCCGAGAAAAACACTCAGTGAGCTAATAGCCTAAATAACATCACCAGGACAAAATCAACATTATAGAAAACTAGTCGTAGGCCTACTACCCTCCTCATCACAAAGTGGCGGATACTACCTTTTTATCAGCACCAGCCCAAATGTAATATTTCTATCTAGTCTTTTTTTTCAGGGAATGTGATCATCTTCATATTTTCTCATCAAGTAAAAACATCAAAGTATTACTAGACCTCTATAGGCTCTAAATAACGTCGGTGATTTTAGTGTTTCACATAATAATGATTGAAATGAATGTGGTTCGAACATAGTGACAATAAATATTCACCCAACGCAGCTATATGGTAATTGGTGATTAGGCCTAGTCGACGATATCCCTTTTGATGTTGGCCCAATTCTGCTTTAAAAATCAATTTTAAGACAGATTGTTGCATTAATATTTTATAAATAGATGTGGTATTTCCGCACAATGGATTTTTTAACAAATGTGTTTATTTTAAAAAACAAAATAAAATTTGAGCAAACAATTAGCGATATATGTAAGCGAGGCATGTATTACAGTTTACTCAAGAGCCTGGGGCTATCGGTTTCGAGTTTCGTCCGACTTTCCTTTGTGCACATATAAACACTGGCACTATCTATTAAAATGAAGAGAATGAAGGAACAACGCATGACAAATAAATTAATAAAAACGAGCAATACAATACCATATAGAGTATACATATAAACAATATATTTGAACAGTCAATAAAATCTTTGTAAAAATCGCGACATAAAAGCCCACGCAAGTTTTGTTACGCTGCTGCTTATTACAGAATATGCTCAATAATCCTACACTAAAAACATTTCCATGAAACGATCTGAATTAGGTAGCTCGTACCGAAGTCTCTGGCATTGCATTATTAATGTTTTCAATTGTCATCTGGTCTGACACATGAGCCACCGCTCTTTGTCTTTCCATTCGTCCAATATCTGCCGACTGGGCTTCGCTTATTTATTTAATATGATCTTTTCCGCATTGTTATCTCATTGTATTTGTCAGGGCATCATTTTGCAGTGTCGCATTAGTGTAATAGTATCCATTATGGGAAATATGTTCGACTTTTAGATCTGACAAACGCATATTATCAGGCTACTCACAACTAACATTGAGTTAATGGCCGCGACAATGAATAAAGTGCTGCTCCTGGGCTTGTAATGTAGGCTTATGAACACATGTATGTAAACAGGCGTCCAAAACACGGGCCGGTGAACCGATGTTGTTTTACTGTTGGGCCAGCGTCGCAGACGATGGACAAAACAGTATAGGGGAGAGGCGGGCAAAGGGGGCCGGTGGGCAAAGGGGCCATCAATGATATTTTAATTATAAGGTGTTGTATGAAATATTAGTGATGTCATAGCTATGAATTGTGAATGTGTGTATACAATAAACATAAATAGACATCTCATACATATCGCAGATAAAAATAATAGACGACGGGAGGTTTATGGCAACAATCTTATGAATATAACCTTATACATGTATATCTGTATGAATCGCTTGATTAATGTATGCGATTTCTTCTGAAAATCAATTGTTTTGTGTGGTACATTATATCGCCTTTGTTTTCTAGTCATTACTTCAGTCAGGAGATTACTTTGGGGAGAGATAATAGATTTAGTTTCCCACCTCTACCCCTTGGGCAAAGAGAGCCAGGGCAAAAGGGGCCAGGTCATTTCAATACAAAGACTATAGGCTACAGCATGGCCCCCTTTGCCCGCTAAATTTCAATGGGTGCATTTTCACAAAGTAATCCCAGTGAACGAAAGTATTTAGTATATTAGGCTACTTAGAATTATGTGGGGGCGGGGGCCCTAGGGTAGCGGTTAGCACCGCTGCCTTTCACGCCAGAGTTCGGGGTTAGGTTCCCGGACTCGGCGGTTTAAAAGAAACAAAAATGTTTCTTCCCCATCCACGTGTGAAAGTCAGTATTGCGGGGAGCCTCCGTGACCGAGAGGTAGCGTGCTCGGCCTCAGACCGCCAGGGCTCGAATTTCGAATCCTGTGTCTGGAGGACAGTGTCATCTCAATCATCTCACCATCCTCAGGAGGTTCTCCTGGCCCAGTTTAGCCTATATGTGCACAAAGGTGGCCTAAAGCCCGATTTATTTCATTTTTTATAGAATTATGTCCAACAAAGCATGTCACTATATACATCAAATGAAAGGGTTTTTTCATATCTGTTTTATTAAGCTTTCTTTGGTGTACACACTTGGGTATCAAAATAAAAAAAGTTTCCAAAGTGTGGGTGGCCCCCTTTGCCCAATGCGCTGGCCCCCTTTGCCCAAACTATTGCGCAAAGGGGGCCACTTTGAGAGCAAATATATTTGGCTTATAATTAAAATGAGGTATCCCTGAAACATTAAGTGAGTCTGCTATATGTATCTACCTTGCATGTAGCCTACATAGAACAGTCATTGGTTTTAAAAAAGTTTGAATATTCTCCTTAAATACCATAAAAACGTTAAGTGGCCCCCTTTGCCCGCCCTTCCCCTATATATAGCAACATTGGCTCAACGCCTCCTCGGCAAACACAAAACATTTGTATATTATTTATACAAGGCCATCTCAACGTCATTGACGTTGATCCAACATTGTACAAAATGTTATTATAAACACTGACAAATGTTTAGTGTTTGCTGGGTCGTGCTCTCTGTGATGGTCCTACATATCTGTCTACGTTGACTTTATGTATGATCTAAAATCGAGGAGTTTTTCTAAATATGTCAAATCAAACTGTTTTGATGTTCTATCTGGTAGGCTTATAATAAATAATGCGAGTAGGCCCTATCTAAGACTGTGTCAACAATCCCGTTTTCAGCGAAAACCCATGGGGGACAATAAGCTCTACAATTAGTCTGATATTTTGATTAGGCCCTTTGATTAGGCCCTTCGTAGACCCGATATAGTATTATGAGTGGTGATTATTGAAGAAAGCTGTAAGCAGAATGGTTTGTGGTCTTACATGTGGCCTACAACTGGTCTGTTGCGTGTCTTTAATCATGTTAACTCTGTCAATCTCACATAAAACCTCACAATTTAGCGTTCAAATCCTCGAATATACGAGTTCAGTGTTCGATCGTATCAACAGCGCCTGTGGATGTGTTAGTCCGGTAAAATATCGAACCTAGAGCATATTTCAACACAGGTGTTTTAAAATTGTGTCGCTCACATGCTATCGCTACATATTATATCCAAAATTAGCTAAAATCCGACTCGGGGGATGTCGTTAATTATTAGTAGGCCCCTACATGTATAAAAAAGCTCAATGTGACGAGATCACAATGCGATATTCTATAATAATGCCCTAATTAATAATAAAATTCACTTTTTCATGACTCCAGCACTAACATTTACACGGTTCTAAGTGCATTTAATTGCAATAAAATTAAATTATATGTAAATAACTGAGGACAATTGTCAAATTTATACAACATCCGTTCATCGGAAAGACAAATAATTAGCACTATGACTCAATGAAAAAGATGTCTCATGAAAAAGATAGGATTCTATGTATCGCTAAAAAAATTGTTATTAATTATTCATAAGAAACCCCAAGGATAATAAAACAACCAAAAAATGAAAAAAATACTACTAATAATACATTTGGGACTGTTTTGTGACTTCACGTGGATATTCATAAAGTCATTTTGTAAAAAAATGGGGTGTTTTAGGTGGTCTTAGGTACTTTCTGAGGGCAGAGGTGTCCCGCTGTTCGTACACAGTGGATTACTCCTTTAATTGGTGTATTATTGTCAATAATATCCCTTTACCTGCGCATATATTTATTTGTTCATGACGTTCAGAAGAGATTTTCATCCATTTTAGCCATGTTTCCTAAATCCCATAAGGACAAAGTAGTTGGCCAACAAAGATTCATATGATCATTAAATGGTTATGTTGGAGTCCAAATCTATCTTCACTTCACCACCGATTAATTTATGTATAGGCCTACTACATGCATGTTGTACTATTCCATAACATTTACTTACCATGATAATATCCTAAAGCGACACAATCAGGCTAAAATCATTTAAAAATCTGTCATTTTATTTTGGCTTCCTAATATGACTATATACTATATGCTTCGTGAAGTCACAAAACAGTCCCGAATTTTGATGATGCAGCATTCTATCTGTTTTTATCACTTGTTTTTTAAGTTTATACATGACATGATAAAGAGTTACTAAATTGTTAGTAATTTGTATTTACTATTTTTGCCAAAAATCCAATACATTTCGATCAAGGAATTATGGTAGGCCTACTTGACCTAGAACTACGAGAGGGCAGCCGTATTTTTTTACTAAGCTCCTCTAGGGTCTCTATAGTAACACCTAAACAAGTCTAATCTCAACTCGTTGGGAGGGGGGGGGGGGGTATTTTTGTGCCACGCCCTTTTTTGGTGTCAGTGGGGATGTTCAGTGTGATAAAAGTGTCCACCTCTGTATATACTTGACCGATTTGTATGACTTTTGTGTCGTTTCGTACAAGACTTGATAAGATAAACTGATATATATTATTTGATAACCTTGAAGGGTGAATTTATATGTCAATGTCAATAAAACAATTAACACTTTTACATGGTTTTGTATTTATTTTTCTACAATGCAATACTTTACACATATGGTAAAATCATAAATAGGTGTGCAATTGGAAAAAACATATTCTGATATTATCTAATTAGCACAAATACAAAATGGTCAGAACTGAAAATGAAACCTAAATCATAAAAATGTTGACTTTTGCCACTAATTGGCCTGTTAAAGATACTATAGTCCACCACGTAGCTTTATACATTGTCAAGCTATGTCAGATGCACCAACAGCTTTAACAGATTTTTTGTTAAAATTATTTAGTCAAGGCCTAATAGTAAATTAACAACATTAATTAACACCCACCACCAGGCAAGATGTTATTTTTTACATCTATGACTAAACATGGGTAGTGGGCAAGTAGTAGCCTACATTTTTATAGAGCTTTATGAAATAAGATTTTACAATTGGAAAAAAATGTAATAATTTATATTATCTGCACAAATTTAAAATTGCCGCTCATGCTTTTTATTCAGTTCGGTTATGTACTGCTACTTGACACCGGATTCGAAATGTCAACTGTCCCGGAAGCTGATAATTATGGTTTAGCAAACAGCCATTCAATATATTCATATGTTTGAAGAAGTTTGTAATGCTGTCTATGTATTATGGTACGATGTATTATAAAGTGCACTTGATGTATTTTAAATATAATAGGGCATAGTCACGGTAGTGCCACCAAAGGTAATATAAAGTCACGTTCTTTCTATACACAGCTGATGAAAAGGGAAAAGGTAATATAAAGGTTTTATAAAGTCACGTTCTTTCTATACACAGCTGATGAAAAGGGAAAATCGAAATAAGCAATTTAAGTAATTCTATAGGGCCTACTATGCAAAAAAAAAAGATTAAATTAACAACCCTTTTCTACACTATAATAACATTATAAACACAATTAATGAAACACATCGCAGAAAATATTTCTCAACGTTTCAAACGATTTTCACACTAAAATATTAAACTCTGCTGGCCAAATTAAATTGCTAAATCTGACGAAATACAGCGTAATATTAGCTGTAGGCCTACGGTACCTAGCCAATCTAGTGGACTGTGCTTGTGACCTTGAAGATGTTTTCAAATCATTGGCTTTATTATATAAAAGCTTACATAAACTTTTTTTAAATCTTTATTTGTTATATATATGCACTAGTTTCAACACATTACCTCTCTGGGGAAGTGTCAAAAGAAGAAAATAGCCTTATAAAAAAAATAATGATTACTCGTTTTTGTTTGCAAAAAAACATGTGTTAATTTAATTTGTGCCTCGGTAACATCAATTATTACACTACAATATTGTTGTATATATAATTATACCGTTAAATATCTACCAGGTAAAATTTGAAATACTTGTTATGGTTTGTGGCAGCTACAATTGTACAAATAACTATGTTCTCATTTTCACCGGAGCACTCTTTAACAACGGCAAGAAATGGTCCTCAAAGGGTCTTTCGGACACTTTTTTTAAAGGGGGTGATGTGTTCAAAATAAAAGCTGATGAGCCAAAGAAACACAGAATATGCCACAAGACCTATGTTCTTCTAGAGGTGTAGCGAAATCTAAATTTTCGGAATCAGCCCCAGGACTATTGGATATTATCCTATTTAGGAAATCATCCAGGGCTCCCAGTGAAAAAATGTTCTGAGAAACTTTCACAAAGATCGGATGAATTTTGGCGACAGTAGAGCGCTTACATCAAAAGACAAATAATAATAATAACAACAAAAGACAACACTATAATAATAAGTTTCAACCACATTAGTGAGTGGATACTTAATAAATAATAACATTTACAATGCTTTATTGACATAAAGGGTCGACAAACATTTTAATTTTGAGTATATAAAAATACAAATAATTCTTGAATCATGTTCTATCTTTCTGTTTTGACAGCACTAATTCACGGAGATTGTCTTCACTCTCCTTCATACTCCGTTCCAGGTGAGTTTTTGTTTCCTGTAACGATAACACAGTTGTGAAATGCAGCTACATTTGGTAGTATATTGGTGCACATAAAGGACGTAAACAAGAGCGCTGACGGTAACGATATCCCCCGCCATTAATTAAAGTCAATAATGGCCTCAAAGTCAAATGTTAAAACTTGAGTCAAATGTCATAGTCCCAAAAAAGGCACATCTACACCCCTAAGGGATGTATTTGTGCAATATGAAAACAATCCAGCAAACGGTTTCTGACATATTGTCCGGAAATTGATCATCTGCCATCAATCAAAGTCAATAATTAATGGCCTCAAAATCGTAGGTCAAAAATTAGGTCAAAGGTCACAACCCTGAAAAGGCATATATACACCCCCTGAGAGATGTGTGTATGCAATATGAAAGCAATCTGGCAATCGGTTTCCAAGATATTGTCCGGAAAGGAAACATGGACGCACTGCAGCACGCCCAAACATGGTGATGACGGGGGATAAAAATTAGGACAAATTCCTTCATGACATGAGGCTGTATTGGCATGCAATACAAATTTCCTATTAATGCTAGTAAACTAGAAGCTATCTTACAAATTCTCCAAACACGAAACATTGGGTACTCAAAAAACAAAGGTATGCAGAGTTCACGCGAGGGAGCCCTGCTCAGTACCAAAGAAAATGTTGTTGGCAAATATTTGGGCAAAATAACAAATGCAAACACACAAAATTTAAAAATCCGAGAAAACCCTACAGGGGAAGACCCCAGCCTCCACACCGTTTTGGACCCCCCACTCAAACATTACTGGCGAAAACCCTATGATGGTCAATATAGCTACTGAAAGTTGGAAAACCATTTTCAGTTAAAAAAGTCGGATCTGAAATTTACATCATATTGTATAAATTATTGCTGCATATGGTGCATCTGAAAGCAAGCAAACTGGAATCGAGGTGGGTCATTATCCTGCGTTAACATTTGAGACAGATTGGGAAAAAACTTAATATATGTGTGCAGTAGATTTTTGCAAGAAATTTCGGACACACAGACACACACACACACACACGTGTTTTGTGAACATGTTTTAAAACACATTATTGGAATGAGTTCCAATAATGTAAAATACATAGCATTTCAAACTAGTTACACATGTACTTACCTCTATTTTCTTCACTTTCTCATCACATGTAGATATTTTTATCTCAAGATTTTTGTCCACTATTTCTCTTGGCTGTAGCAAGAACCTGTGGTCAACAGTATAATTTACTAAATTGCATTTGTCAATATGGCAATCAACCAAGCACCTATAATTTTGAAAAAGTTAAAAAAGACTATTAATGAGATCATTTGACAAAAATGAAAAATTAAAATTGTCAGTGCTACTGATTAACTTTTTTTAATGTAAAAGTAAGTACCTGTATTATCCCTCATTTTTAAACATAAAAAATATTTGGAAAAATCACTGAGTATCGCAATTTCTGCTACTAATCAATTTGAATTACTTGCATTATTTTAGCATTTAATATACATTTGCAGAAAATGTTGTTAACTGTAACAGACAAACACATATTCAGAATAACAATAAAAAGAGACTTTTAATGTTATTGTTTTACATAATATGTCAGGGTTTATTTCAGTGCAGGGGGTTAACACAAAAAATATAATTGATCATTGATGGGATGATTTTATGGGCTGAATATATCTGAATATAGCCCAGAATTTATCTCAAAAGGTCTCATATTTTATAATTTTGAGGGGCGAGATCTCCCACACCCCCACAGCACTCACTCTGCCCTAGTGAGGTGTCACAGGTCGCAGTTGCCTTGGGGCCATGGAGCTAGTGCCTTCTGGACATTTCACTTATAAATTTCTGGAATAAAACCCTGGACTAAACCCTGGAATAAAACCTGCAAATAAATGAAATATGTGGACCCTGAAAGAGGAGGGATAACACCAACACCCCTCACTCCCCAGCTACGCTCCCCTGGTGCGCAACCCATCCCTCGTATTGGTAAACACTAAAACAATCTGCATTCATTATGTTCCTATTCAACTTCTTGACAGCAATCGTGGTTATGTCCACCCGGGGCTATACATGTATACAGCCATGTGCACATGAATTATCAATCAACATAATTTGGTAATATTTGATCTAATCTTTGTACCGGGTATACTTACATACGACCAACTCCTTCATAAGTCCTCACATCTTGTGGCAATTCACTAAGTTCTTTCCCCACAAGTTTTGAGTGCATTACACTTCGACGCAGCTGCTCTATTTGCATATCTGAAACTTTCATCTGCTGTTGTGTCGTAACCATCTTACTTTGCAATTCCTGAAAAGCCTGTGTGAATGAAAAAAAATCTTGCTTATTTTCAAACATATCATCAAGAACTGATTGCGAGCGCCATATAATTATCTAATTATTATGAACTGCCTAATAATTAAGTTTGAACGTCATCGTCCAAACTTGGTTGTTGTCACTAGAAGACTATCATCATCTTATTAATTTACGCACGATTTTGGCCGCGCTATTTCTCACTCAGTTTACAAGTAATCGACTTCAAACTTTGGCACAATGATCCTTATGTATTGACTTGAGTTGCTATAGCTTTTCTCGGCGATCTGCCTAGTGGATCCGGACCTGATCCAGATTTCATAGATCCACTATATGGATCACCATTGACAATTTTTGAAGCGCTATTTCTCACTTAGTTTACAAGTAATCGGCGTCAAACTTTGGCACAATGATCCTTAGGTATTCAGGTACCAGGCTATAGCTTTCAGTGATCCTGCCAGTGGATCCAGAATTGTTCAGGATTTTGTAAATCCACTATGTGTGCTAATGTTGGTAGAGTGATTTACATGTCGGTTGATCGATTCAATGGGAGAGTCGGTCAACACAATGTGTCTTTGTTATGTGGACGCCGCGTTATGGTGGTGGCTTGTACTGGGCTTCCCGTCCGCTTTGACTCTCTAATTACCAGGGGGAAATAATTAAAATACATATGTATATATCCAATAATGTTTCAGTGATGGGCCAGCATCGCGAACAGTGGCCCAGCATTGAACCAACATTGAGCGTTTGATATCAATAGTAGCAACATTTTAAATGCCAGATTTAAATATCAAAATAACAGTTGCAATTGCAGAGAATTGTTCCAAATGTTCTAAATGTCTCAAATGCCCGAAATGTGCAAATGTTTCAAATGTTCCAAATGGTCTAAATGCTCCAAAATTTCCAAATATCGCAAAAAGTCGCAAAAGTCAAAGTCCAAACTTTACTGTTACTTGAAAAGTAAAAGTCATTTCTAGTTTAAAATGCTACTGCCAGTGAAATAATACCCTTAACAATGTTAAGTAAGTAAGTAATTTCTGGCACGTTTTTTTCTTCATACTTCATACTTCTTAGTATCAACAACTGATACTAAAAACCATTACCGTAATTGGTGGACTATACCACGCACTGGTCTATACCACGCAAAAGGTCAAAATAGGCCTCTCTCAGTGCTTGAGCCTTACACACCCCACACTCGTTATTTACCGCACAGTTTAAAAGATCAGAGTGACACGGCAGTCGCCAATGCTAATGGTGTGTTAGTAAGATTGATTTGTGACAGCTCGGGTCTTGGATATATGAGATTGTGTTTAGTATTATTATAATGTAAATTAATAGTAATTAATAATTAATACTTTCATGTTCAGTTAAACGTGTTGAGGTTCAATAGAGTCACGTAATTAACACGAATATAGGCCTACGCACGTTTCTGTACTTCAGGGATCGTCATTCGGCCACGCCGGAACTAGCTAGTAGCCAGTACGTACATACCCCCGCCAGGCGGTAATCAGTCGATTGCTGCATCAAAGGTGTGACATTTTAAAGCCACGGGCCACCAGCGCATATCATCTTCGAATGTTTTTATGCGAGTACGACGATATACATCAGAAAGTTGATGGAAATGAGTCGGCGAAATATAGACCTACGCTAATACCTGTATAAAAACGTAACAAATAAATTTCAAATAGTGGGCGAAATTTCACAACTGCAAACCCCAGAATGTCGTCTAGCTTCCCGCCGTTTTGCCCGGCAGTAAAGCACGGGGTATCGTCTCATGTGGTGTATGCGTATTCATAGGCATGGATGTGCATGGATGTGCAGTTTGCAGACATGTGGGCAAAGGCCGCCACTTCAAGACTTTCCCACAAGATACATATTAAAACATCAACTTAAAACTAGACCTTCTTTTGCAACTAAAAAATTGTGATAACAAGTCTAAAACATCAATTTTAATCAATTTTTTTAAAGGAATAATTAAAAGCACCAAAAAACACACGAGTACGTTATATTCTTTTATAGCTTAAACATTTCCCAAAATATCTTATATGTATTGAGTTTAGTGTGAATGGTCTTGATAAATTGCAGTATATGAGATATAAAAGTTCTTTAAAATATTTGTTTTTTTCTTTTACTTTTTTTCCTAATAAGAACACTAGTGTGTACATGTTCAATAACTATTCAATATTGATTAAAATAAACCTAGGCAATAAAATAAATTGTGTGTGTCATTGCTAACAGATTTATTATATCTACTATTACAGTATACTTAAACAGGCGCAAAATCATTATCAGAACTAAAAGTAACGTATTCTGTATTTGTGTGTATAATGGAAGTTATCACACACTGTCACATAGAATAATCGAGGTGTTATTTTGACTAAGCACATTTTTGATTATTTTTATAACGATATATATTGAGTTTCTGTCGTTTTGCGCCTGTTGGCTAAATATTTCAAAAAAAATGCAGAATACGTTACTAAAATACATTACATAACTGACAAAACTGGAAAACTGAAATGTAACGTATTCTGTTATTTTGTGGCGACATGAACATAAACTCAATTTTGCAAGGGACAACATACTACTTTTGGGAATTATCTTTTTTTAATACAATCACTACTATATGTTCGCCAAATTCAAACAATTTATCTTCCAAAACCTGCACCCACTCATAAACAGTGACCTGTCTAAGACGAAAATTTAAGCTGGCTACATGCCAAAAATGTCATTTTTATGGCATTCCAGCGGTAATAAGCACACTTTTTCTTGTCTAGGCTATGGATAACTATACATTTTCTGAAAGTCTATGCATGAATTAAAGCATAAAACTGGTTAAAAAAGTGGAGGTCACTACAAACAAGAACACTGCTGGGGTCACATGATTTTTAAATTTGCGGGCTTCGTCCATGTATCTGTATTACACACTAACATGTAGGCCTAGATATTTATCAATCATCATGACATACTATCGGCCGCTAAAAAATCCCTAACGTGTTTATAATGATATATTGTACCATGTCAGCGTGTCAGTTTATTGAGCAGTTAAGCCTTCTGACAGAGAGTAACATTGGCAAGTGACATGACACAACTAATCTGTTCGTACTATACCTTGCCTAATGAGCCGTGTTCATTCACGCTTCAACGAGACTACACTCACGGCATAGGTCACAGCAGCGCCAATGTGATGACAAAACTACTGACCTTTTACTGCTTAATACTCTCGTCTGAGCGATCAGACATGTCAGAAAGAATAATCAGTGATCTAGACGCATACATCACACACCTGTTCTATACCGCGAAGACTATAGTCGCTAATAGCAGTGTAAGGATTAAAAGCCCATTCCCAGGTTGACAAGACTACATAAGTCCAAGAGCTCCCGCTCAGAATTAGAATTTGATTTAGGTAATTTTGTGTAGGGTTATTAATGTAGTCCTAGGCTAGGTCAAAAATAAAGACGCAAGACAACTAGGTCTAAGAAGCTCAGTCTAAGAGTAAGATAAGAACTAGACAGTCTGTCAGAGATTGCAAACCTCCATTGAAATTAATGATCCTAATCAGTATCCCAGTAATGGTCTACCTATCTGGCACGGTTTACCCGATATCAGGCCAATCGAGGTAACTAATAGCTGATTTACGGTCACCTTGAATTCGATATAAACTGGTTAAAAAATTTAAGGGTGCGTCCTCCCCCGAAACCTCAAATTTTGTTTTAGAGTAATGGACTAGCATCTAACACAAAATACAAAATATTGGGCATGTGAAAGTAAATAATGGCCGATAGGGGGGCATTTTGAATTTGATCGAGTCAGAATTTTTCAAGATGCATCCTCAGCTAAAATCTCACATTTCATTCTATAGTAATCGTCTAGCCATCTAGCACGGTTTACCAAAAATTGGCCATGTGAAAGTGAATAATGGCCCATTTTGAATTTGATCAAGTCTAAATTTTTTAAGATGCATTCTCTCCTGAAATCTCACATTTTGTTTTATAGTAATTATCTAGCCATCTAGCACGGTTTATCAAATAACGACCATGTGAAAGTGAATAATGGCCTAAAGGCGGCCATTTTGAATTTGATCAAGTCGAAATTTTCCAAGATGCATCCTCAGCTGAAATCTCACATTTCGTCTATAGTAATGATCTAGCCATCTAGCACGGTTTATCAAATAACAGCCATGTGAAAGTGAATAATGGCCTAAAGGCGGCTATTTTGAATTTGATCAAGTCAAAATTTTCCAAGATGCATCTTCAGCTGAAATCTCACATTTCGTCTATAGGCCTAGTAATGATCTACCCATCTAGCACGGTTTACCAAATATCAGCCATGTGAAAGTGAATAATGGCCGATAGGAGGCCATTTTATATTTGATCAAGTCGAAATTTTTCAAGATGCAGCCTCTCCTGAAATATCACATTTTGTTTTATAGTAATGGTCTAGCCATCTAGTACGGTTACTAAATAACGGCTATGTGAAAGTGAATAATGGCCGATAGGCGGCCATTTTGAATTTGATTGAGTCAATTTTTTTCAGGATGTATCCTCTCCTGAAATCTCACATTTTGTTTTATAGTAATGGTCTAGCTATCTAACACGGTTTACCAAATATCAGCAATGTGAAAGTAAATGGTGGCCCATAGGCGGCAATTTTGAATTTAATTGAGTTTTTAAAAGGCATCCTCTCCCGAAACGTCACATTTTATTAAATATCTAGCACGGTTTACCTGATATCAGGCCTATCGAGGTAAATAATGCTGATTGTCTGCCATTTTGAATTCGTAAGTTAAAAATTTTCAGGGTGCATCTTCCCCCGAAAACTCAAACTTTGTTTTATAGTAATGGTCTAGCCATCTAGCACGGTTTACCAAATATCGGCCATGTGAAAATGAATAATGGCCGAAAAGGCGGCCATTTTGAATTTGATCAAGTCAAATTTTTTCAAGATGCATCCTCATCTGAAATTTTGTTTTATAGTAATGGTCCAGCCATCTAGCACTGTTTACCAAATATCGGCCATGTGAAAGTGAATAATGGCCGATAAGCGGCCAATTTGAATTTTATCGAGTCGAATTTTTTCAAGATGCATCCTCTCCTGAAATCACACATTTTGTTTTATAGTAATGGTCTAGCCATCTAGCACTGTTTACCAAATAACGGCCATGTGAAAGTGAATAATGGCCGATTGGCGGCCATTTTGAACTTGGTCGAGTTGATTTTTTTCAAAATGCATCCTCTCCTGAAACCTTACAATTTGTTTTATAGTAATGGTGTAGATATCTTGAGCGGTTTTCATGATATTCTGCAATATCAGGCCTGTTGAGGTGAATAATGGCCGATAGACGACCATTTTGAATTTTATCAACTTGAAATTTTTCAAGGTGCATCCTCTCCTGAAACCTTACAATTTGTTTGATAGTAATGGTGTAGCTATCTTGAGCAGTTTTCATGATATTCTGCAATATCAGGCCTTTTGAGGTGAATAATGGCCGATAGGCGGCTATTTTTAATTTTATCGACTTGAAATTTTTAAAGATGCATCTTCTCCTGAAACCTCACAATTTGTTTTATAGTAATGGTGTAGCTATCTTGAGCGGTTTTCATGATATTCCGCAAAATCTTTCAGTCGGATTTACCGATGTTATAAATTAGGTCTAAGTGCTGGGTCAACTTCAAGGTCAAGGTCCAAAAACCTGAAAAGGCACAACTAGAGACCTTATAGAACATGTATGTGCAATATGACTGTCATCGGCCCAGTACTTTTCGAGATTTGCTCCGGAAACGAAGTGTGCGTCAAAACGTCCAAATAGGTCATACATGTAGTTCTGAACCAAAAGTAAGTTCATATACCCCAAAAGGCACAACTAGACCCCCTAGGGGTGTTGTGTGTAAAATTTGAAGACAATCGGACAAGTACTTTCAGAGATATGCTCCGGATACGAATTGTTCACGGACAGCCCTACGCCGTAACATCATCATTTTCTCCTCTGTGACCTTGCGTATTAAATTCATATTAAAAATATTTTAAACTGTCCATTATCCACCTGGAAGTGACCCACATACCAAAAATTGTTATCCTAGCTTATTTTCTTACAAAGTTATAGGCAAGAGAAGAGGTAAATAAAAACGGAGACGGAATCCATTCAGCTCCCTCCGTCTCACCTACGGTGACCGGGGGAGCTAAAAATTGTGTTATTTAGGCTTATATCATCGTAAATCTATATTATCTTTATCCACCCTCCATTTGAAAGAGATATGTACCCATAAGTGTGTATTTCGGAATGTTCATACAATTTCTGACAACCATGACACAAATTCCATTGGGATTGACCATAAAACCTGCCAACTCAGGGTGTAAATGTAATTTTTTTCTTTCTGACAGGGTCTACACTGAGAAAAATTCCTTCCTTTTTATCACTACACCAGCCACGATAATAGATCGATAAATAATGCCTGTGTATTTTGGCGAAGATTTAAAACATGTCAATCGTGTGAGTTTAGCTGTGTTGACCCTTCCTTTTGTAAAATGTGTGGCCCATTAGGAAAGCAGTCATTTCCCGATGATGTTGTAATTAAACTCGCAACGTCTTTGACATACTTTCCATACTGTCTTCTCCTAATACAAGTTAAGAACATTTTGTGACCAGGGAAAAATTTGTTCAGTATCGCGTAGCGAAAGGCTATATATTCAATTTTAGCCATTTGCTAATTAAATGTGATATTGATTAGCAAAATATTTATACATGTAAAAGTTTAAATCGTTCTATCTCTGTCAAAACGTTCATATTTGTACACGATTCCAACCTTGTTTATACATTGAAAAGGCGTGAATTCTGAGTTCCGCCATCTTGTTAAACGGAAATTACCAATCCCATTCGGTTGCATTCGATTAAAAACAATATCAGTTGAAAGAAAGCATGTCATATGGTGATGAATATATATGGAAAATACATGATTTCAGGGCTAAAACAATGTCACTTCTTTAAAATGGTGATAAAATTGTTGAAAATGTGGCCAAATGCGATAAAGCCCTCGCTAATCTATGTTTATTTGCGAGCTCATATTTTTTTTAATTTTAATCTCATACACACCGCAAAGCTATTAAAATATGCAGAATGAATTACTAATATATATTAATATATCTAAAATAGGAAATAAATTATAAGGAAAATGTGTCTTAATTTTATGAAATATCATCGTTATCTTAAAGATTTGCAAATATTTGTGCTCGAATAGAAAAATATGAGTAATTTTAAGAAAATAAAATTTTCTTAGCAGGATGATGGTTAATACAGTGAAACCTGCTATGAGCAGCCAACCTCCTATGGGAGGCCACTTGGCAATTCCCCAAAATTCCATTTTGTATACAAAGGTACCTCCTCTGAGCAGCCACCTGCATTTTAAAGCCAATCTTCCTGTGTCGCAAGGGTGGCTGCTCATAGCAGGTTCTACTGTACATAAAATGTAATACCAAAATGTCCTGATCATGCTAATGGGTTTTAGTATTTTTGATGTTTAATAATTTTCATGAAATTTTCATACATTATGAGCTGCTAATTGCTACTGCGTTTTTCACCTCACAGTGAACATGGTGAATGACAATCAATTTTAAAATCAAAACTTTAGTTTAATACACAAAATTTAGGCTCAAAAAGTCCTGTTGCATTCTTTTTTATCACTGTTTCTATTCTATAAATATAATTCAAAGAGGCATATATGCACCATCTAGCATATTTTAAATGAAATGTATCAGGGCTTTCAAGATGAAAAGAAGTATGAGAAGCAAGCAAATAAATAGGGGTTGCTAGGGGGGGGGGGGGGGGGGGTAAATGTCATGTGAATTTTTAATTTTCTAATTTCAGTGAAATTGTTTCCATAGCAACCACAATGGCAACCATCTTCTTCAGCTATTAGCAAATTTATTTGAGAAAATATTAACAATTTAAATATCACTCCATGCTCTAGATAGATCAATATCAATTGTTAGGACACACAATTTCTGAGTTTTCAATTTTGATAAAAACGGTTGCCATAGCAACCACTACAATTACTAAATTGCAATTTGGTTCAGCAAATAGTAACAATTTAGTAATTATTAGATATATATCAAGATCAAATTTCTCAGTTTACAATTTTGATAAAAACAATCATTGGTCAATGTCATGTGAATTCTTAATTTCTTATTCTTTTGTGAAATGGTTGCCATAGCAACCACCATGGCAATCATCTTCATCTGCTATTTTCAAATATATTTGGGAAGATGGTAACAATTAAGTATATTACTCTGATCATTTTGGCAGTGGATCAAGATTAATGCCAATTGTCACATCACATAAATTCAGTTTTCAACTTAGAATGAGATGGTTGCCATGGATAACAACCACTACATTTACCAACTTTCAATTGTATCAGTGCAGAGTTAAATACAGTAATTATCCGTTATAGCATGAATCGTTACTACACGAATCGGATATAACATGATGCAACCATGGATCCCAAAATTTTACACTTTAACTTTTTTACCATTTTTTTGGAAAAATCGTGTTATAAATACTTGAACATCCAATTAAGCATGAAATTGTCCGCCAACGTCACATGTTAATCGTGCAGTAGCGGTAGGCCTAATCCTTCACGCATGATGCTCACGCAAGGTCGCCGGCAAGTGGTATTGCACAGCACATAACGGCACTCTTTTAGAACAAAAGTATCTCATTTCGTATTTGAGCCAAAGTTCAATTCAAACACAAATCGTGTAATTGATAATATAAAACGAATATGACTTGCACGATTTGATCTCAGAAAATGTATTTACTTAATCAAATTAACTTAATGTGGCGTGTTTAGCAAAAGAACATGTTTATTTAAATCGTGTAATAAAAATATTATAACATTATAACATTTTAATCTGTATCAAAATATTATAACACGAATATGATGTGTTTTATATCATGTTATAAAATATTATAACACGAATATGGTGCTTTTTATATCGTGTTATAAAATATTGTAACACGAATATGACGTGCACGATTTTATGTCAGCAATCCTAGCTCTTAAATAAAATTAACTTAATTCAGCAGGTTTAACCGAAAAAATATTTTTTTTAAACACGTATTAAAATAGGTAGCCAGAGGTGATGACATGCCGATCGTTTGATGAATGCCACTTCTTCACAACTCACATTGTGCAATGTCGAGCAGCGTTCTCATTTGTATTGCAAGGTGTTATGTTCGTGACAATTTTGTGAAGCACATCATGTTTCTCGACGTGTAGTACACTGTTAAGTACTACATGGCTAACTCTTGAATTATTTATCGCCATCTTATTCCATTCCTAATTATTTAAAATAAACATAAATCTTATATGAACTTGATCTCCTGGGACCAAAACGTTTATCGACCATTGGCGGGCAGTTACGCAATCTTCGGTGCCGTCAGTGAAATGAAAGCAGTGGCTAGATGATGCTTAAATAATGGCCCAGCATTACAGATGCCGGCCCGTCATTGTACCAACATTGTCCGCTCGCTTGGCCAGGATGATTGACAGTCTCGTACGATCTCACGTTGAGAGTGATATTTTACGAGATTTTGACACTTCTACCCTCAAAACGATGACGTCATCAAACATTGTACATGACACGGATATGTATACACAGTGTCGCTGTGTTCGCGAGTCCTGTATTCTTGTTTCAACTAATTTTATTTCTACTGTTTATATTAGACACATTCAACCAATTCGCATTTTTATTATTTACAAATAATAATTAATATAACTTCTAAAACTCCGATGTTTGTACAGTAAACAGGACCGGGAAATAACGTTATGCTACAAGCTAGTATAGTGTCCCGTCTCAGTTATTTATATTACCGCATCCCGTGTATCTCCAATCATATCGACCTACTAGTACTAGATAAAATCGGGCCATTTCGTATAACACGATCGGCTTATAACACGATTCGTACTTATGGACCCCACCGATCATGTTATAACGAATAACTACTGTATGTATATATTATTCAACCTATCCTTCAAAGATTTTGTATCATAATATCATTTACAACCTGATAATAATCGTAATACGGAAAGCTGTTGCTTATGATTTATTAACATAATTTGCATAAATAAAATGATGTCATTTGCATATATTTTTTCTCCCTGAAGGTATCATCACATAAAGTAAGTTATATTACATCTTTGGTGAATATTGCATGCCAATTAGTTTAAAGGTTAAAATTGATGGGAGTTATTCATATTTTACTTTGAAAACCTTAATAAAATTCCGATATTCCCTAATTAGTGTTAATTACATGATTATTATGCTACTGCTCTGTTTCTGGAAAGAGATTATTTTATGACGTCATAGTTATCTCATGCAATCAGACCCGGAGATCTCCGGGGCTCGTATCTGAATGGTCTCCCTAAATCATGGAAATCTCCTGGGCTCGTCACAAACAGGTTAATTTATTCCTATAAAAAAGGTGACAACTTTTTATTACATAAAAAAGTAGACAAAAAAAACGTAATTTGTATATCTTAAAATCGCGATATCTCGGTAACCGGTTGTGATATATTAAAAATTCGAAAAACATTTTCTGTCTTTTATTACACTTCATAACTTGAAACAATAAAACATCCATTTTTTCAAAATATTTTTTTTGTAATGTACCTAGCTAAGCCCAGACTACATCTGCCACGCAGCGCTCGTTAAGCCAAAGGCTGTTGAGTGTTGTAACATATGGCTACATTTCTATAGTCTGTCCGACGGTGGAGGATGGTCCAAAATGGAAATTAGCTTTTCGGTATCCAGTCAGTCAATTCTCACGGGATTGTCACAAAATTTTTTAACCATTATTATCTAGTCATTTGGCAACAACCCTGAAAATTTCGCGAAATTCCATTGAGTATTTCAAAAGTTAGCCCATTTGACATGTAACGCAATTCTGAGAATAAACCGGAATGGAAGTTAATGGGTTTATACATGTCATAGAGGAGCGTCATAAATAGACATTTACTACATGTCAAATGGTCTAACTTTTGAACTAAAGTCTACAATATTTTTTTACGAAATTTTCAGGATCGATGCCAAATGACTAGAAAATAGGGTTTACAAAATTTCATGAAAATCGCTTGAGAATTGACTGACTGGATACCGTAAACCGGGGCTATTTTGCCACCCCCGGGGCTATTTTGTCACCCCCTCAGGAAATTGATAAAATCCTCTGGTTTTCAATAAATACCATACCGTATTATCCCTAATAAACGCACCCCCCCTAATAAACGCGCCCCCCCCCCGTTATGCACCCCCCCCGTTTTTCTTGTACCCTGTATTACCAGAAAGTCAGCTGACTTGAAAAAAATTACCAGACACCAGCCTGCTGCGTGCAACCGTGGCAACATGGTTGAGCCACGGCCAGAGTGTTGTGAGCGTGGGTGTAAACGTGGTATACTGTAGCCTAGCTGTTGTACATGTTGTTTTAACACTGGGCGAACGTCGTACAGGTGGACCAGCATTGAATAACACCTGTGTGTGTTGGGTAATTCAGTTGAGTCAGAATGACAACAGCATGTCAGTTTTGCTCATTACAAAAGTGATGACTGTTCATTGCGCTAGCTCAGTGATCATTGATTTACAGATTTACAAGCGCCCCTGTTAAATTCCCCGCGTGTAATGCGACTCCAATGTATACATGGTATAGGCTTGATCCTAAGTAAGATTTGAAGCCTCTGTTTATCGAGCTAGCTCATGTTTTGGCCGTTAGCAGTTGGCATCCACTGGTCATCCAAATATGTGAGGTATGGATCTTGTTCTACTATAATAGCGCCGAGACACAGGACTTGACACGTGCTTAACCCCAGACGAGCTGTTGCAGCATTGAACCAATGTTAGCACACATGTATACACGATGTCCCTGCAGAGATGATATACCGTCATTTGATCAATGTTGGGCTAAGGTAGGCAAGAGTAGATGACGTCATCGGGAAGGCAGACATTCTGAGGCCTACAAACACTGTGAAATTAAACGTAAATTTTATCAGTTAGGCCTACGTCTTTTTAAAGCATTCATGAGCTGACGTATTTCTATTATTCTAATGTATCTAAAACAAATACCATAATTAGATATCGTCGTGCCCAAATAAGAACATTCCAAGATGAAATGCGATGGTAACCACGTCATCGAACGCGTCGGCTAGGACTATATAGCGGGTCGTGGCTGCATATTAAAGGTGTCGGCCTGTATAAACACATCAGTGATACCTGCTACTGGCGTTCACGAGTGGCGGCGTGTGAGTGGATGGGGGCTTGCACGTGTATTGAGTTCTCACCAATGTGGCGTGGCTTAATAACGGCGCCGCGGCCGATTATCCGTGAAATACATATTAACATTTTTGTGCACATAATAACCGCGCCCCCAACTTCTTCTCCGCGCCCGACGCGTTTATTAGGGATAATACGGTAAGTTAATGAAAATAACTATTATTATAGGTTATACTATATTGTAGGGAACATGTTTATGTCTATTTACAATTTTTGTATAATATTTCAACACCAGAAAAAAATATTTCACCGAAGTGTTATTTTTTACGCGTACTTTCTAATTTTGACAAATTTGAACTCTGGAATGGTAGGCCTATTTATCTATTTTAATAAATTATGCAGTTTTCTCTTATGATATTTGAATGGTCCTTATCACATAAAAAAAAATAATTGATGAAATTTAAATATTGAGCCTGTTCGAGCACTTTCGGGCTATTTTGCCACCCCTTCAAAATGGCCTCCAGAGCCTCATTTTCGGTCCGATGTGAAAATGGACTTGACCACTAGACTCACTGACCCCTAAAAACTATATAAATATTTACATAACTAGTTTAAGGCATTTATTTTTAATAATTAAATAATTTTCCTGCAGGATAATGGCTTTTTTACTGAATATTTTATGTTATGTCTGTATGGCGCATTTACCTGAATCTATGTGATATATTAAATGGAATGATAAAAAGGTCTACAGACTGTTCAATCAATTTGATTTTCATTCGATTAGCTTCTCAATTATAATATTTTGAATTTAAAAATATTTACATCGCAAAATATTTTTATTTGGATTCTGACAAATGACTTTACTTCATGAAATATGATCAAAATTAGCTACAGTGGGGCTATTTTGCGAATAGTATGCGAATACCTTACACAACCACCCTCAATTATGACACTTTATATTTCCACTAAAAAAGCCGGTTTAATACAGTGATAAAAAATATGTAAATAGGGTGGCATAATAGCCCCGGTTTAGGGTACCGAAAAGCTAACTTTCATTTTGGACCATCCTCCACTGTTGGACAGACTATATACCAAGGGTTGTGGCGGTAGTTTTCGTGCACCTAACCGAATACGGCCCACAGCGTGCACAGAATGGCCGCGTCTGAATATTGTGGGTCGTATTATGAGTGGTACGTCTGAGCCACTTCCATTTTGGAAAAAATATACATCCGGGTCAATTGGGAATAGGGAGCATAGAGTATTTCAATCTCCTATGTTTCTGGGGGAGTTTTCGCGCAGTTGAGGGTATTTTCTTGCGCCGCATTGTGCAACAGCGTGGAGACCCATGTAGCATATATTTTTCATTTATTTTGTTTTCAAATGGATTTAGAATTCCTTCCGGCACATGTCTGTTTTTGTTTCAATCTGATACAACCATCTGCAAAAAAATATTTAAAAATGTAATTTTAGTGATTTGTGTTTTAGAGGCCAAAAAAATTGGCATTTTCTGGGACCTAAAATGAAAACTTGAAAGGAAATAGACTATTTTAATGGCAGATGAAAAAAAAAATTTGCCGTGAAACGACGTGATTTTTATATACGCTGCATTAAAACACCTGTCAACAACCAAAAATCAAAACAAGATAAAAATTTTAAAAACTAGGGCAAAAAACAAACGAAGTGCGCCACCCAATAGATGAACAAAATTCAAAAAGAACAAACAAACAGAGAACAATATGTATTTTATTGCAGTGTCTCACAAATTCACATAAATCCTGAAAAAAACATGAAAAAGACATCAAAAACAGTTTCTGTGAAGTAACGTTATAGAGTCTATTATCGCTCATTCAATAATAAATAAAAACGAAGTAGACTCTATGATTGAACGACTGAACTCTACCTTTTTCAATTCCAAATCGGCCATTATGATGTTTGTGTGATAGTCTAGACTAGTCAATAACAATTTTTTTCAAATAGATTAAACAATTAGATAACAGGACTGTCCAGCAATCGTGGAAGAATAGAATAAAATTGTATCGAAATCAGGAATAGACAAGATCCGAGATAATCAACAAATAACTCGTTAGCATTGGCGCGATCAAAAATTGATTCACCAGGTGGCGCATAGCCTTACAAGTGAGTAGCCCAGGGAGCAATCGTGAAGACACTTCTTTTTTGATATATACCGTATATTATATTAATGATATGGGATTATATGTCTCCAGTCCTTCAAACTAATACTTTATGCTGACAACTCTACCCTGCTAGTATTGAGTAAATACATAAAGTCTATTCAAAAAGTTATAGACGACATTACCTTGTCTCTCAGCAACTGTCTGCTTGACAAAAAGTTGTCTCTCCACCTAGTCCCAGGCTAGACGGGGCACCTCTCTGGCACTCCGTTTCCAGACGTGGAGCTGGATGTTGTTTATAGACTCCAGAAATTTAAACAAAATGGCCGCCTTTTATACTGTTCATACCAGCTCAATTCGAATTTTTCAATTGTTTATATTTTCCTGACGTGACTTTAAAAACCTACTAACGGTGGTGGCCATACACTTTTTCGGCGTCACTAATTGATTGTACACCACTAGACAGTCAGATGAGGGTGTGCAGACATCACACTGGTGCCTCGCCTGTTTTTTCAATAAGGAGCTTGTCAACTGGGGGGCGGGACCGGTTGACAATGTTGACTTGTCCTAGGCCAAACATTATTTTAATTTAGATCCAAACATTATTATGCTTTCAAAGCATTCCAAATTAAATGCTTCTTGCGAGAATATCATAATCACATCTACAGCTGTCATAAGGTAAACCTGTCTCGGAGTAGATCTTGAGCAATCATTTAGAGGCTGAGTTATTGCTAAAAACTTTCTGATAAGTAAGCAGCTAGGCCTACTGTGGTCTAAAAAACTGTGAAAAATAAACTTTTCGACTATTTACAAAACAAAACAATATGGTTTGCTCTTGATTTACACCCCCGGACACATTTAGACATTGCACCCATTTTAATAATACATTGGCTTCCAGTGCTTCTTAGAAGGTCTCACCCAACTAATTACTTGGAATGTATTCAGTAAAAGTTTGGACTATTTTCATTTTATTTTTGCCAGACACCGCTAGTTATTGTGGTCAGGAAGGTGATAATTATTCATTAAAAAAAATATTGTGTGGCTTTTTTACTGACAATGGTTGATTAAAATTTTCAACGGAACTTTAAACTTATTATTCTTGGCACGTTGTTGTAAGATGCTATTTCTCCCTGAGTTTTTTATGTAATCAACTTTTGACACAACATTCCCAGAGTAGTCAGGAGGGGTGCTATGACATCCATCGTGTTCTTCCGGATTATTCTAGGATTTTCTGGATCACTATACTCTTGAATGGCAAGAGGCAGTTTCTGCTTACTTGTAAAGTGAGCAGATACCGCACTATGCTGTTTTTAAAATGCAAAAGGCAGTATCTGCTTACTAGTAAAGTGAGCAGATACTGCCTTTCGGCTTGCACGGCAGTAGGCATATAATTGGGGCCAATGTTGGTTCAATAGTGGACATTCCAGGTGATTCTCCATTCATTGCCAGGAGGGTGAACAGGGTGCCTCTATGTCCAGTCCTACTCTACCCTTTAGTCTCTAGATTTGATAATAAAAATGCATTTATCCAATGATTTAATTCCGGGCCAGCATCGCAGACAGTATTGAACCAATATTGTGTATTTGGTGTGGAAAGTTGAAACTTTTCAAATGGTACAATTAAAATAACAGTTGCAATTCTTTTCAAACACAAAACATTTAATCAATGTCGTTTTAATGTTGTGCTAGCGTTGCGGATAGTGTTACAACATTAAATCAACAAAGAGACAAGTGTGCACTGTGCACCCTGAATGCGATTCCATTTGACAAACAAATATATATCTATTTAAAACTGCAAAAGCTAACTGGGGACTTCTGAAATTTGAAGCCTGAAGTCCGAAGTCTAAAATTACAGTTAAGAATGGCTGCAAAAAAACTCGAAATTCCAATCAATCTGTCATAATAAAAATAACCCAGCTAAATTCAAAATGGCCACCACAAAAACTCATAAAACCTAGCCCAAATATTATTGCTACTTGAAAAGTCACAATTCATGTCTAGTTTTATTTGTTTTTAGAATTCACAGAAAACACAAAAAAAATCTAAAGTGGTGTATTAATATGAGGGTTCAACCAAAGCCATATGAGAGTCACTGACAACGCCATATCCCCACCTTTTTTTTAGGAAATCACTGGTTTCGACTGTCATTTAAAAAAAAATGATGGTAGCGGCCCACCCCCATTTGAAATATATTTTTTAAAATTCTTAACCAATAAACCTCCCATGGATAAATAGGTTTAGTGGATAAAGTGGTCCCTGATTTGATAGGCATGCGGCCTTTATGCAGCGTGTGGGCGATAATACATGTAAATCTGTGGGAAACACCACAACAGCCCTTCAATCAACTTTCAGCAGACTTAGATAGTTAGAATATTGGACAGTATGAAAAACAAAATTGCTTCGTTTTATTCTCAATCATGCTGAAATATGTACAGTAGTTTGTTTGTTGGTTTCACCGCACCCTAGAATAAAATGCCGTCACTGTGTTAGCAAAGGCAACCCTCCACAACGTGTTGTGGTTTAGCAAGAATGTGCATTCCATATCTGAACCATAAGATCTATCGAACTGTGGCAGCATTCAAGAGCCAGCTGGTTGACTAAGTCTACCAGCCTTTTCTCCCTCCAGCCTGATACTTTACATCGGACCGGGAGGTGCTGCTGGAGTATTTACTTCAAAGTACAATGTTCAAAGATCGAGACTCGCCGATGACACACAAATAATTTAACAAAACAAGGCGATATAAAATTCACAGATGAACATGATATTGCAAACGCATTAACCTACATTTCACATCTATAGTAGATCAATACATTGATTTTATCCCGCCATCAAGTAATAATGACACTGCCCAGCACGATTTCCAACTATTAGCACATTTTGTTAGGACTAAGCTGCCACCTGATAACATTTTTAAAATACCACTTATCACCAAACAGGCTGTTTTCAAGTTTTTGTCAACATTAGATGATAAGATCAGCAGGAGTAGATGGGATCAGTGCACATAATGTTAAAGTTAAGCTCGCTTAATTCTTGATGTAGATTATACCGTTCCATCCACAGAACTATTCAAAATTCTTAAATTGCTACCAATCAATAAAAATGTCCGATTTACTTAAGCCACATTAATATATGAAGCCCTCAACGATATGACGCCCAGTTACATGACCAATATGCTCACCAGTTCCAGTGAAACTGCACCATTTAATTTGAAATCTGTCAGTAATAATAAGTTACTCAGTCTCAGAACGCACATAAAGAGTTGACGTTTTTTATGACCAAAAGTATGGAATTCATTAAGTATCCATAGCGGTTAAGCTTCTACTCTATCACAATTTAAAAAATCGTATCTATTTTCAGATTTTTGTGTGTAAATACTTATCTGCATAGTTTATCTGCATAAAAATTGCTTCCGTATTAATTTTTTTAGACAATGACGATGTAGATAACACTACATTTCTGTAAATAGTAGTATAATCTAATGTCCTGATGATTAAAAAAAGATATAGGTTTATATACATAGTTTTATTTAAAGAATGCTGGGAGGCCCAAGCGTATGGGCCATAATACACATGTAAGTCTACACTTTCGCCTGTGGTCATTCTGATTTTAGTCGCGCAAACGCTAACATTTCATTTGCAGAGTATCAAAAATACCACATGCTCAGATTCACTTATCGCCTTAACGTTATTAGACCACGTTTATTTTATCGGATAAAATCAGTAATTTTTTTTAAACAAAACAGATATTGATTAGACTGGTCTATACTTATTACTTTGATGCTAAAATAATTTACGAATTTTTAACTGTCATCAAGAATCTCAGCAAGAGCCAAGATGGGAAGAAAGAAGAAGGTGAGCGATATTACGATGACTTTGTCTATTGCTAGTCCTGAAGTCTAGGTTTCCGTGGCCGGTGTTACAACAATAGCCAACAATGGGCAGCCGGCGCATTGCCGAACTGAATGACGGCAACGTTAGCTCATTTTGAGCAGTTTTGTCGATATAACAACTGTAGGCTTATAAACACGCTTGACTGTCATGAATATATATGGCAAATATAAAACACCACTACTCCAGCCCTGAATTGCATCACATGTTTCTATTCACATAGAAGGTGTGAGAAGGTTCATGTTTACGTTTTTCTGACAGAATTTACAATCAGGTTTAAAACACTGGCAAATAGGCTATAAACTACTAATTGACATGCGAATTGTGCTGGTTCAATTTATCCACTACTAAACTGAATAAATAGCCCTTACCTGTAGCAAACTCTAAGATCAAATTAAATATTGAAAAAAGGATAAGTAATGAGTCGAAGTGAACACTGAAATAGTTCTGTGGTTATAGGAATGGTTATAAAATCACGTGGTAACGCTCACTAACGGCTGATAAATCTGGTCAATCGCCATGCGTGCATACGGCGAAATGAGCGTGTGGTATCAGAGATATAATCTCTGAGGTCAGAATGGTTAGGAAGGCGTTAACTTAGGCCTACAGACACAGTGAGAAAAAGGTTGTGTCTCTATACCCGCCGGCAGATTAACTTGTATAACATGTTTTTTTGCCGATGTCTCATACTGAGACTCAGTCAATTCTCAACCAATTTTCATAAAATTTTGCAACGATTATTTTCAAGTCACTCGGCGACTACCGTGAAATTTTCATCGGAAAATATTGTATAGCTAAAAAGTTGAACCATCTGGCATGTAATGCAATTCAGGGCTAAAAACAAACTTTAATTTAACCAGTTTATTGGGTTTATAGAGGGACGTCGTAATTAGGGTCGAGATGAACAGCGAGAGATACGAGAGACACGAGAGAGACGAGAGAGCGGGGTGATAAAAAGTGAGAAAGCCTAAAAACACGAGAGAGACTGGTGATGAAAAGCGAGAGAAAAAAAAGAAGAGAGCCTCAAAAACCCGCGATGATGAACAGCCAGAGAAACGAGAGATATGAAAGAGCCTGAAAACCTAATAAAAAAAAAATACATTTAATTCCGCGCTTAAGGGCATAGGGTCTATTCTAAGAATAAAATTAATTCCCATCCACTGACATGTGTGTGCGCAGTGTTGAGCTGCTACAGGAAATATGGGAAATTGCTAAATCAGAATGCACCATAAAATATTAAGGCGATAACATCGCTCACGTAGGCCTACGTGTGTCCATGTTTTTTGTTTTTATGATCATATAAATTGGTGCTTATAGCCTATTGCGCTAAATTAATGTTCCTCATTCTTGTTCATTTATTTATTTTTCATTAGTTATACTAAAAAATATATCTGAAATGAATGTCACTAACACTGAATCCTAAGTTTTCAGGCAGCAATGTACAGAATACAACAGGATATGACAGTGATCTACATAGGGGGAGATTCATAGATGTTGGCTGTAAAATATCATGAAACTGCGAATGATGTCACCTTACCTGTCATTCTCTTGGGTTGTGATCGTCACCTGTCATTCATCAAGTCATCAATGTCGCGCTTTACTACACCTGTAATGATAGCAATTAGTAGCTGGTGTGCGCTACTCCAGTCAGATCTGATCGTCACCCCTTGTCACTTGTTGAGTTGTGATCAACATAAATAATTAGGATTATTTTTTACCAGCCGGCCACAGAGCCACTTCGGTAGGCTTAAAGATGACAACAGAGAACACGCAGATATATCAGAATTTAAAACAAAATCAAGACGCTAGCTAACTATCTGCCAGTCATTCAGTCCGCCTATGACATAAAAGGTGCTTTCTTTGGCCGTCCCTGCAGTTTTTGCTTATGAGCCCATCTAGCGCCTTATGATTTCTGTACATGTGAAAATTAATTTAGGTTTCGTTGTGAAAATGAGATTAAAAACATGCAAATTATCACTATTAGTTATTTAAATTAAAACTGTTATTTTGTTCAACATTCTTTTTTTATCCAAGCTAGTCTATGTATTTGTGGGCCTACCTCGTTTTTTAAAGTACCGTAGGTAAACGAACCCACATGATGTTGTTGCGACGTTGAATCAACGTCATTGACGTTGATTCAACATCGCAACAAGTACCGTAGGTAATTGAACCCACATTACGTTGCTGCGACGTTGAATCAACGTCATTGACGTTGATTCAACATCGCAACAACATCGTATGCCCAGTGGGAAATGTTAATGATAATCTAGTACCCATTAGTTTATTGCCAAGATATGTCAGTAAATTTAAATAAAGAATATTAATGAGATCAATTTTGATAGCAACTGAGACGCTGAGATGTTGTGACATGACTTTGATCGCTAAGTGTCTTTCATGAAATGCTGGCAACTTGCAGGCAGAAGTTGCTAATATGATTTACCATGAACAACAGCCACCATATATTTCATGTGACTCACATGTTCAGTTGCGATTGTCGATTGCAGTTCACGACTACTGGTTGATATAATTATGTTACAAGGTAATGTATTCATTAACTAATCATTAAAAAAATAGATGGAACAATATATGTACTATATTTATCTTTATATGCAAATGCATAAATAATACTCATTTAATTCCAGTCATTCTATTGTATTAATTAGTGTATTTAGTGTGAAAATAATAGGTTACAATTATTTCAAACCAGATTAATTTTCCAATGAAAATAATCACCAGTGTTTTTATTGTCACTTTGCTGGTATTGTATACAACGTTATCACAGTGAGTGTTGGTACACTATGAAGACGTCTCCTGTTACCTTATAGCTCTATAAGTGTTGTAAACACATGTTAACACTCCCACCTTCACTCTCATATACCATACAGTACTGTAAATTATCATTCACAAAAAAACCATATTAATAATATACACCTGATATTAATAGTAGTTTATTCAGTTTAAATACTACAGTAACATTCTTATCATAAATCTAGTAACATTACATAAAATAAAGTAATGGCCTACAAAATAGTGGTACACTTGGCTATGAGTGAATAGATGTTATATAGGCCTATACCTTAGCCCCCACATTGCTGGAGAACAGATTTATACATTTCATACAGATAATAAGTATACAAAACAAAGAGAAAATGAAATAAACTGCCAGTCACTTCCTCACAAAGGTTTGCATTTAGCACATATACATGCACTGAAACCATGTTGTAGTGATATTCATTAAAGCCATAGTCCATTCATATGCCTGTTTCTATATTTCCTATAAAATGTGGTGTTAAGCAAGGATGTAATTTACCACCTACACTTGTCACTTTTTTATATAAACGACCTCGTTTTAGATATGTGTACAAAGAATTTGAGAGTGGGAATAACAGCTGGGAACCTAAACTTATCTTTTTACTACATTATGCAGATGACAGCCTTGTTTGCTAGTACCGCTGGTGAACTCCAATTGCAACTGAATGTTATGAATCAGTGGTGTTATAAAGACACCAGTGAAAGATCATTCAGCACTCAACAGTATGATTTTGAACAAATACGCTCATGAATATGAGTAGGCCTACACATGTTCAAAATCATGTGATCTGTACCCCAATCCTACAAGCGTACTGAAAACATACTAAGAATTCCCATTACTGACATATACTATTCAACATTTCAATGGAAACTAGTACATTAATTAACATAACATAAAATTCGAAAAAGCGCATGCAAGACCACTACTCTTCTTAAAAAGCAACTGAAAAATTACAGGCCCGTATCCAAAATCTTAGAAAATGTAGTGGCCAATCGTCTGCAAGCTCATAAAAAACATATATCTAATCCATTACAATCAGCCTACAGGAAACATCTTTCCACAGTATCTGCGCTACTGAAGGTACGTAATGATATTATTGTCAGTATGGACAAGGGTGAAGTTACAGCTCTGGCATTACATGACTTGTCGGCAGTGGAGTACTCCTTTAAACGTGTTTCTTTCAGAGTTGCTAAAAAACAAGATTTTTTTCAAAACTGCTATTTTGAAATTTAATTTTTTTTTATGTTTTTAAGTAAGAAATACTATTTTATTATTTAAAATATGTCAGATAATAATAGATAACCATGAACTGTTGGTCCAATTGATGATCACAAGTCACACTTCCTAAGTGGTGGCAGGTGTCGCAACTTATTATGTGGATTGTCACATCTTTTCTAAACATCACATAATCACATCTAGCTGGCATGCTGTTGCACCGGGTGTTGCACCTTTGCGCATGGATTGCTGCACCTTTTGAAGATCACAGCAGAGCAATGTCTTGAATACTTACACAGGAAGGTAGGCCTAAGCTGATTGGAATTCCCCGATTATGCCTATCTACAAGGTAAAATATAATAATACAGATTATACAAGTTAAAATAAATATGTACAACATTTCAGCGGAATTAGTGTCATATAACTGATAATATACGTAGACTTGTATCATTAATGTTATTCTAAATCTCAAATACAAAAAGTTCAGGAAAAAACAAATGTTATTATTTTGTGGAGTATCTCGTTGAGACATCGCCCAGAGGCTACAATCACGAGACACAACAGAGTAGCTGAACGTTTCATCCACAGATTGCGCTCGATCAAAAACGCGGAACATTCCTTTGGGCGGTCATGTCCAAGACGTTTCCTAGATAAATCAGGTCAACAATAGGTTGATTAAAATCAGTAACATTTCAGCTCCATGATCGCATGTTCAGCAACGCTATTAAAAAGTTATGAGTATTTTTCGGACATTGGGGTTTATATCTTTCTCATTCATCGCCATATTGAAAAAGTTGCTTTACGGTGTGGACTCTTCCGCGCTGTCCACGGCTAAACTACGGACATTATGATTAGACAAAGTCATGCCTATATTTGCCGGCCCGATATTATTACTCTTTTATCTGTTTCCTTTTCAATAAAATAATTTTACAAATCTATAATTTTCAGTCTCTCTCGTGTCTCTCGTATCTCTCGTGTCTCTCGCTTTCCATATTTGGGTTTCTAAAACCTCTCTCGTGTCTCTCGCTTTTCATCACCATGATCACGTAATTCTGGTCTCTTTCGTATCTCTCGTGTCTCTCGCTGTTTATCACGACCGTCGTAATTACAAATTTACTACATGTCCAACTTTTAAACTATATAATATTTTTTGATGAAAATTTCACAGTAGTCGTCGCATGACACAAAAATAGTCCCTGCAGAATTTCATTAAAATCGGTTGAGAATTGACTGAGAAATCAGCGAAACACATGCGATACAAATTAATCTGACGGTGGGTATAGTTAGATTTACATTACATTCATCAACCATGCCATGGCCGTGGCATGTTCATGATAGCGCTAATTGGCCTTAGGTGCTGGATTGAGTACAGCAGCTGTCCTGCCACAGTCATTAACCATGCCCAGTTCAATGTTAAATCACACTTGACTGATTGTTAGAATAGAAAAGTATGTTTATATTCCAGTTGTTTATGCGAAACTGCACTTGAAGGCTCCAAGTGATCTCAGTTGAAGTGGGGTGGAAATGCAAAACTTTTGTGAGATAGGTAACAGCAGGTAATTTGGTTGGACGATGAAGTCATCGCACATGTGTACTGCCGTTTTTCGCACGTGTTTTCTTGTTTATCAACAAATTCAAGCCTCTCTGGTCATGCGCAGTCGCGAACTAATTCTCCTCACATACCGTATTATCCCTAATAAACGTGCCGGGCGCGGAGACAAAGTGGGGGGCGCGTTTATTATGTGCAATAAAATGTTAATCTGTATTTCACGGGCCGTGGTGTGTTAATACAGGCTGGCACCTTATGCAGCCACGGCCCGCTATATAGGCCTAGACAACCGTTTACAATTGAATTTAACATGTAAATCTGTCTGACTCCATGATCACTGAGTCAGTGCAATGAAAAGTCATTACTTTTGTTGTAAGCAAAACTGACACGCAGTCCTCATTCTGACACAACTCATGATTAATCACCCAACACACACAGGTGTTATTCAATGCTGGTCCACCTCTACGACGTTGGCCCAGTGGTAAAACAACATGTACAACAACTAGGCTACATGTAGCAGTAGCATACCGCCTTTACACCCACGCTCACAACAGGCTGACCGCAGCTGAACCATGTTGACACGGCTACACGCAGCAGACTGGTGTCCGGTAGATTTAATAGATTTTTTTCAAGCCAGTCGACTTACTGGTTATACAGGGTAAATGAAAAATGAGGGGGCGCGTTTATTAGGGGTGGTGCGTTTATTAGGGATAATACGGTAGATGTCGCTCATGTCGCACCGGCAAAGATTGATGCAAAATATATATCTCGGTGAAGTGTAGTTGTATTTTACATAAATTCAGGTCCAATATGTCACATATCAACTTAAGAATCACAGAAATGTAAGTAAATATATTAATTCATAGGCAAGATGATGTTATATTGATCATAGGTCATCAGATTGAGTACAGAGTAGCAATTTAAGGTTGGTGTCAAAGCCACTTTGATAATCAAATGACAATTCACGGCTCTGTGGCTCGCTGCGCTCGCACAGATCTGTGGCTCGCTGCACTCGCACAGGGCCGTTGTTTATCATGAGTGACATGATGAGTAACATGATGTTTTTTTTCAGGATTTATATGAATTTTTGTAACACTGCATTAAAAGTCATATTTTTCTGTGTTTGTTTGTTCTTTTTGCTCACTAGAGGGTCCTGCCCAGGGATTGGTTAGTGGTGGGCGGTCTTGACGCCAAAATGACAATTTTTATACTACAGCCATGTTTTTATACTCAAAATAGTCAGTTTTCCATGTTTTTTCTGATTGTTGTGGACAGAACCCTGCACTATTACTGGTAGAAATAAAGCCAGCATTGTAGAATTAAAAGCGTTAATTGTTTTGAATGGCACTTTTATCATCTTTTCCAGTGTTTCCCATCATTAGATTGCTCGCAATTACACAGGTGCAATTTTTTTATAAATTTTTGTAAAAAATGCGAAAAATGAAAATAGACCATGTCCACTGCCCTATGAGGAAGGTCTAGAGGCCATCATTAAGGCCGTTTTGACATAACATTGCGGTAATCTTAGCCATAAGGATGAAAATCTATCAAATTCCTATTCTTCCATGACCCCCTTGTGGAAAAAATAAAGATAGAAAGGTGCCGTAGGCTATGCCCAATTTTCTGATTGTTTTGTGCATATGGTATATTTGATACTGTTACTGTATTGCGGGGCATTCGTTGGGTGCCCTGATGTATCTAGAAACTAAAACTCTCAACAACGTTCATCTCAGTAGTTTTCTTCAGCTGCTTCAAAAGGTTCAAGTCAGTAGTGCCAACTTGGGAATTAAAATTAAGTGAGAATCTCACTCTGAGAAGTATTAAAATCGGGAGGATGGACGCCGCAGCCGGTCACAAGAGTGCCCAGGAGGGGAGAAAGCCCAAGAGGGGGTGCCACAAATTACAGCAAATAGTGGCCTCTGGTGACCAGTTGGTAACCTCTTTCTATGATTTCTAGTATGAAATAATGATTGTCAAATTAATCTTAAGTTGGAAAAGTCGGGGAAATTGAAAGATGCCAATTTTTAGTCTGAGAATCGGGAGATCTCAGGCCCAAATCGGGAAAGCTGGCACTACTTTCAAGTTTCTGGGTGATGTTTTGGATACTGTATCCCTTTCTCAATTTGCAACATTGAGGTGACATCTTTTGGACGTTTTTATAATTCTGCTCAGATTTTGATCTGGCACAGCATTTTTCTTGCTCAGTGAAAAGAGTGGAATGTGGTCAAATATATCTTTTAGCGAGCCGGCAATTACTAAAAAAAGGTCAGCATAGTTTCATAGGACAATTTTAAAATTTGTGTGATGTACCATACCTATCTCGAATATTATATTGAGTCAATAGGCTTACTTTAAATAGTGATTGTGTGTGATAAATCATTAAATGTAACTGATAAACATAAAGGTGCGATCATGTGTTTTTGGTGCCGGGATAAAAATGGCATGGTGGTTGTCATTTTATTCAGGGAAAGTGTGGCCATTGATGCTGGCCTTTAAAGTATCATTCGTGGTGGCCTGTGGGGATTTGTGAGGGTGAACTATTCCATGTTAACCCTTACAGCGCGGGGATAGACTTTAAAGTCATCAGAATCTGACGACTAAAGTCTATCTCCGCACTGTAAGAGTAAAAATATTTCTAATGGCCTTAGACCCATAACATAGGTATTCAAATGAATCGGAGAGAGCTAACTAAGACATTTATGATGCTTTCAATTTAAAAAAAACCCTTTGGTTTGCAAGGTTTTCATAAAAAAATTCAGCGCTTTAAGGGTTAAGATTGTTCTGGGGAAAAACTGTATTTGAATGCATTGATATTAGTTAAGTATGGTTGGAAGCCTAGGGGGTGAGTACGAGAGTCTTAGTTTTGGTTGGCTATATGGGTGAGATGTTATAGCTCCACAGTTCTGATTATAATTTTGTAGTCTAGAGCATAATCAGTCTCGAAATGGTTCTTCTTTCTTGTAAGGTATTCCAATTTAGAAATTTTGTCTTTGTCTTGTATGCCATAGGTATCATACAGTTACAGTTACTAACACTTATATTGCGCCTAAACTCAATTGATTCATAAGCACATGTTCATTGCTGTGGAAAACTATTATAAAAGCTGTTTATATGTATCCTTTTTAAACAAGTATGTTTTAAGATGTTTCTTGAATGATGAAATAGTGGTGATACATCTGATATCTCGCGAAAGTTATTTTTTATAATAGCGCTACAGTATAACTTGTCTTGACCGGTCACCAGTTTGAACGGCCACCTCCACTCAACCATGTTGACTGCCCCGTAGAAATCACCAGACCCCTCATGTCCAATGGTCAAATAAAGATATGCCTTATGAATCAATTTGATGCTCACGTTAGTTGAAAAGTTTATTTTACATAGCGCTAATTAAACTTGTTTTTACAATACAATGTATTAAATCACCAGTATTAAATCATCTGAGAATGTAATCAAAAGATACGCCATGCTTAATTATTATCTAATAATACATCGTTGTCTGAATATTGGAACGATTATCGTAACGGTCAGGGCTGTAACGGAACGAGACAAAGTCGAGTTCTCTTACAGCCCTGACCGTTACGATACGAGCTCCAATATTCAGACAACGATGTCTTATTTTGTTTAGATAAAAAGGGTAATTTTGTATAACAGTTACACCGTGGGTTCATAACACAAATTGTACTATCAGACCCCACCCGTCATGCTATGACGAATAACTAATGTAGTTTGCTATTTTGGTAAAGGACCACTGTTATTTTTTTATTTCAGGGCAAAGGTAAATCAAATAAAAATATTCCAAGTGACAACGTTGGAGAAGATGAAGAAAAATTCAAAAAATGCCCTCATTCTTTTGTGTTACACCGTGGCAAAGTTGGCAAGAATATTAGAGATCTTGTGGAAGATACCAGGAAAGTAATGGAACCATATACTGCATCAAATTTGAAGGTGAAAGTTTTAAATTTTCTCTAGTATACTTTACACTTCATAATCAGTGTTAAACTCAAGGCTAAGGGCTTGTCTAATAAGACACTTTTATGTAACTTGTCACATGTTAGATTACAAGGTGGTTATTTGGATTTAAGAAAGATGTTCTTAGATATTTTATTATCAAATTATGGTTTGTTGTTATAAATCTAGGTTTTAAATTGAAATATGAGGATCAATTGTAATCACGTATCCCTGATACAATCGAGTGTTTAATGTTTATTAACAAAAAAATCCACCAAAGTGTACAGTGTGTATCAGTAAATCTTCTAGAACTTTGACACTTAGTCTTGTATACAACCTGTTGGCCTAAAGGTTAAATGCTTGAATAGACAAACATCATTTGCATTTTAAATACATTTACAGTGTACCATCATCATAAAAGGGAACATGTTCCTGGAAAGTATAAAATATGCATTGAACAATAACATGTGTGTTTTTCTCAGGAAAGGAAGAATAATGTTCTCAAAGATTTTGTGAGTGTAGCAGGACTTTTGAATGTGACACACATGTTGGCTTTTAGCAAAACAGACGAAACAATGAACCTGAGAATATGTCGCCTACCTCGCGGACCTACACTTTTGTTTCAATTACAGCAGTATTCTCTTTGTAAAGACATTGTTGCTTCATTAAAGCTAAACTACTCGCATCCACAACAATATCAGCATCATCCTTTACTTGTCATGAACAACTTCAGTGGAGAGGGTATGCACCTGAAATTGATGACCACCATGTTTCAAAACATGTTCCCTTCTATTAATGTTCAGCAGGTATTTTACTTATTTAAAATATTTTGATTTTTTTATTATTATTCAAGTGTTTAACACAGGTGTTTTGCAATCTTTCTTGCACAATTACAGCAAATACAGCTGTGGATTGTTGATTTACTATTGATTAAGATTTACACCATTGGTTGTGTTTTGAGTAGATACTTGGTGTACATGTATTTGTAAATTTTGTTTGCTATTTAAACAAAAATTACCAATTTGTGTTGCTGTCCCCAGGGACCTGTCTTAAATTGTCTCATCCCAGAAATGTTAAATTATATTGAAACACTTCTCAGATGGTTTCTCCAAAACATAAAAGCAGTGAAAAGTTTGTTAAGCATCGATAAATTTTATGCAATTCTGGTAATTTGCTTCTAAAATTTAAATTGATCTGCAAACTTTTAAATATTTTAAAATGATGATAATGATGTAATGTGAGTGACTGTCATATTCAGGCAGAGAACTTTCCTAATCAAAAGTTTTAAATAAGTTTTTCTTGAAAATGTACATCATCATAATGATGTTACCTGTGGCGAGACAGAGATGGCAATGAGACATCCACTCAGCATCTCAGTTTAAGAAGAAATCAAAAGGTTCTATCACATTAACTAGATTTCATATAATCACTGTCATTTCATTACACTGAAGATTGTAATTCAGTGTCCGTTTATTTGTCATTGCTGTGGGCAGTTTCATGATACTGTGATGTACTGTGATCATTGTGAGATATAATAATATATAATAATTAGATCAATGTGAATTATCTTCCAATCAGTGTTTTCCAGATTACCATTTTTCTTGGTTGTGTAGTGATACTCTTTTGTGAGTAAAAATAATCACAAAAATTTCAAAATCAGTGTTGGTTTTAATTGATTGGTGTAGCCATCTGATGATCACAGTTAATCGCATGAGTGAAATTGTTAGGCACACAAATGTTTGTGTACCTACACTGCAACCATTGTGCTAAGAATACGATCACCTGGCGGGTCAGTTTAACTCGCTACTTTTGATTGTGAAGGTGGCGACTTTCATATTTGCCCTACAAATAATTTAACATCTGATTTAAAATATAAATGCAATATAAAAGTTATACCCTGATGTATGTATAATTTTAGTGGGAGTTAACAAAACATTTGCTTTGTTTTGACATTGCAGTTATAGTTGCCTATTTAACGAATTAAAATACATCTTTTTAACAATTTATTGTGATCATGATGCTACAACTAAATGTAGAGGATATCAATCATGTTCTCTCATGTTCTAGTAAAAATCCTAATAATCCTAAGTAATCTCTTTTAACTACATGATAGGAAATATGATTTGTTTGAATCCAGGTGCGTTTAAAAGAAATGAAGAGATGTGTATTATTAAACTACAGTGCAGAAGATGAAACAATAGAATTTAGACATTAGTAAGTATGAATGAAACAATGGGTTAAATATAAGGTACCATAATACTTTATCTCCACAGTGAGCCACAGTGAGTCTTTTTGTTGTGTCGGTCTGGTCATAACTGGTCGAAATTCAGAAAACTGTAAACTTATTCACACTATTAGTGTAGGGTCAGTAAATGTGGTCCCGTGGGAATTGCATGTTAATTCTTGACACCTATGTTCAATTTAAAGAAAAAATAATATTGAACAAAATAAAATAGGGTGTCATTTTTTTCTGAAGCTCTAAATGTCATTTCTGGGGTCTTAAAGGTCATGACCCTAAAAACACACGGGTATTTTTTAAAACTTTCGTATTTCAAGATAATATAGTCGTGTAAAATAGAAAATTGAAGGAAATTGGCACGAAATAGTCAACATTCATAATTAACAAATATTCTGAAGATTTAAAGGTCATTTCCGGTCTCTTGAAGGTCATAACCCTAAACACTCATATAGTCCACAGGCCAGAATTGGTCACCGTGCAACCCCCCCCCCCCCCCCCCACACACACACTACTCACCCACACCAACTTTTTGTTACCCTCTGCTATGTCCAAAACATGAGATGAGATGTTACCAGTAAAAAAATAAGGATGAAATATATATTTTGAAGGCTTATGTGGGGGTACCCCCAAACCTAAAATTAGGGGTTAGTGTTACGCAAACGTCTGTCGTTGCAGTAGTAGGTGACCAATCTACACATAAAAAATAACTAAATATACCTGAGTTTATTGATGCAATAAATTGATATTAGCCAACATGTAATGCTTTCACCCGCCATTCAAATGACATGACAATTAAAACCCCCTTCGCCGTCAAATATAATCAGTACAGAATCTATAATACTTAAACATATACAAACATGTGGTTGATGTGCTTGTGTGTGTGATTGTGGTACAAAAAAAGTTTTTAAAAATATTGAAAACTTGGAGGAATGATCAGCCTCTGAAAATGGAGAAAAATCTAAAAAGCAAAAATGACAAAGTCATAGCATGAAACATCAATACATAAGGATCATTGTGCCAAGGTTTGAAGTCGATCGGATGAAAACTCGGGGAGAAATAGCACTATAAAATTTGAATCAGAAGAAAAAAACATAGCAAGAATTGTTGCAAACTCAATATGTTTGGGCATAGCCAAACATAATTAGGACAAATTGCAAAATAAATAAAACACTAGAATCCACATTTATTTTCCCACAGTAACATAAGAGCTGTTCCAGTTGGCATCAGTCGAGCCATGAAAAAACTGATGAAATCAAAGGTGCCTAATATATCCAAGTACAATGACATAAGTGAATTTCTCATGAAGTAAGTGACATTTTATTAGTTACCATGGTTACACATCAAACACTAATATTTTCTTTTAATTTTGATTGAACATTTAAAAGTCATTTATAAAAAGTTGACATTCAAATTTAATTTAATTTAGTATATATAAAATACCAGTAATTGAATTGTGGTGTCGTCAATCATATGAGACAATTTAGATACTATAATAATAATAGTATCAAGTATAATGTCAAGAATAATTTATTTTTTTCAGACATAAAGATTTGTCAGAGAGTGAAGGTGAGATGGATGGTGATCACAATAAAATCATCCTTCCCCAAAGTTTAACGGGCAAGGGAAATTTGAAGTCCGGTACTAGTGCAATAAGGTATTGTTCTGATGGTGTTATTGACAGTTTTATCCAACAAAGTTATGACAAATCTCTGAAGTGATGGCCTGCTAATATTGTTCATGTAACATTTACCAATTGTTGTGACAGGATATTTTATTATTGTGTTGTGAAAAAAAATGATGTGGTATGATTAATAATTGTTTGGTTATATGAATTGCACTATACAAATCCGGATGTGCCACTAGATACACGTGGCATATCCAAGCCCATAAAATCTGTCAAGCTTCCTGACTTGCTTGTGTTAGATGTAGTAATATAAGGACAGCAACAATTTTAACATTTACTTAAGTCTCCGAAAAAGCAACAATTTTATTTGATAAAAAATAATTGTAATGCCATGTCAGTCTAAATATACATTTCATCAACAATCTGTTAGCTGATTGCCAATTACAAATGCAGTTGCTTTCAAACATGTATTTTTCGTGACTAAATTCAACATTTTGAAAGTTTACTCACCTGGAGTCACTCTTTATAATCAATGTCTAGTGATTGTTGTGTATTCATCCACCACCTCCTTTATTGTGCCCGTAGGGGAAGGAGAATTTTAGTCGTGTCCAGCATCACATTCTCATGTGGGCGCAAAAACTCAAAAACTAACAGTCAATTTTTTTTTAAATTTGAACATGACATTCCTAGCAACATGGGTATGTGCAAGTGTTTTTTTAGAGATGCTTCCAAAATTCAAAATGGCCGCCAGAGGTCAACTTTAAAATTTCTGTTGGCAAAAACTCTAAAACTTAAAATCAGAAATTATTCAAATTTTAGTATCACATTCCCACGATATGGAGATGTGCAAGTGACTTTTTCAAGGTTTTACTAAAATTCAAATTGGCCGCCACAGATCAAAGTTTTTTTTGAGGGGGCGCTAAAATAAAAAAAAATAATCTGGTCATTTTTTTGAAGTTTCAACATCACATTCCTAGCAGCATGGGGATGTGCAAGTGATTTTTTTAAGATGCTACCAAAATTCAAAACGGCCGCCAGAGGATGTGCAGGTGATTTTTTAAAGGTGTTACTGAAATTCAATATGGCCACCATGGATAAACTTCATAATTTTTTGTGGACGCAAAAACTGAAAAATTGATTTCAGTAATAATTCACATTTTACAAGCACATACCCACCATCTGGAAATGTGCAGGTGATTTCACTTAAATTCAAAATAGCCACCACAAGTAGACTTTTTAAATATTTGTGACCGCAAAAAACTCTAACCTTATTGATGGCAGGGGATGATATAGAACTTCAGGCCTCTTGTTAGCATTAGTGACCAGTCAGTGTGATGTCCACAACCTCACTCAGACACTGGTAAACACTGTGATTGTCATGGTGCTGTGTGCTACTGAGGTACAACATCAAGGCCATGCGTCATCGGAAAGTTTTCTCAAGATCCAACTGTGAGCCCTTTTTTTTTTAACTCTTAGCCCCTACCGCTGTGGGGTATAGGGATCCCCAGTGGCGGGCGTTGCAGGTGTTTTAAGTGCAATAACTTCATAACACCTCTACTTACGACCTTCATTTTTCAAATGCACCTGCATTACACCAAAGACCCTGTACAATAAGATAGTCAACTCTCCCCAAAACGTGAAATCTCTCTCAGTGCTGTCCCCCGGTATTGGGAGTTGGAACTAATGCTTTTACCATCTATCAAGTATGATTTTACCATATTTCGACGAGTAATTATGACATTGATCCTATTAAAAACAATACATACTTTACATCATAAATAAATCAGAAAAATAAATATTGACGGAGGTTTACTTCTATTTTTTATCCAATCATTATTTGGCTAGTTATCAATACTTTTTAATTGTCTTCTTCCCTTTGGTACCTCAGGAGACCCTGTACAATAAGATAGTCAACTCTCCCCAAAACGTGAAATCTCTCTCAGTGCTGTCCCCCGGTATTGGGAGTTGGAACTAATGCTTTTACCATCTATCAAGTATGATTTTACCATATTTCGACGAGTAATTATGACATTGATCCTATTAAAAACAATACATACTTTACATCATAAATAAATCAGAAAAATAAATATTGACGGAGGTTTACTTCTATTTTTTATCCAATCATTAGTTGGCTAGTTATCAATACTTTTTAATTGTCTTCTTCCCTTTGGTACCTCAGGGGTTGATGCGCCCGTATAAACAAGTATGCATATTCATTGTTTACAAACAACAGGTGACACCCAGCTAACACGAGACGTCGACTCAATTATTGTGTAATGCTGGTCTAAGCATTACATCATCATTTGTTCATCTTCTCGTATTTGCTGGCAGCTGACGATGTGTGCAAGGGTAGATACAGGCAAAGAAAAACAAGATAGGGCAAAAGAAAACATAATATTACTATATATTATAGTCTAATGACACGGATCATTTGTCATATACCTGAACAGAAATATTTTGTTGATATAAAGCACGTTACTGTTACTGCTGATTCACCTGATCTGAGCGATTCTGTAACAGAATTAGCTTAATCAATGCTGAAATCATTCACACCACAAATGGGTATTACCATTGAGGAGGAGAATATTCTTGTATATATATCAGTGGATATCTTTGTCGCAAAGTGTCTCGATCTGCAGGTAAAGTAATTTTGATGCCAATAATAAATTGCATACATTTCTGTTTAAGAAGCAATATTTGAATATTCAAGGTGTATGGCTTTTGTTCCACGTCAAAACTTAATACAATTAATTGGTTAAAATGAACGAATTTTCGGAAATATACCTGGACACATTCTACATAGGAGTCACAATCAAATTATTACGTTCATCAAAGACACTAAATCACGTGCAAGTTGTGAATGTTTCACGGTAATTTTACATATTTATGTCCCCATTCGGCTACACCATGTACTGCGGGAAAACAATGAACACCTTATTACCAGTAACGGCAGGAGTAATAAAAAATTATTAAAATTCAACTATAAATAAATTGTGTCATAAAAATAAACGTGTCTTGTTTTCAAGATATCAATATACTGCTAACGCTCCAGTCCTCAGTGACATTGATGGCAGTGGTCCGAGAGAGAAGGCTTACATATATTATAAATTTATAATATTTCTTTTGTGTTCTAAATATATTCGTTTAAATAATAAAAGTTTGAATTAAAAGACACGTCTGCCAAGTTATGGTTGTTACCAATGTTTTGCCCCGATATCCGTTGTGGTCGCTATGCTTGACGAAATATCGTCACTCCCCTCCCGTTCTGTGCCCACATTTTTGTGTACTTTAATAATTATTGCAGAGATATTCTCATAACTGTCAAACCTGGAAAAACATTATATTTTTATTTAGAGGCTTAAGTGGTGAAATTATCACTTGTTTTATATGATGATACACTTGCCAAAGCATAGTTCCAACTCCCGTTAAAAGGGGACAGCACTGCACAATGTATTACACGCATTTGTATGGTGAAATCCGTAAGTCGACCATCTTATTGTACAGGGTTTTTGATTACACTAAGTAATCTTAAGGTCAAGTTCGTTATTCAGTGACTTTGACCTAATTTCAAGGTCACCAAGTCACGAAAATCATATTATCTTGTAAGCGCTATAACCTTATAATGCCCTACAGCCTTCATTTTTTAACCACATGTGCACTAAGCTAATCATCAGGTCAAATTCGATACTTGGTGACCATGGAAACCAGCAGAAATTTCAAATTCTTTACTTTGATGGGCAGAAGGTACAGCTAAGAGGTTCTGCCATCAATTGTTGGCAATTTGTTATTTGTTATCTGAGGCCTATTTACATGACAGTTTTAATTCTGCACGCAGAATACTAAGCTATACATACAATTTTTGTCACCCTTTTTGCCAACAAATGCTCTTGTTTTATGAGATAAATATAATAAATGTGTTCACAAGTCAAAGCAGTGAAACAAAATATTTGAAAAGTCACTCCCTTTTTATGATGGCTGAGTGTGCTGGAATCAAAGGCTGTGATTGGCAAAACAGGCTCAATTTTCTGGTTATTGTCGTGTTTTAGTCTTTTTATGCCCGTACAAAACCAGAGTGCATGGCACTGACTCAGTACTGCAGCATGGCAGAAGTTGTAATTCTGGGGCAATGCTTACTAAAATCATTTTGCCATGCCCCTAAGACACAAAATGTTTTGCTCACTGCCTCTAAGCTTCACATTGTCATAACTGGATAACTGCATTCAAGTTCATTAAGCAGCCCTCGCCGAGGCGTGCTGCTTACTATATTCCACACGGTCCGCCTCCGCCGCCGCAGTTATTTGTTTTCAAGATAGCTACTAATCTATCAACTTCTGCTTCCTCATACTTCACATAGCCATCACATACCACTGGGGAATTGTTTTTGTGACATTTTTATCCCCATATCATCAACCCTTTAATTACTATGGCCACTAACAAAGAACTGCTCGTCAGCGCATTTCAGGAAAAAGTTGCCATCAGATCTTCTTTTAATTTGGCAAATATGTTGATTAACTTTTCGGATCAAACAATTTCAAAATGGCAATTTTGAATTTTGTAATATTTACTTAACTCAAGAAATGCTAAATTACTGGACCATGAATAAAAAACAAAATGTAATGTCTCACACAAGGATAACCCATGACAAATTTCACACTAAAAAATCCAAAATGGCCGCTAGTCGGCCATTTTAATTTTTAATTTTTTTTTTCAGATTTTTTTGAGCAAACAATTTTAAAATAGTGGTTGAGCGATAACGGAGGGCTGCTTTCGTTTTCCGAAAAACTTTTCTAGTTTTATTATTATTTCTTTCCTGATAACTACTCTTAAGATCCTGAAAAATCTTATCTTTAAACCAATAAATTGAATTGAGTGTTTCACTGTCTAGCATGATCTGTGTTATTAACCTTTTTACTGCTGGTACCGACGCAATGCCGGTATGAACAGCCTTATTCCAGGACCTGCTGGTATAGTGTCTGTCGATGTCAATTGTGCCATTACTAGCTGGTATTTACTGACATTAGCTCAAGGGTTAATTTGTGCTTCTTTAAGTACATATTATTTTAATCTAGAGCTATTTTTACAGATTAACAGAACTTGGTCCAAGAATGACTTTGAAGCTCATTAAAATAGAAGATGGAATAAACTCTGGAGAGGTACTTTACCATGCCTATATGAATAAAACTGCTGAGGAAATACAAAGAATGAAGAAGAAAAAGAATGAAAAGCAGTAAGTCTACAGTGTACCTTTTCTACAGTGTTAGTCTACTGTGTACCTTTTTTCACTTCACTTCTCACTTTCATGCATACATTTTGAAAACTATGTAAAGAACAATCTATTTCTTATAACATGAGACATGACATGTACATTTATAATCCAAGTTTTATATATTTCTGATAAATGAACCATGTTCAAATCAATACATATTTTGTTTTGTTCTCAAATGAAGTAAGACATTTTTAAATAGGTTTGGAGCATATCTTTTTTGACATACATCTCTGTATGTCTTTTTTTGTCTTTTTCCATACTGCACATACACATCGCTCAGGTTGTCTAGATGTGCCTCTTGGGATTATTACATATGGCCTACTTTCTGACCTACATATTTGAGTCAACATGGTTAGAGGATCTGTTCAATTATATTTCTGACCTAAACAGCTCTTTATTAGGGCATTTGTGCTTTTTCTGTATTATGAACATTTACCTACTTTTGGACCTACATGTCTGAGCCTAAAGAAGGTCTAACAATCTCAATTTTAGAGCAGATCTCTGAAACCTCTTGAGGGATTCCTGTCATATTGCATAAATAGATATTATAAAATAGTGTTTATCACCCATAAATAATTGTAACAAAACCACCGGAGTGTAGCTTCTCAAATGGCTGGTCACTTATCTATGAAACCTTTTGGGGAGATTTCTTTCATGTTGCACTCACACATCCCTCAGGAGTGGTGGATGTGCCTTTTGGAGGCTATAACTTAAGTACTATGAGTAAAAACGTTACACATGTTCTTATTTATTGAACATACTAGAATATTATACCATTTTTACATTTCCACCATAAGGGTAGGGTGGGGGATGATGGTGGTCTTTGGCCTCTAACGATGCTACACATATAAAGCAAAATGTAATTCATACTGTTAAGTCTTGTGACCACACTTAAAGAAAGATTTGATTATATGACAATATAATGAAAAATATTTTAGTGTTTTATTAGTAGAGCTTTGCTCTACTTTTTTGGTCAATGTGGGTCTGAGTGGTTTTCTGTATGATTAATTTCACGGCAATAACTTTAAATTTGTGGAATTGGGAACATATCTAACTCCATGTGTGTGTTAAGAATAACTTTTTTCGTTGCATCACGAAGCCAGATTTTGAGATTTTGGATCAGATGAACACTGATATAAATGACGCATCAATTCCTATCTGTAATGTATCAATGTCAGCCATGTCTGTTAGGTGACGACCTTAGCAATACACTTTGACCCTCAGTGCTTTGCCCTGCCTCGCTAGCACAGCAATACCTATCTGCCAGTACTGTATACGACACGTGACCTACTATGATCCAAAGTTGTTTGAATGTTGGCCCGCCGTCTCCGATGTCGGCCTGACATTAAAACAACATTGGGTCAACGTCTCATGTTTGCTGGGAAGTGCACCTGTCATTAATAGTAGGCCTACTACGGCAATGCTGACCAAATGTTGGGCCAGCTTCGTAAGTGGTGTGCCAGCATTGAAAAAACGCTGGCTGCATGTGATTGTCTGTCCCTGAGGCATAGGCCAACACAACAACACTCAGCTGACACAAGGAGACGTTGAATCAATGTTGGTTGAACGTTTGTCCACCATCTACGACGTTGGACCAACGTTAACTTAAGCCAACTTTGATTCAACGTCTTGTCTTTGCTGGCCTGCCAATACACATGTATGAGGCCTATATAATATGCCTATCGGCCACGCACTGCCCAACAAAACAAACTTTCACTCGATGTGGCATTAATGTTGGGCGAGCTTCATAGACGATGCTCTAACATTAAACCAGCAAAAAACAAAACAATTCATTTGTAGTAAAAACTTGGGCCTAGGGCCTATTGGTGCCTACAGTCTGAATACGTTCTGAAAACTTTAAAAACACCCCTCAGGCAATGCATAGCCTAATCCTGCTATGCCTAATGAATCTCATAGCCATATGCGAAGCCCCAGAAGTGACATTTAAATTAGGCTATTATTGTTTTCAACTCAACATCAAGTTAATAACTCACTAATTATATCGATAACTTTGCAATCTCAATATATTCGGGCTTATCGAGTTGTGAGTTCTATTATAGTGAGTTCTATTATAGTGAGTCTCACACTGTTATCACGCTGGTCTATAGCATTAAATCAACATTGCCTCAACAACTGTGGCAGTGGAAGTAGTTAATCTGTTTCCTGGCTCAGTTATTTTGATCTGAACACTACACACTGCCATCACATCTGAGCAAATAGCAGTAGGCCTACTAGCATGCAATGTGCCTAGGTTACTAAATTGTTTGCTAGACACGTTTTTTTGTACCTTCCCCTACCTGTCATTGACTGGAGTATGCCTAGTAACATATATGCCTATACCACCCAAACTGTCAGGTTAATATAAACAGTTTATGTTTAATAGATCGGCTTTGAATAATGAACTGCACCACAGTCCCAGACCCTGGTCTCAGCCCAGGGTCACACAGGGAGTAGCTAGCTGTGAAACGCAGTGACGTCACTCGGTGAAAACAAGGTTATATAACACCCCCTCCCCCATACTTCATTCTGTAAAACGCAGTGACGTCACTCGGTGAAAACAAGGTTATATAAGAACCATCCCTCATACTTCATTGTATTAGCCAGCTCGGTGAAAACAAAGGAGGTCGAGGTCATTGAGTTTCACAGATTTGACCTATTTCCATTAGGGTATGCCTACCCGATTATCCCTAATAGACCGGATATAGGCCTACTAATAAACACAGAGACGCAGTTGGGGGGCGTATTTATCAGGAGTTTATTATGTGCACTGAAATCGATGTGCATTCTATCAATACAGGTGTCAACTTGGGGTATAAAAAATAGATGTGATAGATAAAGGCTGACCCTGTGCACTCTATGGCTCGTTTCGCCGGGAATTCACAACATTACATGTGCAACTCATGACCACCACCCACCCATCCCCCCTCCCCGACTAAACATTGAAAACAACATTGAGCTGACGACAGTCAGACACGAGATACAGGATAGTTACTGTCGGATTCAACACCTCATTTAGCCCAATATATTTGTTGCTTAATTGTGAAACAGCTGCATCTTAGCTCTGCTTAACCCATTAACCGCCAAATTATTCAATCTGAATTTTCACCCACTTGAAGTTGTGTCTCGCTGACGCGATCCACAACTTCAAGTGAGTGAAAATTATTCAGATTTGACAAAAAGGAGGTCAACTGTTTTCAAATCCTGCTGGTTGATGTCACATTTTATCTTTAACAAATGTGTTACTTATTGTGCTAAGAAAAAATGAAAACTCGAATATATGCGACACCGGCGGTTAAAGGGTTAAAACAATGACCCTGAAGCCCGGCACAAGCTCTACTTCAGTGCCGTCAGGCTCTAGTCTAGGATTCAGAAGGGGCATAGCGCCACCTATCATTGGGGGCACCTAATAATGCACAGAGCACCTGGTTTGGGCATTTCCAGCACCCCCCTCCCATCTAAGATTATTACCTAGTAGAACCAGGGAGTAACAATTAAAGGTACGCTTGTATAAACATCTCAAATGATGAACACTATGTACACGCTTTATTAGGTCTTACGCCATAGGTGTGAACACACACAACACCAATGACTGGGCGTTATCAAGGCGTTTTACTAAGGTTTATTCATTCATAATCACTGATAATGCCTGGGTGGGGTGAAAATGATGTGATGATCGTTCAAAGGGCCATTGCAAGGTCTAAATATTTAAAGGGCAACATGGCGCCCACAAAAAACAGCATGGCGTGGTGCCATTACATGTTAGAAATGACTAGATGAAACACTGATCATGTTAACAGATACTTATTACTGTCAATCTTTACAAACCGTAGGAAAGTAAAAGACACAAGAAAGAAACAACAGGCACTAAACATTAAACGAAAGGAGGATGCCAAAGAAGAACATAAACAAAAATCATTGGCTGGTATGAAGAGGAAGGCTAAGGATGATGCTGTAGAGCAAGGTGTGTATTCTTTAACTAATTTGTTTTTGAATTAATAAATGTATGTACAACAACTCTGCTCTCTTTAAAGTATGCGTATCTCAAATAACTTACCTGACGCTAATATTCATTTCAATAGCGTATTTTTAGAGGCCCTGAATATTATTTCTACAAGTTATATCTTCAATGGATTCAACATATTTGTCTGGAGATTTGTCCAGCTAATTACATATAATATAATCTAAAGAAGACAATCAATATTTTAATGTGGCTGTGCAGCATAAATTTGTTGTCATAATCAGGCAATTTAGCAAGGCCCTTTCTGCAATTGACACAGGATATTTTAAATTGTTTATAAAATTGTGTCTATCATGGAGTGACACTATTTTTAGCTCCCGCCGTCACCGTAGGTGAGACGAAGGGAGCTATGGATTCTACCTCCGTTTTTTTTTGGCCTCTTCTTTTGCCTATAACTTTGTAAGAAAATAAGCTAGGATAACAATTTTTGGTATGTGGGTTACTTCCAGGTGGCTAATGGACAGGTTAAAATATTTTTTATCTGAATACATTACGCAAGGTTGCAGAGGAGAAAATGATGATGTGACGGCGTTGGGCCGTTGGGCCGTTGGGCCGTCCGTAAACAATTCGTTTCCGGAGCATATCTCTGAAAGTACTTGTCCGATTTTCTTCAAATTTTACACACAACACCCCTAGGGGGTCTAGTTGTGCCTTTTGGGGTATTTGAACTTTGACCTACTTCTGGTTCAGAACTATGACCTATTTAGACGTTTTGACGCGCACTTCGTTTCCGGAGCAGATCTCGAAAAGTACTGGGCCGATGACAGTCATATTGCACATACATGTTCTCTAAGGTCCCTAGTTGTGCCTTTTCAGGTTTTTGGACCTTGACCTTAAAGTTGACCCAGCACTTTGACCTAATTTATAACATCGGTAAATCCGACTGAAAGATTTTGCGGAATATCATGAAAACCGCTCAAGATAGCTACACCATTACTATAAAACAAATTGTGAGGTTTCAGGAGAGGATGCATCTTGAAAAATTTCAAGTCGATAAAATTAAAAATGGCCGCCTATCGGCCATTATTCACCTCGACAGGCCTGATATTGCGGAATATCATGGAAACCGCTCAAGATAGCTACACCATTAATATCAAATAAATTGTAAGGTTTCAGGAGAGGATGCATCTTGAAAAATTTGAAGTTGATAAAATTCAAAATGGCCGCCTATCAGCCATTATTCACCTCGACAGGCCTGATATTGTGGAATATCATGAAAACCGCTCAAGATAGCTACACCATTACTATAAAACAAATTGTGAGGTTTCAGGAGAGGATGCATCTTGAAAAATTTCAGGTCGATAAAATTAAAAATGGCCGCCTATCGGCCATTATTCACCTCGACAGGCCTGATATTGCGGAATATCATGAAAACCGCTCAAGATAGCTACACCATTAATATCAAATAAATTGTAAGGTTTCAGGAGAGGATGCATCTTGAAAAATTTAAAGTTGATAAAATTAAAAATGGCCGCCTATCAGCCATTATTCACCTCGACAGGCCTGATATTGTGGAATATCATGAAAACCGCTCAAGATATCTACACCATTACTATAAAACAAATTGTAAGGCTTCAGGAGAGGATGCATTTTGAAAAAATTCAACTCGTCCAAGTTCAAAATGGCCGCCAATCGGCCATTATTCACTTTCACATGGCCGTTATTTGGTAAACCGTGCTAGATGGCTAGACCATTACTATAAAACAAAATGTGTGATTTCAGGAGAGGATGCATCTTGAAAAAATTCGACTCGATAAAATTCAAAATGGCCGCTCATCGGCCATTATTCACTTTCACATGGCCGTTATTTGGTAAACCGTGCTAGATGGCTAGACCATTACTGTAAAACGAAATGTGAGATTTCAGATGAGGATGCATCTTGAAAAAATATGACTTGATCAAATTTAAAATGGCTGCCTTTTCGGCCATTATTCATTTTCACATGGCTGATATTTGGTAAACCGTGCTAAATGGCTAGACCATTACCTGATTACTATAAAACAAAGTGCGAGTTTTCGGGGGAGGATGCACCCTGAAAATGTTTAACTTACGAATTCAAAATGGCCGACAATCAGCATTATTTACCTCGATAGGCCTGATATCAGGTAAACCGTGCTAGATAGCTAGACCATTACTATAAAACAAAATGTGACGTTTCGAGAGAGGATGCCTTTTAAAAACTTTCGACTCAATCGAATTCAAAATGGCCGCCTATCGGCCACTATTTACTTTCACATTGCTGATATTTGGTAAACTGTGTTAGATAGCTGGACCATTACTATAAAACAAAATGTGAGATTACAAGAGAGGATGCATCTTGAAAAAAATTGACTCGATCAAATTCAAAATGGCCGCCTATCGGCCATTATTCACTTTCACATAGCCGGTTTTTGGTAACCGTACTAGATGGCTAGACCATTACTATAAAACAAAATGTGAGATTTCAGGAGAGGATGCATCTTGAAAAATTTTGACTTGATCAAATTCAAAATGGCCTCCTATCGGCCATTATTCACTTTCACATGGGCGATATTTGGTAAACCGTGCTAGATGGCTAGACCATTACTATAGAATGAAATGTGAGATTTCAGCTGAGGATGCATCTTGGAAAATTTTGACTTGATCAAATTCAAAATGGCCCCCTATTGGCCATTATTTACTTTCACATGCCCAATATTTTGCAAACTGTGTTAGATGTTAGTCCATTACTATAAAACAAAATTTGAGGTTTCGGGGGAGGATGCACCCTAAGTTTTTAACTAGTTTATATCGAATTCAAAATGACCGTAAATCAGCTATTAGTTACCTCGATTGGCCTGATATTGGGTAAACCGTGCCAGATAGGTAGACCATTACTGTGATACTGATTAGGATCATTAATTTCAATGGAGGTTTGCAATCTCTGACAGACTGTCTAGTTCTTATCTTACTCTTAGACTGAGCTTCTTAGACCTAGTTGTCTTGCGTCTTGATTTTTGACCTAGCCTAGGACTACATTAAAAACCCTACACAAAATTGCTTAAATCAAATTCTAATTCGTCGCGGGAGCTCCTGGACTTATGTAGTCTTGTCATTTAAGGTAATCACTGTTCGAAATGACACCTCAGGTCACATTTCCACCACTAATTCAGACATTGTCTAAAGTCTTTGTCTCATAGCTTCAATAGTTCAATATTTTGAGGTAGAAATTTTTTTTTTGAACATAAATGTTAAGAACCTAACAGACAAAAATAGACTGCCATTCAGTGGATATTATATTTTTATTATGATGTGCTGTGAGATGGTCAAAATTAATTATTTATTAATAACAAATCATGTTTAGATGATGAAGAAGAAGAGGATGATGTGAAATATTTTGAAGACGAAGTAGGGGAGCGTCCAGAGCCAGGTATATAGTAGTGTATTATTATTAGTGTATTATTATACTGTTTTATACTGTTTTCTATGAAAGTAGTTTCAAATGTTTGTTTTTGCTAATTTCATGTTTATACTAAAATTTCGTTTGAGCATTGCAGCGCGAGGACTGACTTTGGCCGTCAGAATCTGACGTCTATAGACATCATACTCTGAGCCCCGCACTGAAAAAGTAAAATATTTATTATGTAGACCCATAACATATGTATTCAAATAAAACAGAAAGAGCTAACTGAGACATTTATGATTATTGCAAATTGGTCTCCATGGTTTATACAAAAATATTTTAGCGTTGTAAGGGTTGAATGTAATATAGCATAAGATCGTAAGTAAAAGATATATTTGACATCTAATAATCTGTAATATATAAAATAGTTACTCTTCACAAATGTAATACACTGTATAACAGTTCATGAATGCTTTTTGTACAGTTTACAAATTTTGATTGTTTTCCAATTAGGATAACTAATTATTATGCATGTTCTATATCTCAAGCGGATTCAAATGTTAGACTAATCTGATCATATATAGTGTTTTCTTAATATCACTGTGTGTTATGACCAGCCACTGACCTCTGCTTGATACTTCCCACTGTTTTTTATCTACCTGTTGGGGGTGGGTGTTATGCGGAGGTCCAGCCGGCCATTCATCTGTATTTTCATTTCCGGAGAATATCTCGAAAACCCATGGAAGGATTTCTTTCATATTGGAAACAAGCATCACATTGGGGGATGTGCCTTTTGGAGGTTATAACCTTTGACCTACTTTTTGACCTACTTCTCTGAGCCAAAATACCTTAGACGCTGCTAACAATTTCGCTTCGGAATCTCATGGGGGAATTCCTTTTATATTGCAGACACACTTAGGAGATGTAGATTTGCCTTTTGGCAGTTTTGACCTACTTTGTGACCTACATATCTCGTCCAAAATAGCTTAGACACTAATAATCTCATTTTGAGAGCATATGTCGCAAACCATGGTATAATTTATTTTATATTGCACACACACAACACTTAGGGGGCGTAGATGTACATTTTGGGGGTTATAATCTACTTTTGGACCTACATCTCTCAGCCAAAATAGCTGAGGACAGCTGCACACACACATCACTAGCTTGTACCTACTTTTTTACCTACGTACATCTTGTACAGTACAGGTTAACTATCTTGTTTACGGAGCTTATCTCTGAAACGCTTCAGGTATTTTTTTCATAGTGAACACACTTATCCCCCAGAGGGTGTAGATGTGCCTTTTTGTGGTTATGACCTACATGTACGTTTTGATGTACATAGTTTAGAGACTAACCATCTTGATTCCGGAGCATATCTTAGAAACCCATGGGGGCTGCCGGGTATTTCTTTCGTATTGCACACACATCAGGGGCGTAGGTGTGACTCTAAGGGGTTATGGCCTTTGACCTACTTTTTGATATACATTTCCGAGCCAAAATAACTTAAGACCCTAATAATCTTGTGTTTTCTTTCATACTGCACACACTTCCCTCAGAGGTTATAGATGTGCCTTTTTAGAGTTTACGACCTTTGACCTACATCTCTCAGTCAAAATAGCTTGGGACTAACTATCTCATTTATGGAGCATATGATATCTCTGAAACCCCTTGGTAATAAATGTTTTTGCAGAACTATTTCCAAAGAAAGACAAAACTAAGAAGAGAAAGATGACAAGTGATGGAGACAAAACCAAGAAAAGAAAGGTGACAAGAGATGGAGACAAGACCAAAAAAAGAAAGGTGACAGGCGATGGAATTCCCTTGAAGAGAAGGAAAACAAAAGCAAATGCTTCACAACAAGCTAGAAGAAATACCAACAAAAAAGTAGACAGAAATACAGATTTTGACAAATTAATGAAAAGACGAGAAGTTAAGAAGAACAAAATGCGCATGAAACGACCAGGGATGAAAAAGACATTTAGAAAGAATAAATAAAGGCTACATGAAAAAATAAGAAAATTAATATTTATATATTGTCTTCACTGCTGGAAATGAAACCATTTTCTTTTTAAAAACGGAATTGGACTTAAATTACATTGGGAAGATCTGGCTCAAAACTACTCAATCACCATATTGTATAAACCTAGACATAACATAAAATCACACAACATTACCAATTGCTGGAATTTTAACTATATATACAGATTTTCAATGTACGGTGGAGAAATTAAACAAAATTGTAATTGTATTATTCAATCAACTGAAACTGCAGACTCCCAGTCAAATGATAACAGTCTCCCCATTATACACCTTGTTAATTGTTTAGATGTACAATGCACTTTGGAATAAGTGGCAGTTATATTTGTGGTGATATTGCGATGGACAATATCTGATGGGATGCTTTTATTTGTTGTGCTGCAAATATGTAGTCTCTTAATTTAGGACAAGTTTTTTAGGTGAAGGGGGATTTTAGACGCCCCAGGATTCCGTCCGGCGTCACGTTTTTCTTGTGGGCGCAAAAACAACTGGTCAATTTTTGTCGAAATTTTAACATCATATCCCTAGCAACATTGCAAGTGATTTTTTAAAGATTCTACCAAAATTCAAAATGGCAGTTCGAGGTAAACTCCAACATTTTTTGTGGGTGCAGAAACTCTAAAACATCACATTCCCCACCACAGGGAGATGTGCAGGTGATTTTTTCAAGGTTTTACTGAAATTCAAAATGGTCACCACGGATCAACTTCAATTTTTTGGAAATTATTCACATTTTACAATCACATTTCCCACAATATGGAGATATGCAGGTGATTATGTTATGGTTTTTCTGAAATTCAAAATCGCTGCCACGGATCAACTTAATAATTTTTGTGGGCGTAAAATTCTAAAACTTGAAGTCAGAAATTATTCAAATTTTACTATCACATTGCCCACGAGATGGAGATGTGCAGGTGATTTTCTCAAGGTTTAACTGAAATTCAAAATGGCCACCACAGATCAACTTCATATTTTTTTGTGGACGCAAAAACTTAAAAACTTGGTCATTAAGTATTCAATTTCTACAATCACATTCCACACGATATGGAGATGTGCAAGTGATTTTTTAAGGTTTTACTTACTGAAATTCAAAATGGCCACCATGGATGAACTTTTGTGTGCAAAGTCTCAAAAATTGAAATGAGAAATAATTCAAATTTTATAATCACATTACCCACCATCTGGAAATGTGCAGGTAATTTTACTGAAATTTAAAATGGCCAGTCGACTTTTCAAATATTTTTGACCGCAAAAAATGTAACCTAATTTATGGTGGAGGATGATATAGGCCTCTTGTTTATACTATCCAGGATGGGCACGACATACGGGTTTAACCATGAAACTGCATGGCTAATTTTCGTGGCTTACCATTGTGACAATGAATTGTTTTTTTCTATAGCAAACTTGCAACGCAAGTACCTATTTTGTGTATTTTAAGTCGAAGAAAGAACTCAATGACAATAGAATATGCCTCATACGTTCGATCTACGAAATTATCAATCAATTTCAATCTTTCTCCTGGAGTTAATCAAGTGGGGTTTAATGCGACATAACAATAGTTTAAAAGGGCCTTCTACATATTGGGCGCGCGAAGGGCAGCATGGCAGCGCCATGTGATGTCAGAAATGGCCAGCTAAAACACAAAATCATTACAATCTCATCAACTTCAAAACCGCTTTCGTGACATAAACATTTATTATATGTATTAAATTATTTTATTTGTCTTTATTTATAACAATTATGTTCATTTACATCAACAAAAAATATGAGTGAAATTTTCCAAATGTGCGCTTTATTAGTGTAGCGAGTTCTGATTTTGTGAGCTATCAAATTTTGATTTCATGCACTATAAGGTCGAAAAAAATTCTCAGGTGTCCATTGTATTGGGCAACCCCAGTAGCGCTGGATGGTGACTTGATTTTTTATAGCTCTCTCGACCATCTCTTGACTTCAACTGTACGGAATGAATCACTCATATAAGAGAGGAGTCTAGGCCTACTGAGAAGCAAATACATCACAGTTCACATTACAGTGGTGCACAACCAAAGCTGGACTTGAAACATCGATCTGACATAAAGTTCTGGTTTACAAGATGACTTTTGCTTGCTTGTCAGGATAAATTATCAGTGACCCTCAAAAGTGATGGATAAAAGCTTTTTTCGTGGCACGTTTGCAAACATAGATAACATCAACAAGGCCCGTCGGCGACGGAATTAGGCCTCAGCCTCTGAATCAGTGTTTAAAAGAAATAAATAATTTGAAAAAAAACTAAATTTAACTAATTTGTCAGGGTGCATCCTTCCATGAATTCTCACATTTTGTTTTATAGTAATGGCCAAGCTCTCTGGAACGATTTTACAGATAACACGCACAGTAACGTGAATAATGGCCGCAAGTTGGCCATTTTGTATTTTAAATCTTTCAAGGCATATTGGATTATCACTCCCTGAAACTGCACATTTTGTTCTATAGTAATGGTCTAGCCATCTGTCACGGTTTTCCAGATAATATGCATATTAAAGTCGATAATGGCCGCAAGTTGGCCATTTTGAATTTTATCGAGCTAGTTCATATCTCCCCCTTCCCCCTCCCCTGATACTGCACATTTTTTTCTACAGTAATCATAAATGGTTTAGCTATCTGGCAGTTTTTGTTAGATAGTATGCTTATTAAAGTCTATAATGGAAGCAAGTCGGCTATTTTGAATTTTATCGAGTTGAAATTTTGCAGGACATAACCCCCCTGATACCGCACATTTGTTCTATGGTAACGTTCTAGCCATCTGGGACGGTTTTTCAGATATTACTCGTATTATAAAAAATAAGTGCAGACCTTTTGCCCGATGTGCACCCATTTTCAAACTCGTCTGAGCTATTGATAAAATAGTAATATGGTATAAATTTTGGTGCGATACATAGAAAATTGTTGAGTGAATTGCATTAACAAGAAAATTTGCATTCCAGTAACGCGGAACAAGTTATAGTGCCAAAAGTGGCAGATGGACGTAGGCACCACATGACGGCAATATGCTTGGCCGAGTCCTAAAAATTGGCTATCGAGTAGTCTCGTTCTTTTTTTGGAATTTTTATCACTCCTTATCAAGCTATGTTACCAGTACATGAAAATATGACAAAACCTAATCAACTAGATACGACGAAATATAATCTTTAATGTACATAGATAATTTACCGCAATATAATTGATATTAAAAATTCAACACATGAAATAAGAAACAACTTTAATCAGTGCTTGCATTAGTGGTATATTTATTTCTATAATAATACCTACTTGAGAATCAACAGTATATTCCACAATGCTTCATACAAATCACCATAATTTATTTAAATCAATTGAATTAACTGTTAATTCAATAATATCTTGAGTATTTTGATAAATCGTCAACTTTCAATGAGTAAGACGAGAGTGGACAATGCATCTGTATTTTGGACGGGCTATACAAAACAATGATATGTCTAATACAGGTATATAATTTCATTCAGAACAAGTTTGTTTCTTTTAGGTCAATTTAGTCATAGCGCCTCACACATTTGACCTGATTTTTATGAATAAAGTTAGTATAATGCATATGTGTGAGGTTTGTTAGTATTTGATAATAATGCATGAGGTTACCATTGTCCGACAGACTACAGAACACGTGTTCAAACAAATAAGATTCCCAGCAGTCAACATTTTCATTCAGCAGTTGCTCTCCATACCTCACTGTCCAGCAGAAAAAGGCTTTATTTTTATTCTCAAACCAAGCTTATAACCATCAATTATTTGCAACTGTGAAAATATGGATGCTAAAAGAAAACAATTCAGCAGCGATAATTTTTTCATTGAAAAAAATATCACTTCCAACAGATTGCGACTAAAAACGTATCATCTCAAATAATATATTTAAATTACAAATCATGGATAATAATAAAAATCAGATTGTCACTAAAACGTATCATCTCCAATAATATCCTTAAAATACAAATTATAGATAATAAAAAAACTAATCGATTGTCCAGTAGGATACTATATATTATGGTCCTTTTTGTCACCAAAAATATTTCCCACATTTTCACAGTTGCAAATATACCAATCCAAAAATAACGCGACAAGTTTGCTCCCAAGAGAGACTTAAACGATAATAAGCAATTATGATAGTCTTCAAAATAAGCGAACAATATTATATAAGCATGATAAAACATAAGTGGTAGTGAACAGGTGAAATAATTTGCATGGCATAGTACCCTGCGGCGTCATCAACAAGTGAATAAATTTGTAACAGTATGAATTAATGATAAAATGTGTCAAATGGACACGTTGCAAGCTCAGCAGTTTCCACCACTCACTATTGATATCAAATATATATATATCAATCAATAACAATATAAACATGTGGATGCTCTTATTAAAAGAGTCCACGAAATGTGAAATGTAACAATAAATTATACATCGCAGTTCACTTATTCTAACCAATAACTGCATAGATAGTAAAAGTGATCAAATTTCTCATTAACAGGTACAGAGTATTCTTCAACAAACAAAGTTAAAAAACAACTTTCAAACTGTATTAAACTAATTTTTGGTTAGTAGTTCATTATCGTATGACTAGAATTCAATACATTAGTTACTTATATTCTATGTAAGTAAAACAGACGCAACAATATGGTAATGCAAATATAATTAAACAGTAGATATACATATTGCTGTTGATATCAGCACGATTACATTTTCCAGAATTGTTATCTTCCAGTGAATTTGTTAAATTATCAAGGTAAAGAAAATAACACAGTAAAATTAACTGCAAGTATATTAGTAAAGTTTAAATTTGATACTGCAAAATGCAGTTGAGCCTATGAACGACGTTTGAAATGATTTGCTGTAAATCTAATATGCTATGATGGTCATGGTAGCATAGTGTATACAAAATTAAAAACTCCATGGCGACATAGGAAAAGACATCCATCAAAATTAACAACTAATAAGAAACAACAAACGAAGATAATTTTTTCATATTCTAAAACCGATGTTATCTTCCTCCCTTTGGTTTTTCTTATCACTTGTATAGTCCATTTTACCAACCGAGACTACTGGGTAGCGCACTACTTGAAAGCAATGTACGTCACAACATGATATATAATAATGCAGCAGTGCTGTATCACAAATTGATGCTTTTGCAGTTCATTTCAATATTCCGTCTGTGTGTGCTGTAAAGGGATAAGTATGACATGACAGACACTTGGGAGATACATGTATGAACAAAAAATACGCCAACATTTAGTTGTGTTTAAAATTTATCATTACTAATGAAATCAAGGCTACTGACGGAGAGATATTGAGGTAACACGATATATATATATATATTATCACAGAAAATACGTCACATCGACGCAATGTTATTGTGGTGTTGGTTCACCGTCTGCGATGCAGGTCCAACACTACAACGACATCGGTTTAACGTTTCATGTTTGCTGGGATGAGGTTGTTTAATTTCAGATTTTACGTACATATCGTCTTCTAGGCGCCGAAGGGTTGTATGTGCTACTCTCAATCTAATGAGTGGCACATACACCACTTGGGCTTAATTTAGTATTTAAAGTCTTCAATTCAACTAAGCACATCACGTAAAGCAATTTACATTAAAAGCTTAAAAGCTAGAACGATTTTAGTACTACAATTATGGAGAGTGGACAATTTGCCATGGGAAAATTATGTATTATGATAAAAGTCATATTTACCTGATTACACTTCAGAAGACTGGAAAGAATAAATAAAAATATCATTAGAAAACAATAGCATCACAAACTATTCAATATGTTCAGGTTCTAGGTAGGCGACCGTGATTTTAAACGTTTTGCTTAATCCTCTTAGCATGGTTAAAAGAGAGATCAAATAAAATATAACAACGTCTTTCTCCTGCTAAGCTATACCCCTTTGTCCTGCATTAATTGATTTAACCCTTTAAGCGCTAAGCACGACTATAGTACGTTATTGGCAGATTAAATCATAGTTATTGGGAATGAAATGAGTGTTTAAACATCTATATTTGGTCTCAAATTAAAAAAATAGAAGTTCAAATGGGTGCAATTTTCAAAAAATAACATATTGGGTAAAGGGTTCTTCTATTTGAAATCTGCAATGTATAACATTAATGATATAAGGGTGCTTAAATGATCAGAGAACATCTATTGTCATCAATAATATGTTACAAATACCGACATCACTCAGTTATGATGATGATAATTATATCAGTATAAGTGGTTGCATTGTGTCGTGTCTGCCATTCTATAGCGAACCAGGTAGCCTACATCAATTAACAATTGTGCTAAGATGTTGTATATGGCTTGAAACATGTGTATACGGGTGTAGAAGGACAAGGTTAACCCTTATCCTGTTAAGTTAATTTATTTAAATTTTCAACCACTTGAGGTTGTGTCTCGCTACCGCGATCCACAACCTCAAGTGGTTGAAAATTACTCATATTTGTTTAATTTGAGACCAAACATTTACCAATCGTGATGTTCAAACAGTCATTTCATTCCCAATAACAGTGGTTTAATAGGCTAAAAAATCGGATTAAAAACGACTATTGTCATGATCAGCAGACAAATGTCCTGCTATGCCCGGATATATACGGAGTTAAGGATGTTTTAGATCAATAAAAATATCACCTAATTTTGATAAAATAGTTTTTAGTAGATGCTTAGTTGATCCAATAATTTAATTTTAGACATGTCTATTTTTCATAAATAGTAATATTTTTCGTCATTTGAAGCTGGAAATTGCGTTAGCAATTCCAGCTTCAAATGACGAAAAATACAATTGAAGCAATTCAGCACGACAAGGGTTAATGGTTAAGTGTCAGTATGTATACTTACACCTGGGTTACTGGATCCTGGTCTGGAGCGTGATCTGTTACCTTGACCTCCCCGGCCACCACTGCTTCCCCCTGGAGAGCCACCACGACCACTGGCACCTCCTATGGACGATTCGGAATCCCACCTCTCTAATTCCTCACGCACCAGACGCTCCATCTGCTCACGTTTAGCTTCATCTGGCGCACCATCCGACTGACAAAACCAACAGGGATTCACTACTACAGTAACATATGTATATGACGTCATTATTGAATTATCAAGTGGATATGAGCATCCCACTTTACTCATTTTTGTAGGCAAGTCAACTACATCCAATGTTATTTGCGTCGCTATTATCAGTACAGCAAACGAACAGAAATGAGAAAACAAATAACAACATTCATGGTAAAAACGTCTGCTTTAGAGTTTGTAGCGGGTATGAACGCTATAATCATATTGTTAAATAATACATTTTTCTCTAAATATTTATACTGAGCAAGTCTCACCTCTGCTATTGAGTCTAAAATTTTGCTCATAGTTTCTCGCCGTTTGGATTTTGCACGCTCCATGGCCTCTAACTTGACTAACACTGCATCTATTTTTGATACAATGCTGCCAATGGAATGTTCCATTCTGTCTACTCTTCTAGAGAGTACTGTGAATTCTTCATATGATACACCATTTACAACACGACCTGAACGTGAGGACTTTGTACCACTGTCCTCGTCATCACTGTCATCTCCACTGTCTTCACCAAAACTAACACGGCTTCCACCCTTAGTTGTACCAGGGCGTCCAGACTTCTCCATATCAGCGTATTCTTTATTAAGGGCAGCCTGTTTTTTAACACAAAAATTTAATTTATGTACATATTGTTTATATTATGTACATGTTATTAAAGCTGTATCTGTATCGACATGATAGCTATCACTTCTTTATATCCAAGACAGTTTTTTCATTACCTTTTGTCCTTCCAAATCACTTTGCATTTTACGTTGTTCTGCTTCATCCAGGATACGATCACCGTCCACATCGTACTTAGCGAAGACAGCTTCGATTTCAGCTTCGGCATACCCACGACTGCATAAAAGATCAAAAACATTTTCAAACTAGAAATATGTGCATCCCCTGATCTCCATATCAAAAATTTTATTAAAAAATGGTCGCCATCTGTTTTTAAATCACTGAAATACGAGCAAAACCTTTTTCATTTTGCGGCCAGGCAGGTAAACTGTGAGTGACTACATCAAAATCATGAGCGATTCAGATTAATAACGTTTTTTTTGTGGAGATGGCAGCTATCCGACGGATACATACAGGACGAATACGTACATGTATCCCGGGGGACGCATTAACTTTGGAAGAGGCTATGTGTGTGATAGGACGGTTCTCATATAATTTTTTTGTGTGAATGTAAACTTTTAGAACCATTTGATTATTCTGTATAAGTAAATCATATGCTATCAGATGAACAACTAAATGCATACGTTTTGAGATCTTGGCGCCACTCGTCAAAATCTAGCTGTTTGTCTTGGTTGATGTCAGCAGATCTCAATGCTTTTTGGATGTCGATGATCTTGTCCCTCTTGAAGCTCAGTTTGTCCATCATTTTACTGTAGCCCTATTTAGAAAAATATCTTGATTGTTATTTCACAACATAAATTGAAGAAATAAATGGAGATAACAGCGAATATATGGACATCTGTGAAATAACAATATCATACGAAAAGTAATGTAGAATAGATTATAAATTAAACAATTACCTTCTTGAAATAGTCTGCCATTTCAAACTCGTTTTTCTGAGTTGCAATGTCAGCCTTTACTTCGGAGTAGGTGTCGTTGATGATAGCCAAGAACATGTTGAGGAGCACGAAGAAGACAAAGAACACATACAGTATGAAATATGTCGGCCCAAGTACACGATTGGCAGCCTCCAGCTCATGGAAATTGAAATCTCCCAGAATGATACGGAACAGAGTGAAGCTGAAAGTCAAAAAGTATATTTTTAATTTCCGCCCGTTCCAGTGCAAAAGATTATATATATAAGAAACAAAATGGATAGAAAGTTTAGATAGTATGTAATGATTGAGTTGCAAACTATGTTTCTGCTCTACCAAATACTATGACACTTACATAGCGTTACTGAAACTGCTGAAATCTTTCACTTGAGTACCAAAGATAAGATAACCAAGCTGGGCAAAGGCAAAGAAGATGATGAAGAACATGACAGCAAATCCAGCGAGATCCTTAGCACATCGAGACAGGGTGGAGCTAAGCTGAGTCATAGTCTTGTTGAAGCTGATGTATTTGAACACCTGTAAAACATAGTGATACAGTATAATATAAAATACACAATCATGAAAAAAAAGATAATATTGCAGCAATTACAGCTAATTAAAGTAACAGCTTATAAATATGCTTACCTTCACCCACGCAAAGAATACCATCACTGCTATAGCACTGTTGAACACAACTTGCCAGTAGCTGAGGAATTCAAAGTCTGCATACTCCTCTGGTTTATCCAGCAATTCATCCAACATCTGAAGACGAAAGATAATTACAGCGTAAAACTAAATTTTCTTGTTATAAAGAAAACGCTATGTAATTCTATTAAATATTAACATTGTTTTTGGTAAAAACAGAAATAATATAATTTAGCGTACATAATTTAAAACCTCCCAGCAAACACGAGGCATTTACCCAATGCTGTTTCAATATTGGCCCACCGTCTTCGTGTTTGCTGGGTTACACATAAACAATCATAAGAGAGTTATCAGTCGTCTTATCGTCATATACAGACACAGACTTATAAGATAAATTGAAAATAAGCTACATACGTCTGTCACAGCCATAGTCCGATATACATTGAAGCTGACACAGCAGATGGCGATAATGATGACCAGAAGATCAAGGATGTTCCAAAAACTCTTGAAATAATTGAATCTGTGTTTCTTGATCTAGGGTAAAAATAAACAAAATCTACGTTAAGCACTGATATTCAGATAGAATACATGAGTAACTTATCTTCAAATCTGCGAACAAGCAGAAGCGGCTTAATATATGCATCAGCATAAAAATATTATTTCTACATACAGTAACTGCAAACTTTGTGGATCTCAACAAATACCAGCGAATATAAATACGTGTATTTTATTTTTATCAGTTATAGGTTACTCACTTCCAGGGATTCTTCAATCATGTAATAGATGACAAACAGGATAAAGATGCATTCACAGGCCATCACAAAGTAGTCACCAGCACTAACATATCGAATGAGCTTCACAGTACGAAAGTTCCAGGATGGAATAGCTCCACCAGTCGCTGGGAATTCAACTAAGAGTCTAGATAAAAAACAAAAGCTCATTTGATGCGGTATGCGGCAAAACGAATTATTAAAGCTTCACAAAATATCCAGCATTTTCAGATAGTAAAATAGGTTTTTCATATAAGGGAGCATTCTCCGTTATTTCCAGCAATATTTCTGTATTTCAAGTAATATTACCCCAAAATTAAACTGACACGTCATACGGCAGGTTGTATATGAGTGTCCTTCATTTGGAAAACCAGTCATAAAAGTTGTTTATTTCTTAAAAAAGGTTTTGAATTAGTTTTCCTACCTGACCACACAGAAGAGGTTAATGTTGGCGTTGTAAACAGTAAAATCCACAAAAACAGCTCTAGTTCCCCGAGTGATCCACAAATTTTCCTTCATATGAGCAATGTATTCGTCAGACTCCTTTCTTTGCAACCCTAAGTTCTGGATGAAACCTCCTCCTCCATAGGTGTCAATCAAACCCCAATGACTGGATCCATCCAGCTCTTCTTCTGTTCTATACTGCCATCTGAAAGGTACCATAATCTACACTTCATTTACCGTTCACGTCAAATTGCAACTTTGTTAGCTATACGTCAACATACCAAGAAATGATACCATTGAAATATGAAACGTAAAAATAAATGTTACGATTAAGTATACGTCAAATGAAGGGAACATTACATACGCAGAGGAATTGTGGCCCGTCAACCCTGGACCAAACGTGTCCATGTCTTCTACACTAGTAGCATACGAAGAGAAGCATTCCAAGATCTCATTTTTGAAGTCATCGTGAACTGTGCAGGAGTCATTTCTTACTTTCAGTTGACGCATACGGGGTAGACCAAGAAGTTTGTTTTCATAGAATATGTAGCCTTGCTCTTCCTTGGATACATTCCATCCGTTATACCAGGTTTCCCAATACAGACCATCCATGAGAGGTCCTTCAGCAAACTAACAACGTAAAAATATCAATATGTAAAAACATGCTCACCCTGCATTACTACAATTATTAGAAGTAGAAAAAAATTATCAATCGTAGTTGCGCACTCCAGCCGTGCATAACTAATATCAGATAACAAAATATTTTTGTATCGTCAGCTGAAATAGATTATGTGGGCTGCTTTACATTGTTGACATGTAGGCCTACATGATACAGTTTCAGATTGTAAATTTTATTAAAGAGTTTAGATCTAGATTTCCCTCATAAGCCATCGTCGTGGAATTTGTAAATAAACTAAATTGCTTGGCTACTTTATTGAAATATTATCTTATAAACAAATATAATACTGTAGATAAGGTAATATGTGTGGGGTTTTGATTTTCGCGAGCACTAATTCGCGAAATTAAGAATATTGCGAAAATTATTTTTATAATAGCGTCACTAAAGAAAAATGAAAATTCGTGAATTCTCAACTTCGTAAAAAGTCCCAAAATCAGAAATTCGCGAAAATTTAAACACGACAAAATTACCAGATCTACAGTATACATCGTTTTATGGTCCAACTATAAAACTTTTATGGCGAACTGAGATTGTGAATTACTGAATATATTTATTTACTGTAACTACTGTTACTAATCTACACAAATAACTTTAAATCATTACAATTTTAAATTCATACAGTGGTAGAGTGTATTTGATAATAAATGTATTGTATTGTGTTTTATAGATATGACTGACTCGTAATGAGAGTAATGGTTAACAAGTGTTTGTCTTGGTGCTTATAACATCTGATTATAACATCGACTACTGTGCAACTATGAAAAACAACAAACATAAATACGTTTTAACAAACAAAATTATTAGTCAGTGAAATGCTATTGAATTTAAACAACTCAGGAGTCATCCACAATTGCCATCTTTTCTAAGATAACACAAGCGTTCAGAAATCTGCTATTATTCACATCACAATGATATGTGTTAACGGTTTATTTCAAAAGCAGTCATCAGCTAGGAAAAACAAAACTCGACATTTGCTAATATTTAGGGTTCACTCATATCATTATTATTTATTGTTTACATCCCCAGCCACATGTTACAACCTTGGAAATTAAGCAAATCATGGATGACCTACAGAGCTAGCTAGTACAATACATAAATATGTCCAATAAATTGTATTTGATTTTGGTGAAAAAAAGCTGTGAAAAGAAAATATAGAAGTGTTAGTAAGTTAGTACATGAATAAGGAGTCCTGCAGTGAAGCTGTACATAAAATATAAATAGAGACAATAGACCAGTTGATATTATCATGGCTATTACATACTTCTTTAAGTAATTGTCATGTAGTGATGAAACACGTATCTATTACTTCTCAGGTCATAATAATTATGATGTTTTTATTATTATTAACACGTATTTTGAAGTGAAAACGTTCAATATTGAGACAGAATAATGAAAACTGGTCGATAATCTGTGGTTAAAAGAACGTGAGAAAGATTAGTTTGTAGTATCTAGCAGGCTCCATGACAGACTGCAATATTAGATGGTAAAAGAGTGCATGTGAGACGGGATCCTCTGCTCACCCTCCAGTAGTCCTTCATGGTGGTCATACCACGGAACGTGTTCTTAGTATCAGAAAATTGAGAATCCAGGAACAGCTCGCTCATCACCTTAGTATAGTAGTACATGGTGGATGACGTCATTCCAAACGTCACTGAAATTTGAAATAGAATCTACTAATTACACAGAATATGATGAAAACGAACGAGAAATCAAGTGACCTAGCAGCTGGGTCTTGAATAATACTGAAACCACGTTACAGCTGGAAAACCAGAGTGTCAATGACACAGAAGCTCATTCTGAATTAGGGCAAGTTGATTATGCATTAAAATTTCTGAGATCCGTGAGTCAGTTCTATGCACAGGCATGAGCTCTTTCAAATAAACTAAACTAAATCAAAATCAGATAAGAATTGAGAGAGGAAAAGCATTTCTTGTGAATTGTGGACAGAGTGCCCTAATTAAGTCTTAATTAAGTCATAAATTAAAAAATAAGTGAAATTTCTGAAATCCGTGAGGAAGTTAAATGCACAGGCACAAGCTCTTTCAAGCAAACCAAACAGAATTGAAATTTGATAAGAATTGATGAGATGTAAAATTTTATGCACATTTTGATTTATTAAATTAGGAATTAATTAGTAACATTGCAGTATATCAAAAATAAAAGTTAAAATCTATGTACAATTAATGATAAATAACTAAAAAGTGGGCTGATATACATCGGCAATTTACAATAAAAAACAATAGATAGCCTCGGGCAATGTACAACAAGCTATAACTATGTATGTAGTGTTATTATTGTACTTCATTAGGGGTTGATTTCTTTAACTTCAAACTCTTATAACCATAAATCAAACTGGTTACGAGTGTACATTTCATGAGATCTGATTCGATTAAAATTTATAAAAAAAATTGAAAGTGTTTTGAATCTGCGCCGTATCATATATTCAGAGAGAAAAAACATCAAGTGATTTAATCAAAGTAACAGCATCAAGTGATATATTAACTACTGGTCAACAAAAATTGAATTCATTTCGGTTATTTAACTCTTTCATTGCTAATTATTGTTGTATGGAATGTTCATCTTTCAGATCAAAGAAAAGAAATACCTCAACAATTCCATTTTATTACATGTGTATCATTTTCGGTGAGACTACATACAACTGCATTAGATTTCGTATATTGAAAATAGATAGCGTATATAAACGTGAGGGGTCATAAATACTATAGTCTAGACCCAAAAACATTGTAGCGTATTCTCAGCCGGGGGAACTATGATGAATATTATTATCTGCCACTAGCTGGTTGAATCATTCCACTAATATCACATACAAGCTGCATGTATATGAGCTACATAACATGTTGCAATTAGCACACTTCTTTATTGACACAATGTACATGATTAACTTGATCAATCACACAATTACAAGCAATCTTAATATCGGATTCGTGGGGAAGGGAAGAGGCAAATTGCCATTTGTTTGACTGTTTAAATCGCTTACCAGCCAGAAATCGTCTGTGGTTGTCAGGCTACGTAATGTTTTGTGATTTTCATCAAACGGTTCGTCCACAAATAATTTAGTCATGGAATCATTGAAATAAAAACTTCTCGGGGTGACCATGCAGAAAGCAACTGATAAAATGAGAAGAGATAGGCGTAGAAAAATATTACATCTGAAAAACTTTATTCTATACTAAGCGCCATTAGCTCAGCAATTTTATATCCCCGTGTACTGGTGTTATGTTGGCTTTATTACTCAAGTGTGACAGTATTGCACTTGTTAAGCACATTATATTATCTGGCAATTCAACAATAAGATTTAAAACTAAAAATGTCGGGAGCGAATATATCGTTGAGAAATATTTATAGTCTATAACGTCATTGTTTACAGATTAAATGAGATCAAACGTATTTCACCCATTAATACTTTGTTAATCAGACTCTGTGATGAGACTATGGCGTGGATACAGCAAGAAACGACGAAAACTGTAAATAATTGAGCGAAAAACACTTAATATTTAAGCTATACTTGACGTAACTCATGCGTCACGGTCGAATGTATAGATCTGGGAATATTCAATGAAGCAGCTGCTAAGCAACCTGGATGTCTACCAAATCGATTTGGAGAGTACGATGTCCCAAGGGATACCTTTCCAATCTACGATCGATGCTAGTACTCCGTAGTTTGGAACATGACATTGGGCAAGTTTTAACTTGCTGTGAATAATCAATGCTGGAGAAAACAAAGCCACCTTCACTTTGCTAGTTGCGTGCTTTAATTGCGTAGCTTCTGGTTTAAAAACACAGTAGCGCCATAAATGAATGTTTTGAGACTGATAGGTGAAACCATTCGCTAAGTGCTATGATTTGTTGGTATTGTAACATCTAAACTATTGACGATTATATCCCTAGCTTCAAAAAGATAGAAACGTCGCAAATTTGATCTGGTCATCATTTTGTTACAATACATTTACCACACTTGTTTAAATATATTTAACGTTTTTTAACATAATAATTGATCAATATAAATTAAATTGATCGGTGTAAAGAATAATAATAAAATATTCTGAAAACGCTCCATGGATTGATGCCTTACCCAGCAAACACGACACAATCACCCAATGTGGTTTTAGAGCTGGTCCATCGTCGTACATGGTGGACCAGCACTGAAACACAGCGGGTTCAATGCCTCGCGCTTGCCGGGTTACAGAGTTGTGCTCTGGTAATCGATTGGACTTTCCTTGGCTACAACACCACACATGCAAAAGTACACCTCAGCCTGCTGGAGATTATTCCCCTTTCCTGCAGCGGGTAAACTTTAAATGATTTCCTATAGCGTAGTCAAAGCAACCACATGCATAGTTTATGTGTTTTCTTGCGTCAGGCTTGCTATCTTTCTGGCGTATTGCCAAGTGATCTGACCAAGTCCATTACACTCGGTTCCCTTTCATACTTCTATTGATTCGTGGATACTTCCTGTGCCGACAAACTGGGCCTTGTTTGTGAGGCACCAGCAAAGTTATCCAGTGAGAAGCAGTGAAGCATCGATCAACACGTGACAATGGCACAGTCAGCAAACCGGTATTGACATGGGACAGACGTTCATATAACAATAGAAAGGGGATGACATTCGCTGGAATTGTTGTGTGGCCGGGGAGATCAATTGATTGCTTTATAGATTATAGGAGATCATACATATTAAAAATGAATACAGATCAATTTGATCAACATAACAAGTATCCGGATTTTTGGGCAGGTTGAATTTACCTGTCACTGTGAAATTGTCTATCCACCAACACTACCAAGTGTCAAATAAAAAAGACGTGCGTTTATGGTTTTGAGCATTAAATAGTTACAGAATAGTCAATTGTTTGAAAAAAGTGTGCTTTAGTGTATAATTTTGGATGACGGGTTTGGTGTATTGTATGACAATAAAATATTATAAAAACGACGGCTAGTAAACGTGACGAGAAGACAAATTTTTCAGTGACAATATTTCATTTGTGTATCCACATCCTTCACCTTGCAGTTGCTCACCTCACAATGACTACCTACCTACACAAATGATGACCAAAAAAACGAGGTAGACCACCAACTCCCTCAGGGTGGTCTTCACGTGCAGCTCAGGGTTGCCCTTGGTGTCCTCAGTATGACGAGTTGCCCAGAGCGCTGTAAACATATATCAGTCATAGAACTACATTTAGTTTCAATACTCACGACTAATATGAATTCATGTTCACAAAATTAGTGACATATTTCAGTGTGATTTTCTATATATGTATCTACTTTTAGTCACAATGTAGATTCCACTCGTGGCATGCAATAAATGCAAAACGGAGGCGGACATACATGTATCCAATATTTTACAGATAAAATTATGTACAAGTGAAAGCGATCATATTTAAGCCCAGATAAAATGTAGGCTTAACCGTTTTCCTGCTTAGTTATCTTATTTAAAGATAACTTGATCACCTACTCTCCAACACCGCCTACCTCACGATGAACACTGATGAACGCATAAACTAATCGTCACAGAGCTAGTATTGTTTCCTATGTGTTTATATTATTTAGGCCTATCTGCTACCGCACAATTTAAAAAAAAACCCATAATATAAAAGCGTAGGTTTAAGCAATTTAGCAATTAAAAATAATAATAATTAATAAATCCTGGAGATGCCTGGTGCTTTATACTATTGTACTCTTAAAAATGCTGCCAGAGTGCTGCCAGAGACCGTCATTGAGGCGGTGTTTTGCCGACATTTCATAATATATATTGAGGCGTAACGTATGTCATAACAGTCAACTCTTGCGGCATAACCCTTGTGGTCCCGTCATACATTTCTTCAGACGACTACGTGTTTCCGATTAAAAAAAAAATAAAAAAAAAAAAATAATAATTGATATATCTTGCTGTCAGTATAATGTGGCGCCAGGATAGCTCAATGGTAGCGCGGTTGACTCTGAGGCCGGAGGTACTTGGTTCGAGTCTCGCTGCGGATATATAAAGTCACTCAAGCTGCTCAAATTCATGGGATAATTACAATCCAAGCATATAACAGATTCGCGCAGCATCCTGAAAACACATATATAGGCCTAAAAATGACCAAATGTCAAAGTTGACATGCTGTAAACCTTTATAATATATTCACTCCGTTAGAGTCTTATGAGGTTATTGACATAATTGTTAGGCCTCGCTATCATATAAAGCTGGGATACATGTAACATCCTTAGTGCAACAAACAGCTAACTATTGAAAAAATATGACGGTTTGACTTTTAAAGAAATGAATTATTACAGAGAAGATTGTCTCAGATTCACGTACTACTTTAAAAATTGATTACGCCATTACTGATAGAAATATTCTCTACTCGACATCAGTGTCCCTCAATGGTGTTTTGTTGTAGATATTTGTGAAAATGGGACCAGATTTAACACTGTGAGCATGATTTATTACTTGAAGACAAAAACAATTTTCACACTTGTAAGTGACAAATCATCACCACGATTAAATGCAATTAAACAGTGTTAAAATATTATTTGAGTCCCATCGAGTCCATAAAGGTATTTCATCAAAATTATCGGGTGAAACCTTTCGATTGTGATCATGTACATGAATGAGCTGCCACACTTTATGCAGGAGATATGTAATGCATTTCACATTATAAATCCGCTTTTTAATTTAATTAATTTTGACAGTCATCCCGTCGTCCGCACTCTGCTGTCAACGTCTGTTCATCCCCAGCCAAAAAGAGACGTTGACTCAATGTTAGTTTAATGTTGGGCCGAAGTCACAGATAATGTTTAATCAGTGATATAGTATGGTGCAGCACAAAGTCATGACTCGATATACAATGTCACACAATAAGCAGATGATAGTGGAATATTGACATGTTAAACAACCAGCAAACCTGTTATTTTGTTCGGATTTTTTCAAGTGTTGAAAAGATGATTTCCGATAACAAAATTTGGTATTAATAGTTTTCAAAAAGCCAAATATCAGACTTGTAGCCTGCGCGATACAGATAGGTCATACAGACTGAGAGTCTGTAATCATTGCCGCGGTTGATGCCGTTCACACTTTCTTCCGTGGATCATACCGTTCATATTGTCAACACCTGATGTTCACACTTTCAACACAGAGGTCGATACCAGACAAACAGAAAGTCATAAATAAAAGTCATTACAGACTTATTGTCATAGATATATAATTATGCATAGACCAGATGGTTAGTTTCAATTCCAAAAGCTCTACTTGCGCAACCGATCGATTGCTCAAACCCCATGTCTTTCAAATGAACAGTTTGGAGCACTGTATATGCACAACCTCTATGACAAACATCTGACCCGGCCGGATTTCGAACCCATTTAAAACCTCTGAGGGAATTCACGTGTTGACTCGGTGTCAGAACGATATTTGATCTGTTATAAAATATGGTGCAGCGCTAAGTGATCCGAGCTACTAAAATTAGTCGATGTATTGACATAACCACCAATACATCTGTCATTCTCTTCGGATTGCTCAGATAAACAAATATTTGGGCGCAATTCTAAATTTACGTGTAATTGAAATATAGCGATCCATGCGCTTTTATGGGCAGCATTAGGCTTTTTCAAGTGTAAAAGGTACCATGTTTCCATTGACAGGTACAATCCCGGCAAACACGAGATGTCGAGCCAATGACGGTTTATCATGTTTATGATGCGACATCCGCAACAAGAAACTAACATTGGCTCAACGTCTCGTGTTTGCGCGGATAAGGTGCAATTTACTATACATATCTGTGTCCTGCGCCCAATACAATTTTAAACAATTTGTGACAAAGAAGAAAACGATATTTGAGTGCCAGCTGACTGCAGGACTGGGGTTATTGGCGTTTTTAATCTCGTACATTTTGCTATATATGTTTTGAAAATATCATGAACATAGTAACTGTCAACTCTACCCGCCTTAATTGTAAATTTTGATTCCATTAAATTACCGATTATCACTTAGCTAATACAGATCAATTACACAGCTCATTGCAATGAGCATAGTAATACTATTATAATCAGACAAATATAATAAAGGACAAAGTGTAAAGCGTATATAGATATAGATAAACTACATGTGACTGTTTTCGACACTAAAAAAATGAAAGCATCATTTTTAGCTATCTCCCGGTTAGTCCATAAATTTGATTCCCCCAAATAAATTAAGAACCTTGAGGGGCTACATGAGTACATCAATATTTTTTGATAAATCAAGCTCGTAAAAAATGACCCCTCCCTTCCACACTGTAGATTTTTTCAGGATGGCTGTCATCAGTACATTTTGTTACATGAGCAGTTAACTTTTTAGTGAGAGCTAAATTGATTTGAGGATATGCCCGAGGCGGCGTCGGAGCCGGAAAAATGCTAAACAATTTAAGCATCTCGAAATTATTGAGGATGCTTAATAATCACCCGCTGGTGTGAAACATTAGCGTACCAATTACAAATCAAGACGGTATGACGATCACTATTATACACCTATCATACTAATCATTTAATCTGAATAGTATCCCGCACCAACAACAGAGATAAAACAAGTCTTACCGTGGCAAAAATGTTATGAAAAGCGTAGATACCCTGGCAAAACTTATAAACATTGACATTAAAAAACAAAAAATTCATAACATTATGTCTAAAAATACAATAAAACAAGTTCCACAGTACTGCGTAAAGTTGCTGCGGATGGATGAGCTGGACACGACGCCCTACAGTACCTAAAACCGATATTTACAGAGAGAAACATCCATAATTCACATCTAATAATTTGTATCCCTAAATACAATAAATATAATTACCATAAAAAATGAGCTGTATCAAACTGATAAAGCTCTATCTAAATACAGCCATCTAAAAACCGCGAATTCAATGCTGACACAGTGGTTGCCTACAATCCTGTGCTGGTTGGCTGTTTTAACAACGTTTTAGTAGGACGAGTTTGTGACAGTAAGCTACGTACAATCCTAAAGGTTGTTTATACTATTGTATTCTTAAACAGACCGTCATTGAGGCGGTGTTTTGTCGACATTTCATAATATATATTGCGGCGTAACGTCTGTCATAACAGTCAACTCTTACGGCATAACCCTCATGGTCCCGTCAGGCATTTCTTCAGACGACCACGTGTTTCCGCGTTACTTATAGCCGAGGTGATGCCTCCTAACGCGGCAAAACCGAGGCTTTGACCCAACGTTGCTGTAAAGTTGGCCCAGTTTTGTCGACGGTGGACCAGTGTTAAAACAACATTCGCCAATGCATCGTGTTTGATGCGTAAGCACACAAACCGCTAGCCGTGCGTCATCTCTGGTGACCAGAAGCTCAAAAAAATCATTCAGTGATCGGTCATTAATATCACAAACCAGAACCTATTATTCATACGTCAAAGGAGCACCCAATAATATAAAAAAGTACGAAGTGCTCTGTGGTCGGCTTGCCGAATCCAGTCTAGTTGACCGGCTGTCAAGTTTAAAGAGACTCCCTTGCCGGCCCGCCGTGAATAATCCAGTGCCTGTGACATTTGCTTTCAAATCATTATGCTGTCATGATTACGAAAGACTACCCAGATTTTAAAATCTCTTTTTACAAATACTAACTGACGATCTCTTGTCTATAACTATAACGGGCGATCACAACTCAGAAGTGCTGACAGGAGTTGCACCTGAACGTGTTAATTTCTACACCTGTGAAACTCAATTGAAGATCACAATTCAGACGTGAGGACAATCGGAGTCGCACCTAAAGTGCAAAACACAACAACGCGAGCGCGATTAGGCATGGAAAACACAACAACGCGAGCGCGATTAGGCACGCGACGAGTGACGCGACGACAGACTTAGATATGACCGTCCATAGAAATGTCCCACGATTGTGCACGGGCGCAATCTGAGGTTGAAACCTTCAATTTCAAGTTATGTCTCAGCCACGATGGGGCTAGGGTTATCCATCTGGTGTGTCTTTCTATTTCTAGATTATAGGAGATAAGACGAAGTCGAAAAATCGCAGCGATTAACTTTTTATCAGTCAGATCAGTTACATTTTACATTCATAAAATTTTAACTGTTCACCTGTGTATATGGTGTACAACAATTTTGTTTCATTCCAATTTGACCCTCTAAAGCGAATTTAACTATTACCTTAAGAAAAAGTGGTTTGAAAAATACAATTGCAGAAAGATTGCAGTACATGGTCACAAAATTATAGACCTGATTATAATAATATGACAAACGATCTGTGCACTCCAGGGACTAAGCCTAACTTCCATCGGACATGGAGAAGACGACGATACAACTAACATTATAATAAATATGCACGACGTTAACATGGTTAAGTGTCCTTATCATCACCAATGTGTGATAAAAATCCTTGTCATATAATTTGATAAATAAATTTGTAAAAAAGTCTAAAAGCTGCATTCGAAATTTAAATTGAATTTTTTTTTTTGATAAATTATTGATCACAACACCGAGTGTTGGCACATTATTTTCCCCTGGTGGTCGACCATTGTCCAAATATATCTATCAATCATTTTGTAATTTTGTTATTCTTCCAAAGCGTGATTGCAGCTGCACGATTTCCGATCATCTTTGGTTTCAAATAAAACAAAGATAGGAATTCACATTTAGAGTTTTGGTGACTGTTTAATTAACTAACAAATTAAATAAATGTATTTTTGCTATTTAGTACAGTTAGAACTCAATAACTTCGTTGAAATGAAATGAATGGTGTCTTAGGCCACCTTTGTGCACATATAGGCTAAGTAAACTGGGCCAGGAGAGCCTCCTGAGGATGGTGAGATAAATGAGATGACACTGGCGGTCTGAGGCTGAGCACGCTACCTCTTCTCGGTCACAGAGGCTCCCCACGATATTGAATTCTTAGGAGTGAGCGGAGAAGAAACATTTTGTTTCTTTGAAACGTGAAGGCCAGAGTGGGGTTCGAACCTGCGATCTCCCGACTTTCCAAGCAGGCAGCTTTAACCACTGCACTAGTGCCCCGCCCTTGTCCAAGTTGAGAAAAAATAAGAACAAACTTGTGAATGTCGTGTATTAAAATCACGCATCCTGTTGTTTACTTTTATAAGTACGTTTTTAAATCAAATTGTAAACGTTTTTGAAATGTGTACGGCCAGGTGGGTAACAAACAAATAATTTAGGCGAATCATAACGTAAAATGACAATTTTAAGAAACTTACATCGCACTCCTTTCTTGAACTTGAACAAAATGCCATCACCAGTCTCGTGGACTTGTACGACGTTTCCATGGCCACCCTGAGAATCTGGCATCGCCACAGATGGGTTGTACATCTCGCATTCCATGGCAGCTGGCAGATCATCGTCAGGGTAGATACCCCTTGATTGCGGGCCGGCAGGATTGTCAATGCCATCATCATCCCATGCTCTCCTGGATTGAGCACTAGTTGGCCGTGTCAAGCCGCGCGAGCTTGAAGGACGGTCTGCCATCTTGTCCTCTTCCTCAGCTGTAACACACAAAAAAATATAATGCGATTTACGAAAAAATATATGGTATATTGTTAAACATGAGACAACAAACCATGTGATGATTAACTGGTTGATAATTATAACAAACTCGACTACATCACTGACTGAATGTCGAATAACGTAATGTACAATGAAATATAAGATTAGCGGCAACTACAGATACAAAAAATAAAGAAAAATACGGCTACTGAAAAACTATTTGGATGTAAAGATATTTTGTATATATTTTGTATATATTTCAGGTGATCTATCATGTCTATAGTCCATATTCCTTGCTTTTGTGCTGGCATGCGTAAAGACCATTAACAGTGAATCATGTTCTCCTGGCTGAGCTCTCTATATCGTAATTCAAATAAACGACAGAAGAGACAATCTGAGAGTCGCACTGTGTCACACCAATGTCAATTTAGTAGGCGCAATTGGTTGTTATAGATAATCTTACCTTTAGAAAGAGTACAGAACAAGTTAATAAGTAGAAGCTTCTTTTTGTGGTAAAAACTGCTGGTAGTTCAGCACAGAGCACCGAGCAATGAACAGGTCTCCACAAGAGAAGGTGAGCTCCCACAATGGTACTGGCAAGCCACAGGCAGGTGACCGGCTCATCAATGCTTTAGGTAACAATCGTTAAGAAGAGGGGGGACATGCCTACTTGCTGATAGGATGGCATAGGTAAGCCACACGTGTACACGAGCCAATAGCAAAAGTGGTAGGGTCAGAGAGACGTTCATAACATTAAGTATACAGCAAAGTTTATTGATTGAGAACTGTTAATACCAAGGAGAATAATATATCTAGTTTCCCTGCCCATGACACTGCACAGTGCGGCATAATTATTAGGTCATAATATGAACGTACAGCTATGCTTTATCCATCTGCTCTGTTTTTTCCAACATGGTTCACTTTTTGATTGAGATATGCTACCTCCTTTTGACCAATTAGTACATATATTCATTACAGATACAAAAACTAAACATTTTATCTTCATAATATTATATAGAACATAATCTCAAACGTTGTTGAAACGAATCGCTTATATTACAACAGTCCCTATAGTCAGACTCACATTAACCAGGGTGAATGAATTTCGCTGATTTCTCAGTCAATTCTCAACCAATTTTCATGACATTTTACACACACTATTTTCTAGTCATGCGACGACTAAGTACGGCGAACATTTCGCGTAAGTTTTATTAGGTACTTCAAATTAGACCATTTGACATGTAATGCAATAATCTGAGACGAAGTTATTGGGTTTATAGAGGGCGCAATTAACTACATGTCATAGAGACTAACTTTTAAATTATACAATATTTTTCAAAGAGATTTTCAGGGTAGTCGCAGCAACACTAGAAAATAGTGCTTATAGATAGGATATTTAGAATACAAAAAAATGGAGTAAGAATATTCACAAATAGTACCTACTATGAGCACATTGAATCGCTATTTAAAATGTTAGACACATTAAAGTTTCAAGCCATATACGGACACATTGAAACAATCCAAATTTACTTACAAACTAGAAAAGGAGTTCCCGGACTCCGAGGCTCGGCTTTAGTCTGTTTGAGTGCTAAAGACAAAAAAATTTATGTTACGTTTTGCTCTCCTGAATGTCCAGGATATAATTAAGGAAGGAACCTAGTAGACAAGTTCAAATATATCTTCGACGTGTATTCCTTCCACCACCATCGCCAGTGCTGGCCAACATTCATTCAATACTTGCCTACGATGTAAGTGGTACAGAGGATGTAGGCCTACCCACCAAATTCCGGTTCAATGTTGGGCCAGCGTTGTAGCCCATTGCTGGTTCAACGCCGCTCAATCGTCTACGAGGCTGGCCCAACACTAGTCCATCACCGGGTCTGTTGTAGACTTTGCACAAACACTTGGCATTCAACCAATGCTGGTTTAAAATCGACCCACAGTCTTCGACGCTGGCCCGTCATTGAAACATCATTGAGTGATTGTACCGTCTTTTCTGACGGCTGCATTATGCTGGTGACGCTTTAACATCCCGGCGCCACAAACACCAGATCCAACACGATACATTGGCCCAATACTGATGTAATTCTGGGCTACCGTCTGCGACGCTAGGCCAACATTACTCCAACCAAAGCCCTTTAAGCTCTTAACCACAAATATAATCGTGATTTTTTTTTATTCTGAACACTTGTTATTTAAAGACAAAACTACTTAACCTAAGGACCTGAAACGTTATATTGCACATGTTCATAAGCACTGATAAGGACTGGTGTACAGAAATGTGCACCGTTTCCCACACACAGTACCCCTCTTTCTCCTAAATAGGACACAAACTCAAGCAAAAGAAACTTAATAGGATACCGGCCGTCCTAATTACTACACGATAATTTAGCTCACTATTTTAACTCAAAAACAATCACTCATAATCGCGATATACAGTTTTTACTCCAATACAACACACAAAAAAGAAACGCCGTAATAGTTTCCAATATACAACACAAATTCGCACAAAATGTATCCGCAACCAAATTTATGCGTCACTTAATAATTCCCCCAAAATGATAGTTGATCAAATTAATAGCCATAGTCCTAAATTAAAAAAAAGTTATCGATTGGTACACCTTATCATGCACTGTGCACAATTGCTATGTATGTAATCGACCTTACATAATTCGTCTTCCAAGAGTTCGTATGCACAAGTATCATTTAGACTAATTATTCATATTAGCATGCAATCAATTGCCAGTAAACTATTATAAATACAAGCTCCTGTGACCCCTTCTCGGTAGGCCTATGGCATATATTAAATTATTGTTGTAAATCATAACGATGCAACCTAGTACAAGCACAAGGTGAATGTATATCGCGAATCACCATTAAAACAGTTTCTTAGTGTCACAGTAGAAAATGTAATCATATCTTTTTCTTAATGGTTGAAATACATTATTTCAAAATTTTGTGAGATGGAAATGTGAAAATGACATAAATATAAACTGTATTCAAGCGAGATGGGTGCATAATTCATTGAACTGAGTTTAAACGAGAAATTTTCGCAGCAAGTTACCTCTAATTTAATTCCTCATTTTCAAAAGAAAACATTTTATCATCAACAGAAAATGCTTAGGCAAATTCTCGCCATCGATTCGCACTTTGGCTCGGGTACCATATGCGTGAGAATTCCTCATTGTGAATCCCCTGACTTGGCCTACCCCATGGTCAATCCTTAGACTAGTGGCACAGGGTGAGTATATACATCGGCTCACTAGGCTCCCAACGCCATCCGCCCGACGTTCAGCCAATGATCGGCCACCGTCTGTGACGCTAACACAATATTAGCACAACATCTGCGGAATGTATCTTGTTGTTGGTGTTGCTGTGTGGGGCAAAACTGGTTTAGTGTTGGCCCATCGTCTTCGACGCTGGTTCAACACCGAACGTATCTTGTTGTGGGTTTTTCTGTGTGGTGCAATGTCAGTTTAATGTTCCCCATCGTCTGCGAAGCTGACTCAACACTAAACCATCATTGGGTGAAAGTATATTGTTTGCTGGGGTGGTAGATGTTAAACCAGGTCAGACAAAAGCTTCGTGCAATTGACCAGGTTAATAGTTACTTTGGTGCGAATAGAAAATATATATACTTAATCCAATACTTTATTCAATATTAAAACAAGAGGCCTGGAGTCCTATATCATCAGGCGCCATAAATTAGGTTAGAGTTTTTGCGCTCATAAATATTTGAAAAGTGGTAGCCATTGTAAATTTCAGCAAAATCACTTGCTTATAATTTCCATATGGTGGGTAATGTGATCGTAAAATTTGTATTATTTCTGACTTTAATTTTTTTTAGTTTTTGGACCCACAAAAATTATGAAGTTTATCCATGGCGAACATTTTGCATTTCACTTAAATCTTGAAATCACATGTACATCTCTATATCGTGGGGAAAGTGATTGTAAAATTTGAATAATTTCTGACTAAGTTTTTGAGTCCACAAAAATTATGAAGTTGATCAGTGGCGGCCATTTTGAAAATTAGTAGAACTTTAAAAAATCACCTGCACATCTCCATATCCTGGGGAGTGTGATCGTAAAATTTAAATAATTTCTGACTTCCAAGTTTTAGAGTTTTCACCCCTACAAAACATATGGAGTTAACCTCTGACGGCCATTTTGAATGTTGGTGGCATCTTTAACAAAAACCCTGCGGTTCTGAACATTATTGAGAGCTATTTTTTGCATCAGACTGAAGTTGATATTAAAGCAATGGGCCCCGCCCCAACTTCGTCGAAAAAAACATCGCTGCACAGCACATCTATATTGACAGGTTGGGTGTGTCTAAAATATAAAAGTAGGCTCAACTGATATCAGCAGTGCCAACTAAAAAATACTTCAAAATGTCGCTTTCGACAAGACGTTATAGTAGGCCTATATTAAGAAAAATACCATTTATTAGACATAACGCTTTCAAACAATATATTATTTCTAAACGTTAGAAGCTATTTCAGAAGTCAGACGACCATTTTACCATGTAATAAGTAAAATGTCTGCTTTACTTCACTTTTCGGCCAGTATGGCCATTTAAGTGAAAATTCCTAGTATTACAATATCCCATATTGTATAGTTAAAATGGTAAAGGAAAGTCAAAGCTAATAAAAGCATGTTCACACTAAAATGTCCAGTTTAAAATGTTTGATATGACAATATGACGATGCTCCTGGCACCTATATGTAACGAGTCTGATGACATGTTGTAGCGCCTGCACTACAACACAGTTTAATGAGTATAAAAATGTCAGCATAAATAATGTAAAATATGAAGTGATTATAAAATGAACGACTTATCAAGTCACTATATTTCCATGAAGTCATAATAATGTATGTATGTACACAATATAAATTGACATAAATATGAATGACATAAACAATGAACAGAGAAACCATTAAGTAAGTAAGTAAAATGTCTTCTTTACTTCACTTTTCGGCCAGTATGGCCAGAGAAATCATTAAACCACAAAAAAAGTCTTAAAAATTAAAGACTTACAGTGCCCCCACAGTTGGTAATAAGGTCTGTGGTATTGAAGAGCACCACAGAGCGATCACGAACCGTGAGGACACCGTAAGTCACTACAGGCTAATTGTACGGCAATGGCTTCTCTATGACATGCTGTATTATCAGCCAGGATGCCACAGAGAAACCATTAAAACAATGAAGTGAAAAAATAAATTATATGGCAATGGTTTCTTTCGGACATCCCGTCCGTCGCCAGGATGCCAAAGGGAAACCATTAAAACAATGAAATGTAACAAAAAATAATGAAAAAATAGATAAAAAATGTATAAATATATAAAGAATATATAAAGAATTTGACCTGAAAACTATTGGAAAATAAACATAACAACCTAGGTGGAAAACCCTGAGCCACCGGAAAGCAAACACAAAAACACATGAGAAGGAAACTTCACGAAACGAAAAATACATAAACCCCGGTTCAATGAAAACTGCAGAAAGGCAAAAACGTTTGGGTGTGCTTGGCCTTCTAAGAAGTTGCCCAGGGGGGACCACGCGGAGGTGACACCCATCCCCCCATTTTACCATGAAATAAAATTGTGAAACGAAGCTAATAGGTTTATAGAGGGCGACATGTTTGTTTATTCACTACATGCTTTCAAACTATACAATATTGGTATAACCTATACGTTCTCGACAGTAACTGTTGTTCAACATTAGTCTAATTTTGTAGCACGTTTTTTCCCAGCGGATACCATGATTTACTTTACATTTGTGTGCCCTAAACTTGCTCTATATGCCCCGTGTACAGTTTAAATAGGGGGAATCCCCGTACCTTTCGCACAAGAATGTCGGATTAATGTCTTAAATAACCTGCAGTTGTTAAAGTGTAGCCTGAAGGTTGGTAACCTAGCGCAAGCCTCCCTTGATGAATACGGGCTAACTTTTCTGTTAGCCTCCGTGTTACCAACCTCCGTGTTAGCCATATCCTTGCAGGCTGTGTAGCCGACGGTCCTGAATACGGCTGTTAAGGTCTAGATCTGCTATAATATGAAATAAATTAGGTCACTATTTTTTATTAAAATATGGGATAATTATACATTTTTCCATACACAATGCGAAACTAACGTGAAATATCTTATCATATATATTTACTGCAGGGTATACGATGTCTTAGCGACAATAACCATGATAACAGAAGGGCAATAACAGAAACGTCTGTAAAAACTTCTGAATTTTTTTAAAACCCACCTCTATGTATGATACGAGTTCTGTTTTTGATGAACAAAAAACATCGCATAATACAAGGGGATATATGGTAGGCGCTATAGAAATTTCATATATATCCATTCATTTATTTCGTCAACCACATCTTTCATATACATATATATTATTAAGAACATTCCAAGATGAAATGCTTGGTCTACAAGCTAACCGCGTACACGAGTAAACTATACAGTAACACCAGCAGTGTCCTTATATAATCCAGTGTTCCGTGGATGGGGTCATAATGCTGAGTAATGGAAATGTATGCCTTTTTACATTTTTTGAGAGACGTCAGTGCTTTAAATTGACATTTTGGGCCAAGAAGCCTTAAGCGTTCATCCTTCGCCGAGAAGCGTTAACTTTGCTCCAAATTTGCGTGTTTTTTAATATGCCGTGTGATAAGGGTGCTTAACCAGACCCTCCCAGTCCCACAGGCATCTCAATATCATCATATATCCATCCTTTATGTGACGTAGTAAATCACTTTCCATCGTGATATTTTGATAATGTTCATTATTATTTACTTTGAAGTTTGATCCTACTTAAATATAGTTGGTTAATTTCAATGATATTTTTTCATCTCTATTATATTTATTCACCTCGGGATGGGGATGTCTAGACAGCCAAGTTGATAATACCTGGATGTAGGCCAATACACTGATACACCACACACCGACCACGGGACAATGACCCAATGCAGGTTCAATGCTGGACCGCCGTCAACAACGCTGGTACAACATTGATCCAGCATAAACAATAACATAATTACCATATAACAACATACAGTGATGGATTTGTGCTTGCTGGGAAATAAATCGCCATTTCCTCAATTTTCTAGCTAGAGGATTATATAATGTATCAATCTCGGATAGTTTTAGCTGAAAAGAACAAATATGTCATTTTTATTCCTTAGATATTTAGAAATAAAATAGATTTAATCCACAGTCAGTAGCTTAGTCATGTCAAAGTGTAGGATATTTCATAATCACAGGTGGGTAGACCTACAGAGTGACACAGTGTGTATAGGCCTACCTACCAAAGACCTGCACATGCAAATCAGTGGCGTATACGCCTCAGAATGAGCATCCCCCTCCGTTGTAATACGTTATCCCCTCTGCAAAGTCTGCAAAGGCAGTATGTGCTCACTTGTAAAGTGAGCAGATACTGCATTTTGGCTTTGCACGGCAGTTGTAAGAGAACTCCTATACAAAATGTACACGCTACGCGTTGTCACGTGGTCGCTGAAAGCCAATCAGCAGATGTTATCGTAAATAGGACAATTCCGAGACGTTGGCCCAGCATTGAAACAACACGGATCAATGTCACATGTTTACTGGTATACCCTGCATATATATAGTCCAGGAATTTTAGGCATATTTAAGGGCAAAGATGGAAAAAAAAAATATAAAGCTGAAAATTTCCGGAGTTATTTAGATGGTCATCCTGAATGACCTGTCAAAAGTCCCAAAGTTTCCCAGGAGCGAAACATGTTTTTTTGGCGAAAATCCAAAATGGCCGCCAGAGGCCATAACAAAATTGTAACATACGAAGAATTTAACACATACTCCTTTGTAATACCTCTTTTTCACCTAATTTTTTAAGGGAATTCATTTCAAGTCTTCTTTTTAAGTTTTAAAGCCTCGGTCGTGTTTTGATTGCAAAAATCCAAAATGGCCGCCTGATACAATACTGAAATTGTAAGGTATGAAGAAATTCAAATATATTTTTGTGTAGTATCTTTTTTCTGCATAATTTTTCAAGAGAAACTTAATTTAATATTGTAAAGCTTCTGTCATTGCACAATTCAAAATGGCCGCCATTGGGAAGAAGAACAATTTCAGAAATTATGTCATTTTTTTGTCTACATATTTTTTTATTTGGGAGCATAGTGGCAGTAAAAAGTATTTGCGGAATCAAGTGTGGTAATGCTATCTGGTGTAGTCGTCCAGTAAATTATCCTCTGTGTTGCTCCAGCCTTTCATGTGATAATAATAATGATAAATTAAGATGCATGAAATTATTTGAAAGATGGTGACAAGAGGGTACGTTGTGCCATTGGGCGTATCACAACCACACCAAGATGGCTCAACGTTACCCTGGTAGGCTTACTAGTAATTTTATTTTTTAGCAATAAACATAACTCACAAAAAAATCAATTTATCTCACAAGACAAACCAATTACATCCAAAATCAGACATTAATCATATATTCGAAAAAAAACACGTTTAAAACAGATTGAGATTTGAAGGGGTGAAGCAAGGAATTGGAATGCATTTTTGTGGACATGTGTTCAGTGTGGTGACTGACAAGTCCCTGTTGAACGGGTCACTAGAGGGCATTGTAATTTTGTGTATGGAGAAAAATGCCATGTTGTGACTAAATACAGTCAGGTTATTCAACGAAGAATTGCCATATGCATTTAGATACACTAAAATAACTTTTATAATATAATAATCAATATTATATTTTGTGGTGGCCATTTTTTTTAATTTGACAGGTTTGTTGAATTTTTGTCAAAATGTAGAAATAACAAGACTACATAAGTCCAGGAGCTCCCGCTCCGAATTAGAATTTGATTTAAGCAATTTTGTGTAGGGTTATTAATGTAGTCCTAGGCTAGGTCAAAAATCAAGACGCAAGACAACTAGGTCTAAGAAGCCCAGTCTAAGAGTAAGATAAGAACTAGACAGTCTGTCAGAGATTGCAAACCTCCATTGAAATTAATGATCCTAATCAGTATCCCAGTAATGGGCTACCTATCTGGCACGGTTTACACATTTCATTCTATAGTAATGGTCTAGCCATCTAGCACGGTTTACCAAATATCGCCCATGTGAAAGTGAATAATGGCCGATAGGAGGCCATTTTGAATTTGATCAAATCAAAATTTTTCAAGATGCATCCTCTCCTGAAATCTCACATTTTGTTTTATAGTAATGGTCTAGCCATCTAGTACGGTTACCAAAAACCGGCTATGTGAAAGTGAATAATGGCCGATAGGCGGCCATTTTGAATTTGATCAAGTCAATTTTTTTCAAGATGCATCCTCTCTTGTAATCTCACATTTTGTTTTATAGTAATGGTCCAGCTATCCAACACGGTTCACCAAATATCAGCAATGTGAAATTAAATGGTGGCCTATAGGCGGCCATTTTGAATTGATTGAGTCGAAAGTTTTTAAAAGGCATCCTCTCGCGAAACGTCACATTTTGTTTTATAGTAATGGACGAGCTATCTAGCACAGTTTACCTGATATCAGGCCTATCGAGGTAAATAATGCTGATTGTCGGCCATTTTGAATTTGTAGGTTAAAAAAATTTCAGGGTGCATCCTCCCCCGAAAACTCGCACTTCGTGTATAGTAATCAGGTAATGGTCTAGCTATCTAGCACGGTTTACCAAATATCAGCCATGTGAAAATGAATAATGGCCGAAAAGGCGGCCATTTTAAATTTCATCAAGGCAAATCTTTTCAAGATGCATCCTCATCTGAAATCTCACATTTCGTTTTATAGTAATGGTCTAGCCATCTAGCACGGTTGACCAAATATCGGCCATGTGAAAGTGAATTATGGCCGATAAGCAGCCATTTTGAATTTTATCGAGTCTAATTTTTTCAAGATGCATCCTCTCCTGAAATCACACATATTGTTTTATAGTAATGGACTAGCCATCTAGCATGGTTTACCAAATAACGGCCATGTGAAAGTGAATAATGGCCGAATGGCGGCCATTTTGAACTTGGACGAGTTGATTTTTTTCAAAATGCATCCTCTCCTGAAACCTTACAATTTGTTTTATAGTAATGGTGTAGATATCTTGAGCGGTTTTCATGATATTCCACAATATCAGGCCTGTCGAGGTGAATAATAACCGATAGGCGGCCATTTTGAATTTTATCAACTTGAAATTTTTCAAGATGCATCCTCTCCTGAAACCTTACAATTTATTTGATATTAATGGTGTAGCTATCTTGAGCGGTTTGCATGATATTCCGCAATATCAGGCCTGTCGAGGTGAATAATGGCCGATAGGCGGCCATTTTTAATTTTATCGACTTGAAATTTTTCAAGATGCATCCTCTCCTGAAACCTCACAATTTGTTTTATAGTAATGGTGTAGCTATCTTGAGCCGTTTTCATGATATTCTGCAAAATCTTTCAGTCGATTTACCAATGTTATAAATTAGGTCAAAGTGCTGGGTCAACTTCAAGGTCAAGATCCAAAAACCTGAAAAAGCACAACTAGGGACCTTACAGAACATGTATGTGCAATATGACTGTCATCGGCACAGTACTTTTCAAGATCTGCTCCGGAAACGAAGTGCGCGTCAAAACGTCTAAATAGGTCATAGTTCTGAACCAGAAGTAGGTCAAAGTTCAAATACCCCAAAAGGCACAACTAGACCCCCTAGGGGTGTTGCGTGTAAAATTTGAAGACAATCGGACAAGTACTTTCAGAGATATGCTCCGGAAACGAATTGTTTACGGACGGCCCAACGCCGTAACATCATCATTTTCTCCTCTGCGACCTTGCGTATTGAATTCAGATTTAAAATATTTTAACCTGTCCATTATCCGCCTGGAAGTAACCCACATACCAAAAATTGTTATCCTAGCTCATTTTCTTACAAAGTTATAGGCAAAAGAAGAGGCAAAAAAAAAACGGAGGTAGAATCCATAGCTCCCTCCATCTCACCCACGGTGACGGCGGGAGCTAAAAAATAGCCATTTAGAATTTGTAAACATGTTAAAACATAACAATATCAAATACAAACTAAACAATCGTATTAGTAACGACAATAAAATAATTCAGGTATAAATTACATATATTATGGTAGTTATATTGAAAAATAACTGCTATTTTGATTTAATGTTTTGCTGACTTGCTTTTTTTGGTGCCGTTATCACCATTGTAAATTGATATGTTACACGTTTATATGCCCCACTCAGGGTTTAAGATATAAACCTAACCAGCTAAACCAAAATATCTGTCATCTATGCACGTGTCGTCATTTCAATCGAATATTGCTTTACGATGCTTACTGCACAATCATGGCAATGCCGCGAGCACTGTATGCACAACCTCGATGACAAACATCCTAACCGACCAGGATTCAAACCAGGATTCCCTATTCGTGTTCTTATCAATGTTGCATCAAATATATATAAACATGATAAATAGGGTATGGGACTTTCCCTAGGATCCTGCAAGCTCGGGTGTGATACCTTGCATTGGACTCTTATGCCCGCATGTGAGGTGTGATATATTACCTAGGACCCTGTGGGCCTGGGTGTGAGTGCTTGCCCAGGACCCTTCAGGCTCCAGTGTATGACCTTGCCTAGGACCCGCCGGCTCGGGTGTGAGTCCTTGCCTAAGACCTCACAGTAAATCCTTGCCTAGGACTTGTAGGCTCGGGTTTGAGACCTTGTCCGGGACGCTGCGGGCTCGGGTGGGAGTCCTTGCCTAAAACCAATGCGCGCCTGGGGTGAATCCTTGCTTGTGTCGGGTGTGAATCCTTACCTAGGACCTGTAGGGTCAGGTGTGAGACCTTGCCCAAGACCTTGTGGACTCGACTGTGAGTCCTTGCTTGGGACACTACGGGTTCGGGTGTGATTCCTTGCCTATGGACCATGCATGCTCGTGTGTGAGTCCTTGCCTGGACACTGCAGGCTCGGTTGTGAGACCTCGTCTAGGACCTGTAGGCTCGGGTGTGAGACTTTGTCTAGGACCATGCAGGCTTGTGTGTGAGACCTTGCCTAAGACCCTGTGGACTTGAGTGTGAGTCCTTGCTTAGGGCACTTGCTTAGGACCCCAGCTGAAGCATTAGTAAATTTATTTTATTACTGACATATCTATATGTACAGGAATAGAAGAGATTACCACCAACAGGCTGGGGATGGCAATTTCAAAATGAAAACCTGTAATCAGTTTTCACGGAGCTAAGTAAGTAAGTAAGTAAGTAAAATGCTTTACTTCACTTTTCGGCCAGTATGGCCATTTAAGTGAAAATTCCAGGTATTACAATATCCCATATTGTATAGTTAAAGTAGTAAAGGAAAGACAAAGCCAATTAAAGCATGATCGTACTAAAATATTCAGTTTAAAATGTTTGATATGATAAGATGACGATGCTCCTGGCACCTATATGTAACGAGTCTGATGACATGTTGTAGCGCCTGCACTATAACACAGTTTAATGAGTATAAAAATATCAGTATAAATAATATAAAATATGAAGTTATTATAAAATGAACGACTTATCGAGTCACTATATCTCCATGAAATTGGAGTGATTGTGGAAAAACTACAAGTCTAAGTCTAATAATTAAAACATAGAATATAGGTTACATTCCCGAAGGAACTGAATAATAAAACCAGCAGGGGTGTCCCTGAATAGCTCAAATCAGGAATTAAATGTAAAATACTTCCTTCTGATGTGCGCATATTTCGCACAACTGAGAAGGACATGTCTTACAGTGAGACGAGTATTGCAGCACATAGGTCGCAATTCTCCTCTCAATAAGTAGCCGTTTGTGAAATAGGCATGGCCAATTCTGGCCCTGCATAAGACAACGTCATCTCTTCGGCGTTCCATTGGTGTAAAAGATCGCTTAATGATTGGTTGTACCTCGAACAATTTGCTGGTGACATTGATGTTCCATTCACCTTGCAAAATGTCATCAAGGTAGACCGAGATGTTATACTTGAAATCAGTATATGGTATATAATAAAACTGTTTTGTCTTATCCAGGGCAGCCTTGGCCAAAAAATCAGCCCGTTCATTACCCTGTATTCCAATATGGCTGGGTACCCAGCAGAAAACAATGTCCTTGTGCCCAGACAAGTAGTGACACATATGCAAAATATTGGAAACAATTGGGTTGTTGAGTTTTTGACTCTTAAGAGCCTGCAATGAAGATAGCGAGTCTGTGATGATCATGAACTCCTCGTCATTACTATCCCATATGTATTCGATGGCAGCTTCAATAGCTAACAGCTCTGCTGTGCAAATTGAAGCCTCATCGTTAATGCGGCAGCTAAATTCATGATCATCACAGACAAAGGACATAGCTGTCCTCTTGTCTTCCTTTGATCCGTCAGTATACACCTTCCGGTGCCTCGGAAATCTACAAAATAACTCAAGCAACATGCTCTGGAAGACAAGGGGACAGGTGTCTCCTTTCCTGAGATCTGAGAGGTTAAAAAGTATATTAGGCTGTTGGAGAAGCCAGGGTGGACATTCTGGTGGGCGCACAACGCTAATTGCGTCGAGCTCCACCTCCATGTCCTCCAGATGGGGTTGAAGCCTTATACCCAAAGTAGGTATAGTCCCTGGCTTGTTATTAAACAGTCTCTTGTACTCTGGGTTGACAACACACGAGTATGCCGGGTTCTCAGGATTTGCTTTCATCTTCATATAGTATTGCAGGCTCAGCTTCAACCGGCGAGTCTCTAAAGAGGGCTCACCGGTCTCCACCTGAAGACTTTCGATTGGTGATGTTCGAAATGCCCCTGAGCATAATCTCAAACCTTGGTTCGCGATTGGATCAAGTACTGCTAAGTACGATCGTCTCGCTGAACCATAAACAATACAACCATAATCCAGTTTGGATCTGATGTGAGACCGGTAAATCCTCAGTAAGGTTGTCCGGTCACCACCCCAATCCTTGCTGGATATAACTCGTAGTAATTGTAATGCTTTCCTACACTTATCTTTCATATATTTGATGTGTGGAATAAAACTGAGCTTCTTGCCGAAAAACAGACCAAGAAATTTGACCTGCTCTTCAACAGGAAGCTGTTGTCCATATAGTTTGAGATTAGGCTCAGGCTGTAAGCCATTTTTTTTGCAAAAATGTACACATAAAGTTTTTGTGGGAGAAAATTTAAAGCCGTTCTCATCCGCACAAGTCACCAACTTATCGAGGCAACCTTGCAGGCGCCGCTCAATTATTGCCATATTGCTTGACTGGCAGTAAACAGCCAGATCATCAACATATAAAGATCTTTCAATATCGTCTGGTAAAGCATCAATTATACTGTTTATTTTAACGATAAATAGAGTTGGTGAAAGGATACTACCTTGTGGGACACCCTCCTCCTGTGGATTTAGTGAAGAGTGGGTGTTGTCTAAGCGGACTTTAAATTTTCTCCCCTTTAAAAAATTATCAATGAATAAGGGTAATCTACCCTTCAGGCCTATTTCATGGAGATCTTTCATGATACCACCCTTCCATGTGGTATCATAGGCCTTTTCTAAATCAAAGAATATTCCAACTGTATGTTGATTTTTAACAAAACCTTGACGGATATAAGTCTCTAGTCTGACCAAATGGTCTGTGGTGCTTTTTCCTTTTTGAAAACCACATTGATATTTAGTTATTATGTTATTGTCTTGTAAAAACCATGTGAGACGATGATTGATCATGTGCTCCATGATTTTGCAAAGACAACTTGTCAATGCTATTGGCCTATAATTATTAGGATCTGTTCGATCTTTTCCAGGTTTAGGGATCGGGATCACTGTTGCTTCTCTCCATCCATCTGGGAAATTCTGAGATTGCCACAGATCATTCAAGAGTAGAAGCAACAGATCAAGTGATACATCAGGCAAATGTTTCAAAAACTGGTAGTGAATTTCATCAGGGCCAGTTGCCGAATCAGTTGCCTGAGCGATAGATTTAATTAGTTCTCGTTTAGAGAAATTAACATTGTACTTTTCGTCATTATCTGACTCAAAGTCCAATGTGTTCTCCTTCTCCTTGTCCCTAATCTTTCGAAATTTTTCCTGATAATGATCTGGTGACGATTTAGCAGCGAAGGATGTCGCCAGCGTTTCTGCAATACCCGTTTTATTGGTTATTGTGTCAGAATCAGTGACAAGGTACTTGATGGTTTTATCTTTCCTCTTGCCACTGATTCTGCGCAGCATTTGCCAAGTATGTTTTGCCGATGTATTATTATTTAGTGTGGAGACATATGCTCTCCAAGATTGCCGCTTGGCTTCACTGATTGTGCGGCGAGCTTTAGCGTAATTTTTTTTATATCCGTCAAGGTTTTGTCTAGTTGGATGTTTTTTAAATTTTTGCAAGGATTTTTTCCTTTTGTCTATTGCCTTTCGGCAACCTTGATCAAACCAGGGTTTGTCGAGTTTTTTGGGAGCTGTCGAGGTTTTGGGTATGCTTTTATCTGCTATATTGTGTAACTTGGATGTAAAAAGGGCTATAGGGTCATCAACCCCCTCTTCATTCTCAAATTGAGAGATTGTGAGGCTCTCCCCACAAGACTGTTGGAAGGCCTCCCAATCTGCTCTGTGCAGCCTCCAATGCTGCACTCTTTCTTCAACAATAGAGTTGTTGCTCTCTATAAATATAGGATAATGATCACTGCTACAGAGATCCTCGTTGACCCTCCAAGTGTAATCCAAATATAAATCGGGATCACACAAGGATAGGTCAATGGCTGTTGCAGATCCTGAAGCAGGGTGCAAATAGGTGGTAGTATCATCATTAAAAATGCAGAGATTTTTCTCTGAGAGGAAGTCTTCTATCATTCTGCCCCGTGGGTTGATGTCCCTACAGCCCCACATTGTGTGGTGCCCGTTAAAATCTCCCAGCAGCAGAAGGGTTTGGGCAATTGTTTTACCAGCTGCCTCAATTCCACAACATCTACTGAGCGGTTTGGGGGTAAATAAACAGAGCATATCGTCATTGGCCTGTGACAGTTTATGTTAACCGCCACAGCCTGTAAAGTTGTATTCAACGTGATCTGTTGATGTGGTGTTCCATCCTTTACAAGGATGGAAACCCCCCAGCAGGCCCTTTCATTATTGGCAGGGCCAAAACAATTGATTATTGAATAGTTTTTAAAACTTATGTTAGTGTTAGGTTTTAAGTTAGTCTCCTGCAGGCACACAGCCGTTGGGCTGTGTTCCTGCAGAAGAATAGCCAGGTCATTGTAATTTGATCTTAAACCTCGACAATTCCATTGTATAATTTTGTGGGCCATTATGAATTTTTATGCCTCCCTGGTTTTTTCTGTGCTTGGAGTGCAGCGACGGTGTCAGGAGATACAAATACCTCACTATCGCTGCTTTCATCACCATCTACACACTCCATGGATTCGTATCTGTTATACGTAGCGATCTGGTCATCAGTGCCCTTGGGCATTCGACCACTACCTTTATTTGTGCTTTTCTTGTTAATTTGTTTTGTTTGTTCAGCTACTGGTGGTTTATTTACCGTTTCTTTGTTCTTATCTTTATTATTTGTTTTGCCATTTTTTGTTTGTTTTGAATCCCTATTTGCCAGTGGCTTTGGGGCAGTAGGGGTAGCTGCTGTTGTTGTATTTTTATTGATCATAGTTTGTTTTTTGGCAGTGGAGGTATCTTTGCTTGTATTAGGTTTTGATGAAGAGGATGCAGGTGTTGCGGAAACATTTGTTGCACCAGTTGCAGATCTGATCTCTACTGTATCAGACTGGCAACCAACCGACACAACCTGCTTCGCGACAACACTGGCAAATGATGGTTGTTTGTTAACCCCTTCAACAATTTTCCGAGCATCAGGGAAGGAAATCTTTCGCTCCCTGCGAACACGTTGGATTTCCTTCTCTGTAATCCATCTGGGAGAATTTTTGGAATAGGCCGTATGTTCACCATTACAGTTGACACATTTTATTGCAGATGTGCAGGCGGTGTCTTGATGGTCAGGTTGTGCACACTTTGCGCACACCTTCGCTTTACTGCAGTTATCTTGGTGGTGTCCAAACTGTTGGCATTTGAAACACCTCAAAGGGCTAGGCACGTATGGCTGGACGGTACATCTCTCAAATTCAACCTTTATTGTGGCCGGTGGAGTTGGCCGGTTGAAAGTGAGAATGGCAGTGTTTACTCTAATCAATTCTCCGTTTTTTTTAATGGTAACCATACGTGCGTCAGTGACTCCTTGTTTTTTGAGCTGTGTCAATAATTCCTCTCTAGTTGTATTTTTGAGCTCAGGAGTCCTGAGAACGAGGTGTTTAGTGTCCTGTGTGGTGATACTTTCACAGGCACTTGGGCCAATTCCGTAATTGCTAGAAGCTTGGTAGAATGCGTTTCTCTGTCGACCTCTATTAAGAGGTCGCCAGAGCGCAGCCTTTTGATGGTTTTAGGCTCTCCTACCAAGCCCTGGATTCCCTTTTGGATGGCAAATGTTGAGAGTCTGGAGAGAGATTTCTCATCATCTCTAGACGTCATCATCAAAAATCTCGGAAAAAATATTTTAGCTTTTAGAATTTCCTCTCTGGTTTTTTTATACCTTTCAAGGTATGCTTGGTCACTATCAACTTCCTCCTCATCGCTATTTTTCCGCTTTGTCGCTTTGTTATGACCGTTATTCATGGTGTGTTGTGTTGTTTTTTCATCACCCTGGCTCTCCACCCACCACGGAGCCCTACAAGGGGGCAACCTGCCCGCGGTAACCAGCAGGAAGTATTGTCAGAGCTACCAGGGTGATATACTCATAGCAAAAGAACAGCAGTTGCAATAACCGCAGTACACATCCTTTCACCAGATTAGCCCATGAGCCATCGCCATCTAGTGTCCACAATCGTGTATATAAAAATGGGATTGGCGCTATCTTTCACTCTGTCTTGGATGATTGCTAATGAGATGAGATGATAATAGACAAAAATGGACACCAGATCAACGAGACTAGCCGATTGATCTGGCCGGGCCCACCAGACCACTCGTCTCAATGAGATAAGGGCCAAAGTGGTGTGTTGGGAGTATAGAGTCCGCAGGCTCCTACGCCCTCAACCACCAGGATCCCTTCTCCCACCTATACGGGATGCAACCCACGGCAAACAGGCTGAGGGTGTGTTTAGCCTTCTAAAAGAAGTTACCAGGGGGACCACGTGGAGGTAACACTCTCCCCCCCTTTCACGGAGCTTGATGCAGCACCTCCTAAATAAATGAAAATGATTACCAGTAGGTGTGGTTGCAAAAGCTGGTTGCATGTTTCGATGTAGCAGGTCTACGATGTACACAAGCTGAATGGGAACTGGGTACAGCTAGTAAGTCATCACGAATTAATGAAATTCAGGTTGATGAGTAGGAAAAAATGGCACTCCTCTCTCAGACTAACGTTGTTTTATTGATTGAATATGATGTTTTGGCTATTATGTATTATGAAATAAATTACATTAAAATGTGTACTGCATAGTGCTTTTGGATATAGAGTTATTTGTTTGTCATTAATCACTGGTAATTTATAGATTTAAAAGCTTGGGGGCCTAAATGTATCTCAAATACGAATGACAATAGACTTGCCCCCAATCAAACTTCAAATGGCAGCCATCTTGGATTTATTCTTTAACGAAACCTTAAAAAATAGTAATAGTTTTAGAAATGAATTCAGCAATAAAAACCATGTGAAAATGAGGTACTACATTAAAATATATGTTAAATAGTTCAGTAATTATAACTTCAACATGTCGCTTGGCGGCAATTTTGAATTTGAACAACAAAAAGAATGTTCCACCAACAGGAAACTGTAAGACTTTTTACAGGTAATAAAGGAGAATATACTGGTAGTTTACAGATGTAAAACAAATTATATGCATCTTAAATACGAATGAGAATGGACATCAAATGGCGGCCATCTTGGATTTATTTTTCAACGAAACCTTAAAAATTACTAATAGCTTCAGAAATGAATTCATCATTAAAAATCATGTGAAAATGAGGTATTACATTAAAATATATATTAAATAGTTTAGGAATTATAACTTCAACATGACGCTTGGCGGCCATTTTGAATTTTGTAAAAAAAGGGATGTTCCGCTCAGGGGAAACTTTGGGACTTTTTACAGGTAATAAAGGAGGACATTTTGAACATATCCTGAAATTTTCAGCTTTAGATTATTTTTTTCTATTTCAAAACCTAAAATTACTGGACTAATACTGAGATGTCCAGGGATGTGACGACCCAGATTCTGTGTGTGTTAATTGGTCAGGGAAGTCTATATCGTCCTATGATCTGCTTAAGATGTAGGTCAGCCTATCTCAGAATGTTCTTCACCACAATTGTAGCTATGGTGTCAGAGGCATTTAAACCAAGGGTTAGATTTTCAAAGGCAATATATATTATGGCAAAATATTGTATCGATACCATGATAGATTTGGTCTCAAGAGCAAAACATCAGGTAGCTTTCCCCAGTTTCAAACTCTCATTGTGATGGTTTCTTAAGATTATATTGGCCTAGTTTGATCCCAAGGTAGGCATTGTTCTCAGTGAAATGTACTGGCTATCTACAGGGTATAAATCAATAGCCCAACACACAGCTCAAAATTTCGAGACCCCTAACTGTCGTAAAATTGACGACGGAAAAAAAATACAGATATTTATGCTTATTCAGAAACACAACGTTTGGTGAGCCTACTGTAGGCTATGGAATGACAGAAAACTGAATTTATGCGTTTTGCCGTATTTGAGAAGATGTGAGTGATAGTCATTTTGGACACACATTATATGGACACAAAAAAACAGTGCCCAGAATCCGTTTTATGAACCATATTAAAACATTATTGGAATGAGTTCCAATAATGTAAAAATCACTTGCACATACCCATGTTGCTAGGAATGTGATTCTAAAATTTCACTAGTTTTTAAGTTTTTGTGCCCACAAAAAGCCTGACGCCAGATGGCTGAGGGAATCCTGGCGCTACTAAAATCGCTAATTCCCCTACGGGCGGGGGTTAAAAACGTCATTAAAAGGGGGGGTGTAATTTTTGTCATGAACATTAAATCTACATCTCAATTTTTACATTAATGAGGACAAATTTATTTAATTCTGACCTATAAACAACTGATCTGTGTATATATAGTTTTATAGTAGTAGTAGTAGTAGTGAATCATTGCTTTACGTCACTTTTCGGCACAAATGGTCTTTTAAGTGTCATTGTAATACGATAAAAACGTTGTAGTCAATTGATGAGATGAATGATGTACAGATGATGATGTGAGGGTGGGGGTGATAAGGGCATGGTGGGTTATTGAGAGCGTTTTCCTTCGCTCGCCCGATAAGGGGTTCTGGGCATGTCTAGGGGATCTACCCCCTGACATGCCCAGACAGCCGGAGACTTGGGTTTCGCTGTGCAATTTAATGCTGAAACACTGTGGCATTTCGCGCAGCTGCCCTTGGATGATTGCTGTAGATTAGTGCTTCCGTACAATGCCGTACACAGCATTCAACAGACGGAACAGAGCCCTAATGACCCTCGCCTGGATGGGGGGTGAAAAGTACTAATACTAGCAATCATTCTAGTCAACAATGTCAACCGGTCCCGCCCCCGGTTGACAAGCTGCCTATTGAAAAAACAGGCGAGGCACCAGTGTGATGTCTGCACAACCTTATCTGACTGTCTAGTGGTGTACAATCAATTTGTGACGCTGAAAAAGTGTATGGCCGCCACCGTTAATAAGTTTTTAAGGTCGCGTCAGGAAAATATACACAAATGAAAATTCGAATCAAGCTGGTATGAACAGTATGAACGGCGGCCATTTTGTTTGAATTTCTGGAGTCTATAAACAACATCCAGCTCCCCGTCTGGAAACGAAGTGCCAGACAGGTGCCCCGTCTGCAATCATCCCAGTACCCCAGTTTTATAGTAACTAATGGTCTAGCTATTTAGAACAGTTTTCCAGATATAACACATATTAAAATCAACAATGGCTACAAGTCCACCATTTTGAATTTGATCGAGTTGAAATTTTTCAGAGCATGTCACTCCCTGAAACCAAGGAATATATAAGACAGGAATACCAACTTGCCCGAAAATCGTGTCACCATGTTCTTTGCGGGATCAATGTCTCCATTGAAGGTGATCCTCACCACTAATATTTATTCGTCATGGTCCCCTCCCCAAATGGGACGGTCCAGCATGTGTGATAAACCTGATAAAATCTTGTGTATCCCAGCGCGGTACACAGCGAACACGAGCCGTTAAACCAATGCTTGGCCAGTGTTGTAGATGTTAAAGCAGCATTGAATCGGTGTTGGGTCAACGTATCGTGTTTGTGGGTAAAGCAGATCAACGCCATGACTGGTGTGCCTATTTTAAAACGTATTTCGCTTTACGAAATATATGCAGTAGTAGGCCCTATATATAGCCTCTCCAGCTTATCTCTAATCTGTATTGTGCGGTAATATTTTTAAGTAATTATTTTTTTTCAGTCAGGCTCCCCCTGGGCTTACTTGCCTTTTTCTATTTTAATGTAATTCGTTTGGAATATAATTATTTTTCGGGGAGGGGGGTGTAATTAAAACACACACGATTATTTGAACTTTTATTTTAAAATGGTTTAATTGCTTCAGCTATTTTAAAATCTTGGCATTTTGGAGGTGATTGAGGTAACTTTTATATGAAATAACTCCAGCAGTTTTAAATTTGGGATTCTATCCGAATGTTCGGGATAAATAACAAAAGAAAACATTTAGGCCTAAACGAGGCCTTATTTTCAAATTATTGCAATAACTTTCTTCAGTTTTTTAAACAAATATTTACCCTAGAGGATCTTGGGCTGAGATGTGACAATTGGACAATTCTCTGGAAAAGAAAAAATAATAATGGTGCTATTATAAAGCATGATAAGTGCTACAATAGTAGGAATACCCCCTAGAAAACGTGTAGTGATGCATGACGGGGGGGGGGGGGTTACGGTCAAATAAAGAAGCAGGGGGTTATTTTCCTCAATCCAAAGTTTCTATTATGTTGTTTATCTGTTTATACGCATTTCAAACCTACTCTTATTATGTTATCATTGTTTAACTTAAATTCAATTTGTTAAGTATTTTGTTTTAATCTGTTTCAACTGGATTATAATTTCTTGCTTTTGTTACATGAATTGTATGATACCTGTGCCCCATGCCTCATTGAGGCCAGGGTTCAATAAACTTTTGACTTGACTAATTGACATAAGAATTTCACATAATCATACTAATACATGTATCTTTCTCTTGTTAAATTTTAGTTTTACTTTGGTTTGGGGAAAGTTACTTATTTACGGATTAGTCCTTGGGCCAGACCAAAATTTAGTACAAATTGGGGTGACTAAACTTTATTGTGATTTTCAGTTAGATACATATATGAGGGGTCTAAAAAAGTATGATGGCCTTTTCAGAACGGTAGCTTAAGGGCAGTAATTTATGTTTTAAAGAGGGGGGGGGGGGTCTCGGAATCAAAAAGTAATTATTAACTATATCTTTTCATCTATTAGTCCTACAAAAATCCATAATACATCGTTTCTGACATAATTCGGACCAAGGAATACGATTTTGATGTTTTGGCAATGATTTAACCAATATTTCGCCGACAAATCCAAGATGGCCGCCAATTACAAGCTGTATTTCTTAACTCTATGGCATAACTGGTTTATTTATGTCTATGAAATGTTCGAACATTTGTAAGTAAATATTCTGGTTAGACAATCAAACTAGCTTTAAATTAAACTATTTTTTGTATATCTTGTAAATATAAAAGCAGTTTAGTTATCCAACAGACGCGCAGTTTAGTTATCCAACAGACGCGTGCTTCATAGCACTTGTTGTGCGAACCGAAAGCGTATCTCTATGAAATGTGTCACAATAAGGCATACATGTCTAATATTTGTCTATATTATCTATTTTGTTCTTGGTGGAATCAAATAATAAATATTTATATTTTCCCAACGAAATTAAAAAGAAACACTAATTATAAATACATTAATGATAGCATGTATGGTTCATTTCTTTAGACGTTTTCGATTAGATACACTGTAATCATAGGTAATAGTGGTATGTTATTTTGTGGTTGTTATCATAATTATGTGATTGAACCAGACCAAAATTTAGTACCATTCGGGGTAACTAGAAAAAACTACTCTAAATGGTTTTGTATGCCTTACACATGAACACAAATGTATGATGGCCTTTTCAGAACGGTAACGATACGACCTTTTATTTTATGTTCAACGTTTGTTGATATCATCCATTCTTTTCTTGGTGGAATCAAATAATAAATAATTATATTTTTCTACAAATTAAAAATAAACTGTAATTAAAAATAAATTAATGATAGCAGGGTTCATTTCTTTAGACGTTTTAGATTAGATACAGCGTAATCATGGTAATACTAGTATATATTTCTTCGGTTGTTATCATGATTATGTAGCATAGTGGTTATTTATCAACTTTAATAATTATCAACATAGTATATACCTGAGAAGCCATGGTACCTCGATATACTGTAGTAGTTTGAATAGGATAACAAGGTATAGTTCTTTGATTTAAGCGTAATGTATTAAATCCGTTTCATCTGTATAAATTTGAATTCAGCAGTAATGATGATCGTAAACAATGTTCTTTTTCATTTTGGTCATTGTTTACGTATTTAAAACAGAACAGAAACCAACTGTTCTTTCTTAGTGTTAAATCAGAACTAAGTTAAAATCAAATTAAGATGTCGATAAAATAAATGAAATAAACATGCTACCCAAATCATCACCACCATTCAGCTCTGTAAAAAAAACTACAGTATTATGGTGTACAGTACATGTAAATATCGACATGTAGGCTACTACTTAGCTATGTGATCCAATCATGTGATACACTTTATATATTTACACACACGCTGTAAATGCAATATTTGATATATCCTTTATTGCATTTGTCTTTGTTTAAGGTGTGAACACATTGTTAAACGAACGTTAATCTATCACACAAGTAATTCGGGTGTTTATTATTATAATTTATCATCACCTGTGTCATCATCCGAAGAGGAGCTGAGTGCCTCTTCATCATCGTTATTATACATGTTTGTACAGTCCTGCAAAGTACATGCATTTGTACATTTTAATCTATTTTCAAGACATCGACACTGTGGCAGTTTACAAATACGCTTACAGGTAGGCCTACACGAAAGGAGATTTAGCACAGCATCTGGAGCAGACATCAAGGTTTTATCTTAAGCATCGAAAATCCAGCCGCAATAATCATCAGGACGAGGGATATCAGGACAGATAACTAAACACCTGTGACATATGCCTGCTTTATATTTGGCACGATGGTATATAGCTATCTCCGCATGATGACCTTCTTATCCATGAAATTGTTTATATCACACGTTAATGATTTTGGATAATATAAACGGCAAGTGAACTCTTGGAGTGCATCATAGAGATCTGGTGACAGTACCCAGTTTCAACCGAGATTTGCCAATGCATCTCTAAATTTGTGATTGTTTATGACTAGTGTCAAGGCACCAAGCTTAATACCTTGAACCGAAAAGGAACTTATGGTATCGCATCCTGTGTAACAATGTAGCCCTGTAAATGTAACACTAATGTAGTCCTGTAATGTAATATCTATCAATTTCTGTGGAACTTTAGTACCACTTTGCATATATAAATGACACTGTATATTAGGCTAATAATGAAGATATCAGTGGGATCTGCCACAAGAACAACATCATTGTAGGTCTAATATTCAGCGGCATGTTTTGCATGAAGCAGCATACGCGTATCTACTTCTTCAGTTGTACAAGCTGAAAGATTAATTATATCGGATTTTTTTCAAAAGGATTTGTCCAACTGGTTTGCAGTAGCTCTACAACGGACTGCATGTCAGTTTCATCTTTTTTAACACGTGATGGCTGAAGATCTGAATAAATATTATGTGGAAAGTCGACTTCAATAACACAGCTGCTTTATTGCTGTAGTTCTATATTCAGCATTGAGGTAGTATTCACTCACTGCAGATGGTTTTTTGCTTAAACCTTTGGTACCACCTGCAGTTTGGGGTATCCTTGTTTGTGGTTTCGTCAATAGTTTCGTCAACAGGTATTCGACCAAGAGGGTTTATTTGCTAATCTGAACGCTGAAGCCTCCACCTGTAAAATATTTGTAAATGTTCGGGTGTTCCTCTGGAAGTCTTGTTATTTGAGAATTGTATACCCTCATTTAGTCTACATGAATGATTAAGTAGAATTATATGCATTCTTTCATGGTGTTTTCATGAAGTCCCTTGATGGAGTTTCCTCACAATACGGATTGCTTACAAGCGAGCGGGGAAGAAACATTTTTTCCTTCAAAACATGGATGACAGAGTGGGTGAAGAACCTGCATCAAACAGTTTTAACCACTAAACCAGGGTCCACACCCTACATAAGAAATGTTGATATGTGAGCTAAGGAAGTGATGTTTGACTGATGTAACGCGGTCTAAATAGACAAAATGGCCAAATATGTGCTGCCATTTTAACTTAAAGCCTTTATTAGTCTACACTATACATCCCTAGTAAAGCTAAAGCCATTTATATGTGATAGTTTCGTTGGATGTTACATTTGGATGTTACATTTTGAATGCGCGGGTAAAATATTAAGATTTCGAATGTACATACATGTATGCTTTTTTTTCTCTGAAATACAAAATATCTCATAACTTCCTTAACCCTTTCAGCACGGGGATCGTCTTTATACGTCAAAATCTGACTTCTACAGATTCTGTCGTATAGAGACGGTCCCCGCACTGAAAGAAATACTTTGTTTTATAATGGCCGTAGACCCACAGCATAGGTATATTCAAATGAATCGGGAAGAGTAAACTAAGACATTTATGATGATTTCAAATTGAAAAAGCACTTTAGTTTCCATGGCTTATGCAAAAATATTTCAGCGCTTTAATGGTTAAGCTACCGTTCTGAAAAAGTTCATCATACATTTTTGTTCATGTCTAAGGCATACGAAGCTATCAAGAGTAGTTTTTTTCTAGTCACCCCGGAAGGTATTAAATTTTGGCCCAATCATATGACATACCACTATTACCTCGATTACAACGTATTTAATCTGAAACGTCTAAAGTAATGAACCCTGTTATCATTAATTTATTTATAATTATTGTTTCTTTTTAATTTGTGGAAAAAAATAGATATGTTATAGTTTATTCCACCAAGAAAAGAATAGATAATATAGACCAACATTGGACATGTATGCCTTATTGTTACACATTTCATAGAGATACGTTTTCGGTCCTCACAGCCTTAAGTGTTATAAAGTACACGTCTGTTGGATAACTAAACAAAATTTATATAAATTTGCAGGAAATACAAAAAATAGTTTAATTTAATGCTAGATTTATTGCCCATAACTAGAATCTTTGCCTAAAAAAATTCGAACATCATAGACGTAAAAACTTGTTATATAATAGAGCGAAGAAATACAGCTCAAAATTGGCGGCCATCTTGGATTTGTCGGCGAAATATTGGTTAGGTCATTTCCAAAACATCAAAAACGGATTCCTTGACCTTGAAATTATGCCAGAAATGATATATTATGGATTTTTGTAGGACACATAGATGAAAAGATATAGTTAATATTTACTTTTTGGTTCAGAGACCCCCTCTCTTTAAAACTGAGAATACTGCCCTTAAGCTACCGTTCTGAAAGGGCCATCATACTTTTTTAGGCCCCTCATATATGAATCTAACTGAAAATCACAACAAAGTTTGGTCACCCCAATTGGTACTAAATCGTAAAAATTCGGCCTCTGGCCCAAGGACTAGATATAATGCCTTAGTTACAGAAACATACTCTTTTAGAAGTATTAGCCGTAACTTCGCTGTCACATATCGTAGAGACATAATAGTGGCATCAAAATGTCCGACATTCCACGTGATTTCTCACTGTAATGAATGCGCAGGGGATTCCCCCGTCATGACGACATCGTGACGTTTGCGCATATTTGACCAGATTCGCCTTTTCCGTTAGTGACCAGGCAGATGCCATCCAGCTGTTGGCCCTGAAATCTGGGAAGCCGCAAAGAACATGGTCCCACGCGACTTGAGCTAATTGGACACGCTCATATACCCTGCCCGAAACAAAGGGCCTCTACTGTACATCCTCAATGGGACTATTCATGCTCACAACCACAATCCTTTGATCCCAACCCTCCGGCCGAGTAGTTATTCCATCCTTTTATATTCCTTGATGTGGCGCAGTAATTCGCATGTGTACACAGCACAAGCAGATTTCGATTTGGAACTTCCTTCATATTTGGACGTAGGTCCAACACCTTCTCTTTATTTATCTCCATATACTGACAGTGTATAAAAGATGACACATATCCCATGCTATAACAGAGGTGGGCAAGAGGTCGCCACATCACCACATGTGGCGATAGAAGCAAAATATCTGTAATGTAAATATTACAAAATTACCATTCAGAGCACCTAAAAATAGCCATTTGTGGCGACTTGACTTATTTCGCCTGCCCACCCCTGTATAAGTTAATTTTCAAGATACATTTTAGATTACTTTATTAACAGTTTTAAAACTTTAGCTTTTGTGCCTACCTGCTCTTGATCACACTTTTTGAGATTTGAAATGTGTGATTTCTCTGATTTTCTTTACCATCTAAAGATACAACACAATATGGCTACCAATAACCAAAGCCATTTAGAGGTCACAACCAAGCAAACCGGCAATAGCGACAGTTGATATTCAATATTGACGTTTTTCAGTTTCTTCATTAATTTGTTTCATGTTTGGTTTAATGGGAAGACCTTATCCTGGATGTGTGCTGATTAGTTTTTAGTGTGACGCTTGACGTTTTAGAATTTTGGCGGACATATCAGTTTTGCTCATTTTGGCTATTTAATTTGATAGCCTAATATAGCTATGCAACTCAAATTTGATCTTTCGGGTATGCTCACTGGCCCTGAGAAATTTGTTTCGAGAAAAGTTTTTCTTTTTTTTTCAGCAAAATCCAAGATGGCTGACAAATCACATGTTACTCTCAAGAGCTTGACCGCTACATCGCCTTGTTTTAAGGAAGGACCCTCCCCTGGCCATAGTAGATTTTGGTGTGATTCTGATGTCACATTTTTACATGGTTAGATAAAAAAAAAAGCTGACAGTAATGTATTTCTCTATAATTGAGGTATTTTGGCTACCGGTATCTCACTCATCTTCTTCACCTCATTCACTCAGTCTACTTCTGCTGTTTCAATGTTTGGCTGGTGTCACAGGCGTTGAAACAGCATCAGGTAAATGTATTTTGTTCGATGGGTAGTCTCCACATGAGCACTGGCTCATGCCCTCCACCTTACCCACTCACCTTTGGGACACAATGTAATTTTGGTGATTTAGAGAACAAACAACAACCACTTTGTACCCTTTGTACAAAGCACAAGAAAAAACAATATATTTTTTTTTAAGCTTTGTTATTAAAATTTGAACAACACAATAATAAATGGATTTGCAACAGTAACTGACTTATAAATATAGATTGAATGAACTGATGATGATGAGGAAGAAGAGAAAAATTAGATGGGGGGGTGAAATATCTATATGCTATACAGTCTATTTTAAAAATAACAAGACTACATAAGTCCAGGAGCTCCCGCAACGAATTAGAATTTGATTTAAGCGATTTTGTGTAGGGTTAATAATGTAGTCCTAGGCTAGGTCAAAAATCAAGACGCAAGACAACTAGGTCTAAGAAGCCCAGTCTAAGAGTAAGATAAGAACTAAACAGTCTGTCAGAGATTGCAAACTTCCATTTAAATTAATGATCCTAATCAGTATCCCAGTAATGGTCTACCTATCTGGCACGGTTTACCCGATATCAGGCCAATCGAGGTAGCTAATAGCTGATTTACGGTCATTTTGAATTCGATATAAACTAGTTAAAAACTTAGGGTGCATCCTCCCCCGAAACCTCAAATTTTGTTTTATAGTAATGGACTAACATCTAACAGTTTGCAAAATATTGGGCATGTGAAAGTAAATAATGGCCGATAGGGGGCCATTTTGAATTTGATCGAGTCAGAATTTTTCAAGATTACCCTCAGCTGAAATCTCACATTTTATTCTATAGTAATCGTCTAGCTATCTAGCACGGTTTACCAAATATCGGCCATGTGAAAGTGAAGAATGGCCTAAAAGCGGCCATTTTAAATTTGATCAAGTCGAAATTTTCCAAGATGCATCCTCAGCTGAAATCTCACATTTCAATCTATAGTAATGGTCTAGCCATCTAGCACGGTTTACCAAATATCGCCCATTTGAAAGTGAATAATGGCCGATAGGAGGCCATTTTGAATTTGATCAAGTCAAAATTTTTCAAGATGCATCATCTCATGAAATCTCACAATTTGTTTTATAGTAATGGTCTAGCCATCTAGTACGGTTACCAAATAACAGCTATGTGAAAGTGAATAATGGCCGATAGGCAACCATTTTGAATTTGATCTAGTCAATTTTTTTCAAGATGCATTCTCTCTTGTAATCTCACATTTTGTTCTATAGTAATGGTCCAGCTATCTAACACGGTTAACCAAATATCAGCAATGTAAAAGTAAATAGTGGCCGATAGGCGGCCATTTCGAATTTGATTGAGTCGAAAGTTTTTAAAAAGCATCCTCTCCCGAAACGTCACATTTTGTTTTATAGTAATGGTCTAGCTATCTAGCACGGTTTACCTGATATCAGGCCTATCGAGGTAAATAATGCTGATTGTCGAGCATTTTGAATTCGTAAGTTAAAAATTTTCAGGGTGCATCCTCCTCCGAAAACTCACACTTTGTTTTATAGTAATCAGGTAATGGTCTAGCCATCTAGCACGGTTTACCAAATATCAGCCATCAGGGTTGCCACTCGCATCAGATTTTAAAATTCCCTGACATTTCCCTGACTTTCCCCTGACCAATTTTCAGTTTTCCCTGACCCAAAAAAATGGTAATATTAACATAACATTTTCAGTTTTCCTGACCAGAAAAAGATGTTAATATTAACATACCAGGATACCGTTAATTGTTGTATGTTTACAGTAACTTGGCCTCATATAATTGTAAAGTAATATGCTTCACCTATGAGGATATGTATTAAACTATGACTCTTTGTGATTATTGCATTATGTAGTGCCACAACACATTTGTCAATGAAAGTTAACAATAAATGATTCTACTTTAGTAGCTATCTAAACATCTATGTCATTCTGCATGTAATTTCATAACAAGAGGCCATCCGGCCACCATAATTCCCAGCCCGCCCGCGTGCTAGAAATTTCTCAGGGGGCATCCATCCAGTTAGATCAAGTTGACATTTTTCAGGGCATATCCCTCTCTGCAACCTACACACATTTTGTTTTAAAGTAATGGTCTAGCTATCTGGCACAGTTTTCCCAATATTAGGCCTACCCATACCAAAGTCAATAATGGCCTCAAATCGGCGATTTTGAATTTGATCGAGTTGACATTTTTCAGGGCATATCCTTTCCTGAAAGGGCATATTTTGTTTTTGAGTAATGCCCTAGATATCTGGCATGGTTTATAATAAAGTAAATTATTGCCGATACCTAGCCTTTATAAATTTGTTCAAGTCTAAATTTTTAAAGGCATATCCCTGCCTGAAACTGCACTTCTATGATATTAGTCACGCCAGGATTCCGTCAGGCGTCACGTTTTCTTATGGGGGCAGAAACTCAGAAACTACTGGTCATTTTTTTTTGAAATTGTAACATGACATTCCAAGCAACATGTGGATGTGCAAGTGATTTTTTAAAGAGGCTACCAGATTTAAAAATGGCCGCCAGAGGTCAAATCTAAAAAATTTTGTGCCCAGGCGCAAAAACTCAGATGTGCAGGTGATTTTTTAAAGGTTTTGCTAAAATTCAAAATGGCCGCCACAGATCAACTTCAATTTTTTTGTGGGCATAAAAACTCAAAAAAGTAAACTCAGAAATTATTCAAATTTTACAATCACGTTCCCCACGATATGGAGATGTGCAGGTGATTTTATAAGGTTTTAATGAAATATAAATTTGGCCCATCATATTAGGGCCAATACCCACAATCTGAAAATGTGCAGGTGAAATTTAAAATGGCCACCACAAATCGACTTTTTTAATATTTGTGACCGCAGTAGGCCTAATGGTCTAGGCATCTGGCACGGTTTTCCAGATACAATAAATTTACATAATGCTGAGTTCTCATTTAGAGTAGGCCTCAGGGAATGATTTGCTTCAGAAAAATTGTGTAGCAGTTTAGCATACTGGCATGTGTCAAGCTACTATTCTCCATACGAAAAACTGCTACACCAACATATTATTGTGTAGCATTTCCCCAAAATTGCGTAGCAAACTGCACCGCTACACCAGACAAATTATTCCCTGGGCCTATAACTTATCAAGCAAAAAGACAAATTTCCCTGACCTCAGTGCAATTTTCCTGAATTTCCCTGACTTTTCACAAATTTCCAAAATTCCCTGACCAATTTCAAAATTCCCTGACTTTTCCCTGACCTTGAATTTCTCTGACTTTCCCCTGACCAGTGGCAACCCTGGCCATGTGAAAATGAATAATGGCCGAAAAGGCGGCCATTTTGAATTTGATCAAGTCGATTTTTTTCAAGATGCATCCTCATCTGAAATCTCACATTTCATTCTATAGTAATGGTCTAGCCATCTAGCACGGTTTACCAAATATCGCCCATTTGAAAGTGAATAATGGCCGATAGGAGGCCATTTTGAATTTGATCAAGTCAAAATTTTTCAAGATGCATCCTCTCATGAAATCTCACAATTTGTTTTATAGTAATGGTCTAGCCATCTAGTACGGTTACCAAAAAACAGCTATGTGAAAGTGAATAATGGCCGATAGGCAACCATTTTGAATTTGATCTAGTCAATTTTTTTCAAGATGCATTCTCTCTTGTAATCTCACATTTTGTTCTATAGTAATGGTCCAGCTATCTAACACGGTTAACCAAATATCAGCAATGTAAAAGTAAATAGTGGCCGATAGGCGGCCATTTCGAATTTGATTGAGTCGAAAGTTTTTAAAAATCATCCTCTCCCGAAACGTCACATTTTGTTTTATAGTAATGGTCTAGCTATCTAGCACGGTTTACCTGATATCAGGCCTATCGAGGTAAATAATGCTGATTGTCGAGCATTTTGAATTCGTAAGTTAAAAATTTTCAGGGTGCATCCTCCTCCGAAAACTCACACTTTGTTTTATAGTAATCAGGTAATGGTCTAGCCATCTAGCACGGTTTACCAAATATCAGCCATCAGGGTCGCCACTCGCATCAGATTTTAAAATTCCCTGACATTTCCCTGACTTTCCCCTGACCAATTTTCAGTTTTCCCTGACCCAAAAAAATGGTAATATTAACATAACATTTTCAGTTTTCCTGACCAGAAAAAGATGTTAATATTAACATACCAGGATACCGTTAATTGTTGTATGTTTACAGTAATTTGGCCTCATATAATTGTAAAGTAATATGCTTCACCTATGAGGATATGTATTAAACTATGACTCTTTGTGATTATTGCATTATGTAGTGCCACAACACATTTGTCAATGAAAGTTAACAATAAATGATTCTACTTTAGTAGCTATCTAAACATCTATGTCATTCTGCATGTAATTTCATAACAAGAGGCCATCCGGCCACCATAATCCCCAGCCCGCCCGCGTGCTAGAAATTTCTCAGGGGGCATCCATCCAGTTAGATCAAGTTGACATTTTTCAGGGCATATCCCTCTCTGCAACCTACACACATTTTGTTTTAAAGTAATGGTCTAGCTATCTGGCACAGTTTTCCCAATATTAGGCCTACCCATACCAAAGTCAATAATGGCCTCAAATCGGCGATTTTGAATTTGATCGAGTTGACATTTTTCAGGGCATATCCTTTCCTGAAAGGGCATATTTTGTTTTTGAGTAATGCCCTAGATATCTGGCATGGTTTATAATAAAGTAAATTATTGCCCATACCTAGCCTTTATAAATTTGTTCAAGTCTAAATTTTTAAAGGCATATCCCTGCCTGAAACTGCACTTCTATGATATTAGTCACGCCAGGATTCCGTCAGGCGTCACGTTTTCTTATGGGGGCAGAAACTCAGAAACTACTGGTCATTTTTTTTTGAAATTGTAACATGACATTCCAAGCAACATGTGGATGTGCAAGTGATTTATTTAAAGAGGCTACCAGATTTAAAAATGGCCGCCAGAGGTCAAATCTAAAAAATTTTGTGGGCGCAAAAACTCAGATGTGCAGGTGATTTTTTAAAGGTTTTGCTAAAATTCAAAATAGCCGCCACAGATCAACTTCAATTTTTTTGTGGGCATAAAAACTCAAAAAAGTAAAGTCAGAAATTATTCAAATTTTACAATCACGTTCCCCACGATATGGAGATGTGCAAGTGATTTTATAAGGTTTTAATGAAATAAAAATTTGGCCCATCATATTAGGGCCTATACCCACAATCTGAAAATGTGCAGGTGAAATTTAAAATGGCCACCACAAGTCGACTTTTTAAATATTTGTGACCGCAGTAGGCCTAATGGTCTAGGCATCTGGCACGGTTTTCCAGATACAATAAATTTACATAATGCTGAGTTCTCATTTAGAGTAGGCCTATAACTTATCAAGCAAAAAGACAAATTTCCCTGACCTCAGTGCAATTTTCCTGAATTTCCCTGACTTTTCACAAATTTCCAAAATTCCCTGACCAATTTCAAAATTCCCTGACTTTTCCCTGACCTTGAATTTCCCTGACTTTCCCCTGACCAGTGGCAACCCTGGCCATGTGAAAATGAATAATGGCCGAAAAGGCGGCCATTTTGAATTTGATCAAGTCGATTTTTTTCAAGATGCATCCTCATCTGAAATCTCACATTTCGTTTTATAGTAATGGTCTAGCCATCTAGCACGGTTGACCAAATATCGGCCATGTGAAAGTGAATAATGGCTGATAAGCGGCCATTTTGAATTTTATCGAGTCGAATTTTTTCAAGATGCATCCTCTCCTGAAATCACACATTTTGTTTTATAGTAATGGTCTAGCCATCTAGCACGGTTTACCAAATAACAGCCATGTGAAAGTGAATAATGGCCGATTGGTGGCCATTTTGAACTTGGACTAGTTGAATTTTTTCAAAATGCATCCTCTCCTGAAACCTTACAATTTGTTTTATAGTAATGGTGTAGATATCTCGAGCGGTTTTTATGATATTCCACAGGTGCGGCAGCTATTGATGCAACCAGGTGGTTGCTTTGATCATGCCATCTGAGATGGTGGTTATCCAGGGCAGTTTTGTTGACATGACAATATACGTCTTGGAAATAAAACAAGTTTTGATGTTTTCAGTAATTTAAAAAAAAAAATTTTGATGTTTTTGTATTTTATTCAGGATCAGTAGGATATATAGCTTCATCTGAAGTAATTTTTTAAAATTGTCAACATTGAAAAATTCGCATCCCAAGGAATTCCTTTAATGTGAAAAGACAATGCAACACTAAGGGCTTGCCAAATCCCAGGCCCGAATACCCGGGGCAACACTCCTTTCATTTTGGGCTACCAGAAGTTGTCTATTTTTGTCTCTATGCTAAGTAGTGCAATAGCCCGGAAAGTCATCCGAGCTACCAAACACAATAAGGATTTGTCAACCCCTGACACTGAAAATACAGTAAGAAATATACTATTCAATATTCTTTTATATTTATAACGAGCTTCTTTACATCAGCGTATTCTGTTATTCTAGGCACCAGAAGATTTATTTTCTAAATCCTTTGTTGAGTCTATTTTTTATAGGTTTAAATGTAAACTGGTAAACTGCAACAGAATATCTGAGATCTGAGACAAAGTGTTATAGGCCTACTTATAGTTGCATAAATCTATTGATTGTCATATATTTTTAAGACATCCAAAACGTTATTATTTTATTTTCCCAATATATCCTCATTGTGCTTTAAACTACTTGCAAGTCTGTTTTTATAAAAATAAATAGTGAACATTGTGACTTATCATGTTACTGACAAGTGTCCACTGAGTTAATATTTACATTCAGGCATGTAGGCCTACTTATAATATTTAAAATTAGATACTACTATGCAAATATAATTGACTATATAGCTAATTTCTTCCAAATTCACCATATATAAAGTGTAATAAAAAGTAAAATAAGGACTGTTTAGAATATTTTTTTCTTTAATTTGTTCAGATAATCATAGGTCTAATTAGTATGCTCTGCTGAGCATGCGGTAAAAAATTTTGACTGTTAGAAATATCGGTATTTAAAAATTGAGATAGATCTGCCATTTTTTTATTCATCTTTTTTCATTCAGTCATGAATATAGTCTAATGGACCTTATGTGGACAAAATTTCAGGTCTCTAGTCCAGCACGAAAATAAAAAAAATGGCCTGCCATCCTTACAATATAATATCTTCAATATCCACCCAAACTTTCTATAACTTTGGTAATATACTTGTAGGGACTAGCTTTATACATAGCCTTATAGGCCTATAGGCCCTATGTGTGGTTTTTGGTACCGGATACATATAATAGGGTGGTTTTTGGTGTTTGAAAAAGTGGTTTCCGGTATATCAAGTGGTTTTCAGCATATTAATTTTAGAACTGCCCCGTCTGCAGCAGTGCAGGGAGACGAGGAGGGTCATTTTGACTTTTTGGTGAACCCGGGCATTTCGGGAGTTTTTTTAGGACAGGACCGAGCACTCCCCTGAGAGTAGACAGAGCAGTGACACTTCGTTCCCACAACCTCGTCAGCTGGGGCCTACCCTGGGAGCTGCTTCATTAAACTTGAAGTGAACTTGACCCTGTTGAGCATGTTGAGTGTTGACATGCATGACAATTGACATGTGTCACTCCTGATGTGATAGATAGATAGATAGCTTTATTCAGTGAAAAAGTACAGGTAAACATCACCATATAATAAATACAGGGTGCCAGCATACGTGCCACCACACAGCGCAGGAGTAAGAGTGAGGATGCCGGACGGAAATAATTCCTAAGTGCATCATGAATTTATTTTATACGGAGTGGCTATTCATACGGCAAAGTTATATGTCAATGTGACAATGGGAGCCCGTCATTTCGTAAACAAGGCTGGCCATGGCATAGGCATAGAGTTACATCATAAGGAATCACAGATGATTAGCCACTGCCTAGGCTTTATAGTTGCAGTCAACTTCCACCAGAGTTGGGTGTTTTTCGCTGAATTCTCCGTCAATTCTGAATCAATTTCCATGAAATTTTGCAAGCACTCTTTTCAACTATTCTAGCGCCTAACGTTACCCTGAAAATTTCGCGAAATTTAAATAGGTATTTCAAAAGTTAGACCATTTGACATGTAGTCTAGTGGAATTTCGTGAGTGAAGCTGATAGCGTGCAGTGGGCTTATAGAGGAGCGTCATAGTCTAATTCGCAAAAACTACATGTCAAATGGTCTAACTTTTTAACTACATAATATTTTTCCCTGAAATTTCCAGGGCAGGTGCCGTAAGACTAGAAACTAGGCCTAACGCTTGTCAAATTTCATGAAAATCGGATGAAAATTGCTTGAGCAATGAGTGAAAAACATGCAATGCGAAAGTGACAATTATTTAAAGTGACTTTAAGTTTTACTATAGCTTTATCAGTTTAGTGATGCAATGTGTCTGTGAGTGTGACTGAGTGAATGTGACACTGTGACTGAGTCAGTGAGTGACAATGACACTGTCACTGACAGTGACAGTCACACTCACAGTGCCAAGATTGGGTCTGGCATTATACCGAAAAGACACAAAAAGACACGAAAAGACGAGATAGACGATATAGGAACTAAATATTTCATATGCTATCGTGTTAAGTACATCCCACACAGTGTACATACCAAATTTTATAAAAAAATATTAATTATATCTTTCCTATTTCGGCATTTTAAAGTCCGTCAACGAGCGCTATACATTGCAATGTATTATCAATGGGCAGTCCCGCGTCACCGAAAAGACACCTAAAGACGGCAGGATTATAAGAAATCGCATTATTTCTTATTATAGCATGTTTAATACATGATCATCGGACTATATATGAAATATAAAATTTAAATAATAAAGATAAGTAGCCGAATTCTGCAATTTAAAGTACGTCAATGAGCGCAATAGATTGTAATGTATTATCAATACAAGTGCAACCTCACCGAAAAGACACCTAAAGACGGCAGGATTTTACGAAATCGCTTTATTTCTTGATGTGGGGTATTTAAAGCATGATCAACACAATATATACGAAATATAAAATAAAAAGATTAAAGATAAATAGCTGAATTCGGCAACTAAGAGTCCGTCAATGAGCGCTATACATTACAATGTATTATCAATGGGCAGTCCCTCGTCTCCGAAAAGATACCAAAAGACGGCAGGATTCTATGGGATCGCTTTATTTCTTGATGTGGGGTATTTAATGCATGATCAACACAATATATACAAAATATAAAATAAAAATAATAAAGATAAGTAGCCGAATTCGGCAATTTAAAGTATGTCAATGAGCGCTATACATTGCAATGTATTATCAATACAAGTTCAGTCTCACCGAAAAGACACTTAAAGACGGCAGGATTATATGAGATCGCATTATTTCTTATTATAGCATGTTTAATACGTGATCATCGGACTATAGACGAAATATAAAATTAAAATATTAAATATAAGTAGCCGAATTCGGCAATTTAAAGTACGTCAATGAGCGCTATACATTGCAATGTATTATCAATACAAGTTCAGCCTCACCGAAAAAACACCTAAAGACGGCAGGATTATGCGGAATCACATTATTTCTTGATGTGGGGTATTTAACACATGGTCATCAGACTGTATGCAAAATATGGAAATAAAATATTAAAGGTAAGTAACCGAATTCGGCAACTTAGAGTCCTTCAATGAGTCCTGTACATTGCAATGTATTATCAATACAATTAAGTTCAGCTTCAGCGAAAAGATACCTAAAGACGGCTGGATTATGCGGAATCGCATTATTTGTCGATGTGGGGTATTTAATACATGGTCATCAGACTGTATACGAAATATGGAATTAAAATATTGAAGACAAGTACCCGAAATCGGAAATTTAGTGTCCGCCAATGAGCGCTATACATTGCAATGTAATAGCAATGTAATTGGACAGATGTAAACCATTCACTTAAATCAAGACAGAACACTTGTTTGTTTTCCACCGTTTATTGGCATATATTCAGGGTTCCCCACAGAAAAAAAATCATCCGGTCGTTATATTAAAAATCTTAACTTAGCGCGCGCGAGCAGCATAATAAAATATTTACTGTTGCACGCGCGCGCGCGATAAAAAATATCAAAGTTTTTTTCTATTTGTGTTGTTTACCTGACTGTCTGTGTGCCGTCACCATACTCCAGCATACCCAGCATACGTCAGAGTTATGTAATTTTGATTGAATATGAGTGGAATGGTCTAAAAGTGTCTGAAGTTGATAATTTGAAAATAGAAAGTTCCTAGAAGAGTCTCATCTTAATTTGTGAAAATAAGAAAGATCGCTTGTTCTGAATTGTCTGTCTGTTATTTTGTCTTGTTGATTTGATGGTTTGTGAGTTGTGTATTTGAGTGTAGCCTATGCATGTTTTCTTGGTGTTGGTGAGAGTTATTATTCTGCTATTTATAAGTGTTGTTGTGTATGCGTGACAAGGTTTGTGAGTTAGTATCACTCATTCACCAACGCGGTGACACTTTGGTGAGTGACAATGTGTCGTGGTGACTGGCAACGCTAGAAGTGTTGGCCCGTCCGCCAGCGTGGCGCCAATGCCGGCTCAGCGCTGTTAGCGCTGGACTTTCATTGGACTGGCCACCCTGTGACAGCACTTTCTACACTAGCTGTCAGCGCTGCTTCTGCCAGGCGTAGGCCTACATCTCTGTTATGTAACATACAGCACATGACGGGTGACCCAGAGGTGGGGGGAATATTAGCTAATCTGCCAGCTGGATTACAGCCGGATGTGACCTACTACATGCTGGTCGGCATAAAATTCATCCGGTCGGCATGCCGGCATTTCCGGCACTGTGGGGAACCCTGATATAATAATGTCATTGTCATACATAACGTACGGTGCTCAAATACATAGATATTATGACAAGTCGCACAGTTCATCAAACATTCCTTTTTCAGTGTGGACCTCAGCCCACTATATTACGATGTGTCGTGTTTACTGGGTAATTAATGGGTGTCACGGGTCGTTCCTATATAATAAAATATGCGGACACTTTGGGACCCATAGTAAATGATATTAGTTGATTGTAAAAAGTTATATTACATCTGAATATTCCTCGGTTATTATTGCTTGTTATTTGTTATGAAGCTTTAATTAATATTCCACCTGGAAATTGACATATTTTCATGATGAATAATTACAAGTCAAATACAATTGATTTCGCACCGATTACATCTTTTACTATTAAAAATGTGGAGACTTTATGGTGAAAAAACAGCGTGTATGTTACTGGCCAGCCAAAAGAATCTGCTAGGAACAATACATTATGGCTATAGGAGGCCAAATATTCCAGGCTGGCCGGCCAAAGGAATCTGCTAGGGACAATACATTATTACTATGGGAGGCCAAATATTCATACCTTTCTAAATTAATAACTTTGCGAGTTTCCGTGTTATCATAATATAATTTATATCATTGTTTTCAGAATATAATAAGCTTTCTGGACATCTTTATGTTATGTCTGTATCACTGAAATTGACAAAGTTAATAATTGTACTGGGATCGTTTTCACACCTAGCTGACCCCATGCCAACGCTGGCGTCAGCTGCTAATTAGTTGTGTAAGGCACCTCGTAAAGCCAAGAGTGCACCAGGTATTAACTGCATCGCATCCAAATAATTATTTGCATTGAAAACCACATTGAAACATGATTTTTAATTAATAACAGGAAAAGTTTTTAAGATACAGTGAAAATAGTTACATCACTGGAAAGCATTTTTTAGCCACTATAATCTGATATGCGTCGTGACGCTGTGCTTAAGATATTGAAGTTTTTATTAATTTAAAATCGTTTTTATATGAGTACGTTTTTAACTATCACTTACTGAGAATTATAGCAAATACTAGTTAAGTAAGCGATTCCGATGGTATATTTGGCTTGACAATACCTTGCAAATTGGCAAAGCCATAATTGTACAAAGATTGATCAATTTTGGCAATTAATTAAAAAAAAATTTATAAAGGTTCTTTTTAAGATATCGAAATATAACAAAGATGAGCTAATACTAGGTGCCTGAGCGATTCCAATGATGTATTACACTTTAAAATATCCTAAAAACTGACAAAGTTATAATTTACAATGGGTGGTTCAAATATACAAAAAACTGCACTTAAAATTACTAAGTCCAAACATCACCTACTCCAAGCATCGGAAAGGTTTTTATAAAACTATGTCTGATTCATGCTGTAGTAATATAATAATGTTACTAACTTACAACTGGCCTCATAATCATGATAATCTTCTAATTGTTATGACATTGTATATGTACACTTTGCAATTACTTATCAATTTACCGCGTTAAGTTCATACTTATTGAAACTTAATATGCAAAGCTGTTCTGTATACTATATATAAATATTTTAGCGAGTATTTGTTTTTCGAGATAACAGCTTCAATAGGTTACTTAGTGCTACGTAATCAAAGTGATGCTCCTCTCCCTAAAATGTTGTCACAACACGATCAACGCTGAACTACGCCCTAAATGATGGCAGGTACCATTAGGTATAACGCTCATTGACGGACATTAGTTGCTGAATTCGGCTAAGTACTTATCTTTAATATTTTTATTTTATATTTTGTATATATATATTGTGATAATCATGCATTAAATACCGCACAGCGATCCAGTAGAATCCTGCCGTCTTTAGGTGTCTTTTTGGTGAGGCTGAACTTGTATTGATGATAATACATTACAATGTATAGAGCTCATTGACTTACATTAAAGTGACGAATTCGGCCATTTATCTTTAATATAATAATTTTTTTTTCGCATATAGTCCGATGATTACATAATAAACATGCTATAGTAAGAAATATTGCGATCTCGTATAATCCTGCCGTCTTTAGGTGTCTTTTCGGTGATGCAGGACTGCCTATTGATAATACATTGCAATGTATAGCGCTCATTGACGGACTTTAGAATGCCGAATTAGGCAAGATATAATTAACATTTTTTTAATAAAATTTGGTTTATACACTGTGTGGGGCGTACTAAACACGATACAATATGAAATATTTAGTTCCTCTATCGTCCACCCCGTCTTTTCGTGTCTTTTCGGTATAATGTCTGACCGGTCACCACTAGCCCCAGCGTGACTGTACTGGCAAGCCTCGTGCTTGACCGAGGACTGAAATCTTAGCTAGGTCACCACGACACCAGTGGCAGTGGCGGTGCGAGTGACTGTGAGTGTGACTGTGACTGTGTCTGTCACTCTGACTCTGTGTGAGTGTGACTGTCTGTGTCTGTCAGTCACTCAGTGCCAGTGGGACTACACTCAGTCTTCTCAGAGTCAGACTCAGTCAGAGTGAGAGTCTCAGACTCAGTGAGCTCAACTCACCCATATTTCTTTGGCTTAACAATTCAAGCAGTTAAAAGAAGATATTTAAAGTAGACTATTGAAACTTTTTTCTTTTTAGAAAGTTCTGTCAACAATGACGATTTCGGCCTTTTGTGATAAAGGCAGGTTTTCTCGCACCAGGCAGTTCTCTGTTATGGGTCTTGGTGAATGGCGAAAACAACAGAAAACTAGACATGAATTAATTGTGACTTTTCAAGTAGACTAACAATAATATTTGGACTAGGTTTTATGACTTTTTGTGGCGGCCTTTTTGAATTTTGGTGGGTTATTTTTATTGATTGATTTATTGATTGATTGGAGTTTTTTGGCAGCCATTCTGAGCTGGAATTGTGGACTTCGGACATCAGACTTCAAATTTCAGAAGTAACCCACTGATCGAGCTTTTGCACTTTTAAATAGATATATTTGTTTGTCAAATGGAATCGCATTCAGAGTGCCCACTGTTGACTTAATGTTGTATCACTATCCGCGACGCTAGCCCAACATTAAAACAACATTGATTCAACGTTTTGTGTTTGAATAGAATTGCAACTGTTATTTTAATTCTTCTTCGTGTGGACAGCGTTCGCTCCTTACTTGGAGCATTGCACGCCGTGGTGTGTGTGCACAAATTACGTGTCGGAAACTGGTCTTAAGAGTGCTAGTTATAACCTAAAGAGAAAACAGGACGTTACAGCAAAACAAAAATTGTGCAGTGAAAACAAAGGTGAATAAAAAACCCCTGCGGTTTACATAGTATTTAGTCGTAGGCGGAAGGAGTCTAGTGTCGGAGAGGAGACAACATGGAGTGGGAGGCTGTTCCAGACTGGTATAGTGCAGGGTAAGAAATCAAATTTGTAAGGGTCATTCGACGGGCTCAGTGAAATATATGGCCTACCTCCACGGATGGAATCATCGTGTTTGTCTGGTGGATAGGGTCAACCACCTATGCCAGGGATTTCCCATTGTCGTATGCACTATTCTGTACATTGTATGCTGTCTCATATTACTGTGACGCACAGCAAGGGATTCCCAGCCAAGGTGGCTAACCATCTCGCTAACACTGCTGGTGTTATGCCAGTGGTTGCAGACATACCTTGCAGCACATCTCTGCAACATCTCCACTTTTTTAAAATTATCAGATGTATGTGGGCTCCAAACCGTGGAGGCATATTTCAGTTGAGGTCGGACTAGAGAATGATATGCTTGGGTCTCGACAGCCTGCGATAAAATTTTCAAGTTTCTGCGCAGGAGGCCAAGAACGCTATTAGCTTTTGCTGTAACATTGTTGATGTGGGAGTTAAATTTAAGATCGGAAGTAAGTGTTAGGCCAAGATATTTAGCAGAATCTGTACTTTGGAGTGGCTGGTCATGTAGATTGTGAGATGCATTGATTTTAGATTTGCTTCTGTCGGTCCTCATGGTGAAACACTTGTCTGCATTAAACTGCATAAGCCAAGTCTTTTCCCAGGAGCCGACAGAATTAAGGTCAGATTGGAGTAGTTCAGTGTCTTTACATCTGATGGGGCGGTAAATAATACAGTCATCAGCGAATAAGCGGACTGTACTATTCACGACCCCATCAGGGATGTCATTTATATGTTAAGAAAGAGTATGTGTCCAAGGACAGTCCCTTGAGGCACCCCCGACAGTACAGGAGCACTGTCAGAGGTAGCACCGTCCAGGACTACTCTCTGGGATCTAGAACAGAGAAAGTCTGTGATCCACTCAATTGTATCCCCTCGGATGCCATACCAGTTGAGTTTGTAATATAAACGTTTGTGCGGCACCTTTGCTAAAGTCCATAATAAGCATGTCTGTTTGAGTTGTACTACTGGCCAGGTCCTGAAAGAGGGAAAGAAGCTGTGATCAAACATTTATGTTTTAGTTTCTAAGGACGTAAATGGGGGTTCACAGAGTGACGTCCTAAATACGATGTACGCTGTGGGGACGTTATTAAAACGTAAAAATTGTTTGCAGGGAAGGGCACCCTGTTCACCCTCCTGTCTTCATACAATCAATGAATAGAGAATCAGCCGAGATGTACACCAAAATACAGTATTTACTCACTTTACAAGTAAGCAAATGTACTGCGTTTGCCTTTGCAGAGCAGTATAGTGATCCAGATAATCCTGGATAAATCCGGCAGAACATGATGGCTCGATGACTTAGAAAAGTCATAGCAGAATATCTGACTACTCTGGGACTATGCATGCTGTCCAAATTCCATAATGATTAGATAAAATCTCAGGGAGAAATAGCTTCTAACAAAACCTGCACAGAATAATACGTTTTTAGAACTGTAGGGAAATCAGTATATTTGGGCTAAATATAACTAGAAGGGTCTAGTTTTTTTATATATTTATTTAGATTAATATCAAATGCAAAATTATTCTTACATATAATTTTCTCCATTATAAATTGTATTTTATATTTAATTATATTTATTTTTACTTAACGGCACTACCTCCTGGCTACCCGACATGATTAGTCTGCCCTAATCGCTTCGTTGCAGACTCGACCACACTGACCACCATTTTATGTGCAGAGTAAGTTGTGTAAAATCGGCACTTGCCCCACCTACCAAACAAACAAACATTATTGAGAGTAGTTTTTTGCATCAGACTGAAGTTGATATTTAAGCAATGGGCCATGTAAAATCGAAATCAAAACAAATATATATTTTCCGCCAATAAATATTTTTGATTAAAAAAAAAAATTGCTAAAAAAATAGTGCGAGGTATATTCTTTGTTAGTTCACATGAATAACAATGTCCTTGTCTATACCTCATGAAATAATACTGTCAGCATGAGATCATATGAGACCGATGAGATGGGTGGGAGATGTTGACCAATCAGAGATTGAGCACGCCTGCCAATCAGCCCTGTCGTTGAACTATCCATATGACAATGATTTGTGCCAGCAATACGAATATGATTCGTGTAATAAATATTATGATATTATATTATCCATAGGATAACTACCAAGCCTGTATGCCTGAAATGGTTAAACATGCTCTAATAAATTATTCCGACTTTCATTCATGGCTAGATTTCCACTGGGGGGGGGGGGTAATGGACATCAAAATAAGCTGAAAATTACAAAAAAACAAGCCTTCTGTGAAAAGCTATGCTCATAAACTCGACTCAATTTACAAGACCAATACTTGATATATAGGCATACATGTACATGGCTAATCATATATTATTACCACTAATTATAAAAAACGTCGTCCTCATGTCTGCGATACGCGGTTGGTCCATCAATCTGATTCACTGTCATGTCTATGTCTTCACTGCTTATCGCGGACCACATCCAAAAAAATTTAAAACTTTCCAGTTCTAGTCTATGGACATGTTTACATCATATGGTCATATTAAGGAACTAAAATAAAATCACCGATTTTTTATGATTTTAGCCTGATTGAGTCCCTTTAGGTTTCACAGACACTGGGACAACGTCATAGAGATAGACCAGCATGAAACCAGCATTAAATAACACATGTGTTTGTTGCATGATTAATCAACTCCACAGACCCATCTGCTGTGAAAACATTCCTCAGTTCCCAAACTATTAACACTACAACAAGTTAATGGCCTACATTCGACCTGTAGGATTTGATGATGATCTACTTTTAGAAACACGCAGGCCGAGAGTAAATTATTTAATGTATGAGTGTATTCTGAGGCACTTGAGACTTGGTCCGCTGCAAGTTTACAGTTTAGGCTTCTTTTCAGTTCTGGACGATCACCGTCCTGCCTATTCACTTTGAATAAGCAATAACATAATAACCATATAACAACATACAATGATAGATTTGTGCTTGCTAACTCTTGCTGGGAAATAAATTGTCATTTTCTCAATTTTATAGCTAGAGGATTATATAATGTATCAATCTAGGCTAGTTTTAGCTGAAAAGAACAAATCTGTTATTTTTAACCCTGAGATATTTAGAAATAAAAATATTTAATCCACAGTCAGTAGCTTAGTCATGTCACAGTGTAGCCTGTTACATAATCGCAGGTGGGTACGCCAACAGGAGATGCGGCTCTGTGCTGTGACAGGAGGCATGTGTGTAGGCCGACAGGATGATAGGCCTACCACAGACCTGTCTGTATGCAGGTAAGTACGCCAGAAGGTTCACTATCCCCCCTTCCAACAACGGAGTTGTCGTACGTTATCTCCTCTGCTAAGGCAGTATTTACTCACTTATAAAGTGAGCAGATACTGCATTTTGGTTTTACACGGCATTTGTAAAATAACCCCCTTTACAATAAGCTATGCGTTATCACTTGGCTGCCAGCAGCCGACCCTATTGGAAATAGGACACTTCCGCGACATTGGCCCAGCATTGAAACACTGTTGGATCAATGTGACTTGTTTATTGGTCTGTCTCTCTAGAGATGTGATTGACCCAGATAAAGTGTGTGTGATTGGTCAAGGAAGGCTATCTCATACAATGGTTTGCCGAAGATGTAGATTAGCCGCATTAAGAAGTTTTTCACCATGCTTGTGGCTGTGGTGTCAGATGCTATTGAGACCCATGGATTTTAAATAGCAATATATATCATTGCAGAATATATTATCTCGATATCATAATATATTTGCTTTGGAAAGTAAAACATCTGCTAGCTTTCTCCACTTTTAAACTCTCATTGTAGCAATTTCTTAAGAATATATTGGCCTAGTTTGATCCCAAAGTCAGTGTTTCATCTAGGATTCAGTAGGGGCATGGCGCCTCCTATCATCCGGGGCACCTTATCATGCACGCCGGGCACCCAGTTGACTCGGATGGGCATTTCCTACACCAATTAAGGGTACAAACAGAATCAGTTAAGCATGTTAACATCGCCAGTCATTACCACTATGTACACAGGCCGTTATCAGGTATTGCGTCATAGGTGTGAATGCTTCAAATCAGTGACTGGGGTGTTTTCCATTGTCACAATGGCCTGGGTGGATTGATCATGTCGTAACGATAGTTCAAAGAGGCACTTCACTAACTGAATATTAGAATGGCAACATGGCGCACATGAAGGGCAACATGGCGCACATGAAGGGCGACAGGGGGCTCATGAAGGGCAACATGGCGCTAACAAAAGGCAACATGGCTCTGCGCCATGTTAGAAATAGCTAGATGAAACACTGCTAAGGTAGGCATTCTTCTCAGTGAATATATGGGTTATCTACAAGGTATAAATTCATGGCTCAACAGACAGCTCAAAAAATTGAAGACGCTAACTGTCGTAAAATTGACAACAGGAATCCTAATAATCCAGCAAATACAGAAATTTATCCTTATTCAGAAACAACGTTTGGTGGGCCTACTATAGGCTATATGATGACAGAAAACTTAACCTATGCGTGTTGCCGTATTTGAAAAGATGTGAGTGATAGTCATTTGGGACACACGGAAATGGACACAAGAAAACAGTGCCTAGAATCCGTTTTGTGAACCATATTAAAACATTATTGGAATGAGTTCCAGTAATGTAAAAACCCAGGTGTCATAAAACTGAGACAATTTTTGTTCGAGTACATATTAAAACTAGGCCTTTTTCAGCTGGCAAAATCCAGTGATCGTATTAGAATCAATTTTTTTTAAAATGGAGGTCTCTGTTTCAGAGTCTTGCAATGTCATCAGGGAAATAATATACATTGTATAGAATGTATGCTAGAATAAAATGCATCGTTTTTTTTTGGTATCTTACTTTCTTAAAATATTATTGCATTTGCAGACCAAAAAAATGTATACATAATTAGAGGAAATATAAGCCATGCGGCTTCACTCCTCACCTTCTGTAACATAGTATTATGTATATAACATGTATGTTTCAGATAATAAACATCATGATTATCCATTACCGTCAAATCAGTCAGCTAGAAACATCGCCATCTTTAAATCTGACACTAAAAAAAGAATTGCTTGATTGAGGTGTACAGATGTGTCCCGCTGTTATTACACAGTGGACTAATCCTTAAAAACTGATGATGGCTATTATCATACTAATTAGCCAGTATATATATTTATTACATTTATTTGACTCTGCTTTAAAAGTGTTGTCCTGGACGCTTAATTCCCGGCCTGGGTGTGAAGGGTTAGGTGTTGTATACGCCTCAATGTGTATCATCTGTGCACATGCCACATTGTCAGGCAGAGGGCTCTGAACCAGCATGGGCTGGATCTCTATGTAGAGCGATCTGGAGTGATTTCGCAGGCATCTGAATCTGAAAGTTATGTGGCATGAGCACTTTGTGTGCTTTCGTGCCACGGGGGGAGGGTTGCATGGGTCTGACTTCTTCAATCTAGCCTTGAAGGCTGTGGAGGTCGGCGCTAAATTTACATCAGATGGTAGTTTATTCCAATCCGGTATAGTTCTAATAAAAAAAAGAATTTGAGAAAGATCTTTTTTTGTGTTCTGAAATTTTGTGTGCTGCCCCTGTTCTACTGTCAGATCTACACAGCATGTCAATACCGAGGGATACCTCTCTATTAATTTCTTTGTAGAGCATGCAAAGTCTAGCTGTTTTTTTACGGCGTTCTTGCAAATTATCTCAACCTAGGCTGTCAGTCAGTATAGGCCCCCAGATTTCGAAAGATGTTTGTTCTTGAGAGCCGAAACAAAAAGTGTTGTCCGTCAATGCAGACACAGATCTATTTAAACAAAATATCACTTGTACAACTCATACACTCACATACGATCCATACATACCACAGTCAATAGAAGAAAAAATCATCACTTCAATGCATCTGGTAGACCTGATGTAATACGGGTGCATGAACCATATATGTGCTGGCATTGCTAATGGTAACGTGTTTGGACAATGTTGGCCCAACAAATATTCACACCCCTATACGGTATACTCGATAAAAGTACGGTAAATTCATACCGTAAGCTTAGTAAAAGTACAGTAGCCTAAATACATTATAATAACTTGGGTACAAAATCGCGCAACAGTAGCCTACCATCACCCCAAAGATTTGGAATAGGCCTTGATGACAGATCTATGATTTATAATTACGAATATTATTTATCCAATATTGGTAATAACTAGGTCTACGTTGCAAATCAGACGAATTTGATCAAATTCCTACACTGTACAATATGCCTATAGATATTGCGCTGAAATTTTATTTCTCTTTAGGCCTAGTCTTAAGCTTATTGACTTCGCCTCAGGCTCCAGGGTAAAGTGATCAGCATCTTTTTGTATCATTTCGGGGTTATGCCGAAGGGGCACCCCTATTGCTTCTCCAAATTCTTTTTATTATCGCTCACTGAGTCACTTACAGTTCGGCAGTTTGTGACTCATCAAAAGATCTTTATTTGACATTTCACGTGACAACAAGTTCAACTATAGATTGTGGTGAGTCGATATTTGAGGAATTGTTGTGTCATTGGACAAGTTTTTAATTGTAATAAAAGTTATGATAAAAATATCTGTCACTTTTGGCCACTTTTGACATTTGATGATTTGTAGTTTGGGGGGAGAGGGCCTGAACTTGAACTTGTCAAGTTGTTGAAGTCATGGACATGGTCATATACTGAATCACGGAACGGAACGGAACGCCGAGAATCACGGAACGAAATATCAGAATCACGGAACAGAATGATTCTATCCAGATATGAGCAAGGATATTGATATTTAAGCTGACGACAATATAATTGAAAAAAATTTAACATGAATTAAAGGGCCTACTGTATAAATAATATGACTGCCTATGCCGAGAGCACTCAGCTAATGCATTTATCTTGCTCTCAGCACCCTTCGGGTGCTAGGGTTTCACACAGCGAATAATCTTATTCTGATCTATGCTGCCAGAAAGCAGAGCTTTCTATTCTCAAGAAAACCAATATGCCTTTCCGCGCCTTATGTATTATTGTTTATTGTTCTTTCACCAAAAGAAATGGTCAATACAATACAATACAAAATAAAGACATAATAAAACTTAACTATCCTACATAACAAAATCAAAATTTATGAAAATACAACCACCGTAACAACATCCGATATCCCTTCTTTCATATCTTATTTGCAAAACTTGAGATTAATACAAATCAGCATTTTTTCTTTTTTCAAAACCTTCAAAACAATATTTAGCCACTTTAACTATATTTTCTCCATTGACACTCATTAAATATGTAACTTTATCTTTATCTAGCATATCTTTAAAATGCTTACTAACATCATTAAACTGTTTAAACAACCTATTTCTTTCATCAGAATGAAAATGACATTTAGTCAAAAAGTGAATTTCATCATCACATGCATTTTCTGTACAAAATTTACAAATTCTTTGTTCTCTTGGTATGACTGGTCTACAATATCTTCCCTTTTCTATCTGTAAACTATGAGCACTAATTCTTATTTTTGAGAGAGCTTGTCTATACCTAATATTTTTGATATCATTTAAATATTCTTCCAGAAACACATTATTTTTAAAATTGCTATACAATTTTAGTTTTGAGCTTTCTTGAGAAATTGTATTAAACCATTTATTAACATACACCTGTTTACATTGGTCCAAGATCTCTGATTTATCCATCTTATAAACATCATCTACATTGTGATTTGTAATATTATGTACAATTTGTTTAAACCCGGTGAACCATGTTATTACACCATTATTGTCAAGTTCAACATTAGTAATATATGCTTCGTTCAACAAATTACCTGCAGTAATATCATGTAATCTAGATTCATATTTTATGATATTTAGAGCAACATCTAAATATACTGGAAATATACCTAATTCGCCTCTCACACCAGCATTACATGCTTTTCTATTAACCCCAAGAATATATTTCCCAAAACTCAATGAAACTTTTTCAAAAGGCAGATTTTCAGCTGCCTTACACATATCTGTGTTACAATATGCACCCCAGATTTCAGAACCATAAGTTCCAATTGGCACTATTAGTTTTTTAAACATGCTAAGAGCCACTCTTGGTGAAAGATGTTGATTATTGATAAAGGATTTTAACATAAAAGTAGACTTCATAGCTTTTTTTCTAAGATTACACTTTGCCTCTGTAAAATTGCCAGTAATTGAAAACTCTATACCTAGATACTTATAAGACTTCACACATTCTACATTGGAATTACCATATTTGAAAATAGTGTGAGACACTCTCCCAGTTTTATTAAAAACAATGATTTTTGACTTCAATGTATTCAGTTTCAGTTTCCATTTAGTACAATAAATATTTAGTTTGTTTAGACAATTTTGTAAACCTTGTTTAGATTTAGACAATAGTATAATATCATCTGCATACATTAATGTATTCAAGGTCTGCTTGTTAATTTCAACAGGATCACATTCAGAACCAAAAATATCTGGAAGGTCATTAATGTATAAATTAAATAATATCGGGCTTAATACTTCCCCCTGCTTGACTCCCAAAGTACATTCGAAGAGCTGTGAAAATCCAGAACTTGTTTTAACACAGCTCTTCACCTGCTCATACATTGCTTTAATGACACCATAAAACTTTCCACCAACTTCATGTCTAAGTAATTTTACTAAAAGTCCTCTTCTCTAAATTGTATCAAAAGCCTTTGATAGATCCACAAAACAAGCATATAATTGACCACCCTTTCTGTTGGTGTACTTATCAATCAAAGTTTTCAAAATAAACATATGATCTGCTGTTCTAGCTCCCTTTTTAAAACCAATCTGTTCTTGTTTCATAATTTTGTGCTTGTCTAAAAATGTATTTAACCTGTTTAACATAACACCAGTAAACACTTTACTTAAGTTACTGCACATAGTGATGCCTCTATAATTAGTAGGATCACTCTTTGATCCGCTTTTATGCAAACATTTAATATAACCCGAATTCCACATTTTAGGAAAAACACCTTTAACCAGCATTTCATTAAATATAACCACTAGAGGTTCACACAACACATCAATAGATGCCTTAATCATTTCATTTTTTATGCTATCTAGGCCGACAGCTTTATTGGGCTTTAGGCTTATTATAACTAATCTTATTTCTTTTTCTTTTATAGAGTAGTCCAATTCATTGAATATATTTCTACCTTCTCTTAGTCTTATTTCTTCAACAATTTCTTGATCAGATACCTCATCTGATTTCTTATTCAATAATTTTTGAAAATACTGTACCCATTCTACAGGGTTTAAATTATCAGCAGGGTCTGACTTATTTGAACTACATTCATCATTCCGTAATTGTTTAATGAGATTCCAATATTCTTGAGGGTTATTATCATGCAATTTATTTATTTTTTCCAAAATATCTTCTTTAAATTTATTTTTCTTCCGTTTGTTTAATTTCTTATACTGTTTTTTTGCAACAAATAGTTCTTCTCTATTTTTTACATCAAATGTATTTGCCAAGAAACGCTTAGTCAAGAATCTGATCTTTCTTTTTAAATAAAAACAATCATTATCAAACCATTAAGGAAGTATTTTCCTATGAATTTTTCTGTATTTTGTGTTTTTTATACCCACTGACATTTTAGCAGTCTGAATAAGAATATTTGTTAATGTTTGAACCTTTTCATCAGTAGATAAATTAGACTCTTTATCACATAGTTGTTTCAAATCATTTTTTACAGATAGTGTTTCCATTGCTGATTTAAAAAATAGATTTGTATTCTGATTCCATTTAAACCTGATTAAATCAGGAACTTTAGTGACATCAATACAAGATTCAACTTCGCTTCTGAAATAGTTACATTTTATACTGAATGAAATTAGGCAATGATCTGACAGGTCTGCCCATAAATCCCACACATGAAAATATATAATACTATCCATAAAATTTTCATGAACCAAAACATAGTCAACCACACTGCTTCCATTTACTTCATGACAGGTAAATTTACCAAAGAAGTCCCCAATAGTACGTCCATTAAGAATTCTAAGACCACTGCTAATACAGAGGTCTATCAATGAGTTTCCATATACATTTGTTATACACTTGTCTTGATTGAACCTTGAACGGCATATATTTAATGCATCAACATCATAACTATTATCCACTGGTATAAAGTCACCAGAATCACTATTTATGTAATCTAGTTTTTGACCAGATCTTGCATTTATATCACCAGTAAATATAATTTGACCTTGACTATTGTAATTAGTTATATCTTGTTCAATATTGGCAAAAAAATCAATACCAGTTCTTGTGGTGTAAGATGAGTTGGCTGGACTGAAATAAGCAACACATAAAAATAGATTTTCAGACCATCCTTTAAAGAAAGTCTTACTTAACTTAACCCATATTACATCATGGGGAAGAACCTTCGATTTAATGAATGTCACTCCTTTTCTCAGCTCTTTTTTAACTAAAACTACTATTCCACCAGATCCTTTTCTAGCTTTTTTAACCTTAGGTCTATTAATTTGAAAAGAGCAAAAACCTGGAATATTTATGTCATATTCCACACAATGAGTTTCTGTTAAACACACTATATCATGCTGTTTAAACACTTTTATCACTCTATCATCTTCAAGTTTGCAACCCAGCTTATTAGCAATGCCCTGAGCATTCCAAGAGCAAATAGAAATATCCCTTATTAACTCAGACATTCAGATTCTAAATCTAGCAATAGAAGTAACAACCAGATAAACACATCAATGAATAATCAGGAGCCTGAAATGTTTCATTAATGTAATAATATTAAAAAAGGTTTTTAAAAAATGTCCATTATGTTTTTTTTTTTTTTTTTTTTTTAATATATATATGTATACATATATATTTATATTTACCAGCCGTAACCCTTGTACTGCTTACTTTAATTTTGAGTAATTTACACTCATTTGAAGCTGAACTTAGTAAAGTAATTCATGTCCTCAAATGAATGGAAAAAAGTACATATATACCCATGACATAACGACATTTCCCAAATTAAATTGATTGATCACTTTGAGCTAAACATGCTAAATAAGATATTTAACAGAGCTTAGTGATATTTCACTTAATCAAAATGTTCTTGAAAACGTATCTACATGATCTTAGCAGTACAAGGGCTAAAAATATACTCAGGACAGAATTCTACATGTCCGAATCAGCGAGATTAATAATCTCTTTGACGATAATCTTCCCATTGATTAAATCGATCATGACTCTGCCTCTGGTATTGAGGATTAGAATGTTCGCCCCGTTGATATCTATTAGGACTAGGGCTTCCACGTGAGTCTTTTGTGTTGTGGATTCCCTAACTAAGTACATTTCAAGTGTATTAGAAGACAAGGGTGTTGTCTGCTTATTCAAATCGGGACTTCGGATTGAAGATGTCTTTAACTCCAAGATATTCTGCCAATATTCGAGGTAAATCAAACGATTCCAAAATCGAATATAATATATATACACTGTAGATCTGGTAATTTTTGCGTGTGTCAATTTTTGCGAGGTGTGACTTGTCAATTCTTCTCATCTGTCAATAAACAATTACAATTATGTAGGCCTATACCAATGTTCCGTAACGTTATTGTCAACAATGGAGTGCTATGTATTGCTATTCCAATGCACCGTAATGTTATTGATGTTATTTTTATGTAGGCCTGTTATTGTTATTCACTATGTTTATCATTTATTCAATCGCAACGTATTATAATGTATTTTGTGTTTTGGACAATAAAACTATTATTGTTGTTATTGTGAATTATCTTTCATATCTTCAGTACTTTTATTCCACAATAAAAAAGGTTTTGTACAATATATCAGAGTCTAGTATAATAACACATGTGTTACTGTAATTGCTGTAGGCTTATCATTCCGTTCCGTGATTCTGATATTTCCTTCCGTGATTCTCTGCAACTATTAAATTAGATACTCGGGTACTAATAAAGTGATTTTAGCACTATAAATATATATTTAATTAATTTATTATATTGCTCATTATTGTGTATTTTATATAATGCTTTGGATTCGTTTCTTGGCGGTTTCAAAGTAATTGCTGTAGGCCTATCATTCCTTTCCGTGATTCTGATATTTCGTTCCGTCCCGTGATTCTCGGCGTTCCGTTCTGTGATTCAGTATACGCCAAAGCGGCCCCATATGTCAAGAATTTTTTTATGAAAAATGAGTTTTTTCAAAGCTTTAAATGTAGCCTACCTTTAGATATCACTAAAAGACACCTAAAGCCTTCTCTGAAGCAAAAAAAAATCCCGGTGGGGCATGCCCCGAACCCCCCGGAGTTGCAATCGCCGGAAGCCGCGCCTGCGTGCTGATTCCAACATCGAGTTTGGAGTCAGAATCTTCATTTTGTCTGACTCCAACTTTTTTCAGAGACAGAAACACTGATACAGAAACCAAAACATCACCCAGACACTTGAACTTTTTGAAGCAGCTGAATGAAACTACTGACTTTATGATATTGTTTTGATCGGCGCCTAATGGCATTATCATGATTATGATCACACGTGACCCCGTGAAAGAAGTAATGACATTTGCAGTGCAGAAATGTATATTTACAGTGGATAGAGAGTGCATCAGTGGTTATATACGGTGGGGTTCATATGTGAATTACAGGGTGGGGAGGAGATGGCAGGCTAGGCCTTCCTTGAAGATTCAGATTCTTTTATTTGTCATATGTTTTTGTACATAATAGAATATATAAGAATATATATTAGGAAAGCATAATTCTAGCTGAAGAAAATCATAAAAAAAATAGATATGACAGGAGATTTTTACTAAGATCCAAGGATCGCTAGCGTGAAGGCCTGCACCGTTGGAGTCGCACACAGACTGGGTGGGAGTGAATTCCAGTCTGTGATTGTCCGGGGGAAGTAGCTGTATTTGTATGTGCTGAGGTGTCTGTATCTGTAGCTGTTTTTGTTTATGTTTAAGGTGTGGCGTGTAGTTCTGAGGGGTATTTGTAAATAGGGTGGGATAGGGATGGCAATTTTCTGATGGCAAATTTTGCAGAAAAGGTGATGTTGAGCCGAAAGAGGAGGCCAATTTAGTTGTTTTTGTGAGAAGAAAACGCTTGTGTAGTATGAATAATCATGGTGGAACAATCTTGCTGCATAGTTTTGTATTTTGTTAACGTTGTACACGTATATATTTTGCCGTGTGTGGATCCCAGATGGCTGATGCATATTCAAGTTGGGATCTGACTATTATTTTGTATGCCTGTGATTTTACAGTTGTAGAGGCTTGTTTGAGGTTTCTTTTCAGCATGTTTAGTGTCTTCTGTGCTTTGTTGGTTGTATTCTGTATGTGTGTTGTCCATCTGAGGTCTGACTGTAGTTCAAAGCCAAGATATTGGTAGTGTGTGACTGGTATTACCGGTGTGTTGTCCTTTGTGTATGATGTTTCTTTTTGTGGGCATGTAAGGTGTGACATTTGTTTATTTTGAAAGACATTTGCCATGTGTGAGACCAGTCAACTAATTTCTGAAGATCTTGTTGAAGTTAGAAACAGTCTAATTTTGTGGTATCTATGTGCTATCTGTAGATATTAGGTTTTAAGATACATCAGGGCACCCAATGAGTGCCCCGCAATAATGTAACAGAGCAAATATACCATATAACAATCAGAAATTTGGGCATAGCCTCCGGCCCCAGTTTTTTTAAAATTAGTAATCAGTAGGATGAGTGTGGGTCCAGTAGGATGGGTTTGTGACTATTAGGATTGGTGTGTGACCAGTAAAATGGGTGTGTTAGGATGGGTGTCTGACCAGCAGGATGGTTGTGAGACCAGTAGGATGGGTAAGTGACCAGTAGGATGGGTGTGTGACTGTGAGTAGGATGTGTGTATGTGTGTAGGATGGGTGTCACCAGTGACCAGCAGGGAGAGAACTTCATGATTTTTTTAACTAGCCCACAGGACTAGTAACGACAAAATTTGATTACTCCGTAAAGAGTAAAATTACTAGTCCTGTATAATATATATCCATTTAAAAATAATGGAAGACCGCAATTGCGAGATTTATATTTTTTTAACAGATAACATGCGTTACCTTTGCACTGGTCCAATATGACTGAATGCATTCACTTATATTTGAGCCAGAGAGCAACTGAAACAGTCTGTGCAAATGGCCACAAATTAAGGCTTAGTTAGGTTTCGAGGGGGGGGGGGGGGCTGTCCGTCCTGGATATTTTTTAAACGGAGATTTTTCAGTCACAGGGCAGACTGTCCGCCTTACAAAACGTTTTGAGGGGGAATTTTTTGGGGTATCACATTTAAAAAATCAACAAGTCAAAATTAATTGAAAAAATAAAGTGTTGTTTTTATTTCACCATCATGCAATACTAATTGAAATGTATCTTTGAAATGTCTTTGTATATAGGCCATTATGGCCAAAGTCTTGGTACGTGGATCTCTCTAGCTTGTACGTGGAACCCTCACTACCAGTACACAACATGCGTTGACCCAATGCTTTGTGAATGCTGGCCCGCCATCTGCGATATCGACCTATCAATAACAATAGCATTGGACCAACGCTTCGTGTTTGCGGGTTATGAACTGCCTGTGGGAATCATCCAACCCTTCAGTTCAATGGTCAAATAAAGATATGCCTACGCTATGACTCCATTAAATACTCATATTAGTAGAAAAATACAACAAGTTCATTTGCATAGCGACAATTAAACATTTTTTTAACATGATTATTGACCAAATGTAATATAAATATGTGGCATGAACAGTGATACGATGTCTAGCACATGTGAATGTCAGCATGTAGGCCTACACAGCTTCAGTTTGCAGTTGAAAGACGCAGCTCCTCGAAAACAATATGTTACACACAGTCGGTCAGCACACCCTTCTCAATACTTAAATGCATGAGCTGTCAGTCATCTAGAAAGCGTTTTCACTGACTATTGCCACAATATATAATATTGATACAGAATTAGCTACAGGTTAAGCAGTGCCCGTCGCCAGTGAACTAGCAGTGGTCCAAGGTCTTGTTTAGAAGGGTAACAAACAACGCTTACTTTACAAGTAAGCAGATACTGCCTTTTGACTTTGCAGGGCAGTGTCAGTTCGCTAGATAGTGACAGGCCTAGATCTTAGCGCTGCACTCCCATGCCATGTTAGAACTACACTACATTAGGCCCTATGTGAGTTTATGGAGTCAGACTGGCATGTATCTCCCTCCTGCTGACAAGTTTCCGGAGATCTGAAGCAGAGAAATCTTATGATACGGCTGCAGTGCACTTGATATGAAAATAAACAAAACACGCACTTGTGATAATTGATTGCGTTTGTGCACCCTAATTTGTGCCCTGTCTGACAGTGAGCAATCAGATAGGCCCTAACTCTACATGACAGACCAGCAGCCATGAATGTTTACTGGTCCGTGGCGATCTTTACTAGTGATCGGACTAGCGGACCAATGGGAAGTTCTCTCCCTGACCAGTAGCAGGGTCGTAGCCACCGGTCCGGTTGGTCCGGTATTCACCGGACTAATATTGCCAGAATGCACCATTTGAAATATCGAATGTCGAAATTTTTAAGGGGGGCATGCCCCCCCCCCCCCCCTAGACAACCCCTCACACCAGAGTAATCAGTATCTCGTGGCTACGGCCCTGAATAGGATGGGTGTGTGACCAATAATGTGGGTGTGTGTGTGATCAGTAGGATGAATGTCACTGTGTGGACCAGTAGGATGAGTGTGTGACCAATAGTGTGGGTGTGTGTGTGATCAGTAGGATGAATGTCACCGTGTGTGAACAGTAGGATGGGTGTGTGACCATAGTGTGGGTGTGTGTTTGACCAGTAGGATGGGTGGACCAGTACAAGGTTCCCGCGGGTCATTAAAAGTCATTAAATTAAAAAATAGGACTTCAAGTCATTAAATAGTCATTAAATTTAATTGCTAGTCATTATAAGTCATTAAAAATTAGAAAATCAGTGATTATATGGACTCTATGTATGATCGTCAGCCAGCCTGTCCGAGCAAATAGTACTGCTTTTCTGCTAGTATTGAATTCACTGTCACCTATCAATATTTTCAGAAGGTGCATCGTACTGCATGCAGTATGCTTCCAGGTCTAACTCTTATTTTGTGCCTTAAATACGACAAAGCGGTATATATTCAATAATTTGTTTATTTTCATCAGTGAAAAGTCATTAAATTACAAGTTAAAAAGACATTAAAAGTCATTATTTTTAAGAAGAGTAGGCACGCAGGAACCTTGCAGTAGGATGCGTGTGACCAGTAGGATTGGTGTGTGTGTGACCAGTAGGATGGGTGTGTCCGTGTGTGTTATATAGAGAAACACTTTTTAAACTATACAATATTTTCCAATTAAATTTTCCGGGTGGTCACTGCATCACTGGAGTATCATTCATGAGTATCTATAGTGCTTTTAAAAGTTCACAAGAATTTGTTGATAATAGACTGAGAAACCATCTCAATGTGACTATTTTTATTGTGGCAATCTCTCCAAATTTAAGTCATGTAAATTAAGTAATGGGGATGCTTTTAATGTTTTTATGCAGAAAACAGTCACATCTAGTTTTTTTTTCAAAATATTGTAGTTTTAATAATTAGACTACCGGTACATGTATATCTTTTCTTCCTCAGAATATGTTTCAACTCTGCAAAATACACCTTGTGCCACTTTTATTTACCGCTTTGCTTCATCAAGCAAGCTTTGAACAAGGTAAGTGTTTAAATTATTTTCAATTTGTGTCAAACATCTACATAATTTAAATATCTACAATTTAAAAACAGTTTTTGGCGTGCCTAATATTGCTTAGGAGTTGTGCAAATAACAAGTGTATGCTAGGGAGGGGGAGTTGTCTTTTCAAATGTACTTGACCATTCATCCAGTATATAGTCATGATAATTGTATTCTGCATCATCTTGCTTTAAAATTTGTTGTTGAGGATTCTTAATCCAGGGCCTTCTACCTGAAGGGTTAATCGTTTGGGCATACACCGCCAGCGACCCGTGCACCCGTCTTTTGTACGGGTATAAAGTAAAAAAGACGGGCAAAAATTGTCTAAATTATTATTACACTACAAAGGAGGATAATGCACAAGCAGTTATGCAATACTTGGAGAAAAAAAGACGGGCAGTTGTCTAATCCTAGCTAACACAGTGACACCGATTGAGCTGTTGGTGGGTATATATACTCTCTTGTCCCTAATAGACGAACCGGTTCGTTTGTTAAAACGGCGGCCTATTTTGCATACATTGTTAAAACGGCGGCCTATTTTGCATACAGGTTCGTTCAGTGTTTCATCTAGGATTCAAAAGGGGCATGGCGCCACCTATCATTTGGGGGCACCTTATCATGAACGCCGGGCACCCAGTTGACCCGGGTGGGCATTTCCAACACCAACCCTCCCCAATTAAGGGTACAAACAGAATCAGTTAAGTGTGTAAACATCGCCAGTTATTACCACTATGTACACACAGGCCGTTATAGGGTATTGCGTCATAGGTGTGAGCGCGCGGCATCAGTGACTGGGGTACTTTTGACTGTCACATTGGCCTGGGTGGGTTGATTATTACGTGACAATTCTGTGAAACTCAATGACCTTGATCTCCTTTGTTTCCACCGAGATGGCTAATACAATGAAGTATGGGAGAGGGGGTCTTATATAACCTTGTTTTCACCGAGTTACGTCACCGCCTTCACAGAATGAAGTATGGGAGAGGGGGTGTTATATAACTTTATTTTCACCGAGTGACGTCACTGCGTTTCACAGAATAGTCTAGTTCAAAGAGGCAGATCACCTTCTGAATATAAGAAAGGCAACATGGCGCACATGAAGGGCAACATGGCGCTCATAAAGGGGAACATGGCGCTCATGAAGGGCAACATGGCGCTCTCAAAAGGCAACATGGCGTTGCGCCATGTTAAAAATAGCTAGATGAAACACTGTCGTTTGTTGTGGTCAGGTTCGTTTAGTGAAAAACATTTTTTTTTCAGGATTTACCAGGAGTCGCCCACAGCAGGCTGAGCTTGGTGTATTTGGGCGATTATTGTCGCCCATAGCAGTTTGAGGGTTAATACAAGTTATCTTGTGGTCTAAGAATTAGATACATTGTAGGGCCTACACAAATACCTGAATAATACAAAAAGCACAGAATAGAATGATCTCCAACTTTATCTCAGATACCTTGACATTTCATGATGGGATTTTTTTCCAAGAGGTGCTTTTATTGTGGATAGGTTCTATTAACAAAAAAGAGGATTTTTCCAACAAGGACTATTATTCTGAATGCTCTCCTATTAGGGACAAGAGAGTACTATATCTGTTGTACGCAGCAGGTATCAGTGAGAGCCAGTTGTTAGTTGGCCCATTTTGGGTTTTCCACTGTTGTCTTGATGGGCAGAGACCTCTGTACTGTTGTCGCATTGGATTGATGTGCCGGATCAGGCATTGCATAATGTTTTGAAGGCTTGGCTAAATGTCTGATTCGAATAATTGTGAACTAGAGACCAGTGGATGATCGCAAGAGTTTTGGAGATTGGTATCCGAACTGCCTCGATTTCTATTGCCTGCTGGGGGTTGTTAGTAGAGAATTTGTGCTTTCTCTACTATTGCGATGTGGTTGGGTTAATGTCTTTTATAGTTGATCGATTCCCCGACAATAACATCGAATTCGTTGAACTGAGAACATATCTAACATCATGTGTCTGTTAAAAAGAACTTTTTTTCATTGCACTACGAACTTAAATTTTTAGATTTCTATTTATATTCTGAGATAAACATGGTTAAATATCGGGTTTTCTGTCATACAATGTACGCCATCTGACAGGCAGCGTGGCCCAGTCAGCAGGGTAGTCCTAAACACATGTATAGGTCTACCTCCTTCACGACTGACAAGTGAGTGGATGAGGTCAGTTTGGTGACGTCACGCATGAACCTGGTGTGACCTTATCAGTACACATTGACCTTTGCCCTATCTACCACCGAACAATAACAACTACTGCAGGGCTACCCAGAAAGCCTGGCGTGGCATATAATACAGTGTGTGGTTGTACACAGTATCTTCTATAGCGCTGTGTCAGTGTCGGTCATTGCACACAGCGCTGGGCCAGCATTGGGACAGCGCTTACAGCAAGTGAGAGTAATAATAGTAAAAGCAAGTGGTGTTACACAGCGAGCACAACAACGTGTCGTGTTTGCTGAGCTGTCACAGTGACATCGCCTCTTACAACAGTGTTGTCACTCACCACGTCACTCACCACGTGTCATTGCAGTGGTGATAACATACTTACTAAAAACAGTTTTCAAACAAGCTTCGTTGCCTTTATCTCACTATCACCACCCTTCTGGTGCTAGGGTTCACTCTCTCACAGTGGCTTCTCTATTGGTAGGCTAGCCTGCTGTTGGCACTGTTAATTTTAGTCATTCTCTTCAGCATGACAGGTAGACTATAATTAAAAGAGACGTTCGTATGTGATAGAAATGTTATCAAACCTAACAAAAAACAGCCGTGCATTTGACTACATTCATCGTCACCTTGTCAGGCCACGATGGGATGTAGGGTGGGGTGGGGCAAAATGCCCAGGTGAGGCAAAACGCCCATCGCTATTATGACGTCATTCCACGTGGTTTTATAGTCTCATGTGTTTCTTAAATAGCTGCTGCCACATTTTGAATGAACTACTGAGAGCGCCAAACATTTGGAACAAAATAGTGTTGTACATACATGTTTACCCAAGTAACTCGTTACATTCAACTGATGTTGTGTTAATGTTGGGACAGCGTCAGAGACGGTGCCCCACATTAACCCAACATTGGGTAAATGTATGGTGTTTGTTGGGTAGCTAAGTACATAATGTGACACTATCCTTATTAGTAAATCCAGTGTTGGGTTACCTATGCAATATGGTTTCTAGTGAGAGGTATACATTGTCACGTGACAACATTTAGAAACTTCCACAGTTATCAATCGGGGCGAAACGCCTACTATGGTGTACGACAAAACCCAGGCATGTTGGTATTTTGCCCCTTTTGACTATCAGCGTTGTTGGATAAATAATTTATTGGATGATCATGATCTGGATTCGTTATCATCTGTTTTTTCCGGGGTTCCAGTAGGCCTCAAATCTCACAACCGTCTGACACGTCGCTGGTATCATGACTAGGTCCACTAGTGAAATATATATTTAGCAAGCTTAGTTGAGTAATTTATAAGTTTCAGCAACTTGTCTTAGACTATTTCACTGAGATGAGACTAAATTGCATCCACTTGATTAATTAATTTTAATATTGTTCCTGATTTTGCTGCTGCAGTTGGGCGGGGGCCCTGGGGTAGTGGTTAGCACCCCTGCCTTTCACGCCAGAGTTCGGGGTTCGGTTCCCGGTCTTAGCGCTTTGAAAGAAACAAAAAATGTTTCTTCCCCATCCACGTGTGAAAGTCAGTATTGTGGGGAGCCTCTGTGACGAGAGGTAGTGTGCTCGGCCTCAGACCACCAGGGCTCGAATTTCGAATCCTTTGTCTGGAGGACAGTGTCATCTCAATCATCTCACCATCCTCAAGAGGTTCTCCTGGCCCAGTTTAGCCTATATGTGCCAGGGTTGGGGCAAGTACATCGACTCAAAGTACATTAAAAATGTTCAAGTACAGGTACAAGTACAGGGTTTTGCGAAAATATTTGGGTACTACACAAGTACATTGCAAATGTACTTATGTACAATTAGCAAGTACCAAGTACAAATGTATAATAGAAGTTGCATAAAAATATACCGGTAAATGCATAAATTAAGAAATAAAGGTCATACTGAGTCGAATGTCTTATTTCTTCGTTTCATATTGTAGTATTGAATTATAATAATAGTCAATGTGAGCTCAATAAATTGTTTATTCATTGCATAGGGCCTATATATGCATTGAATGATTTTAACAGTCAATGTGAGATCAATAAATTGTTTATAATTCATTGCATGTTGGTGTATTGAATGACATTCACAGTCAATTTGAGCTCAATCAATAGTTGTGTATTGAATGATATTAGCAGTCAATGTGAGCTCAATAAATTGTTTATCCTTTGCTTATTTGAGTATTGAATGCTATACTACAGTTATTTATTTCTGTGAATTGCATCCGATGAATATACGTCCTTAAAACGTTGAATCGCTGAGTTGGTATCTCTCTGGTTGAAATACTTGCCTGAAATACTAATAAGTCTCTCGACTGCAATAGATGATGCAGAGACAGTCAGGTGGTACTCCAACGCCAGGTTGCTTAAATTGAGGAAAACATTTATATTTGCTTCCGGGTATTGAAGAGGATCACTACTATGGTCTATGGTCAAGCGCTCCTGTTTTTAATAACTAGGATCACAACTAGGGTATGTCTGTTGACATTAAATATAATTATTATGTCATAGTTATTAACGAGGAATACGATTAAATTTCATTTGTATAATATTAATACATAATGTATAATAATATAATATTATTTACCTTAACCAGAGGATATACAATTATCCTAACGTCAATCATGTGTTTAGTGCTGAAATGGTTTGGTGTCGTAAATGATAATAAAAATTCAGCGTATATATTTTCTGAATTATTTCAGTAGTGAGTATTAGGGTTTGGGGACACGGATAATGGTTGTATAATGGTTGTCAATGCCGGCAAAGTCCTAATGCTGGCCTAACGTTGTTACCACATTGTTTTTCAACCATACATTACCCCTCCCCCCTCCCCAGGGTAGCATCCCATAGACAGGTACTACAACGCTGGTACAACGTTGGCACGACCATTCCAGATTTGGAGACACGGAAAAATTTGAAGTCAAAGAAATTGTGTGGGAGACACGGACCCCCTCTCCCCTGGGTAGGATGTGAAAAAATTTGGGAGACTAGAATTAGATGTTTTTAATGCTGCTGTTTGACAAGGTACATATTAAAAACGGTACACAAACACCAACCCACCAACAAAATTTGCATGTTGTTTAAACTTTGTAAAAACTTTGTAAAAAATATTTTTTTAGGACTTTTAGGTGGATTTTTACACGCTTAATATTTTTTTACACTAATTTTTCCTGTGGTGTTGATTTTTTTTACTCAAATGTTATCTTAAAATTAGTTATAATGTTCTTATTTTCTAACTTTTTTCATTACGGGTCTGATGTTTTTTTACACCAAATAATATCTTAAAAACAGCTTTTTTGCTATAATCTTTTTGGTGACATTTGTCATATATATAGAAAGTCAAAGTGTACCAGAGATAATATTAGCTAAATCCTAGCAACAAAAACGACTGATTCAAAAATGGAGACATGTGATCAATCTCATGACATCCGGAAGTCTGTTACACATCAAGAGAAACACTTCCGCTTTGCAAACATATTGGTAGAATGTTCGCCCAATGTTTACATTGGCAGAGCGACAAATCGTTATTCATCTCACCACAGATGCTTCTCGAGTGTGAGCACAGTGTTATTTATTAGTCTGACGGTATCCGACAGCCTGCTGCAAATAAAAAATCACTTCCGTGTTCTATTAGTAATGTGTTTTCTCACGTTTAGATGGTTGTATATATATATATATTATATTCAATATATATTCATCTTTCGCCAAAAAAACCCAGTTTACTTTTAACATCGTATATGTAAGACTTGAATGTGATTAAGCAGATTAGTGATAGGGTTGTTTAGAATCAGTAGCATTTCACTTAAATAATACAATATTAAAACTATTTCAACAAAAAAATTATGAGCATTTTGTTTCATATGTACTAGGCGTTTTTCCCCAAATGGTACTGAAAACGAGTAGAAAACATCTAAATACGATAGTTGTATTGAAAACCGTACACAAACACCAACCCACCAAAAAAATTTGTCTTTTGCAAGTTATTTAAACTTCTGGAGGTGAAATGCATTGGCAGTACATCGTACTCCGTAAATATCGGGTTTTCTGTCATACAATGTACGCCATCTGACAGGCAGCGTGGCCCAGTCAGCAGGGTAGTCCTAAACACATGTATAGGTCTACCTCCTTCACGACTGACAAGTGAGTGGATGAGGTCAGTTTGGTGACGTCACGCATGAACCTGGTGTGACCTTATCAGTACACATTGACCTTTGCCCTATCTACCACCGAACAATAACAACTACTGCAGGGCTACCCAGAAAGCCTGGCGTGGCATATAATACAGTGTGTGGTTGTACACAGTATCTTCTATAGCGCTGTGTCAGTGTCGGTCATTGCACACAGCGCTGGGCCAGCATTGGGACAGCGCTTACAGCAAGTGAGAGTAATAATAGTAAAAGCAAGTGGTGTTACACAGCGAGCACAACAACGTGTCGTGTTTGCTGAGCTGTCACAGTGACATCGCCTCTTACAACAGTGTTGTCACTCACCACGTCACTCACCACGTGTCATTGCAGTGGTGATAACATACTTACTAAAAACAGTTTTCAAACAAGCTTCGTTGCCTTTATCTCACTATCACCACCCTTCTGGTGCTAGGGTTCACTCTCTCACAGTGGCTTCTCTATTGGTAGGCTAGCCTGCTGTTGGCACTGTTAATTTTAGTCATTCTCTTCAGCATGACAGGTAGACTATAATTAAAAGAGACGTTCGTATGTGATAGAAATGTTATCAAACCTAACAAAAAACAGCCGTGCATTTGACTACATTCATCGTCACCTTGTCAGGCCACGATGGGATGTAGGGTGGGGTGGGGCAAAATGCCCAGGTGAGGCAAAACGCCCATCGCTATTATGACGTCATTCCACGTGGTTTTATAGTCTCATGTGTTTCTTAAATAGCTGCTGCCACATTTTGAATGAACTACTGAGAGCGCCAAACATTTGGAACAAAATAGTGTTGTACATACATGTTTACCCAAGTAACTCGTTACATTCAACTGATGTTGTGTTAATGTTGGGACAGCGTCAGAGACGGTGCCCCACATTAACCCAACATTGGGTAAATGTATGGTGTTTGTTGGGTAGCTAAGTACATAATGTGACACTATCCTTATTAGTAAATCCAGTGTTGGGTTACCTATGCAATATGGTTTCTAGTGAGAGGTATACATTGTCACGTGACAACATTTAGAAACTTCCACAGTTATCAATCGGGGCGAAACGCCTACTATGGTGTACGACAAAACCCAGGCATGTTGGTATTTTGCCCCTTTTGACTATCAGCGTTGTTGGATAAATAATTTATTGGATGATCATGATCTGGATTCGTTATCATCTGTTTTTTCCGGGGTTCCAGTAGGCCTCAAATCTCACAACCGTCTGACACGTCGCTGGTATCATGACTAGGTCCACTAGTGAAATATATATTTAGCAAGCTTAGTTGAGTAATTTATAAGTTTCAGCAACTTGTCTTAGACTATTTCACTGAGATGAGACTAAATTGCATCCACTTGATTAATTAATTTTAATATTGTTCCTGATTTTGCTGCTGCAGTTGGGCGGGGGCCCTGGGGTAGTGGTTAGCACCCCTGCCTTTCACGCCAGAGTTCGGGGTTCGGTTCCCGGTCTTAGCGCTTTGAAAGAAACAAAAAATGTTTCTTCCCCATCCACGTGTGAAAGTCAGTATTGTGGGGAGCCTCTGTGACGAGAGGTAGTGTGCTCGGCCTCAGACCACCAGGGCTCGAATTTCGAATCCTTTGTCTGGAGGACAGTGTCATCTCAATCATCTCACCATCCTCAAGAGGTTCTCCTGGCCCAGTTTAGCCTTTATGTGCCAGGGTTGGGGCAAGTACATCGACTCAAAGTACATTAAAAATGTTCAAGTACAGGTACAAGTACAGGGTTTTGCGAAAATATTTGGGTACTACACAAGTACATTGCAAATGTACTTATGTACAATTAGCAAGTACCAAGTACAAATGTATAATAGAAGTTGCATAAAAAAATACCGGTAAATGCATAAATTAAGAAATAAAGGTCATACTGAGTCGAATGTCTTATTTCTTCGTTTCATATTGTAGTATTGAATTATATTAATAGTCAATGTGAGCTCAATAAATTGTTTATTCATTGCATAGGGCCTATATATGCATTGAATGATTTTAACAGTCAATGTGAGATCAATAAATTGTTTATAATTCATTGCATGTTGGTGTATTGAATGACATTCACAGTCAATTTGAGCTCAATCAATAGTTGTGTATTGAATGATATTAGCAGTCAATGTGAGCTCAATAAATTGTTTATCCTTTGCTTATTTGAGTATTGAATGCTATACTACAGTTATTTATTTCTGTGAATTGCATCCGATGAATATACGTCCTTAAAACGTTGAATCGCTAAGTTGGTATCTCTCTGGTTGAAATACTTGCCTGAAATACTAATAAGTCTCTCGACTGCAATAGATGATGCAGAGACAGTCAGGTGGTACTCCAACGCCAGGTTGCTTAAATTGAGGAAAACATTTATATTTGCTTCCGGGTATTGAAGAGGATCACTACTATGGTCTATGGTCAAGCGCTCCTGTTTTTAATAACTAGGATCACAACTAGGGTATGTCTGTTGACATTAAATATAATTATTATGTCATAGTTATTAACGAGGAATACGATTAAATTTCATTTGTATAATATTAATACATAATGTATAATAATATAATATTATTTACCTTAACCAGAGGATATACAATTATCCTAACGTCAATCATGTGTTTAGTGCTGAAATGGTTTGGTGTCGTAAATGATAATAACAATTCAGCGTATATATTTTCTGAATTATTTCAGTAGTGAGTATTAGGGTTTGGGGACACGGATAATGGTTGTATAATGGTTGTCAATGCCGGCAAAGTCCTAATGCTGGCCTAACGTTGTTACCACATTGTTTTTCAACCATACATTACCCCTCCCCCCTCCCCAGGGTAGCATCCCATAGACAGGTACTACAACGCTGGTACAACGTTGGCACGACCATTCCAGATTTGGAGACACGGAAAAATTTGAAGTCAAAGAAATTGTGTGGGAGACACGGACCCCCTCTCCCCTGGGTAGGATGTGAAAAAATTTGGGAGACTAGAATTAGATGTTTTTAATGCTGCTGTTTGACAAGGTACATATTAAAAACGGTACACAAACACCAACCCACCAACAAAATTTGCATGTTGTTTAAACTTTGTAAAAACTTTGTAAAAAATATTTTTTTAGGACTTTTAGGTGGATTTTTACACGCTTAATATTTTTTTACACTAATTTTTCCTGTGGTGTTGATTTTTTTTACTCAAATGTTATCTTAAAATTAGTTATAATGTTCTTATTTTCTAACTTTTTTCGTTACGGGTCTGATGTTTTTTTACACCAAATAATATCTTAAAAACAGCTTTTTTGCTATAATCTTTTTGGTGACATTTGTCATATATATAGAAAGTCAAAGTGTACCAGAGATAATATTAGCTAAATCCTAGCAACAAAAACGACTGATTCAAAAATGGAGACATGTGATCAATCTCATGACATCCGGAAGTCTGTTACACATCAAGAGAAACACTTCCGCTTTGCAAACATATTGGTAGAATGTTCGCCCAATGTTTACATTGGCAGAGCGACAAATCGTTATTCATCTCACCACAGATGCTTCTCAGTGTGAGCACAGTGTTATTTATTAGTCTGACGGTATCCGACAGCCTGCTGCAAATAAAAAATCACTTCCGTGTTCTATTAGTAATGTGTTTTCTCACGTTTAGATGGTTGTATATATATATATATTATATTCAATATATATTCATCTTTCGCCAAAAAAACCCAGTTTACTTTTAACATCGTATATGTAAGACTTGAATGTGATTAAGCAGATTAGTGATAGGGTTGTTTAGAATCAGTAGCATTTCACTTAAATAATACAATATTAAAACTATTTCAACAGAAAAATTATGAGCATTTTGTTTCATATGTACTAGGCGTTTTTCCCCAAATGGTACTGAAAACGAGTAGAAAACATCTAAATACGATAGTTGTATTGAAAACCGTACACAAACACCAACCCACCAAAAAAATTTGTCTTTTGCAAGTTATTTAAACTTCTGGAGGTGAAATGCATTGGCAGTACATCGTACTCCGTAAACAAACTATTCCATTTTGGCTATTAGTACTCATCATTTGTTAATGCGGCTTGAGAATGTATGTCATTTTTAACCATTTATATATCAGGGGAGTTATTCACATCCTAAAGTTGACTGTAAAATGTATAAAAACATCATCTTGTACGTATTACTTTGTTGTGTTGTTATATGCATGTAAATTTGTTTAGGGTTATTGAGTTTCACAAATTAGAAAAGTGACTACATTGATAGATACGTTTTGATATATCTATAAGAGTTGTCGTGATATCTAAAAGTATTAGTAATCAAATACATTCATAAATCTAAAATGGATTGGTGGTGCAATAATTGTTTAACACCATTCAAGGTGAATTCGAGTTTAATCATTGCAGGTGCGACTGGGAGTGGGAAAACTTGTTTTGTTCATAAAATACTGGATAATAACGATGGAATGTGGTATGGAGGTGTACCACCCGTCAAGATATTCTATTGCTATGGACAGTGGCAGCCTTATTTTATTAAGATTGAGAAAGATGTAACAGATATCATATTTCATAATGGTTTGCCAAACACAGAAGATATTGATACCTGGAAAAGTGAACATACCTTAATAATTCTTGACGATTTAATGAATGAAGTGTCCAAAAACGCCATAACACAAAAACTTTTTACTATAGGTTGTCATCATTTGAATATAAGTTGTATTTTCATCACTCAAAATTTATATAATCAAGGCAAATTTGCTAGAACGATTACATTAAACGCAACCTACCTGATATTATTTGAAAATATTAGAGATTCATCACAAGTGATGTGATTAGGGTCACAGTTATACCCCGGTAATCAACATCCTTCTATACACGCATATAAGAATATAATGAAAACATCATATGGTTATATGGTAATCGATTTAAATCCTCAGAGTAACCCATAACACAGAATTCTTACACGAATTTTCCCAGGAGAATATCCGATTATCTATTTACTATAAGCAATAGCTGCCCTGTGGTAAAATAAAACTTGTCAGTATGGTAAACCACAAAACTGTAGCCAGTCGTGTTGGACTAATCGGATCTCTGATTTCACTGCTAATATTAGATATGGTTAGTGTGACCTTTAAAATTTAAAAATACGGCAGTGCTCAAAGAAGTATCAAATCCTGTAAGATCGGTGTGTACATATATGTCGATTCCATACCTGGATGATGTTGTTGTGAATATTTGCATGGACTCCAAGCAGCCTATAAGTATGGCCAGCGTAAATGCTTCTGTGAATGTTAATCATGGAAGAATCTCGGAGGATGATATTAATACCACTTGAAAAATATAACTCGCTAGTTAATAATAAAGATTATACCAAACCAGATTACACCAATCCAAAAAGCATTAAACCTGTGAGTGAAGTTATGGCGAGTTGAAAGGTCGGATTAACCAATATGTCGTGGTAAACCTACACCGGGAGTTCCGTTATGGGGTCACAACGGCCGACGAAGGACTCCTCCCAATCTCGCCATCAAAACTCAAATATCCTCCTCATCCGTCTGATCGACGGTATTAAACAAACCAGGAAACTGTCTTCTCTCTTGTCATGTTTATTTGATTAACATGCGATAACAGCAGATCACAACTATTCGCGCACGGCACGTCTCTATGGTCTTAGCGAGAGCGAGCTGCGGCACGTCCGCAGTCGCTGAGTATTACGCTTGAAGTGTGGGAATAATACCAAGGGCCGCACCACACTGCTCTGTGTGCGCACGTCGCCACGGTATGAAAACGAGGCGGTCATCCCCGGCAGCCCGCGTCCAGGAATCTGGGGATAAGTGCCACATTGACTAAGCGATGTCAGGATCCTACATTACCCCCGGCTGAGTGACAACGTAGGACCAAACTGACATGTAGGAGACTGTTTCGTGCAAGTAGCGGGGTTGTCAAATATGTAACCTCTTATACTAAGCATAGTGTTCTTTAAAAAAAAAAAATATAGCGGGTGTGGTTACATTGTGGGCGGTTGAAAGCGCAGCATTATACGTGAATTGTCCGATCCTCTTAACACCAACTATCCTTTATATATTATTCACGTGCTGCAAGCTGCGATCAACCCATTCATTTAATTAACAGAATTGCTATTAATGCTTTAGCAATGAACTTGCTAAAAGAAAATGTCTGTACATTTACACATCTGCACACAATTCTGCCTGGCCTGTAGTAGCCTAGTATTCTGTAATTAAAATATACTGAAACTTTGACGCAAATTGCTCGTGCAAAAATGACTTACGTAAATTACATTCAATACAAAATACAATACAATGAAAAATGTAATAGTGCGATGCGTGTGGCTGGTCTCGCAGTCCTTATCGTTTGGCGCTATAGTAAACCGCGAGTGCCAGCCGCACGAATCGAGCACGTGTGTGGATGTTGCGTCCAACACATGCTAAATATAAAGCGATTTATTGCATTCGCTGGTCGTTAGGGGGCAGTACTCGAGTACTGTATCGAACAAGTGTTCGCATTGTCAGTTCGTTTGTAGGGTCGATTGTGCGTATCGTAACGTCGATTCGAATGCAAGTACTCAAATCCCCATTAGCGCGAGGAGTAAAAAAAACTGAATGATCGTGCTCTATGACGTACCTGATTCGGGCGCGTGCCCTACCTCAGGTTTTAAAATAATTCTGCGATTTTGGTCGCAAAAAGACATTATTACATGTATCGCTCGATGTGCAGTGGAACTAGTTGTTCCACGAAATGTCACGTGTGGGACATGACCAGCTAGTTGCTGGCGCGCCAAACGCAAAAGTCGCCCTCTTGCGTTGGCAAAACATTAAAAACATTAAAGTTGAAAAACGCACATGTCTGTGTCATATCACCGGACGTGCGGTGAAAGGAAACAGACCTATGCATCGTCGTAAAAAAATCGTTAGCGATGTATCGTAAAAATCGGAGGCGATATAAGGCAGGAAAATATTAAACTGGAATTATTAAAAAATTCACTATTAATAAAAATTTCAATATTAAGTTGAATAATGAGTGATCTGAGAAAATATGCAGGATATGAAATTATTATAATCTGTAAGGCTGATGCAGGTAGGTAGGCCTATAATAAAATGACTGCTGACATCGTAGAATGTTCTAAGTCGATGCTGATCTGGTTATGCTGTGCCGTACCAGTAAATGTACTGCTGATGCTGATTGCTAGCCGTGTCGGCTGAAGCAGACAATCACATTTATAAAGTCTGTCGGCTGTGCTGTTAAATGCGTTGTGCATAGTTTTATACGGCATACACTGTGTGCTGTGTTGTAAACATGACCATATTTAAGCAGCGCCGCATGAAGCGTGGACGGCACCTGTGACGGTCACGCTGAAAAGTCTGCCCACATCACACATGCTGATTCGAGCCACAAAACTGTCAGCATTAATAAACCTGTCATCAAATTGAAATCGTTTATTTATTAAAGTCATTTAAATAATGAAACACTCAGTCTGCGACCTATTTGGCTAGCTGTGCAGGCCTGAGCGATTATGAAAATGTCATATAATTATGTGAACAGTGCCAAACTGTCATTGGCCGTTGTTAATATTATGTTCATCACCCTGTTGAAGTGACGGATGTCTATCTCCACCGTGTCGGTGGCAGGTTTCCATATTGCTGGTGCACACCCCAGGCCTTTGGCCAGGGTATGCGGTCGCCACTCTCCGTGGCCTAAGTCCGTGACGTGCCGTGCGCGGGTAGGCTGTGCAATGCCGTAAAAATCAGATGAAAAATGTCTGTAATATGTTTAAACTAGAAGTGTAGACTGTAGCAAATGTTCATACTATGTCGCATGGTGCGAGAAACGGGGGTTGCAGATTAGTTGCAGAAATATGCGTCGTTGAAGTTTCACCTAAGTGCTGTTCACAAATTCACAAAAGGTATGTATTGATTAAAGTGAAAACTGGAGGTCTATATGAGACATAAAACGTTTTCACTGAGTCACACACATGCAAAATGGTACCGTGAAAACCGTAGGTCGCAGTGGTACATAAAAACAATATGCCAGATATAACTGTGATAAGCTATGCTAAGCTATGATAATAGTATTTCGTAAATCGACCTGGGTGAAAAAAAAAAAATTTCACACAAGTCGAAAAACACATTCAAATATTTGCAATGTTTCGCAATAGCGCAACTGTCTAATCGAATATTTCTGTATTTATAAAAAATTGAAACTTCAGAAATAACTATCGTGAGAAAATTTCGTTCTCAAACTGATAGACTAAATGTGGCTGCGAAGAAAAACAGTGACATTTGTGATTTAAGAATAATATCTAAAACGTGACTGACAGTAGTCTATGCTGATAAATGATAACGTATATCATTTCGCTGAAAAATGATATCTGTGATGAACATTCCACGTTTTTTTTTTATAATGGTACGTTCATCACCGAATCACTTCATAAACGTCCGAATCAATCGCTCGCATCGATTCATTGGTTGACGTATAAACCGACTGTGTTCGGTGGCGGTTGGTTTATGTCGCTTGTGGTGGGTGTGTGTGTGTTGTATTATCGGCGCTCACAGCCTGTGCGGCAGGCAGCATGTGGCTTATAGTCTGTGACGGTAAGTTTTGAGCGGTGCGTACATAGTATACAGTCAGCATCCCTGTCTCGCCTCACATTAGCATATTCATCAGCTACTGCGTGCCCAAATAAGGCGCTGAATGGCCTAGCATGATTACAAACACCAAAAGCGTTTCAAAGTGAATAAAAAAATCTCGCACAATTAGTGACAGAATTTCGTTTTCGAAACGACTTATTTACACATTTTCTCCCTCAATCGTGTTGAAAAAGAAATTTACAAACAATTTAAAAATATTTTTTTATTACAATCTGTCCGTGTAAAATTTGGAACACGTGACTAATAATCTCCACCAAATCAAAATGGCGGCTTACTTTATGCTAATGTGTTGCGGCGACACAGGTTCACTGTCCCGATGCATGCCGGTTAGGGGGGAACACGTGGGTGCCCACGGCGAGCTTTGAGCTAAGTAAGGGAAACCAGCGACCAAGATGGCGCGCACCTACCAAATACAAATACAATATTCAGCATTCTCTGAAATAACATATGATAATAGTATAAAATATTGACCTACGGTCCTGGGAATATTTTTAAGCAGACCAAATAAGACCGTTTATTGACATTCAATTAGGGAAACAATTTATTTTGGCCCTAAACCTATTAAAGGTTACCCGAGTCGAAGCGGTAGTAAAAATTTCTGTTGATTTGTAGAAAAATCGTGAAAAAATTTGACGAGATTTCGTCTGTGGACTTTAAGATCGAGTTACCCAATTATGGTAATCAACGATAAAAATAAGTTACAGAAAATACCCACTTCCTACTCGCCTACAGTGGCATTAGTAGGATGAAGGCATTAAACAAACTCTTACGATAAAAAAATGATAGACTATGTCTATAAGAATAATTTTCTAGATTCTTCTAGAGAACCGGCAAGGCCGCCATCTTGAAAAGGCGCCAAACACGTGGGATTTCGACCAAAAGTTTAGAAATTTACGCCGTTTTCGACGCAAAGAAACGTGCTTCTCGTCTGGTAACTCTTTCTAACTAATTTAAACTGGCATATATATATTTTGACCTACAGCTTTCACGTACCTTGTGAAAAAAATGCTATTGATTTTTTTCAAAAAAAAATCCCCTAAAATTAATGAAACTATCCTTGCAAACAGCAGTTTTCAACCGGCGTTTAGATGAAAACACTGTTGCGTGAACGATCAGTCGTCAGGGTCACCAATATGGCGAGTTGAAAGGTCGGATTAACCAATATGTCGTGGTAATCCTACACCGGGAGTTCCGTTATGGGGTCACAACGGCCGACGAAGGACTCCTCCCAATCTCGCCATCAAAACTCAAATATCCTCCTCATCCGTCTGATCGACGGTATTAAACAAACCAGGAAACTGTCTTCTCTCTTGTCATGTTTATTTGATTAACATGCGATAACAGGAGAGCACAACCATCCGCGCACGGCACGTCTCTATGACATAGCGAGAGCGAGCTACGGCACGTCCGCAGTCGCTGAGTATTACGCTTGAAGTGTGGGAATAATACCAAGGGCCGCACCACACTGCTCTGTGTGCGCACGTCACCACGGTATGAAAACGAGGCGGTTATCCCCGTCAGCCCGCGTCCAGGAATCTGGGGATAAGTGCCACATTGACTAAGCGATGTCAGGATCCTACAAAGTCTATGAGGATGATGATGATGATGATGATGATGATGATGATATACCAGACTCTGATTTATTATCTGTTGATGCGATTGTTCAACCCTTACCAAAAACATATAAGCACAGAGGTACCGCATTGGTTAAATTTTTACAACAATGTAGGTTTGTGACGTGGGATGAGTGTGGTGTCATTTTAACAGAAAAGTTTGGACGGATTCACATGTCACACATCAGTGACCTAATAAGAGACTGTATAAAAAGTTATATAATATTTTCACCGGATGGACAGGAAGGTTTTTATACTGCCTTAGCGGAATCAAATGTACCACTTGGATTAATTTCAAATCGGAGATTTAAACAGAAATGACGGATCAAGAAATAGCTGATGTATATTACACACCAGGTGCCGCAGGTAGTTTCCAAGGACCTGTTAAACTATACCAATCATTGAGAAAAAAAGGTGTCAACATTACTATAGCAGATGTTACAAAATGGTTGATGTTTACACAATGAATCGTATGGCTCGTCATAAGTTTGACAAAGGGACTATTATTGCAAACAGTTTAAATGAACAATGGCATGCAGACTTGGCCTATTTTGGCCAATGGGCTTCTGACAATAATGATGTACAATATTTATTAATTAATATTGATGTTTTCTCTAGACAATTACAAGTTTCACCACTGAAAAATAAAACTGGTAAAGATATTGTTGACGCTTTCACAAAATTGACCACCTTACCTGAAACATTGCGTACTGACGGGGGATCTGAATTCACAAATAAATTATTTCAAGCATTTTTAAAAAACAACTCTATTCGTCATTACATTGCTAGGAATGATTCTAAAGCTGCCCTGGCTGAACGAGTCATTCAAACTCTAAAACGTAAAATATATCAACAGATGGTCCATAAAAACACCCCAGAATATATATCAACACTTTCCGACATTGTTAACTCGTATAATAAAACAAAACATGCTAATATGGGTTATGCACCCAACTCTGTAACGGATGATAATGCACACGAGGTGCGATTATCACGTTATTTACGTACAAAGAAAAAAAAAGACCCAAAAATTTGAATTCAATGTTGGTGATAAAGTACGAGTAAGTTATACCCTTAAACCTTTTGATCGTGTCTATGATATTCATTTCAGTGGTGAGATATTCACAGTAATTCATCGTAAAAAAACCATATCCAACGTACCAGTCTATAAGTTGGCCGATATGGCTGGAGATCTGATTATCGGTAGTTTTTATAATGAGGAATTACAAAAGGCATACATGACTGATGATACAGTATATAAAATTGAAAAGGTACTTAAAAAGAGAACATACCGTGGTGTAAAACAAGTCTATGTTAAATGGTTATACTATCCCAGAAAATTTAATTTTTAGGTTGATGCATTAAGTGTTGAGAAAATCAATCCCGAGTGAGTAATTATTGTTATTGTTTGAAGAGATACCACACACTTGTACGGTTACACAGCATTATTTTGTCAATAAACACCATAAAAATGAATGATTGTTATGTTTTCTTGGGGATCAACATCAACAATAATGGTGTATATCATTTACCTATAGGATATAGCAATGAAATAGGTCAAAGACGTGGTGGTACATGGCACATTGCATTAACAGACATAACGTTGAAGGTTATAAGTGACGCCCCTCTTCACGCCATCATTGGATGTGATCTATGTCAAGACTCTGCTGTTAATAATCGACTGATACCTGTAATAAGATTTTTGCCGTATTTACGCAAGAACGATTCAGTGATATTTACAAATCCGTATTACATACCAATTACAACTAGTACACCAGTTGATCATATACGTATGACACTGTATAATTTAGCTGGTGATATAATTACTGGTAACCCAATTATTTCCTGTACTCTACATCTCAAGTACATATCAGACTGATTATGGATGTGTGGACTAAACATTTCCACGATATGGCCACAGGCAAGCTTGAAACTATGCACAAATCTGTGCATACAGATGATAATCGCAAAGATCGCCTTAGTATGTATATTAAAGATATATGGTTGGCCATCACCCTCATAAGTAAATAAACCTTCCAAGGATAATTAAAAACCTTCCGCCGATAATTAAAAACCTTCCGCGGACAATTAAGAACCTTCCGCGGAGAATTGTAACCTTCCGCGGAGAATTGAAAACCTTCCGCGGAGAATGCTAACCTTCCGCGGATAATTAAAAACCTTCCGCGGATAATTAAAAACCTTCCGCGGATAATTTAAAATTAATTCCCCGCGGAAGGTTTTAATTATCCGCGGAAGGTTTTTAATTCTCCGTGGAAGGTTTTTAATTATCCGCGGAAGGTTTTTAATTATCCGCGGAAGGTTATAATTCTCCGCGGAAGGTTTTTTATTATCCGCGGAAGGTTTATTTACTTATGAGGGTGATGGCCAACCATATAGATAGGGGTGAGAACATTGGCAGTACTGATTCAAGCACACTAGATAAGATCAGCTTAAGAATACGAGAAGCCTCTACTCGTGGTGGTCAGCTATTAGATTTGATGGGTGATTTACAATTAGATTTTTTTAAACAGGATAGATTATTGATTGATGGCATCCCCATCAAAATAAAAATGATCCCTGCTCGTGATGTTTTCACACTAATGACAAAGTCTGGTGTTACTGAAGAGTATAGTTTGAAACTGGTAAAAACTTCACTAGATATTTGTTATTACCATATTGCTCCAAATATTATACAGGCGCACAAGAATGTTTTACAAATGAATAACGCATTATACCCAATTCAAAGGAGTGTCATCAATACCTTTCGTGTTGATAAAGGCTACGAGTCGGCTTGTAGTAACTCTACCCTATTTGCTGGCCAAATACCAGACAAAATATATTTGTGTATGGTTGAAAATAAAGCATACGATGGTTCAAGAGATACGAACCCCTTCTACTTTCAACATTTTAATGTTAATCATATAGCCTATTTATTAAACAATAGAAGTATCCCTAACCAGCCACTAAAACCTAATTTTAAAACAAAAAACTATGTAGATTGTTGCAGCACCTTATTTAGAGGTGGTAAGTCACCTAATATATCATATGAGGAGTTTAGCAAGGGTGCTACTATATTCGAGATAGATATTGCCGCAGAATTAGAAAATTCAAACGTGCAATCAATGAAACAGGCTGGTGAAGGTTGTATTGAATTGAGATTTGAGGAGGCGTTAGCTGATAACATAACTGTAATTATTTACGGAACATTTCGTGGAATTGTGGAGATATCAGGATCAGGTGAAGTCTCAGAAACATGAATAGTGATACATTACGGGAATACGCCAGGAAGCTGGACTTGAATGTGCATGTCTGCTCTAGAGATACTATTACTTTATCTGACACACCAATGATTGGTAACACGGAAACTTCAACACAAGCTGGAAGACATTGGGTTGTGATTGAACTCAGGCATGGCTATTACTTTGATAGTTTAGCTGATTTTGATGTTATGACTAATACATTTGAACCAATCCTGTTAAAGTACAATAACCAATATATATTTAACAAGACAAAGTTTCAGAGTGAATATTCAAGTTCGTGTGGATTGTACTGTTTATATTACCTATACTATAGATCAACACACGCTTATGAAAACACTATAAATGAATTAAGTTCAAGATCGATTGCTGATAATGAAAGTTTTTTATTGAATTTCTTCCTTGAATTTGTATACTAATAATGATAAAAAGATATTCATGTAGTAATAGTTAGTCATTTGATAAATTTGTCTGTTTGGATGCTTTTTAAAAAAACTCTCTTTAATCATTTCTGTGGTTATGTTTATAAAAATGTAAAATTGTATTGCTTGTAAATTTGTAATAAAAAAACATTTAACAAAAATACTATTTAGTTATTTTCGTTTCTCAACAATTAACATTGAATCGGTATAGTTATAGCTAAGATCATAGTTTTGCCTCTGATAAAAAACAACAACTACATTTTTTTCAAATACATCATTTTTTTATTCATCCATTCAATTTCAAAAATCAAGGGTTGTACAATTGTTATAACATCATCTGATGTTTTTAAACCTACACAAACCATTTTTCCACTAGTAAATACATTAAAATGTATATTACGACGTTTAATCATAAATCCTGGAAAAAATTCAGGCTCATAGGATCCTACTATGTTCTTATAAAGTTCACTGAATTTGATTCAAAATCCAAAGTCGTATGTTGCAGTAACTGTTTCAAGTTTCACATTAAGTAATTGTCCACGTCCGATTTTTGAATGAATAATCCTTGCATACAATGTTATTGTATTTCAAGTCATTCATGATTTTCATTAGAAACACTAGTCAACAGAGTCTCTATAACATGACTGATTGATGCATACAAATCCTGTAGCTTATACCACTCCATAGTAGATATTTCAAAACATAACTGCGAATTACGACTGTTTAGGAATAGAATCTGTCCATTTGGTTTACAACACATTTTCTATACCCCACACACACCTTAGTATCCAGGCTATGATCTAGTTCAGATACCCAATCAGTTTTCAGCCACACATCTGATGATATAAAGTATCTGTTGGTCTCTGATGCTAATTCAACATAACAGCTCGTGTCCTTTTGACGAATTGCTACTTTCACACTGTCAGAGAGTACATATGAAACATCCATGGTTGTTTACTTTTTTATCTAATTGCCAAGAACCAGACCCACTGTCTTATACAAACCAGCTGACGATTCTCAGCCCCTGTGGTGAGTCATCATACAATATTTAACCACTGTAACTGCTGTGTCAACAAGAGTGATCACTTACCTAAATATGATGTTGAATTTTTTGCAAGCTACATTGTCTGATGATATTCAAACGGTGTGCAATATCCGCACATAAAATAGCCTTCTTGATTTTGGTGGGCAGCATCTAAATAACATGGAGACACTCTTGCTTCCTTTGGTAGGTTCTTTTGAATTTCACTCTTTCTATCAATACGTTGTATAAATTGTTCAATCATCATACACACACCAGTTTTACTCTGTTTCTCTTCACCATTTTCCATGTACCACTGACGAATATGAATATGTTGTAGTCTTGGGGATCTTGAAATATAAATTCCTCCGCCAATATGCATGTGAAATGTATCGTTTTCTTCATCGGCAAAAATATGCCCGTCTGTTCTTTTTACAAATCTTGTCCAGTTTTGTGGATTAAGTCGAATACGGTGTTTTGTTGGGAATGTTTTTGAGTATGATGATAAACACCATTTTCGAATATTAATTTCTATGTCACCATTGTATGAAATAATCTGTATCTGTAGATCAATTCCTAATTCAGTTGTATAAAATACACTTGTGCTACCCATTTTGGAGTACGTTTCTTATATAATCTCATGTAAAAAATTGAAGTCTAATATATAGCCTACAAAATATGTCTAGTCATCAGTGAATGAGATCATCAGACATCATATGTCAACCAATCTATCTGTAAGGAGGTCTATCGTGTGCTTCTCATTAATTCAGGTTGTTTGGCTATTAAATGTATGGATTTTATATTTTAAATTGTGTGTGCTTTAGCATATATTCAATTAGCGTTCAAATTTGTTCAAAACAGTGATCAAGACAATGGTTAATAGCTGTTTAATACCATGATGATCGGCCCAGCTTTGTGATAACACTCACAGCTCTGTGATTTTTGGGAATATATTATTGTATACGCCAAAATATCCCAACAAACAACACTCGCAATAGACATAGCCAACGCTGTTAATGTATTTGTGTACAAATTCTGTGTTGGGACTTTACCATTGATCTAAAAGCTCGAAACGTATATATATACAGACCTAGCGAGACAAGGGTTTTTAACTTTTGTCAAAATTTTTGTGTAACTGCATTTTCAGATGTGAATATACATCGCATTGTATGTATAACATGTAAGAAAGTGTGCTTGCGAGTTAGTACTAATTCTCAATGTAAAAACATAAAAGTCACTGACATTAGTATTAAACGAAAAATATTTAATTTTTTACTTATTAACAAAATTAATTGTAAAATATATTGGTCTAAACACCACAACAGATGGATATCATTCATTGTGCAGTCGTAATTCACAGCTCCCAGTGATCGGACATTGACCCAGCATTGTTCAAATTGATTACATGTCTCCAATTTGAATCAGTCGTTTTTGTTGCTGATGGTACTGACTGTTGGAAAGTAATCGAATATATGCTAAAGCAAACGCAATTGTGGGAAAGTGTGCTTAAAAATAGTTCAAATCGAAACTGTTGTCTTTATAACTTCAAAAAACAAAAATATTATAATCAAAATCTAATTTGAAGATAAAATTTGAGTAAAGAAACCACACCAGTAAAAAATTAGTGTAAAAATGACAAATGTTACCAAAAAGATTATACATTTATTAAAATTGAATTTATATCAATGTAATAATACATCAATTTAATACCGAGAATACACGCGATCTACAAGAACTAATAACTATTTATGATATTATTATTACAGTTGTGGTAAAAGTCTTTACCTATTGAATATATATTGAATATATAATATATCTATATACATCCATCTAAACGTGAGAAAAAACACATCAGGATAACACAGAAGTGATTTTTTATATGCAGCAGGCTACTGGATGTGCTGAGGTAATTGATAACCCCAGTCTTCCCCTGAGAAACACGTGATTTCTGAAGTCTGGATTACCTCGAGCCCTTAGACTAATAAATAACACTGTGCTTACACTCGAGAAGCATTTGTGGCGAGATGATTAACGATTTGTCGCTCTGCCAATGTATACATTGGGCAAACATTCTACCAATATGTTTGCAAAGCGGAAGTGTTTCTCTTGATGTGTAACAGACTTCCGGATGTCTTGAGATTGATCACATGTCTCCATTTTTGAATCAGTCGTTTTTGTTGCTAGGATTTAGCTAATATTATCTCTGGTACACTTTGACTTTCTATATATATGACAAATGTTACCAAAAAGATTATAACAAAAAAGCTGTTTTTAAGATAATATTTGGTGTAAAAAAACATCAGACCCGTAACGAGAAAAGTTAGAAAATAAGAACATAATAACTTCAAAAACAAAAATATTATAACCGAAATCTTATTTTAAGATAACATTTGAGTAAAAAAAAAAACACAACAGGAAAAATTGGTGTAAAAAAAATATTAAGCGTGTAAAAATCCACCTAAAAGTACTAAAAAAATATTTTTGCAAAGTTTAAACAACATGCAAAAGACAATTTTTGTTGGTGGGTTGGTGTTTGTGTACGGTTTTTAATATGTACCTTGTCAAACAGCAGCATTAAAAACATCTAATTCTAGTGTCTCCCAAATTTTTTCACATCCTACCCAGGGGAGGGGGGGTCCGTGTCTCCCCCACAATTTCTTTGTCTTCAAATTTTTCTGTGTCTCCAAATCTCGAATGGTCGTGCCAACGTTGTACCAGCGTTGTAGTACCCGTCTATGGGATGCTACTCTGGGGAGGGGGTTGGGGTACTGTATGGTTGAAAAACAATGTTGTAACAACGTTAGGCCAGCATTAGAACTTTGCCGGCATTGACAACCATTATACAACCATTATCCGTGTCCCCAAACCCTAATACTCACTACTTATTTCCCATTTATTTGATCTTGATGGATATTTATTGTGGTTTGACACTTGAATATAATCTTGATAATAGCTCGCCACACTGAAAGTGTTAATGAAGGCGTGATTAACGCAGCTGTTAATTGCTCTCATGCGCCCAGTCTATCTTACACTTCTAGCCCTTCTAACTCTTAAGATGTCTGCAATTAAAATTTTAATTTTTATTATGCGGCGTGTTTGTAATCATTTAAGCACAACAGGCGACACTATATATATTTCCCAGACCAATTAAAATATAATTGTAGGTCAATATCGATTGAACAGTACTTTTCGTATAGTGAACATCGATGACCCTGGCAATTATAGGGTTGTATAAGAGGTAATCGCGCAAACAATGTCGACTCAAAATTGAGCCATCATCTGCAACGCTGACCCAACAATAAACCAACACTGGACTAATATCTCATTTCTTCCGGGTCAGGCTTGTGTATAGCTGTGTTAGATAACGATGGACGATAACCATTGCTGTTACGCGTGTGTTTTGTTTTAACAATTTTATCAGTACATCTATCTGGACGGCTCACCAGAAGTATGAATGAAAGATCAAAGGGACAATATAGGGGCCCACAGCTCACAGAGAACAAGAATGTGTAATAACGTTGTACATTGATACATCTAGATAAGCTAAATGTGTGTTGCGTTCAACAATTAAATTATTTTAAAATTTATATTCTCAAAAATATTGCACTAAATAACTGAAAAAGTGGATTATAATATATATTTTTTTTTCACAAAACGGGATGTACTTGCAATGTACTTGTCTTAAAGTACCAAGTACTTCGTAATGTACTTGAGTACAAGTACAAGTACATTTTTGAAGCTCATGTACAAAGTACAAGCAAGTACCCGAAAAAATGTATTTAAGTACAGGTAAGTACAAGTACCGATGTACTTGGCCCCAACCCTGATATGTGCACAAAGGTGGCCTAACTTTAGCCCGATTCATTTCATTTCATTTGCTACTGCAGTTGTCACTGAGGAAGCTCAGCCTGTCAACCAGCCACCCCACACTGAAGATCAGGATACTGTTGGCCCATCTGACACTCAGTCTACTGCTTGCCAGTCTCACACTCAAGCTACTGCAGGCTGGATTATCTCACATTCAGGCCACTGGCCATCTCACACTCAGGCTACTGGCCCATCTCACATTCAGGTGACTGGCCGATCCCACACTCAGGCCACTGACCTGTCTCACGCTCAGGCCACTGGCCCATCTCACACTCAGGCTACTGGCCCATCTCACACTCAGGCTACTGGCCTGTCTCTCACTCAGGCCACTGGCCTATCTCAAACTCAGACTACTGGCCTGTCTCACGCTCAGGCCACTGGCCCATCTCACACTCAGGCTACTGGCCCATCTCACACTCACGCCACTGGCCTATCTCACACTCAGGTCACTGGCTCATCTCACACTCAGGCTATTGGCCCATCTCAGATTCAGGCTACTGGCCCATCTCAGACTCAGGCTACAGGCCCATCTCACACACTCAGGCTACTGGCCCATCTCACACGCAGGCTACTGGCCCATCTCACACTCAGGCTACTGGCCTGTCTCTCACTCAGGCCACTGGCCTATTTCAAACTCAGACTATTTGCTTGTCTCACGCTCACGTCACTGGCCCATCTCACACTCAGGCTACTGGCCCATCTAACACTCATGCCACTGGCCTATCTCACACTCAGGCCACTGGCCCATCTCACACGCAGGCTACTGCCCCATCTCAGATTCAGGCTACTGGCCCATCTCAGACTCAGGCTACTGGCCCATCTCACACTCAGGCTACTGGCCCATCTCACACGCAGGCTACTGGCTCATCTCACACTCGGGCTACTGGCTCATCCCAGACTGAGGCTACTGGCCAATCTCACACTCAGGATACTGGCCCAAACCACACTCACGTCACTGGCCCATCTCACACTCAGGCTGATGCCAGGATAATTGATTTATGTGATGATAGGCAATATATAACCTATTTCTGCAGAATAAAGTCAAGCACAATTTAGGCAAATTCAGTACATACAGCAGCGCATCGTTCTGGATCCATGATTTCATGAATGAGTTAATAAATTCTGAAAATTATCCTGATCTGTGCATGCAGAACTACTGTTTTACATTGATGTTGGGTCAACGTCTATAACGCTGGCTGTTCAACCATGGTTCAGTATTAAAAGTGTTAGTTATTCATGTTTGCTGGGTGAGCTGGAGTATCAAGAGTTTTACATCAGCTGACTAGCTATCAATATAATGTTTACAATAAATCATGAGCTGAATAAGACAAATATTACTGTGCATCAGCTGTCAAGGAGCTTTAATTACATGGGCTGACTGTTCATTACTTAAGCTGACTAATAGCATTACATGAGCTAAATTAAGAGCATATCCCCACACATGTGAATATTATTAGCACATTAGTTTAAATTTGCATATTGTCTGCTACATTATATTTTATCTGAGTATTCATCTGATATTAATAACATTTTTATTGCTTAAATGAGTAGTCCACTGTGTGTGAACAGAGGGACACATCTGTACCCAGAAAGCACCACGCTGATCACAGAGATAGAGACAACTGGGGTACAACTAAAATCGGAAACAAACATGGAGTGTTCTATAGCTTTAATTGTGAAACAGCTGCATTTTAGCTTTCCATGAAGCCCAGCGCAGGCTCTACTTCAGTGCCGTCAGGCTCTAGTTGGATTTTCGCATGAGCTGCAGATTTTGTATCTGTAACATCACTCTTGTGACAGACAGCCTCGGTGGAGTCAACAAGCACAGTTTAACTGCTCTCACAAGTGTGAATGCTGGAATAAAAGGAATAAACGATCACTGTGCCTATCAACTTGTGTGTCATTCTCTGCTCCAAACATTGCTTTATCATCTGATCACATAACATCTCCATACATTTGATATAAGCCCTGGGATATGGTAGGGCGTCTCCCCCACTTGTCCTCCGTGGATTTTTCAGTGCATTCCTAGACAATGAAGCTGAATAGAATAAATTTAAACGGATCACTGCAACTGAACAAATGTTTACAGTGTTTAAGTACACGGTATAGTTATGATAATGTTGAATACTTGCACAGTTCTCTATTTTAAAATTTTTAAACATATATTTGTTGTTTTAGTTTTTTTCTTTTAAGCTTACTGCGTAATGTCTTCTTGTTGTAGTTACAATAAAAGATGTGATGAGCTCAACTACCATTGAAACAACAATTGAAGATGCATCTATGATGGTTACTAATTCTAGTTTGACAACTGGTGCTCCTACTTATGACCTCACTTCTCATATCATTGCAAATACTACTGAGAACATCATTCTACCAAGTACAGAAGAAATATCAATGACACATTTGCAAACTGATAGTCAAACTGATGATGTTACAACTCCAGATTTTCAATCCACAGCGAACTCAACACAAATGGCATACACTGGTGAAGAGGATAACAATACCATTTCCTCTCTGGCAAAAAACGTTACTACTCAGATGAAGGTGACAACACCTGAAGGGCTGTTGTATTCCACTGATTTGACAACAGAAAACTCAACATCAATATTGCCACTCAATGTAAGCCAGATGGATAACAATGAAACAAGTACTATGCAGATTACAAAGGAACATACATACTTCAACACAAGTGGAACAACACTGAACACATCAACACAAAAGGCCACAACTACAGAGGCATCTGTAAATGAATCCTCTACTGACTTTGAAATCACAAAACTTTCTCACACTTCCACTGATGGCAGGCAGCCATCTTCAGCAGGTGGTGATGAATTATCTTCACATACGTACCATCTTGAAATGACAAGTATCAGTCAGCACGAAGCATCACAGGAAATATCAAACAACAAAACAGCACAGATCGTCCTTGGTGTGGGAATTGGTCTCGGGGCTCTGATGGTTCTTGGATTGTCATTTATCATTTATAAAAGGTGACATTTACTTCTTCATTTCTATTAACATGTCCATAGGCTAGATTTGTTGAAGTCTTTTAAACTTTAGGTTGCTGTGGCAACATAGCAAGTGTGCCGAAGATCCCATTTATCACTTATTCCCGTATTTCTTATTTTTGACATGCATGTCCGAAATAAATTTCGTCTTTATTTCTAGCTTAACTGGTGTATGCGCAACACAACTTACGCAATTCACATCTTATGGCCATACTAAGAAGCCAAAATAAAAATACTGATTTTTTATGATTTTAGCTTGACTGTGTCGTTTCAAGAAATGACTAAGTGTAGTGGCTGAAAAAATTGGCACTCAGATGGATACCGGGGTATATTCTTTGGAAAATTGATGGCTGAAGAGTTTTTAGTGTGACTAAAGGTTTTGTGAACAGTTTAGCCAAAAAAATATTACTAGAGGAAACCCTGATAATGCTGTGTATCCAGACACAACTCATTATTGTGTTCTGAAACATGTACATACATGTGTGACCTCAAATGAGATTTGTCATTCTATCTTCTGTTTTTAAATTATGTAAATTCACAATTACGGTTAATAATAGTTTGAATGTTTAAGCTGAAATAATCAGAATTTTTAATTCTAAGAAATTTTATGTGCAACAAGCTATTTTACTCGGATTCTGTACCCTACAAATAACTGTGTAATAAGTAATTATAGTTCTGAAATCAAACAAAAAGATTGTTATTTCCTCATGTCACCACTCTTATAAAATTAAAGCATATTGAAATTATAGGACAGTTATTTCTCTTATTTTAGGAAGTGCAAGAAGGATCGGGGCTATGAGACACTGGATGACTTTGGTGTGTTTGAGGGATTGCAGAACCCCACATATGATGGTCATTATGACTTGTGAATAAACAGTGAGTACAGTAAAAGAGGTTACAGCTGCTAATATTTTTATTCCATTCTACATTATCATGATTATATAATTATTCTACATTATATCTTTAAAACCTAAACTAACAAATTTGTAACATCTGATTGTACTCTCATAATTCCTAGCCATGTTGTTATGCCATCATGATCAGATCATGCTAATAGCTAATTAATGTTGAATGCTATATTGATATTATTCAATGTTATGTATTTACAGTTACTTGACTATGTACATGGATCACATGCATCACAAAAAACTCCAGTCATTGGAATTGGTATGGATCATTCCAATTAAAAGCTGTATGTAATTACATATGATGAATGTTGGTAATATTAATTATTGCTGTAATAATTGTAAAAAAAAATCACTTGTACAAGCGTATATATCCTATTTATAGAAAATCAGTGAATTAAGATAATTATACACTACATGCACTTCTAATGATCTCATATTAGTAAAACAGTCCGAATACAACAGTGTGCCAATCAGAGAATAATCAGATGTAAATAAGGTCTCATTAATCACATGACTACAGGTCACACTTAACTTTACACATGTAGTTTATCCGTCCATATAATACAGATCATAATTTTTGATGATCATCATGATTATGCTAACACTTGTAGTACCGGTACTGAATTGTTTGTTAGTATTTTTCATCCTGACACAATTTTCTGTTTATCAAAAATAGACACCTCTCAAATTGAATTATTTGATAGACTTATCTACTGCCTCATACCTAATTAATTTGTACTTCATTATATATATACAAGCCCACAAGTGTTAATCAATGTCTTGTGTGATACATAATATGTTCCATGTTATCAAGTGTTACCAGAAATGCATAATACATGTACATGCATTTCTGGTGTCATCTTGAGATTCAGATTTAAACACTGTTGGTCTCATTGAGTCCGGGAAGCTGATAAAGTGTGTAATTGTTGAACTAAACATACCTGCAATCAACTGTTGATGATATTTGTGTTACATTCAGTTGAATGCAAGGTAAGCCAGTATGGATTCACGTGAGATTGCTAATCCCCCTATTAAGTAGTTATTACTATTACTATCATATTAATATTCAATTATAGTCTTTAAGGGAATGAGATGGATAAAATGAAGCTGAAAATATAGGCATGATTAAGAAACAGTCTATGGAGACTGTAAATTAGAACGTTATTTAGAATACCCCCTGAGATTACAGCGGGGGTGGGCGCTTATTAGAGTAGTTTCTTAATGATCATATAGCGTACATGATCATGGGTTGTATTTTCAAATCATGGACGATGGGAGTTTATTGGAATATGGGTGTTTATTACTATAAATACGATATGTAATAACTCTACCTTATCTCCAGGTTATGATTCCACAGCTTAAATGTTTTAATGCAGCTATGAATAAGTCCCATCTTAAATGAAAAAACAACCACGGATGGCCACACACCAAGAGATTTGGGAAATTATGATGGATCTTACATGTTATGCCCATTTCTGAATCAAGTAGTCACCTGAAAACTAAAACTAATTAAAATAAATAATTAAAATCAAACATAAGTATATTCACTTTATTCAGGAATGACATTCTGTTTCCCAGCAAAACTGAGACAGCATTTGCACATATGGCCTTAAAATACAGTAGGGGCCTATTCTCGTTCAAATAAGACCCTAGACTCGACATGGTTTATGTTTGTGTTGGCAGAATTAATCTAGATCTATTTAGTTGGGGAACATTCACGTTATGATTTCTATTTGAACAGTAGGCCTATGGGGTATACCCAATGTATTTATGTGACAGTATAGGGCATCCACCACAATTGACCTGCCTTGCGATTTCATTTTTAAGTGCTTGTTGGTATACAGGTGGCACAGCTGAAGCACATGCCAATACATGTACCTCATTTGGGCGAGACTGATACAATTTTTAACAGCCAGCTATGCTTTTACACCTGACTAAATTATTCTATGATTTTTAATCAGTATCAGAAAGAGTTTATGAGAAGAGGACATCTAGGAAAAATTATAATGATTTGGAAAAGAAATGGTAATACATACCAACTGGCTCAAGAATTGAAGTTTTTATTGTCTGGAGGTATCATGCTCAGCATATTCAATGTTTTGTTCTTTCACCAATTTTTCATTTTACTGAAAAAAAAAATGTTTTGATGCAGGACTATAAAATGTTGTCCAAGTGATATATGGGTCTTGAGCCATATCATTCCTTTTTGAAATCTCTTCAACTTTGAAAGTTATTCTTACTGCGAGATTGATATGCTGTGCTCAACGTTTCAATCCCTTTCGTATTATATCCTGTCATGTGCTACAATCATATATTTCATCTTGAACTGCCACATGGATTTTCTTCAGTTTGTTTTCATTTAAGCGATCAACAAAACTGATTTCTGTACCATGTTTGAATATAAGTGCTTGCATTTGTTTTCGAAAACTAAGTGCACCCATGTCCACAGTAATTATGATAGACCTACTTTAAGCAACTCTATCGTCAGCTTGTGGCCTTTGTAGATTTATCTTCGTGATAATTTGCGTACAATCTTTAATATGTAGGCATATATGTCATTATTAGACTTTTATTATATACCCAGTATATATGATGACATAAATTTAAACGCTTGAACGACCTAATAATGAAATTCGGCTGATCTCAGATGGAAGTACGCTTCATGTAATATTGTGATTTGTGTTATGTTTAATTTCACATACCTCTCCATGTATTGCTGTGGTAAAATTTGGCATATACTTTTTATGTACCTAAATACATTGATTGAAGATTCGCTTGATATTTTTCTTTAAGCTTGTAACATTCAATTTAAAATTTGTTTGAATGGCAGAATAGTACAAGTTGTACCAAAAAGAGAAATAACTTTACACAGTGATGATTGTATAGTCCACACACATATATTATAACAAACTCAAATTAATATTAATTGCTTTAATTCCATACGAACATAGCAGAATGTGGTCAAACATTAATGCAACATATGGTCAAAAAATAATTAGTCCTTTCCACTGAGACGAATCTGCCCACCCGTCCATTATGTATGGTATCATTCACGTGTTAAGCTTAAACATTCCACATCCAAAGCATGTATGTTCACATGCTGATGCAGCGTGTCAGCAAGCTAGTCTTCACATTCATATGATATCCAAGTCGTTCAACTCAGCCTGTGATACATTATTTTTGCATGCACATCGTTATTTGTTTGTGTGTTTTGTAACAATTTATCCAAATGCTCGTGATAGCAATCTTCTCCAGTAATAATTTTGATACAGTTGACTGATAATCGTCTTTCGTGTAGTAATTAATGTAGACCTATATACTATATTATTTATGTTTAATTAGAACATTGACATGTAAACTGTTAAAATAACCCATGCTAGGCGATATTAATCAGATTTAATATTAGTTCCATATTTATCCATTTGGATTGTCCATGAATTGCAAAGCATGTAATACAAGAATAGACAGGACAATAATACCACTAGTGACTACATACATTCACCTTAATAACAAGACGGATCAAACCTGAAGTAGTAACCATTCAAAAGTAAGACTAGGTTGATGTAATAATTGGGGGATACAGAGATGGTACGAAGGGCACACCGTCCCTTTTAGATTTCTAAATATATCCTGTAGATTAGTTACACATTAGGTTTAAGATAAGGCTTCTTAATGGCACTCTTTTCAAAGTTCCATTTCTGTAACATTTATTTATTTTGAGAAAATATCTATGTATCAATAAATATGCATTCGCAATTATGCATTCTAGATGTTATTTCAAAGTCATACCATGTTCATGATGTTGTTGTTCTTTCCACTAAATCCATTTTGAAAATGTATAATGTTTTAAATGAATGTCATAAAATATTCCAGTGGCAGACACTCCAAAACGTCTAACTATTATTAGGTATTGTAAATGCCAGTTGTAAGATTGGAGTTACATTATATTAATCAAAGGTATGTACATTTGACACTTCTTCCTCTTCATCATACATTAATATGATCATTTTAGAATGCAGTTTTCTAAGTTTTTGATTGTGTATACATGTTGTCCAGTAACATATTATTCACTTGTTTGTTATTCATATCATACACTGATTGTTGCGAATGTGTGTTCCAATCGTTAATCATAATAACTTAGCAAGTGATCTACATAGATCTCAAGATAAATACTCATTTAATGCTGGATTATAAATATATTTACTATAATTGTATTCTTATGGTCTTTTATGCGTATAATACAATAATAGTTTTACTGTGATTTGTTGTATTATATTTAATGCACTGACGTCACAAAGCAGCTACAACTATAATAAATCACCTGCAACGTGCAAACATAAGTACTGCATAATATCAATGTAGTAAACAGCATATGTATTAATAAATACATGTGAAGTATGTTCTTTTTTTGTTTTTAGTTTGGGCCGGTGTTTTGGCATCGCCTCAGATGTCCGGCCCCCGTCTGTCCGTTTTTAGCTCCCGCCGTCACCGTAGGTGAGACGGAGGGAGCTATGGATTCTACCTCCGTTCTGTTTTTTACCTCTTCTTTTGCCTATAACTTTGCAAGAAAATAAGCTAGGATAACAATTTTTGGTATGTGGGTTACTTCCAGGTGGATAATAGACAGGTTGAAATATTTTTAATCGAAATTTATTATTCAAGGTCGCAGAGGAGAAAATGATGATGTTACGGCGTTGGGCCGTCCGTAAACATTTCGTTTCCCGAGTATATCTCTGAAAGTACTTGTCCGATTGTCTTCAAATTTGACACACAACACCTCTAGGGGGTCTAGTTGTGCCTTTTGGGGTATATGAACTTCGACCTACTTTTGGTTCAGAACTATGACCTATTTAGACGTTTTGACACACACTTCGTTTCCGGAGCAGATCTTGAAAAGTACTGGGCCGATTACAGTCATATTGCACATACATGTTCTCTAAGGTCCCTAGTTGTGCCTTTTCAGGTTTTTGGACCTTGACCTAAAGTTGACCCAGCACTTTGACCTAATTTATAACATCGGTAAATCCGACTAAAATATTTTGCGGAATATCATGAAAACCGCTTAAGATAGCTACACCATTACTATAAAACAAATTGTAAGATTTCAGGAGAGGATGCATCTTGAAAAATTTCAAGTCGATAAAATTCAAAATGGCCGCCCATCAGCCTTTATTCACCTCGACAGGCCTGATATTGCGGAATATCATGAAAACCGCTCAAGATAGCTACACCATTACTATAAAACAAATTGTAAGCTTTCAGGAAAGGATGCATCTTAAAAAAATTCAAGTCGATGAAATTCAAAATGGCCGCCTATCGGCTATTATTTACCTCGACAGGCCCTGTATTGCGGAATATCATGAAAACCGCTCAAGATAGCTACACCATTACTATAAAACAAATTGTAAGGTTTCAAGAGAGGATGCATTTAAAAAAAATTCAACTTGATCAAGTTCAAAATGGCCGCCTATTGGCCATTATTCACCTCGACAGGCCTGATATTGGGTAAACCATGCTAGATAGCTAAACCATTACTATAAAACAAAATGTGAGATTTCAGGAGAGGATGCATCTTGAAAAAAATTCACTTGAACAAATTCAAAATGGCCGCCTTTCGGCCATTATTCACTTTCACATGGCCGTTTTTTGGTAAACCGTGCTAGATGGCTAGACCATTACTATAAAACGAAATATGAGATTTCAGATGAGGATGCACCTTGAAAAATGTTGACTTATTCAAATTCAAAATGGCTGCCTTTTCGACCATTATTTATTTTCACATGGCCGATATTTGGTAAACCGTGCTAGATGGCTAGACCATTGCTATAAAGCAAAATGTGAGTTTTCGGGGGAGGATGCACCCTGAAATTTTTTAACTTACGAATTCAAAATGGCCGAAAATCAGCATTATTTACCTCGATAGGCCTGATATCAGGTAAACCGTGCTAGATAGCTAGACCATTACTATAAAACAAAATGTGACGTTTCTGGAGAGGATGCCTTTTAAAGACTTTCGACTTAATCAAATTCAAAATGGCCGCCTATCGGCCACTATTTACTTTCACATTGCTGATATTTGGTAAACCGTGTTAGATAGCTAGACCATTACTATAAAACAAATTGTAAGATTTCAGGAGAGGATGCATCTTGAAAAATTTCAAGTCGATAAAATTCAAAATGGCCGCCCATCAGCCTTTATTCACCTTGACAGGCCTGATATTGCGGAATATCATGAAAACCGCTCAAGATAGCTACACCATTACTATAAAACAAATTTTAAGCTTTCGGGAAAGGATGCATCTTAAAAAAATTCAAGTCGATGAAATTCAAAATGGCCGCCTATCGGCTATTATTTACCTCGACAGGCCCTGTATTGCGGAATATCATGAAAACCGCTCAAGATAGCTACATCATTACTATAAAACAAATTGTAAGGTTTCAAGAGAGGATGCATTTAAAAAAAATTCAACTTGATCAAGTTCAAAATGGCCGCCTATTGGCCATTATTCACCTCGACAGGCCTGATATTGGGTAAACCATGCTAGATAGCTAAACCATTACTATAAAACAAAATGTGAGATTTCAGGAGAGGATGCATCTTGAAAAAAATTCACTTGAACAAATTCAAAATGGCGCCTTTCGGCCATTATTCACTTTCACATGGCCGTTATTTGGTAAACCGTGCTAGATGGCTAGACCATTACTATAAAACGAAATATGAGATTTCAGATGAGGATGCACCTTGAAAAATGTTGACTTATTCAAATTCAAAATGGCTGCCTTTTCGACCATTATTCATTTTCACATGGCCGATATTTGGTAAGCCGTGCTAGATGGCTAGACCATTGCTATAAAGCAAAATGTGAGTTTTCGGGGGAGGATGCACCCTGAAATTTTTTAACTTAAGAATTCAAAATGGCCGAAAATCAGCATTATTTACCTCGATAGGCCTGATATCAGGTAAACCGTGCTAGATAGCTAGACCATTACTATAAAACAAAATGTGACGTTTCCGGAGAGGATGCCTTTTAAAGACTTTCGACTTAATCAAATTCAAAATGGCCGCCTATCGGCCACTATTTACTTTCACATTGCTGATATTTGGTAAACCGTGTTAGATAGCTAGACCATTACTATAAAACAAATTGTAAGATTTCAGGAGAGGATGCATCTTGAAAAATTTCAAGTCAATAAAATTCAAAATGGCCGCCCATCAGCCTTTATTCACCTCGACAGGCCTGATATTGCGGAATATCATGAAAACCGCTCAAGATAGCTACACCATTACTATAAAAAAATTGTAAGCTTTCAGGAAAGGATGCATCTTAAAAAAAATTCAACTTGATCAAGTTCAAAATGGCCGCCTATTGGCCATTATTCACCTCGACAGGCCTGATAATGGATAAACCATGCTGGATAGCTAAACCATTACTATAAAACAAAATGTGAGATTTCAGGAGAGGATGCATCTTGAAAAAAATTCACTTGAACAAATTCAAAATGGCCGCCTTTCGGCCATTATTCACTTTCACATGGCCGTTATTTGGTAAACCGTGCTAGATGGCTAGACCATTACTATAAAACGAAATATGAGATTTCAGATGAGGATGCACCTTGAAAAATGTTGACTTATTCAAATTCAAAATGGCTGCCTTTTCGACCATTATTCATTTTCACATGGCCGATAATAGGTAAACCGTGCTAGATGGCTAGACCATTGCTATAAAGCAAAATGTGAGTTTTCGGGGGAGGATGCACCCTGAAATTTTTTAACTTACGAATTCAAAATGGCCGAAAATCAGCATTATTTACCTCGATAGGCCTGATATCAGGTAAACCGTGCTAGATAGCTAGACCATTACTATAAAACAAAATGTGACGTTTCCGGAGAGGATGCCTTTTAAAGACTTTCGACTTAATCAAATTCAAAATGGCCGCCTATCGGCCACTATTTACTTTCACATTGCTGATATTTGGTAAACCGTGTTAAATAGCTAGACCATTACTATAAAACAAAATGTGAGATTTCAGGAGAGGATGCATCTTGAAAAAAATTGACTCGTTCAAATTTAAAATGGCCGCCTATCGGCCATTATTCACTTTCACATGGCCGTTATTTAGTAAACTTTACTAGATTGCTAGACCATTACTATAAAACAAAATGTGAGATTTCAGGAGAGGATGCATCTTGAAAAAATTCGACTTGATCAAATTCAAAATGGCTGCCTTTAGGCCATTATTCACTTTCACATGGCCGTTATTTGGTAAACCGTGCTAGATGGCTAGTTTGTTTACACAGAAGCCTTTTAGGCAGTAAAGTAGAGTTTAGTGGTTGTTAAAATAACCGGGGTCGCTTGTTCGGCAAATTTACCATGACCGCTCGGTAGATGTCCTGACAAGAAGTCCGAATAACGTGACACACCTATTTATATATTTTGATAAAAAAATATGATCTTAGGATAAGATTGTAGACCTCGATTAAGAAACGGGGGAAATGAAAATTTGACTAGGCCTAAAATAATTATATGAATATGCAGGCTTATCGGTACAATTGGCCTGCTACTGTCCTAATTGATCTACAAACACACAATATATAATACCGGTATTGTATGACAAAGTTATAATAATTGCAAAAAACTTTGAACGGACTTCAGATAGACTTTCGACTTCATACTTTCAAATTTTGGGCGTTAGACTCTGGACTTCGCTTTCAGACTTAAACTACTGACAGACTTCAGACTTTGGTTTCAGACTCGGTTTTTAGACTTTAGATATACTTCGGACAGACCTCGTCCTTCGGATTTTGAACTTCGGTTTTTGAATTTCAGACTTTGGACAATATAGGCTACTTCAGACTTTGGACATCAAACTTCAGACTTTAAAGTTCAGAGTTCAGAAACCCCCACTGGGTTTTAATACTTTAAACAGTTAAATAATAAATTAAACACCATTTTCTATGACTTGGTCTTTTGATTAAAATAAGCAAAACAGTTAAGCAGCTTCAATAATTATTGTGAGACAGCTCTATTTTAGCTGTCCGTAGAACAATAACCCTGAAGGTCGACTCAAGCTCTACTTCAGTGCCGTCAGGCTCTAGTCTTACTTTTAGACTGAGCCTCTTAGACCTAGTTGTCTTGCATCTTGATTTTTGACCTAGCCTAGGACTACATTATTAACCCTACACAAAATTGCCTAAATCAAATTCTAATTTGCAGCGGGAGCTCCTGGACTTATGTAGTCTTGTTTGTTTCTGAACCAGATCTCGAAACTCACGGGGGGGGGGGGGGGGTTCTTTCATATTGCACACACACATCCCTTATATTAGGGCGTGTGGATGTGCTTTTGGGGGTTATGACCTTTGACCTACTTTTTGACCTGTCATCTATAGGACCTATCTCTCTGCCAGAATAGCTATATTAGGTCTGGCCGAAGGTCAGTAGCCTATTCAGTTTATTGCAATAATGTGTGTGTCCTTATTTGCGGAAAGAGGGGTACCGTGTGTGGGAAACTGTTGACATTTCCGAGGTACAGTCCTTATGAACATGTCAATATATAACATTTGGTTAGGTCAAGTAGTTGCGTGTTTAAAAAGTGCTTAGAAAAAAATACATTCACAATTATACTCGTGATTATGGCTTTAAGGGATAAGGTTGGAATAATGTTGGCCTAGCGTCACAAACGGTGGCCCAGCATTACATCAGCATTGGGCCAATGTATCGTGTTATCTGGGTTGTGGCTTTTCTGGCGACGGGAGGAGTAAAATGTCACCCGCATAGAAGTCCGAGCAAACATGGGACAATCACCCGATGCTGTTTCAATTGAAACAGTATCGGGTAAATGTCATGTGTTTGTTGGGGTGCTACAGCTAAGTATACAGCAGACCCAGTGTTGAAGTAGTGTTTGGCCAGCGTCATAGACAATTTGTCAGCATTGAACCAGCAATGGGCTGCGACACTGGCCCAACATAGCCATTGAACCGAAATTGGGTGGGTAGGCCTACATCGCGTGTATCGTAGAGACACGCGCAGCACGATTCACTTGCAAGTGATTCACTGGCAAGTATCGAATGAATGTTGGCCAGCACCGGCGATGGTGGTGGAATGAATAAACGTTGAAGATATATATTTTAACTTGTCTCCTTTGTTCTTTCCTTAATTATATCCTGGATATTTAGGATTCTGTCCTATGAGGAAGACCAAAACAGTTATGTTTACAAAACATTCAGCACTCATACAGCCTAAAGCCGGGCTATAGAGTTCGTGAACTCCTTTTCCAGTTTATTTAAATATTACTGATATCTGGCAAACCGTGCTAGATAGCTAGACCATTACTATAAAACCAAATGTGTGGTTTCAGTTAGGGATATGCCTTAAAAAATTTCAAGTCGATCAAATTCAAAATGGCAGAAAAATCACCATTATTGACTTTAATATGCGGTAATATATGGAAAACTGCCAGATAGCTAGACCATTGCTATAAAACAAAACGTGCGTTTCCAGGTAGGGATATGCCCTGAAAAATTTCAGCTCTATCAAATTCAAGATGGCTATCGGTCATTCTTCATTTGATATGTCTGATAGCTGGCAAACCGTGACAGATAGCTAGATCATTACTATAAAACAAAAATGTTCGGTTTCAGGTAGAGATATGCTCTGAAAAATGTCAACTCTTATACAATTCAAAATAGCAGACTTGCAGCCACTATTAACAAAAATATGAGTAATATCTAAAAAACCATGACGGATAGCTAGACCATTAATTACTATAAAACAAAAGGTGTGATTTCAGGGAGGGATATGCCCTGCAAAATTTCAACTTGATCAAATTAAAAATGACCGACTTGCATTGACTTTATTAATTATCTATAATAACATGTACACTAGAAACTGTACACTACAAACTGTTGTAGATAGCTAGACCATTACTGTAAAACAAAATGTGAGAGTTCATGGAAGGATGCACAAATCGTCCCCCTACGATACAATACTTAATGTACTTAATATACAGAGGATGATTGTCCTTCACTTTGTAGTCGTCAGCAAAGAAATTATAAAGGGAATATATGTATTGGTGTGACCTCCAATCAAAATGTATGATAAGTGCCTCGAATCATATACTATGGAATACACACAACAGTTTGAAAGAATTCAAAAGGTATGAAAATCGAAGGCAAATTTGGATTTATTATTAATATTTTTATTAGAACTATGCGTCAACAAGATCACATAAGTCCAGGAGCTCCCGCTCCGAATTAGAATTTGATTGAAGCGATTTTGTGTAGTGTTTTTAATGAAGTCCTAGGCTAGGTCAAAAAGCAAGAAGCAAGACAACTAGGTCTGAGAGGCTCAGTCTAAGAGTAAGATAAGAACTAGGCAGTCAGTCAGAAATTGCAAACCTCCATTGAAATTGATTATCTTAATCAGTATCCCAGTAATGGTCTACCTATCTGGCATGGTTTACCCGATATCAAACCTATCGAGGTAAATAATGGCTGATTGACGGCCATTTTAAATTCGTGGTGTATACTCCCCTGAAACATCACATCTTTTTTATAGTAATGGTCTAGCCATATAACACAATTTGCCAAATATTGGGCATGTGAAAGTAAATAATGGCCGGTAGGCAGCCGTTTAAATTTTGATCACGTCAAAAATTTTCAGGGTGCATCCTCCCCTGAAACCTCACATTTTGTTTTATAGTAATCATGGTCTAGCATCTACCACGGTTTACAAGGTAAATAATGCCGATTGTCTGTCATTTTGAATTCGATAGACCCAACAATTTCCAGGGTGCATCTTCCCCTGAAATCTCACATTTTGTTTTATAGTAATGGTCTAGCCATCTAGCAACGTTTACCAAATATCGGCCATGTGAAAGTAAATAATGGCCGATAGGTGGCCATTTTGAATTTGATTGAGTCGAAATTTTTTAAGTTGCATCTTCTCCTGAAATGTCACATTTTATGTTTATAGTGATGGTCCTACTATCTAGCACGGGTTACCCGATATCAGGCCTGTCGAGGTAAATAATGCTGATTGTCGGCCATTTTAAATTTGATAGAGTTAAAAGTATGAGGTCTCACCACCCCAAATGCCAGTCCCATTGAAACACATGTAAACTGCCTCAATTCCGCAGGCCGATTTCACCATTTTTCACCCTATTAGATATTTAGTGTGACAAATCAGGATAAAGCTTGAGATGTCCTTGTTCGAAAACAGGCCCGCTATGGGTATGGTTACCAGACAGATTTTGAGCTACGCCCCCTAGAGTGTAAAAAAGTCAATACTGTTAAGATTGGGCTATAATCCGTGCTCTCTTTCACAGAACAGACACACTTCATTTTAACCCACTGTATCCCTGCGAGGTTATCATGAAACAGTTATATATGATATCCTTGACAAAGAAGATAACGTGGGCTTATTAAATATTCACAAAATTATTACTTCTTTGTATTTTATTTTGTTTCAATAGAGGTTGGAACAGCCGCATTAAAAATATTTTGTGTGATGATTCCATCATTAGTAGACACCTCCCTGGATTTCGGCTTATTTAGGGTGGTGAGACCATATGTAGAGATATAATTTTCTTTGATTATTTTATTTCGGCCTGGTATGATGCTTGAAGGTGTTCTGAACAATATAGTTTTTGAATTAGGCAAATATATTGAAAACTGTTGCCCTCGGAGCCCTTTGAATAATTATTGATATCATGAAAATCGGCCTGGTTTCCTTGAAAGTCGCATTGAATAAAACAGTTAAATGAAGTGGCTATTCCCGTCTCTATTTCGTCACACAAAGTCGTCATGGTTACCTTGTATTTCGAAAATTGTTGTTGAAATATGCCACACATATTAGAATGGACTGCTATTAGTAGCATCCATACTTAAATTCACTATTTTTTATTTTTATTTGGGCCCATATGACAATCAAACTACCAACCAGGCATTTCATCTATGACTTATATCACCAAAACACGGCCTCTTCTGGTCTTTTCTAGACATGGTTATCACATTTATTCACCAATTATATACTTTCTAATCAAAACTATTACACTTAGATTGTTACAGCGATAGTAAAACTCAATAAAATATAGATATCAAGCTGCAGATTTTTTATCAAGCAGCTGGAATATGTCAAGAAAGGACCAGAACATGCAAACCCCTTGTGTCTACTGATGGTCTCACCACCCCAAATGCCAGTCCCATTGAAACACATGTAAACTGCCTCAATTCCGCAGGCCGATTTCACCATTTTTCACCCTATTAGATATTTAGTGTGACATATCAGGATAAAGCTTGAGATGTCCTTGTTCGAAAACAGGCCCGCTATGGGTATGGTTACCAGACAGATTTTGAGCTACGCCCCCTAGAGTGTAAAAAAGTCAATACTGTTAAAATTGGGCTATAATCCGTGCTCTCTTTCACAGAACAGACACACTTCATTTTAACCCACTGTATCCCTGCGAGGTTATCATGAAACAGTTATATATGATATCCTTGACAAAGAAGATAACGTGGGCTTATTAAATATTCACAAAATTATTACTTCTTTGTATTTTATTTTGTTTCAATAGAGGTTGGAACAGCCGCATTAAAAATATTTTGTGTGATGATTCCATCATTAGTAGACACCTCCCTGGATTTCGGCTTATTTAGGGTGGTGAGACCATATGTAGAGATATAATTTTCTTTGATTATTTTATTTCGGCCTGGTATGATGCTTGAAGGTGTTCTGAACAATATAGTTTTTGAATTAGGCAAATATATTGAAAACTGTTGCCCTCGGAGCCCTTTGAATAATTATTGATATCATGAAAATCGGCCTGGTTTCCTTGAAAGTCGCATTGAATAAAACAGTTAAATGAAGTGGCTATTCCCGTCTCTATTTCGTCACACAAAGTCGTCATGGTTACCTTGTATTTCGAAAATTGTTGTTGAAATATGCCACACATATTAGAATGGACTGCTATTAGTAGCATCCATACTTAAATTCACTATTTTTTATTTTTATTTGGGCCCATATGACAATCAAACTACCAACCAGGCATTTCATCTATGACTTATATCACCAAAACACGGCCTCTTCTGGTCTTTTCTAGACATGGTTATCACATTTATTCACCAATTATATACTTTCTAATCAAAACTATTACACTTAGATTGTTACAGCGATAGTAAAACTCAATAAAATATAGATATCAAGCTGCAGATTTTTTATCAAGCAGCTGGAATATGTCAAGAAAGGACCAGAACATGCAAACCCCTTGTGTCTACTGATGGTCTCACCACCCCAAATGCCAGTCCCATTGAAACACATGTAAACTGCCTCAATTCCGCAGGCCGATTTCACCATTTTTCACCCTATTAGATATTTAGTGTGACATATCAGGATAAAGCTTGAGATGTCCTTGTTCGAAAACAGGCCCGCTATGGGTATGGTTACCAGACAGATTTTGAGCTACGCCCCCTAGAGTGTAAAAAAGTCAATACTGTTAAAATTGGGCTATAATCCGTGCTCTCTTTCACAGAACAGACACACTTCATTTTAACCCACTGTATCCCTGCGAGGTTATCATGAAACAGTTATATATGATATCCTTGACAAAGAAGATAACTAGGGCTTATTAAATATTCACAAAATTATTACTTCTTTGTATTTTATTTTGTTTTAATAGAGGTTGGAACAGCCGCCTTAAAAATATTTTGTGTGATGATTCCATCATTAGTAGACACCTCCCTGGATTTCGGCTTATTTAGGGTGGTGAGACCATGAGGGTGCATCCTCCACCGAAAACTCAAATTTTCTTTTATAGTAAGGCCACATTGAGTCTGATCGAGTCAAAATTTTTCAAGATGCATCCTCTTCTGAAACGTCACATTTTGTTTTATAGTAATGGTCTAGCTATCTAGCACGGTTAAAAATAAGAATATGTATTGGGTAAAACCATTCAGCTTTTTACAATATGGCTATATAATAAATTGCTGTTTTTCGTGGTGCCCATAAAAAAATAAAAAATAAATAAAAACAGTTCGGCAGGCTTGGTGTTGAGGAAATATCTCTGTACTGGCATGGGAATTGATCTGTCATCACAAAATTAAGTCAGATGGTGGGATGGTATATGTAACCATGCGGATATGTTGTGTAAATGTTTGTGTATATGTGATATATAGTGTTGGTTAGTAGATGGTGAAATTATGTGCAATGAAGAAAGCTGTGGCTTTTTTGAATGTCTAGAGGTTTGGGATATTGATAGAGTTAAAAATTTTGAGGGTGCAAGCTAGGCCTTTTAAAAGTTATTTCACCTTGACCTTCACATAAGCAACTTAAATATGGGCTAAAGCAATGAAATATGTTGCCCGAAATGAATATATATATGGCATGCAAAAAAACATGAGAAACGATGTGTCACACATTAAATTTGAACAACCTGTTCAAAAGTTATATAAACAAATAGTGTGTGGCGGCCATCTTGGATTTTCGCTTTGTGTGCATTTCCTGCAACCTATTTGCAAGGTTGTTCACCTAGGTTGTGTTTGTGGTGGTTATTTTGTAAAGATGATTTCCACCGGCCAATTCTTCCAGCACATGCCCCTCAAATCCTTCTGGCTCCCTGGGTATACTTCTGAAATTATGTCTTTTTTAACGATTTTGGCAGCCCTCTTGGATTTGCCCTTAGAAAGTATGTTCCGCTCAATAGCTTTAGGTATACATTGATTATGTAGTTCTCAGATGACCCATTCAGAAAAAATAGGGTTAGAAACTATTGCAATTTATGTCGGGTGTATCACTCACTCAGAACATGATCTACCGGTCCCTTTTAAATTCAATTTGACCTTGAACTTTACCTCAACGACCCAAATATGCCCACAATCAATAAAATAGTGGCAAAAATGGACTTGGCATGACAAAAACCCTTAGAAAGCATATGTCCCACCTGAAATTCAAAGAAACAGTTAAAAAGTTATATGTAAGAGATATTTATGGTGGCCATTTTGGATTTTACGTTGAAAATATATGTTCCACTCAATACATTTTGGTATATTTTTAAAATAATACTCCCGGACGACTTAGAAATCAGATAAAAAGGTTTCATAACTATTGCAATTTGTGTCGGGTGTATCCACAGGTTGCCCGGACTAATGGGACATGCGTCGCCTGCGTTGTGCCGATGTGACAAGCATGCATAATGGCTTACCAATGTGAAAGCTTAGTCTGTTTGCACAAAGCCAGTCATTCTTATTGATAAGTTCATCCTGCATGAGCTTAGTCACACCGGCCTTATCACTCGCAGAGACGCAAATCGCAGTATCATCTGCATACATGTTTGTCTTGCAGTGCTGTAAACATTTGGGTAAGTCTTTCATGTAGATAGTAAAAAGGAGAGGTCCAAGGATGGAGCCCTGTGGAACACCCGTAGTGATTATGAGTGGGTCTGACACAGATCCGTTAATGCGGGCCATCTGGGTTCGGTCTTCCAGGTAGGAGCGAAACCAGTTTAAACAAATTTCAGAAATTCCGTAATGTTTTAATTTGTCTAGAAGAATTTTGTGATTTACTGTATCAAAAGCTTTCCGAAGGTCTAAAGCAAGCATGCCAATAGATTTCCCACTCTCAATATCCGAATAAAAATTCTCTAATAATTTATGTAGGTTTGTTTGAGTAAAATGATTTTTGCGAAACCCAGATTGCTCAGCAGCTTTACCTGATATCAGGCCTAACGAGCTAAATAATGGCGATGGTCGTCCATTTTGAATTCGATAGAGTTGAAAATTTCCAGGGTGCATCCCCCCCGGAAACTCACATTTTGTTTTATAGTAATTGTCTAGCCATCTAACACGGTTTACCAAATATCAGCCATGTAAAAATAAATAATAGACGATAGGCGGCCCTTTTGAATTTGATAAGGTCGAAATTTTTCAAGATGCATCCTATCCTGAAATCTCACATTTTATTTTAAAGTAATGATGTATGTATCTAGCACGGTTCACCCTATATCAGGCCTGTCGAGGTAGGCTATATGGCCGATTGTCAGCCATTTTGAATTTTGTTGAGTTACCAATTTTCAGGGTGCATCCTCTCCTGAAACCTTACAATTTGTTTTATAGTAATGGTGTAACTATTTTGTGCTGTTTTCATGATATTCTGCAAAAATTTCAGTTGGATATACCGATGGTAGAAATTATAGGTAAAAGTGCTGGGTCAACTTCAAGGTCAAGGTACAAAAACATAAACAACATAAAATATATGCAAATCACATCTCTAAAGATCGCTGATGATCCCAGGAATCCAGTCGTGCCTTTACGTAACCCAGCCGACCAAAATGGGTAAAGTTGTTCATGACCGCGATATATGCTGGAAAGTGGTCATTATTGATAACGCATGCCTGATTGTGTACCGGTACAGTGGCGGATCCAGAATGTGCAAGAGGAGGGGGCGTAAGCCACATTTTGGCAGAAAAAAAGGGTGTTAGCTTCACTTTATTAAAACAAATGCATGAAAATTCAATATTTTCACCAATAATAATAATAATAATAATAATAATAAAATATATTTATTCAGGGTAAAACTGATTAGCAGAAGGTGCTATTTTACATAGTTGCCCTGATGTACCTCAAAGACAAGGTAATATTGACGTTACTATAAAATACAAATATAACATATGCATATAGACATCATGCATTTAACAATATTAATCAAAACAAACTATTTTAACTCTGCTGCAGTAAAAATGTTTTTAAAAGCCTCTTGAATGAGTGTATGAAGTTACAATTTCGTATATGAATAGGAAGATTATTCCATATCATAGGCCCATTAACTTGTAATGCACTCCTAAATGAAGATCTGTTGATTTTAGGCACATATAAAACATTAGTATCGCACGATCTAGTTTGCCTGATGGCAATATCACGCTTAAATGTAAAATTATCTAAAATATGATCAGGTAAATTCCCACTTAAAGATTTAAAAACTAAGAGCGCAGTGAAATAATCCCTACGCTGGGTAATATTGAGCCACCCCAGATCCCTCACAATGTCAATCCCCCTAGTGTTAAAATCAAAATTGTTGGTAATAAGCCTGGCGGCACGATTTTGCATTTTCTGTATTAGATGTAAATTGTGAGAAGATGTGAAGCCCCAGACTGTCAAGCAATAATCCATGTGAGACTGGACGGTGGCCATGTAGTATTTAGAGAGGCAATCAAAAGAAACAATATATCTTAAACGTCTTAATAATCCAATTTTAGGTGCAATTTTTTTTACTAATTTGTTGATATGATCAGACCAGCATAATTTTGTATCTAGACAGAAACCTAGATATTTAGTGACCTTAACCTGTTCAATTTGAGTGCCATTTAAATTTATATTCAGTCTATGAGACAAAAGTTTCCGATTAGATGTTACAATCATACAATGTGTTTTAAGTTCATTAACTAACAGCTTATTATGGTAAAACCATTGGGAAACAATATCAACATCCCTCTGTAAAAGTTGTTGAACGTTATTAATGTCGCTACCACATGCGTGTATGACAGTATCGTCTGCGTAAATATTCAAAAAAGTATTGGTTAGACAACAGGGTAAGTCATTAATAAAGACCAGAAATAAAAGCGGACCCAATACTGATCCCTGTGGGACTCCAACATTAATGTCATTAAACGAAGAAGAAGAGCCATTAACAAAAACAGACTGAGTTCGGTCATATAGATAATCAGTGAACCATAACATTTCTCTGTCTAAAATACCATATTTTTCAAGTTTCAGAATAAGGAGTTTGTGATCAATAGAATCGAAACATTTTTTGAGGTCGAAAAAGCAAATAGCATTTACCATCCCTTCATTCATGTTGTCAAGTAAGTCATCAACCAGTCTATGCAGAGCTGTAGTTGTTGAATGTTTTTTGCGAAATGCAGATTGGTCACATCTTAACAGGTTGTGACTTTCAAAATATTGCATTAGTTGTACATTAACACATTTTTCAAAAACCTTAGAGATGTGAGAGACCACCGATATCGGCCTGTAATTACTTGGTTCCTCCACAGAACCACTGCCTTTGTAAATGGGTGTGACTCGGGCTTTCTTCCAGTCATGGGGTAAACTGTGAAAAAATAGTGATTTGTTGAATAGTAAAGTAAGACTGGATGACAGTTCACTTGATGCATTTCTGAGCAATTTAGCGTCAAAGCCAAGGACATCCGTTTTTGATACATAGCGGGGGGCGTACGCCAGGTACGCCCTAAGCTGGATCCGTCACTGGGGTACTTGATTTTTATTACTCAACACCCATTTTGTACTCACAAGATAGCTGATGATCCCAAGAATCACCTTCACCTTCCTGCCCTTCTGGCATATTCCACAACAAACGTCTCGTGGACATGCTGTCGATGCAATCATCCAAATTTTGATCGAAATTTATTCCATTCGTTTGAAATTGAAACCACTAATAATTTTGACAATCTAAATTTTAGTAGCTCTGAGAACGTCAATTCACCGAATTCAGATTTCGCTCCCACACAGCACAGTAGTCCAATTCCCCACTTTAGGCCTAAAAACCGTCAAAGAAACTGGCGTACTTTATTAATAAATTGCAGAAGCCTAAAGGGGAAAGTAGCAAATTTTTTAGCATCTCCAAATTACTACCAACCTGATTGAATCCTCGGCACTGAATCTTGGCTTGACAAGGATACCACTACCAGTGAAATTTTCCCTCCTGAATACCAAGTTTTGCGTAAAGATCGAAATTCGAAAGCCCGAGGAGGAGGAGTCTTTATTGCTGTCAGAAAACATTATGACATAACCCTCCTCCCTGATTTAGAAACCAGCTGTGAAATTTTATGGGCTAAAGTTCGGATATCGGCATCAAAATTCTTAACCCTCGGGTGTTTTTATAGACCTCCTGACTCCAAAATTAGAACTTCAGAAGAACTTTAGACCTCATGCCAAAAAAATCAAATCAGACCATTGTCCTGGGAGGTGATTTCAACCTGCCTGGTATTGACTGGGACAATGGAGTAGTAAATCCTAAAGCAGCAAACAAATCACAATGCGAGCTGCTTTTGCCAAGCCTAGATACGCATGCCTTGGCCCAAATTCATAAAGAACCAACTAGAGAAGAAAATATTTTGGACCTCCTGATCACAAATAAACCCGGTTTGATAAAATCTTCTCATAGTGTACCTGGAATCTCGGATCACTATGCTGTTGTGACCGAACTGGATATTGACCCACCCTACCGTCGTACAAAACTCCGCCCAGTGCGTCAGTTCAAAAAGGCTAATTGGGAAGCTATCAGGCAACAAATTAGGAGCTGCTGGACCTCCTTTCCAGAAACAGTCCCAACCGTCCTGTTAATTAAAATTGGTTGAAACTTAAATCCATCCTAAACCAATGCCTGGACAAATTTATACCAACTAAAATGACTTCCCCTCGGGAAAATCTCCCTTGGCTATCCAGATCACTCCTTGCATCTATTCGGAAAAAACATCTTTATATAGCAAAGCCAAGCGTACGAATAAAGCTGAATTTTGGGCAAAATATAAATTATGTAAACGGCAGACCCAGCGTGCCATCAGGTCTGCCAGGTGGTCTTTTTTGAAAAACAAACTTTCTGAATCTTTAGAACAAAAAAATTCAAAACCACTCTGGCGTTATATTAAATCTAAACGTCAGGATGGAAATGGTGTCTCTCCCTTGAAGGAAAACGGCCAGCTGCATTCAGATAGCAGACGTAAGGCCGAAATACTAAACAACCAATTTTGCTCAGTTTTTACCTCGGAAGACACCAAGAATATACCTAAATTACCAGGACCACCGAATACTGAAATGCCTAAATTCGAAATTACCGAGCAAGGTGTAACTAAATTACTTGAGGGTTTAAACGGCGGAAAGGCATCCGGACCGGACGAGCTCCCGAACTTGATTCTGAAGAATGCTGCCAACAAAATATCTCCCTTTCTTAAATTTTTTTTCGACCAATCTCTACAGACGGGCAAATTACCAGATGACTGGGTAGAGGCTAATGTTGCCCCTGTCTTCAAAAAAGGGGATCGGCACTCTCCGGCAAACTACAGGCCGATATCCCTCACATGTGTTTGTGCCAAATTACTCGAACACATCATTTGTAAACAAATTATGTCCCATTTTTCGGAAAACAAAATTTTAACACCTGTACAGCATGGCTTTAGATCAAAACACTCATGCCAAAGCCAGCTTTTGATAACAACTGATGAATTTATACAAAATTTTGAAAGCAAGACACAAACAGATGTTGTTGTCTTGGATTTTAGTAAGGCCTTTGACGTTGTCCCCCACCAACGCCTCTTGGACAAACTTGACCACTATGGATTTTGGGTAACAACTCTTAATTGGATTAAAAATTTTCTGACCAATAGAACCCAAAAAGTAGTAGTTGATGGCAGCTCTTCAGAATCAGCTCGCGTGAGGTCCGGTGTGCCCCAGGGTACTGTTCTTGGACCCCTACTCTTTTTGACCTATATTAATGACCTCCCTTCCACCGTCTCCTCGCAGGTACGTCTCTTTGCAGAAGACTGCCGCCTGTATCGCCCGATAAAATGTCGAGCAGATCAGGAGCAGCTGCAGAGAGACCTATCTGCGTTACAGGACTGGGCAGATCGATGGGGGATGTGTTTCAACCCCTCGAAATGCTCGGTCCTGAGGGTGTCCAGGCCGAAATAAAAAAACCTGAAATTTGAGTACACCCTTAAAGGCGAAACACTAATGAACGTTCCATCAACATCATATCTTAGTGTTTGCCTTAGCGAGACTCTAGAATGGGAGGCCCACATTAACAGAATTACAAGTAAAGCAAATTCCACTCTGGGCTTTCTTCGGAGGAACCTGAAGGCATGTCCCCCTAAACTAAGGGAGACTGCCTATTTCTCCCTGGTCAAATCATCCTTAGAATACTCTTCATCAGTTTGGGACCCCTTTAGACAAAAATAGATTGATAAATGAGAAAAAATTCAAAGATCAACAGCAAGATTTGTCACCCAAAATTATAGACAAACAGCCAGTGTGACATCTCTCATGCAGAACCTGGGCTGGACTGACTTGAAAACAAGGCGTAAAAATTCTAGACTTGTAAGCATGTTCGCAATTTTAAATGAGCTAGTCGAAATTCCTATCAATTAATGACCGTTTAATCCCAGCGGACAGAAGAACACGTGGTGGGCACAATCAGGCCTATAAACATCTTAGAGCTAACACCACACTGGGACAAAATTCTTCTTGGCATCGAACTATCCCTGATTGGAATTCTCTTCCGGCAGCTGCCATAGAATAAAAAACTGTGGCAGCGTTCAAGAGTCAGCTGGTTGACTAAGTCTACCAGCCCTTTCCCCCCTCCAGCCTGATACTCCTAAAAGGAGATGCAAAGTCAAAGTCAATCCATTCGTGGCCTTAAATGACCCATCTGAGTAAAATTGGTAAAGTTATTTACGACCGCTAAATAGGCCTAGCTAGGTTATCGACAAAATCAAAGTAGGGTCCCACAGAAAATAAAAAACACTTCTAGAATGAACACCCTCACTTTTCATGATCCACTATGGTCATAAACATATTCTGAAAAAAACGAGTCTAGGCCTACGCGATTTGCACACATACGTCCATCAGATCCTTGAGTAGGCCTATATAGGGGATAGCTAAATAAATTCTGATTAGGTGGATCAGGTCGTCTTCCATGTCTTATATAGGCATAGTTGTGGTGAGCGTAACCGTGGCTTCAGCAGCTTAGTCGCCTTGGAATAAAATAGGGGCCTATGAATTGATTGTTCCCTGTGAAGCCAGAGTGCAGACGGGCTCAAAAGCAACTAACGTTACATAACGTTACATACATTTTTAATTATCCGCGGAAGGTTATAATTCTCCGCGGAAGGTTTTTAATTGTCCGCGGAAGGTTTTTAATTATCCGCGGTAGGTTTTTAATTATCCTCGGAAGGTTTATTTACTTATGACGGTGATGGCCAACCATAGTATGTGGCCAGGTGACGTTGGGAGCATTCATTGTTACCAGTATCACCTAATCCCTGACAGATGAGGTTTGCCAAGGGTGCTGCGAGCCCTTCATCTCTTCCAAAGATGAGGTATAGCCAGTGTGCAGTGGGCCCTTCATCCCTCCTGAGAGATGAGGTTTACCCAGTGTGCAGCTAGCCCCTCATCCCACCTAAGGATGAGGTTTAGCAAGTGTGCAATGAGCCCCTCATCCCTCCTGAGAGATGAGGTTTACCTAGTGTGTGGTGAGCCCCTCATCCTTCGATTACCCAGTGTGCAGTGAGCCCCTCATCCCTGACACTGCCTGAGAGATGAGGTTTACCAAGTGTGCAGTGGGCCCCGCAGCCCTAACCGTCCTTGAAAGATGAGGCTTACCCAGTGTGCAACCAGCCCCTCATCCATCCTAAGGATGAGGCTTAGCCAGTGAGCAGTGGGCCCCTCATTCCTCCTAAAAGATGATCGAGGGGTACCTATAGTATAGTGTGCAGTGGCCCCTCATCCCTGACTGAGCCTGAAAGATAAAGTTTACCTAGTGTGCAACCAGCCCCTCATCCCTGAGAGATGAAGTTTACCAGTGTGCAGTAGGCCCCTCATCTCTCTTGAGAAAGGAGGTTTACCCAGTGCGCAGTGGGCCCCTCCTCCCTCTTGAGAGAGGGCAGTGCTGAGAGAGGAGGCTAGTGTGCAGTGGGCCCTTTATCCCTCTTGAGAGAGGAGGTGTACCGAGTGTGCAGTGGGCCCTTCATCACTCCTAAGAGAGGAGGTTTACCCAGTGTGCAGTGGGCCCCTCATCCCTCTTGAGAGAGGATGTTTACCCAGTGTGTGCAGTGGGCCCTTGATCTCTTTTGAGAGAGGAGGTTTACCGAGTGTGCAGTGGACCCTTCATCACTCCTAAGAGAGGAGGTTTACCCAGTGTGCATTGAGCCCCTCATCCCTCCTAAGAGATGAGGTTAACCTAGTGTGCAGTGGGCCCTTCAACCCTCTTGAGAGAGGAGGTTGACTGAGTGTGCAGTGGGTCCTTCATCTCTCTTGAGAGAGGAGGTTTACCGAGTTTGCAGTGGGCCCTTCATCACTCCTGACAGAGGAGGTTTACCCAGTGTGTAGTGAGCCCCTCATCCCTCCTAAGAGATGAGGTTTACCTAGTGTGCAGTGGGCCCCTCATCCATCCTGAGAGAGGAGGTTTACCTAGTGTGCAGTGGGCCCTTTATCCCTCTTGAGAGAGGAGGTTTACCGTGTGTGCAGTGGGCCCCTCATCCCTCCTGAGAGAGGAGGTTTACCTAGTGTGCAGTGGGCCCTTTACCCCTCCTGAGAGAGGAGGTTTACCTAGTGTGCAGTGTGCCCTTCATCCCTCTTGAGAGAGGAGGTTTACCGAGTGTCCAGTGGGCCCTTCATCACTCCTAAGAGAGGAGGTTTATCCAGTGTGCAGTGGGCCCCTCATCCCTCTTGAGAGAGGATGTTTACCCAGTGTGTGCAGTGGGCCCTTCATCTCTTTTGAGAGAGGAGGTTTACCCAGTGTGCAGTGGGCCCTTCATCATTCCTGAGAGAGAAGCTTTACCCAGTGTGCAGTGAGCCCCTCATTCCTCCTAAGAGATGAGGTTTACCTAGTGTGCAGTGGGCCCCTCATCCCTCCTGAGAGAGGAGGTTTACCTAGTGTGCAATGGGCCCTTCATCCCTCTTGAGAGGGGAGGTTTACCGAGTGTGCAGTGGGTCCTTAATCTCTCTTGGGAGAGGAGGTTTACCGAGTGTGCAGTGGGCCCTTCATCACTCCTAAGAGAGGAGGTTTACCCAGTGTGCAGTGGGCCCTTCATCTCTCTTGAGAGAGGAGGTTCAGCGAGTTTGCAGTGGGCCCTTCATCACTCCTGACAGAGGAGGTTCACCCAGTGTGCAGTGAGCCCCTCATCCCTCTTGAGAGAGGAGGTTTACCGTGTGTGCAGTGAGCCCCTCATCCCTCCTGAGAGAGGAGGTTTACCTAGTGTGCGTTGGGCTCTTTACCCCTCCTGAGAGAGGATGTTTACCTAGTGTGCAGTGGGCCCTTCATCCCTCTTGAGAGAGGAGGTTTACCGAGTGTGCAGTGGGCCCTTCATCTCTCTTGAGAGAGAAGGTTTACCGAGTGTGCAGTGGGCCCTTCATCACGCCTAAGAGGGGAGGTTTATCCAGTGTGCAGTGGGCCCTTCATCTCTCTTGAGAGAGGAGGTTTAGCGAGTTTGCAGTGGGCCCTTCATCACTCCTGACAGAGGAGGTTCACCCAGTGTGCAGTGAGCCCCTCATCCCTCCTAAGAGATGAGGTTTACCTAGTGTGCAGTGGGCCCCTCATCCATCCTGAGAGAGGAGGTTTACCTAGTGTGCAATGGGCCCTTCATCCCTCTTTAGAGAGGAGGTTTACTGTGTGTGCAGTGAGCCCCTCATCCCTCCTGAGAGAGGAGGTTTACCTAGTGTGCGTTGGGCTCTTTACCCCTCCTGAGAGAGGAGGTTTACCTAGTGTGCAGTGGGCCCTTCATCGCTCTTGAGAGAGGAGGTTTACCGAGTGTGCAGTGGGCCTTTCATCTCTCTTGAGAGAGGAGGTTTACCGAGTGTGCAGTGGGCCCTTCATCACTCCTAAGAGAGGAGGTTTACCCAGTGTGCCCCTCATCCCTCTTGAGAGAGGATGTTTATCCAGTGTGTGCAGTGGGCCCTTCATTTCTTTTGAGAGAGGAGGCTTACCGAGTGTGCAGTGGGCCCTTCATCATTCCTGAGAGCGAAGGTTAACCCAATGTGCAGTGAGCCCCTCATCCCTCCTGAGAGATGAGGTTTACCGTGTGCGCAGTGGGCCCCTCATCCCTCCTGAGAGAGGAGGTTTACCTAGTGTGCAGTGGGCCCTTCACCCCTCCTGAGAGAGGAGGTTTACCTAGTGTGCAGTGGGCCCTTCATCTCTCTTGAGAGAGGAGGTTTACCGAGTGTGCAGTGGGCCCTTTAGCACTCCTAAGAGAGGATGTTTACCCAGTGTGCAGTGAGCCCCTCATTCCTCCTAAGAGATGAGGTTTACCTAGTGTGCAGTGGGCCCCTCATCCCTTCTGAGACAGAAGGTTTACCTAGTGTGCAGTGGGCCCTTCATCCCTATTGAGAGAGGAGATTTACCGTGTGTGCAGTGGGCCCCTCATCCCTCCTGAGAGAGGAGGTTTACCTAGTGTGCAGTGGGCCCCTCGTTTCTGATTCTGCCTGAGAGATAAGGTTTAGGGCCTACCCAGTGTGCAAACGCCCTCTCATCCCTGAGAGATGAAGTTCACCCAGTGTGCAACCAGCCCCTCATCCCTGACTGGGCCTGAGAGTTAACCCTTTGTTTACTACACTATCATGTTTATCTTATTTTAACCTACTGATGCCTAATTAGAGCATCATAAATGTTATTTATTAACCCTCTATAGGCTAGAGTATTACGTGTATTAACCCTGTGGGGTCCAGAAAGTCAATAGTATCACGTGTCTCATATATTAACCCTATGTGGACTAGACTATTAAATTTCTTGTTTATTAACTTCTGATATCTAGAGTATCACATTTCTTATTTATTAACCCCCTGTTGACTAGACTATCGCAAGTATTAACCCTCTGTGGTCTAGAGTACGGTATCAGATTTCTAATATATTCACCCTCTGTGGACTACACTATCATGCTTCTCTTATTTTAACCCACTGATGCCTAGAGCATCACAATGTATATGTTATTTATTAAACCTCTACAGGCTAGATTACCCTGTGGATCAACCCTCTGACTCGGAGGTCCAGAGAGTCTATAATATCATGTGTCTTAAATTTTAACCCTTTGTGGACTAGACTACCATATTTCGTCTATATGAACCTTCTGATGTCTAGAGTATCACATGTTTTATTTAATTACACATTGCATGACTAGACTATCGCATGCATTAACCCTCTGTGGTCGTCTAAAGTATCACGTGTCTAATTTGTTAACACTGTGTGGACTACACTATCATGTTTATCTTCTCTTAACCTACTGATTCCTAGAGCATCACATATGTTATTTATTAACCCTATAGAGGCTTTATTAACCCTATAGAGTATCACGTGTAATAACCCTCTGGGGCCCAGAGAGTCAATGGTATCACGTATCTCATGTATTAATTTACTCTCTGTTGATTAGATTATTATATTTATTTTACGTTAACCTTTTGATGCCTAGAGTATCACGTATCTCGTGTACTAACCTCCTGCGGGCTAGTCTATCATATTTCTCCAATGTTAACCTTCTGATGCCTAGATTATCACATTTTTGCTATGTTAACATTTCGAAGCCTAGAGTATGATATGTCTTACTTATTAACCATTTGCGGACTAGAATATTAAATGATCAACCCTCTGGGGTCTAGAATATCACGTTTCTTGTTATAATCTTCTGTGTACTAGATTATCATATTTCTGTTATATTAATCTTCTGATTCCTACAGTACACAGCTCACATGTTTTATATACCAGCCCTCTGTGGACTAGAGTATCACATGTCTCTAGGGGCTAGAGACTCTCATGATTTATGTCTCAACACTGTGCGTGCTAGACAATTATATGTCTCATATTATATTAACCTTCTGGGAGCAACCTTCACGTTGCTCATGTGTAACCCTTTGTGGTCCAGAGTTTCGCGTGTCTTATTTATTTAACTCTCTGTAGACTAGGCTATCATATTTCTGTAATGTTAACCTTCGCATGTCTTATATATTACCCCTCTGGAGGCTAGATTATCACGTGTATAGCAAGTTTAGAGCATCTTGTGTCTCATGTATTAACCCTCTGTGGACTAGATTACCATATGTCTTCTATGTTAACCTTTTAATGCCTAGAGTAGCATGTCTTATTTATTAAGCCTCTACGGACCAGACAATCATATTTCTTCTATATTAACCTGCTCATACCTAGAGCATCATATGTTTTTTATTGACCTTTTGCGAACTAGAGTAGGCCTAACACATGTATTAACCTCTGCTCATATTTCTTTTATGTTAGCCTTCTGATGCCCGGAGTATCTTTTATAAACCCTCTGCAGACTAACGTAACACGTATGTATCATAAGCCTATGCAGTCTAGAGTATCTTGTGGTTCATGTATTAAACTCTCTGTGGACTATAAGCCATATTTCTTTTATATTAACTTTCTGATGCTAGAGTATCACATGATTTATTTATTAACCCTCTGGAGGCTAGAGTATCGCGTGTCTTAAATCCCTGGGAGGTCTAGAATGTCGAGAGGATCACGTGCTTAAAATATTAACCTTCTACACTATCGTATTTATCTTATTTTAACCTTTTGACCTTCTGATTCCTGGAGCATCATATATATTTTTGAACCCCCTGGAGGCTAGACTATTGGGTGTATTACCGTTTATGGTCTAGAGTATCACGTGCCTCATGCATGTATTAACGTACTCTGTGGACTAGATTATTATATTTATTCTATATATTAAGTTCCTGATGCCTAGATTATCACGTGTCTCATGTATTAACTCTATCATATTACTTTAATATTAGCCATCTGAGGCCCAGAGTATGATATCTCTATTTTTACTAGAGTAACACATTTAATAACCCTCTGTGGTCTAGAATACCATCTGTCTCATGTAATAACCCTTTGTGGACCAGACCACCATGTTTCTTTTATTAACCAGAGGTATAATGTGGGTTGTGTTGGCGGGTCGCTGACTGTGGGCTATCTGGTTGTAGAAACCTATTAGGCTACAGTGTGTGCGTAGATCCTACCTATAGACTCTGATCACGCCCTGAACGCTTAAGACCTTCAAGTTAAAATTTAAACATTTTATTTTTAGCATCTCCCCCTCCCCTACTCTGCTCTAATATGATTTATACAAATTTATCTTGGCTGGTTCTCTGCGTTGTTGTCTATACTTATATATATTTAACAATATCTATTATACTGTTATTTTAGATGATTTTCCGTGTGTCATTTGTTTTTAATAAATCCAAGCCTTGTTTAATATCACTATGGGACATGTCCACCTCCCTCTGTGGGGCATATCCACACACCCCATGTGGACATGCCCCACATGCAGGGCATGTCCACATGCCAAGCTCTAATCATCATTTAGTGGAATGCGTTGAATCAATGAAATTTATCAGAGGTTGGTCTAGAGAATTAAAAAGGTATATTGTAAACCAATATTTACACAATAGTATTTAATATTTATTATTAATAATCCACCTGATATATTACAATCATGTTAGGTGTGTGGACATGCCCCACTCTCCCCTACTTGCCTGTCGACGGGCTTGGGTCAATTTATAGGTCATGCATTTTCACATGATTTCATTTGTTGTGGGCATGGTCATACTCATGGTGGAAGCAGTTGCATTTTAATTTCATAGTGATTGTTGATGTTTAAATCTTTGAAAAATACATATTAAAAAACAACGAGTTTAGCTTGTTTGTCTACGAGACTATACGCCGCGTCTTCGAAAGTAAATTACATTGATCGACATCGTATAAATAAGTGGGCGAAAATGGAAGCATTTGCAAATATAATCAAAGTGTCTCTGCCAAATTATCTGAAAAATCTGCCCCTTCCGAATTCATTTGGGGCTTTAGGAAAATTAACAGGTAAGCCTCAACATTTAGCCGATGGCATGTCACGAATACAAGAATCTTAAGCCTAAGGCGGTTCTCCACAGCACAATTTTATATTAATCTGATCAAAGAGAAGAGTTCTCTGACTTTCGTTGTAGGCCTACAGGCTACAGTCATACTCATACTCATAGTCATACTCAGTCATAGCCTACAACTTACAAGGGATAGACAATGTCTGAACGAGATAGGCCTAACGTTACTCTACAAAACAATAAGTGAATAACATTTGTTTTTACTGAACTTATGTTCGAAGACCTGTCAAATTAAAAACCCCCATTAGACTCTTAATGTTATAAACATCTATGTCTATGAGACTATGTCATAGGCTGATGACACTAAATTCCGCAGAACTTTAACCCTTTAACCAGCAAGTTATTCATAATGGATTTTTCACCCACTTAAAAGTTAAAGTTTTCTCGCTGACACGATTTACAATTTCAAGACTCGAGTGAGTGAAAATTACTCAGATTTGACAGAAGTGAGGTTCGTGATTTTGAATTATTGATGTCATGTTTTATCTTTAAAAGTTTAACATGTTTAAAAGTTGCCGTGTCGTCCTCTCCGAGAAACCTGTTTCAGCCACTGCCCCACTGAGGCTAGTTTAAAAGGTGGTATTTAATTTGCTCATAAAAGGGAATGTAGGCCTAATCTGGACTATCGGTTTATTAATAGAGTTCTTCTTAAATTTAACATCAAGCACTCCTCTGTGGCTCAATACATGTGTAATTGTGCATAAGTATTATGTCTTGTATAATTTGTATAAGGCCTAAAAAAATGGTTGGTTTCCAATTGGTTGTGAAAATAGAACATGGTAGGGGAGAGTGAGGTGAGTTGGGCCGCTAGGCAAGTTGGGCCACCCCTTGTATAGCCAAATCTGATTTCCCAGCGGCATGCTTAGTGCCATCTAGTGAATAAAAATTACATTATTTACTTACCATATCCGGTAATAAATTTTTTCAAAGATAAAAAAAAAAATATGGATAAAATAGTTTTTTGATGTAGAACTTTTTTGAAAATATTTTTGATGGGCATTTCATGCTGATCATTTATCAATGCTTCAAGATATAATTTAGATTGTGTCCAATTTTGATACATATACAGGTAGTTTATGTTTTGACTAATAGACTATAATGAGGCCGTAATTTGAAAATACAGGATAACATATTTTTTGCAAATGGCGCCGCATGAGGCAAGCTGGGCCAATTTTATGGGGAAGCTGAGCATGGCTTAGACTTACCATGGCCCAACTTGCCCCAAGTAAAAAAATACAAATAGAAAAATAACACTTTTTTTTTAAATGGCTGCCATTTCTCACCAAATTATTCACGGGCGACCAAAACATTTTTGTGGCAAGCCAGCTGGTAAGTGCCTATATACAATATCACAACTGGTCCGGACACACTGATCAAGATAACGAGACTACAAAAAATCAAACTAAAAATAAAATGGCCGCCATTTTTTTAATTGAAAATTTAAATGGCCGCCATCTTTTTTTTAAGTAAACTGCAACCAAAACATTCTAAGTTTGTGACCTGGAAATTGAGTGAGTACATACAAAATTACAAGCGATTTGGACTAACAGTCCTTGAGATAACAAGTTCACAAGGACTCTTAAGAATTCAAAATGGCCACCATTTTTGTGAAACCAGAGAAACGCCGATTATTTCGCAGTCAAGTAGTTTAGTAGAGTTGAGAGGGTGATATAAACCCATTTAGTTTGTGACCTGGAAAGTGAGTGAGTACATACAAAATTACAAGCGATTTGGACTAACAGTCCTTGAGATAACAAGTTCACAAGGACTCTTAAGAATTCAAAATGGCCGCCATTTTTGTGAAACCACAGAAACGCCGATTATTTCGCAGTCAAGTAGTTTAGTAGAGTTGAGAGGGTGATATAAACCCATTTAGTTTGGTTTATTCAGTGATTAGAAATAAAATAAGTATTATATTAAAAATTCAAATTTTACCATTGGTCTATGCCCAACTTGCCCCAGCCATGGCCCATCTTGCCCCGGAGATGGGGCAAGATGGGTTGTGCCAGTTTATTTGCATTTATGTCAAAATCAATGTAGATTACCACTTGCGTATGTTACGTAACAAAAACAAACAACAAAAAACTTTCATCAATATATTCATTCATTTTGTCTAGATAAGAATTGTATGAGCACAATAAACATTTGAAAAAAGTGGCCCAACTTGCCTCACTATTTTCTCAATTTCAGTGACATTTTCCTTGCAAACGTCGATACGGTTCAAGAGTTAAAAGGGTGAAAACCCGAACTGAAATGAGAGGTTCAAACAGCTGATATTGTTATGGGCAGACCCATGCAGAATCAGTCTGCACGAATTACATACTCGACCACAGTTATTAGCTCCCGCCGTCACCGTAGGTGAGACGGAGGGAGCTATGGATTCCGCCTCTGTTTTTTTTTTGCCTCTTCTTTTGCCTATAACTTTGTGAGAAAATAAGCTAGGATAACAATTTTTGGTATGTGGGTTACTTCCAGGTGGATAATGGACAGGTTAAAATATTTTCAATCTGAATTTAATATGCAAGGCCGCAGAGGAGAAAATGATGATGTTACGGCGTTGGGCCGTCCGTAAACAATTCGTTTCCGGAGCATATCTCTAAAAGTACTTGTCCGATTGTCTTCAAATTTTACACACAACACCCCTAGGGGGTCTAGTTGTGCCTTTTGGGGTATTTGAACTTTGGCCTACTTTTGGTTCAGAACTATGACCTATTTAGACGTTTTGACGCGCACTTCGTTCCCAGAGCAGATCTCGAAAAGTACTGGGCCGATGACAGTCATATTGCACATACATGTTCTCTAAGGTCCCTAGTTGTGCCTTTTCAGGTTTTTGGACCTTGACCTTGAAGTTGACCCAGCACTTTGACCTAATTTATAACATCTGTAAATCTGACTTAAATTTTTAGCGGAATATCATGAAAACTGCTAAAGATAACTACACCAAAACAAATTGGAAGGTTTCAGGAGAGGATGCATCTTGAAAAATTTCAGGTCGATAAAATTTAAAATGGCCGCCCATTGGCCATTATTCACCTCGACAGGCCGGATATTGCGGAATATCATGAAAACCGCTCAAGATAGCTACACCATTAATATCAAATAAATTGTAAGGTTTCAGGAGAGGATGCATCTTGAAAAAATTCAAGTTGATAAAATTCAAAATGGCCGCCTATCGGCCATTATTCATTTTCACATGGCTGATATTTAGTAAATCGTGCTAGATGGCTAGACCATTACCTGATTACTATAAAACAAAGTGTGATTTTTCGGGGGAGGATGCACCCTGAAAATTTTTAACTTATGAATTCAAAATGGCCGACAATCAGCATTATTTACCTCGATAGGCCTGATATCAGGTAAACTGTGCTAGTTAGCTAGACCATTACTATAAAACAAAATGTGACGTTTCGGGAGAGGATGCCTTTTAAAAACTTTCGACTCAATCGAATTCAAAATTGCCACCTATCGGCCACTATTTACTTTCACATTGCTGATATTTGGTAAACCGTGTTAGATAGCTGGACCATTACTATAAAACAAAATGTGAGATTACAGGAGAGGATGCATCTTGAAAAAAATTGACTCGATCAAATTCAAAATGGCCGCCTGTCGGCCATTATTCACTTTCACATAGCCGTTATTTGGTAACCGTACTAGATGGCTAGACCATTACTATAAAACAAAATGTGAGATTTCAGGAGAGGATGCATCTTGGAGAATTTCGACTTGATCAAATTCAAAATGCCCGCCTTTAGGCCATTATTCACTTTCACATGGCCGATATTTGGTAAACCGTGCTAGATAGCTAGACGATTACTATAGAATGAAATGTGAGATTTCAGCTGAGGATGGATCTTGAAAAATTCTGACTCGATCAAATTCAAAATGGCCCCCTATCGGCCATTATTTATTTTCACATGCCCAATATTTTGCAAACTGTGGTAGATGCTAGTCCATTACTATTAAACAAAATTTGAGGTTTCGGGGGAGGATGCACCCTAATTTTTAGCTCCCGCCGTCACCGTAGGTGAGCGAAGGGAGCTATGGATTCTACCTCCGTTTTTTTTTGGCCTCTTCTTTTGCCTATAACTTTGTGAGAAAATAAGCTAGGATAACAATTTTTGGTATGTGGGTTACTTCCAGGTGGCTAATGGACAGGTTAAAATATTTTTAATCTGAATTCAATACGCAAGGTTGCAGAGGAGAAAATGATGATGTGACTGCGTTGGGCCGTCCGTAAACAATTCGTTTCCGGAGCATATCTCTGAAAGTACTTGTTCGATTGTCTTCAAATTTTACACACACCACCCCTAGGGGGTCTAGTTGTGCCTTTTGGGGTATTTGAACTTTGACCTACTTCTGGTTCAGAACTATGACCTATTTAGACGTTTTGACGCGCACTTTGTTTCCGGAGCAGATCTCGAAAAGTACTGGGCCGATGACAGTCATATTGCACATACATGTTCTCTAAGGTCCCTAGTTGTGCCTTTTCAGGTTTTTGGACCTTGACCTTGAAGTTGACCCAGCACTTTGACCTAATTTATAACATCTGTAAATCCGACTTAAATATTTAGCGGAATATCATGAAAACTGCTAAAGATAACTACACCATTACTATAAAACAAATTGGAAGGTTTCAGGAGAGGATGCATCTTGAAAAAAAAATTCAGGTCGATAAAATTTAAAATGGCCGCCCATTGGCCATTATTCACCTCGACAGGCCGGATATTGCGGAATATCATGAAAACCGCTCAAGATAGCTACACCATTAATATCAAATAAATTGTAAGGTTTCAGGAGAGGATGCATCTTGAAAAAATTCAAGTTGATAAAATTCACTAGGGCCGCCTATCGGCCATTATTCACCTCGACAGGCCTGATATTGTGGAATATCATGAGAACCGCTCAAGCTATCTACACCATTAGTACTTTAAAACAAATTATAATGTTTCAGGAGAGGATGCATTTTGAAAAAATTCAACTTGTCCAAGTTCAAAATGGCCGCTAATCGGCCATCATTCACTTTCACATGGCCGTTATTTGGTAAACCGTGCTAGATGGCTAGACCATTACTATAAAACAAAATGTGTGATTTCAGGAGAGGATGCATCTTGAAAAAATTCGACTTGATAAAATTCAAAATGGCCACTTATCGGACATTATTCACTTTCACATGGCCGATATTTGGTCAACCTTGCTAGATGGCTAGACCATTACTATAAAACCAAATGTGAGATTTCAGATGAGGATGCATCTTGAAAAAATTTAACTTGATCAAATTCAAAATGGCCGCCTTTTCGGCCATTATTCATTTTCACATGGCTGATATTTAGTATTTAAATCGTGCTAGATGGCTAGACCATTACCTGATTACTATAAAACAAAGTGTGATTTTTCGGGGGAGGATGCACCCTGAAAATTTTTAACTTATGAATTCAAAATGGCCGACAATCAGCATTATTTACCTCGATAGGCCTGATATCAGGTAAACCGTGCTAGTTAGCTAGACCATTACTATAAAACAAAATGTGACGTTTCGAGAGAGGATGCCTTTTAAAAACTTTCGACTCAATCGAATTCAAAATGGCCACCTATCGGCCACTATTTACTTTCACATTGCTGATATTTGGTAAACCGTGTTAGATAGCTGGACCATTACTATAAAACAAAATGTGAGATTACAGGAGAGGATGCATCTTGAAAAAAATTGACTCGATTAAATTCAAAATGGCCGCCTGTCGGCCATTATTCACTTTCACATAGCCGTTATTTGGTAACCGTACTAGATGGCTAGACCATTACTATAAAACAAAATGTGAGATTTCAGGAGAGGATGCATCTTGGAGAATTTCGACTTGATCAAATTCAAAATGCCCGCCTTTAGGCCATTATTCACTTTCACATGGCCAATATTTGGTAAACCGTGCTAGATAGCTAGACGATTACTATAGAATGAAATGTGAGATTTCAGCTGAGGATGGATCTTGAAAAATTCTGACTCGATCAAATTCAAAATGGCCCCCTATCGGCCATTATTTATTTTCACATGCCCAATATTTTGCAAACTGTGTTAGATGCTAGTCCATTACTATTAAACAAAATTTGAGGTTTCGGGGGAGGATGCACCCTAATTTTTAGCTCCCGCCGTCACCGTAGGTGAGCGAAGGGAGCTATGGATTCTACCTCCGTTTTTTTTTGGCCTCTTCTTTTGCCTATAACTTTGTGAGAAAATAAGCTAGGATAACAATTTTTGGTATGTGGGTTACTTCCAGGTGGCTAATGGACAGGTTAAAATATTTTCAATCTGAATTTAATATGCAAGGCCGCAGAGGAGAAAATGATGATGTTACGGCGTTGGGCCGTCCGTAAACAATTCGTTTCCGGAGCATATCTCTAAAAGTACTTGTCCGATTGTCTTCAAATTTTACACACAACACCCCTAGGGGGTCTAGTTGTGCCTTTTGGGGTATTTGAACTTTGGCCTACTTTTGGTTCAGAACTATGACCTATTTAGACGTTTTGACGCGCACTTCGTTCCCAGAGCAGATCTCGAAAAGTACTGGGCCGATGACAGTCATATTGCACATACATGTTCTCTAAGGTCCCTAGTTGTGCCTTTTCAGGTTTTTGGACCTTGACCTTGAAGTTGACCCAGCACTTTGACCTAATTTATAACATCTGTAAATCTGACTTAAATTTTTAGCGGAATATCATGAAAACTGCTAAAGATAACTACACCAAAACAAATTGGAAGGTTTCAGGAGAGGATGCATCTTGAAAAATTTCAGGTCGATAAAATTTAAAATGGCCGCCCATTGGCCATTATTCACCTCGACAGGCCGGATATTGCGGAATATCATGAAAACCGCTCAAGATAGCTACACCATTAATATCAAATAAATTGTAAGGTTTCAGGAGAGGATGCATCTTGAAAAAATTCAAGTTGATAAAATTCAAAATGGCCGCCTATCGGCCATTATTCATTTTCACATGGCTGATATTTAGTAAATCGTGCTAGATGGCTAGACCATTACCTGATTACTATAAAACAAAGTGTGATTTTTCGGGGGAGGATGCACCCTGAAAATTTTTAACTTATGAATTCAAAATGGCCGACAATCAGCATTATTTACCTCGTTAGGCCTGATATCAGGTAAACTGTGCTAGTTAGCTAGACCATTACTATAAAACAAAATGTGACGTTTCGGGAGAGGATGCCTTTTAAAAACTTTCGACTCAATCGAATTCAAAATGGCCACCTATCGGCCACTATTTACTTTCACATTGCTGATATTTGGTAAACCGTGTTAGATAGCTGGACCATTACTATAAAACAAAATGTGAGATTACAGGAGAGGATGCATCTTGAAAAAAATTGACTCGATCAAATTCAAAATGGCCGCCTGTCGGCCATTATTCACTTTCACATAGCCGTTATTTGGTAACCGTACTAGATGGCTAGACCATTACTATAAAACAAAATGTGAGATTTCAGGAGAGGATGCATCTTGGAGAATTTCGACTTGATCAAATTCAAAATGCCCGCCTTTAGGCCATTATTCACTTTCACATGGCCGATATTTGGTAAACCGTGCTAGATAGCTAGACGATTACTATAGAATGAAATGTGAGATTTCAGCTGAGGATGGATCTTGAAAAATTCTGACTCGATCAAATTCAAAATGGCCCCCTATCGGCCATTATTTATTTTCACATGCCCAATATTTTGCAAACTGTGGTAGATGCTAGTCCATTACTATTAAACAAAATTTGAGGTTTCGGGGGAGGATGCACCCTAATTTTTAGCTCCCGCCGTCACCGTAGGTGAGCGAAGGGAGCTATGGATTCTACCTCCGTTTTTTTTTGGCCTCTTCTTTTGCCTATAACTTTGTGAGAAAATAAGCTAGGATAACAATTTTTGGTATGTGGGTTACTTCCAGGTGGCTAATGGACAGGTTAAAATATTTTCAATCTGAATTTAATATGCAAGGCCGCAGAGGAGAAAATGATGATGTTACGGCGTTGGGCCGTCCGTAAACAATTCGTTTCCGGAGCATATCTCTAAAAGTACTTGTCCGATTGTCTTCAAATTTTACACACAACACCCCTAGGGGGTCTAGTTGTGCCTTTTGGGGTATTTGAACTTTGGCCTACTTTTGGTTCAGAACTATGACCTATTTAGACGTTTTGACGCGCACTTCGTTCCCAGAGCAGATCTCGAAAAGTACTGGGCCGATGACAGTCATATTGCACATACATGTTCTCTAAGGTCCCTAGTTGTGCCTTTTCAGGTTTTTGGACCTTGACCTTGAAGTTGACCCAGCACTTTGACCTAATTTATAACATCTGTAAATCTGACTTAAATTTTTAGCGGAATATCATGAAAACTGCTAAAGATAACTACACCAAAACAAATTGGAAGGTTTCAGGAGAGGATGCATCTTGAAAAATTTCAGGTCGATAAAATTTAAAATGGCCGCCCATTGGCCATTATTCACCTCGACAGGCCGGATATTGCGGAATATCATGAAAACCGCTCAAGATAGCTACACCATTAATATCAAATAAATTGTAAGGTTTCAGGAGAGGATGCATCTTGAAAAAATTCAAGTTGATAAAATTCAAAATGGCCGCCTATCGGCCATTATTCATTTTCACATGGCTGATATTTAGTAAATCGTGCTAGATGGCTAGACCATTACCTGATTACTATAAAACAAAGTGTGATTTTTCGGGGGAGGATGCACCCTGAAAATTTTTAACTTATGAATTCAAAATGGCCGACAATCAGCATTATTTACCTCGTTAGGCCTGATATCAGGTAAACTGTGCTAGTTAGCTAGACCATTACTATAAAACAAAATGTGACGTTTCGGGAGAGGATGCCTTTTAAAAACTTTCGACTCAATCGAATTCAAAATGGCCACCTATCGGCCACTATTTACTTTCACATTGCTGATATTTGGTAAACCGTGTTAGATAGCTGGACCATTACTATAAAACAAAATGTGAGATTACAGGAGAGGATGCATCTTGAAAAAAATTGACTCGATCAAATTCAAAATGGCCGCCTGTCGGCCATTATTCACTTTCACATAGCCGTTATTTGGTAACCGTACTAGATGGCTAGACCATTACTATAAAACAAAATGTGAGATTTCAGGAGAGGATGCATCTTGGAGAATTTCGACTTGATCAAATTCAAAATGCCCGCCTTTAGGCCATTATTCACTTTCACATGGCCGATATTTGGTAAACCGTGCTAGATAGCTAGACGATTACTATAGAATGAAATGTGAGATTTCAGCTGAGGATGGATCTTGAAAAATTCTGACTCGATCAAATTCAAAATGGCCCCCTATCGGCCATTATTTATTTTCACATGCCCAATATTTTGCAAACTGTGGTAGATGCTAGTCCATTACTATTAAACAAAATTTGAGGTTTCGGGGGAGGATGCACCCTAATTTTTAGCTCCCGCCGTCACCGTAGGTGAGCGAAGGGAGCTATGGATTCTACCTCCGTTTTTTTTTGGCCTCTTCTTTTGCCTATAACTTTGTGAGAAAATAAGCTAGGATAACAATTTTTGGTATGTGGGTTACTTCCAGGTGGCTAATGGACAGGTTAAAATATTTTTAATCTGAATTCAATACGCAAGGTTGCAGAGGAGAAAATGATGATGTGACTGCGTTGGGCCGTCCGTAAACAATTCGTTTCCGGAGCATATCTCTGAAAGTACTTGTTCGATTGTCTTCAAATTTTACACACACCACCCCTAGGGGGTCTAGTTGTGCCTTTTGGGGTATTTGAACTTTGACCTACTTCTGGTTCAGAACTATGACCTATTTAGACGTTTTGACGCGCACTTTGTTTCCGGAGCAGATCTCGAAAAGTACTGGGCCGATGACAGTCATATTGCACATACATGTTCTCTAAGGTCCCTAGTTGTGCCTTTTCAGGTTTTTGGACCTTGACCTTGAAGTTGACCCAGCACTTTGACCTAATTTATAACATCTGTAAATCCGACTTAAATATTTAGCGGAATATCATGAAAACTGCTAAAGATAACTACACCATTACTATAAAACAAATTGGAAGGTTTCAGGAGAGGATGCATCTTGAAAAAAAATTTCAGGTCGATAAAATTTAAAATGGCCGCCCATTGGCCATTATTCACCTCGACAGGCCGGATATTGCGGAATATCATGAAAACCGCTCAAGATAGCTACACCATTAATATCAAATAAATTGTAAGGTTTCAGGAGAGGATGCATCTTGAAAAAATTCAAGTTGATAAAATTCACTAGGGCCGCCTATCGGCCATTATTCACCTCGACAGGCCTGATATTGTGGAATATCATGAGAACCGCTCAAGCTATCTACACCATTAGTACTTTAAAACAAATTATAATGTTTCAGGAGAGGATGCATTTTGAAAAAATTCAACTTGTCCAAGTTCAAAATGGCCGCTAATCGGCCATCATTCACTTTCACATGGCCGTTATTTGGTAAACCGTGCTAGATGGCTAGACCATTACTATAAAACAAAATGTGTGATTTCAGGAGAGGATGCATCTTGAAAAAATTCGACTTGATAAAATTCAAAATGGCCACTTATCGGACATTATTCACTTTCACATGGCCGATATTTGGTCAACCTTGCTAGATGGCTAGACCATTACTATAAAACCAAATGTGAGATTTCAGATGAGGATGCATCTTGAAAAAATTTAACTTGATCAAATTCAAAATGGCCGCCTTTTCGGCCATTATTCATTTTCACATGGCTGATATTTAGTATTTAAATCGTGCTAGATGGCTAGACCATTACCTGATTACTATAAAACAAAGTGTGATTTTTCGGGGGAGGATGCACCCTGAAAATTTTTAACTTATGAATTCAAAATGGCCGACAATCAGCATTATTTACCTCGATAGGCCTGATATCAGGTAAACCGTGCTAGTTAGCTAGACCATTACTATAAAACAAAATGTGACGTTTCGAGAGAGGATGCCTTTTAAAAACTTTCGACTCAATCGAATTCAAAATGGCCACCTATCGGCCACTATTTACTTTCACATTGCTGATATTTGGTAAACCGTGTTAGATAGCTGGACCATTACTATAAAACAAAATGTGAGATTACAGGAGAGGATGCATCTTGAAAAAAATTGACTCGATCAAATTCAAAATGGCCGCCTGTCGGCCATTATTCACTTTCACATAGCCGTTATTTGGTAACCGTACTAGATGGCTAGACCATTACTATAAAACAAAATGTGAGATTTCAGGAGAGGATGCATCTTGGAGAATTTCGACTTGATCAAATTCAAAATGCCCGCCTTTAGGCCATTATTCACTTTCACATGGCCAATATTTGGTAAACCGTGCTAGATAGCTAGACGATTACTATAGAATGAAATGTGAGATTTCAGCTGAGGATGGATCTTGAAAAATTCTGACTCGATCAAATTCAAAATGGCCCCCTATCGGCCATTATTTATTTTCACATGCCCAATATTTTGCAAACTGTGTTAGATGCTAGTCCATTACTATTAAACAAAATTTGAGGTTTCGGGGGAGGATGCACCCTAATTTTTAGCTCCCGCCGTCACCGTAGGTGAGCGAAGGGAGCTATGGATTCTACCTCCGTTTTTTTTTGGCCTCTTCTTTTGCCTATAACTTTGTGAGAAAATAAGCTAGGATAACAATTTTTGGTATGTGGGTTACTTCCAGGTGGCTAATGAACAGGTTAAAATATTTTTAATCTGAATTCAATACGCAAGGTTGCAGAGGAGAAAATGATGATGTGACGGCGTTGGGCCGTTGGGCCGTCCGTAAACAATTCGTTTCCGGAGCATATCTCTGAAAGTACTTGTTCGATTGTCTTCAAATTTTACACACACCACCCCTAGGGGGTCTAGTTGTGCCTTTTGGGGTATTTGAACTTTGACCTACTTCTGGTTCAGAACTATGACCTATTTAGACGTTTTGACGCGCACTTTGTTTCCGGAGCAGATCTGGAAAAGTACTGGGCCGATGACAGTCATATTGCACATACATGTTCTCTAAGGTTCCTAGTTGTGCCTTTTCAGGTTTTTGGACCTTGACCTGGAAGTTGACCCAGCACTTTGACCTAATTTATAACATCGGTAAATCCGACTGAAAGAGTTTGGGGAATATCATGAAAACCGCTCAAGATAGCTACACCATTACTATAGAACAAATTGTGAGGTTCCAGGAGAGGATGCATCTTGAAAAATTTCAAGTTGATAAAATCAAAAATGGCCGTCTATCGGCCATTATTCACCTCGACAGGCCTGATATTGCGGAATATCATGAACACCGCTCAAGATAGCTACACCATTAATAACAAATAAATTGTAAGGTTTCAGGAGAGGATGCATCTTGAAAAATTTCAAGTTGATAAAATTCAAAATGGCCGCCTATCGGCCATTATTCACCTCGACGGGCCTGCTATTGTGGAATATCATGAAAACTGCTCAAGATATCTACACCATTACTATAAAACAAATTGTAAGGTTTCAGGAGAGGATGCATTTTGAAAAAAATCTTTTTGTCCAAGTTCAAAATGGCCGCCAATCGGCCATTATTCACTTTCACATGGCCGTTATTTGGTGAACCGTGCTAGATGGCTAGACCATTACTATAAAACAAAATGTGTGACTTCAGGAGAGGATGCATCTTGAAAAAATTTGACTCGATAAAATTCAAAATGGCCGCTTATCGGCCATTATTCACTTTCACATGGCAGATATTTGGTCAACCGTGCTAGATGGCTGGACCATTACTATAAATCGAAATGTGAGATTTCAGATGAGGATGCATCTTGAAAAAGTTTGACTTGATCAAATTTAAAATGGCCGCCTTTTCGGCCATTATTCATTTTCACATGGCTGATATTTGGTAAACCGTGCTAGATGGCTAGACCATTACCTGATTACTATAAAACAAAGTGTGAGTTTTCGGGGGAAGATGCACCCTGAAAATTTTTAACTTACGAATTCAAAATGGCCGACAATCAGCATTATTTACCTCGATAGGCCTGATATCAGGTAAACCGTGCTAGATAGCTAGACCATTACTATAAAACAAAATGTGACGTTTCGAGAGAGGATGCCTTTCAAAAACTTTCGACTCAATCGAATTCAAAATGGCCGCCTATCGCCACTATTTACTTTCACATTGCTGATATTTGGTAAACTGTGTTAGATAGCTGGACTATTACTATAAAACAAAATGTGAGATTACAAGAGAGGATGCATCTTGAAAAAAAATGACTAGATCGAATTCAAAATGGCCGCCTATCGGCCATTATTCACTTTCACATAGCCGTTTTTTGGTAAACCGTGCTAGATGGCTAGACCATTACTATAGAATGAAATGTGAGATTTCAGCTGAGGATGCATCTTGGAAAATTTCGACTTGATCAAATTCAAAATGGCCGCCTTTAGGCCATTATTCACTTCCACATGGCCGATATTTGGTAAACCGTGCTAGATAGCTAGACGATTACTATAGAATGAAATGTGAGATTTCAGCTGAGGATGCATCTTGAAAAATTCTGACTCGATCAAATTCAAAATGGCCCCCTATCGGCCATTATTTACTTTCACATGCACAATATTTTGCAAACTGTGTTAGATGTTAGTCCATTACTATAAAACAAAATTTGAGGTTTCGGGGGAGGATGCACCCTAAGTTTTTGACTAATTTATATCGAACTCAAAATGACCGTAAATCAGCTATTAGTTACCTCGATTGGCCTGATATCGGGTAAACCGTGCCAGATAGGTAGACCATTACTGGGATACTGATTAGGATCATTAATTTCAATGGAGGTTTGCAATCTCTGACAGACTGTCTAGTTCTTATTTTACTCTTAGACTGGGCTTCTTAGACCTAGTTGTCTTGCGTCTTGTTGACCTAGCTTAGGACAACATTAAAAACCCTACACAAAATTGCTTAAATCAAATTCTAATTCGTCGCGGGAGCTCCTGGACTTATGTAGTCTTGTTTAACTAGTTTATATCAAATTCAAAATGACCGTAAATCAGCTATTAGTTACCTCAATTGGCCTGATATTGGGTAAACTGTGCCAGATAGGTAGACCATTACTGGGATACTGATTAGGATCATTAATTTCAATGGAGGTTTGCAATCTCTGACAGACTGTCTAGTTCTTATCTTACTCTTAGACTGAGCTTCTTAGACCTAGTTGTCTTGCGTCTTGATTTTTGACCTAGCCTAGGACTACATTAATAACCCTACGCAAAATTGCTTAAATCAAATTCTAATTTTGAGCGGGAGCTCCTGGACTTACGTAGTCTTGTTTTTGTGGAACCTTGTGATTTTTTGTAGTCAATAACAGCAGACTTCCCAGAAAAAAAACATGTATGCCCTAATTTTGTTGACAACAACGTTTGACTACGATATATGAGCAACAATCAGAGTACTTTAAATGTATTCAAACGATCTTCATGAAGCACTGCAGAGTGCCTACAGGCCTGGACTCAGCACAGAGACTGCTATGCTAAAAATAAAAAATGACGTTGATGTTGCATTCGATTAGGGAGTTGGAGTAGGCCTAGGTCCTACTTCTGGTTTTGTTAGACCGAGTGCTGCATTCGATACGATTGACCATAAGATTATGCTCTCAAGATTGAAATACTCTTGTGGTATTACTGTTAATGCCTTAAAATGGTTCAAATCATACATGGAAAATAGGACCCAAACTGAGCTAAACTGTACTGGTGAAGGGCTCAAAATCAAAACCAGTAAATCTGACCACCGGTGTGCCTTAAGGATCTGTCCTGGGGCCACTATTGTTCTCCACATACATGCTTCCACTTTATCAAATTATGAGAAAACATGGTATACCATTTCATGGACATGCTGATGATACACCATTATACATACGTTGCAGACCTGATGATGGAGCAAGTTTGGCTGATGCCATTTGCAGACTGGAAATGTGTATTCAGTTAACAGAATGTGAATGACAGAGCTACAAGCTAAAACGTAATAATGGAAAAACTTATTTTATGGTGATTGTAGATCTGCATAATATCGGCAGCTGATAGCTTCGCTGGAAATTGCCATAAAAGTGGCAAAACAAACATTCTTCCCACAATATCGGTGAAAAATCTGAGTGTCACACTCGATACAAACATGGACCATGCACCGACATGTCAATCAGATTGTGCGAACAGCGTATTTTTACCTGAGGTCAATAAGTAGGATTAGATGATTCATAAATTATGACACATGCGCTTATGTTGTGCAAGCATTAGTATTATCCATATTTGACTATGTAAATGCTGTTTTAATTGGATTGCCTGAAAATACACATCTTCACTCTGCCATGTGATTTGCGGCACACAATCCCATGGCCTCACGTTATACTGTCATCTGCCCAGATACAAATATCTTCGGACTAATCTCATTGGTAAGCAACCTAAACAAATCGTCTGACCCCGGGTGTGATCGTATCAGAAATCTGTGCCGCGCATTGTGATTGGTCACCGCTGACGTCATTCACAGGCACTAATAAATATTCATGTTAAGATAACCCCTCTCTAATGTACAGTTCCCGTACACACTAGTTGTCCAGGCTTGAGCTACGCTCGGCGTGAATTGAGACTGGACTGGTGCAGATGGAAAATACACTACCCAAGCTTCAGCTTGTCCAAAATAGTGCTGCGAGAATGATAACAAAAACTCGCCGGAAGGATCATGTGACACCGATATTAAAACAACTTCATTGGTTGCCAGTACATCTGCGCATTGTACATAAGGCTTTATGTTTGGTATACAAAGCTATGACTTTTGCCACAGTGCTCCCATTTATATCAAAGATATGCTAGCGTTATACAGGCCTGCTGGTAAAGATCCAGCAGTAAAGGTCTGCAACTCACTATCCTAAGGTCATACAGATGCGCTGAAGATCGTGCTTTCTCCATTGCCGATGGAACAAGCTGTCACGGTCTCCCACACAATGGAACAAGCTGTCACCAGCTGTTCAAGAAAGCAAGACATTCCTGACTTGCAAGAAGCTCATAAAGACAATGTTATTCAAACATCACTACAGACAGTAAATTGTTTTGAATTAAGTATATGAGATGTAAATTTTTGTGTGTAATAATAAATAATGTGATTTATGTGAAGCGCATAGAAATGAAAATATGTTGCGCTATATAAGGACACCAATAATAATGATAATAATAATAATAATACTTTAGCATGGTCTGTAGCATGGAACCCTAATGTCACGTGTGTGCCGCTATGTCATAAATGCGAGCTTACAGTGGACACTCTGATCAGAACATGCATGCTTGCCTGTCACAATCAGTAAGGCCTGCCACCGACACGGTGGAGGTAGACCTACGTCACTTCAACAGAGCATGCCACGGGACCGGCGCGCCGAACGCAAAAGTCGCCTTCTTGCGCTGGCAAAACAGTAAACAAACTTTAGTATTCAGTTTTAAATAAATGTAATTTCAAATGACATTCCAAAAGACCAGAATTTCAGCAGTCATTTACCTTTACCGAACATTGATCATTTCACATCCTGCATGTTTTTCAGAATAATCATCATTCAATTCAATATTGGTGAATTTTTTATAATTCCAGTTTAAATATTTTCGTACTTAATATCGCCTCCGACTTTTACGATACATTGCAACCGAATTTTACGTTAATACATAGGTCTGTTTCCTTTCACTGGACGTTCGGTGATATGATGCAGACACGTGCGTTTTTATATTTACTGTTTTGCCAACGCAAGGGTGCGACTTTTGCGTTCGGCGTTCCGGTCCTTAGGCCGGTCATGTCCCACACGTGACATTTCGCGGAACAACTAGTTCCACCGCATATCGCAACATGTAATCATGTCTTTTTGCGACACATCGCAGAATCATTTCAAATCCTGTAGTATGGCACGAGCCCGAACCAGGTACGTCATAGCGTTACCGCATAATGCAACTCACGACTAGCTTATCACATGGTGAGACGCCAGCTGTGATCGCTCACAATAAAGGCCCACACGGCCTGAGCAAGATCATACAGCATTTTACTCCTCGAGCTAACGGGGATTTGGGTATAATTTGCATTTGAATTGACGCTACGATACACAAAATCGACCCCACGTTGAGGTCACCACAAGCATAGTTTTGTAGATATAGGTTGTCACTTAGCCCGGGGGTAATGTGGCGACCTAACTAGCAGATCATCATGCCGAGTTCAAGCCGGACGGAATCGCTGATCGACGGATCAGCACTTCCGCCGGCGACTCACACCATGTGCGGCACGGCCGCGTTCGCCCATTCTAGTACTGGCCTTCTCGAGAGTCAGACGTGTAAGCACGTCACACGCACTCAGCCGCATGGCTGGATAGCCGCCCCCTGTCGTACTGATGTTCATTCAACAACTTCCTTTCTAGGAAAACGTTGTGTTTATTTTTCCTCGTCTTTGTAGAACACATATAATATACAGATACCGTTAAATAGTCAGTTTACTCTACCCAACGTGGCAGAGAAACATAAACCAGCTTGGTTCCAACTAAAGCGCGCACCATCGTGCCTTTGACAGCACTCTGGCTCGCCTCAACCCCGCATTTAGGTCCGCTTTATCCCGCTCTCCTGTGCCCACCGACGTCTGTCCCTTATATCAACTTTACATCAACATAATCACAACATTGATTCAACATATACTTAGGCCTCATCATAATCGGAACATGGATTTAACATACATTTACCGGTCCGTAGGCCTCCCTCTGCCCAGCCCACGCCAGTCCGTCTGAGTGGACGGCCTAACTTGATGATCCCACCGACCTCTGGCGGCATCTGCCGGGACCTCCTGTGTTACAAACTGGATTACAGCCTGGATTGCAAATGAGTAATTTATTGTAACTCATTGTAACATGCCAGCCCGCAACGCGATCCAGCCGCGCGCGGCTTGTCCTGTTTGATGGTGTCCCGGTCAGAATTCTTGAAATGCAATAAATCACTGAGATATGCTCTAGTATAATGCCTGTCATGTTTTGTGTATCTTTTCAGGTGACCAATGGCTAGCCATATTACCATTCCTATTTGTTGTGTCATTCCTACTCTATGCTGTGATGAAAACAATTATTCCTTCTGGGACTAAGAAACCAAGTAAAATAAACATGACTGTAAAAAAAGACAACTCGAAAGTTGTTGATCTACTTGAGATAGAAGATTTGGCCCAAGAAAAAGTATGTTACTGCCGATGCTGGAAATCAAAGAAGGTAATATGATCTATAAAATGACATTAATAACAAGCATTTAAAACTTGAGAAAAATATTACAATAAAAAACCAACATTCTTAAAGAAGTGATTTGCTCACCCCTGTGGCATATACAATTAATTCAAAATATTTTTTATATTTTAGTTCCCGATCTGTGATGGCTCACACAACGACCATAACGAAACGACTGGAGATAACATTGGGCCCTTGGTACTGAAAAAAAAGGCTAAGAAATAGTATAATTCAAATTTATGACTGCATGGTAAATATATTTTTGTGCTGCAATTTCAATCTGAACATATCAATATATAACAGCAGTGGTGGATCCAGAGTGGGAAGCAGTCCCCCCCCCCCTCCAAATAAAAAAAAATCCCCGACCTAATATGTTCCGACATATGCACTAGAATTGAGAAACTGGGTGCCTCTCATCAGCCAAATCCTGCATCCGCCACCGCACAGTCACATTATATTAAATTCAGTTATTAATTCATTCAAACATGAGAGCATAATTATAATATAAACAGGTCATTCATAGCATGAGTGTTATCTGTAAGTAATTAGTCGCGAAATTAAATGGGACACGAATATCATGGGGTTTACAGTACTTTTTAATATATATACTAAATCACATGTGTCAACCTTTCTGTTTTGTAGATTCTTCTGAGACTATTGGCCATTATATTATTAGTCTTGTGACAATACTGACGACAGAGAATAGCCCGTCCATTGAAGACTTCTGAAAAAAACGTTATTCATTTTGAAATGTCAAAATAGATAATATTATTTTGATCTGAAACATAATTATACACATAATAATACAATTTACTGTAATATGTTCTCAACTTGTAGCATATTTTCCCATTACTGAAGTGTACTGAGGAAAATATGACTTATTAAGTTATAATGGAATTGAAGTATGAATACAATACTACCATTGTATATCATTAACATGCGTTATTTTGTTCTTAGTAAGTTGGTTTTATGACTAAAGTTTCTTTAGTTTAAACTTGTTAGATGTTTAAATTTGGTTGATTGATATGCGCGTATATTGAAATGTAGCTACTCTCTATTTTAAAAAGGTGTAGCTTTATACTTCCCATTTATGGATGTACAGTATTAGCGAAAGTGTTACATGTGCAAATCATGCATTACGTTGATTAATACTGTAACCAGGAATTATTCATACATGAATAATCTCTGCTAAAACTATGGAAGCGAAGTTGCTCTACAAAATATTTGTTGATTTGTAAAAATATTTGTACACAGATGCAGATACTATGATATATTACATAATGTATTTGTATGTATAACAAACCTTAGACAGGTTTATATTTTTTCTAAATAAAACGACATAAATATTATTGTCAAAGAGTTTTGTGATATACCCCCTTAAAATTTAGCAATAAATCTTGCTAGAAAATGACATTTCTTGTTGTGTAGCCACTGTCATGCCATCAATGTACTAATTATAGGGATGTGATATAGACCATATTGGTGGTGAATATTACATTATGTGCCAACTTCATACTTGATCATACCCTGATGACATCGCAAGGCTCTGACAAACTGACCGCCATGTTTTAGCGGGCATGGCTCTACGGTGATCACCAGAGCGCGCTAGCTGACTAGGGCCAACACCGTTACCGTCTTATCGGTAGGCGGAGTCACTGTCTTTTTTACACGGGCAGCTGTGGAAAAATGATCTGATTTGCAAATGAACTTTTTTACAACCCTAACAGAGAATATTATTGGAGGTAATGTGTCCTTAACAAAAAATTGGAGAATGCATTTCAGCAATTTTTCATAGGTGTTGCTGCTAAACAAACGATCTGAAACAATCATGTTGGTGGTTGTGGTCCATCCCATCGGATTCAAACAATTATAGATTTTCAGATTTTTTTCTCAAAAATCCCATTTTAAAAAATAACAAGGGGCTGTTGATTCATCACAGAACATGAGAGATGATTGTACTATTACCCCCACAGCCCACAACCCATTTTGGAAACTAAACGAAGCCCACTCTGACACGTAGCTGCCGCGGCGGCTGTATCCAATGCACGCGCTGGGCAGAAAAAACATAAGTAGGGCGTCTTAAGTCAATATATGAGACGAAGTGTGCACTACTGGATAAAATTGTGAATTTTTGGATACAACTAGCTAAGATCTTACTACAAGAATTTTGATTGAAGCAAGTCCAGTTTTTAGCCGCCATCTTGGTTTTCAAAATGACAGCTGTTTGGGACCTATCGGGCGGGGGCCCTAGGGTAGTGGTTAGCCCCGCTGCCTTACACGCCAGAGTTCGGGGTTCGGTTTCCGGGTCTCGGCGGTTTCAAAGAAACAAAAATGTTTCTTCCTCAGCCACGTGTGAAACTCAGTATTGCAGGAGCCTCCGTGACCGAGAGGTAGCGTGCTCGGCCTCAGACCACCAGGGCTCGAATTTCGAATCCTGTGTCTGGAGGACAGTGTCATTACAATCATCTCACCATCCTCAGGAGGTTCTCCTGGCCCAGTTGAGCCTATATGTGCCCAAAGGTGGCCTAAAGCCATATTTATTTCATTTCATTTTGTACCTATATTCTCCAATATTTCAAGACGAAAGACAATTAGAGAGCTCATAACAAGCTGATTTGCTCATAAAAGAACCCTAGATGTATCTAGATTAAAAGCTCCAGAAAATCTCTAAACATTAAAAGCTCTAGAAAATCCTCCTCAAGCACTCCCGAGATATTCAAGATGGCGCCCAAGATGGCTGCCGATATCGAGCCAAATTTAATGATCAGCTAAATATAATGAATCTGTGGGAACCTGCGTCTCACTGTTCGGGCGTCTCCGACCTTTGACGAGAGGCGGTGGCCCGCCTCACTTAAGAATCGCGCCGCATCAGAAGATGCGCGTCACCTACTCCCAGGCCGTAGATTCCAGCGGACATCTTGCTAGACTCAAGCGCCTAGCCGCTGGCTAGGTTGTCGCATTCTGCGTGGAAATGTGTGCACTAACGTTACTACAATGTCTAGGACTAAATAAATGAGAATGAACTGGAACGCGATTTAACCAGTGAAGTGAAGTGAGATGGGACTTGTTCCACTAATCCCCTATTAGTGACTAGCCCTAAACTTGCAACTCCAATATGGCAGCGGGGTGGGGGCAGGCAGGGAGTGTACTGGGCAAGCGTTGGAGCCATGACTGCGCGTGGAGGGGTGATTAGAGGAAGTGTAAGGTGTCTCAACATGTATAAATGACTGCCGATGTTTTTTATAAACAGGATGCATGTTTCCAGGAGATCATTAGATTTCGCATGGTCATTAGATTTGCCTTGACACCTGCGTACGTATAGTCATATTTGATAAATTGCGTAAATTTTTTTTAGCTCAATTTTCTTGTGCAATACACCATTTCAAATAGTTTCGTGTCAGTAAATCTACATAAGACTACCCCAGCAATTTTGAAAAAATAGGTAATCCTTTTATCCCAAGAGGCTTTTCAGGTAACGCCTCTGTAATCTCTATTGGGACAATATTATTATTTATACCGGTAATCAATTAATTCGGTATTAATGGTGATGGATTGGTGTCAGTAATATAGCTAAGGTTGCTAGAGTAAAGTCATGCTTACTGGTCAAATAATTTGTAATCTTAGTTTTTCAAGATGGCCTCCAAGGTGCCTGCCAGTGTATGGTCAGATTTGAGAAATTGTGTAAATTCTCAATTTTATCTCAATTTTCTTCTTTTGTAATACACAATTTCAACTAATTTTATTATCTTGTGTGTAGCCTACATCTAAACTACTCCCAGACAGTGTTGAGCACTATTTAACACCTTACCAGGGTTGGGGTAAGTACATCGACTCAGTACTTAGGTACAAGTACATTAAAAATGTTCAAGTACAAGTACAGGGTTTTGCGAAATGTACTTGGGTACTACCCATGTACTTGGGTACAATTACCAAGTACCAAGTACAAACGTATAATATAGCCCGTGAAAATATACTCATAAATTAATTCTGAGTTGAATCACTTGTTTATTCATTGCATATTGTAGTATTGAATTATATTAATAGTCAATGTGAGCTCAATAAAGTGTTTATTCATTGCAATTTCATGCATTGAATGATATTAGCAATCAAAGTGAGATCAATATTTTTTTTATAATTAATTGCATATTGGTGCATTGAATGATATTCACAGTCAATTTGAACCTAATAAATACAGTAGAACCTGCTATGAGCCTTTTAATGCAGGTGGCTGCCCATAAGAGGTTAATTTGCATACAAAATGATGGGGAATGGTCAAGTGGCCTCCCATAGGAGGTTGGCTGCTCAATAGAGTGGCTGCTCATAGCGGGTTCTACTGTAGTTGTGTATTGAATGATATTAGCAGGCAATGTGAGCTAAATAATTTTTTTATCAATTGCATATTTGAGTATTAAATGCTATTATACAGTTAATTATTTCTGTGAATTGCATCCGATGAATATAAGTTTTTGAAACGTTGAATCCCTCAATTGGCATCTCACTGGTTGAAATACCTTGCCTGCGATACTAAAAATCTCTCAGGTACTCCAACGCCAGTTTTCTTAAATTGGGGAAAACATTTATATTTGCTTCCCAGTATTGAATAAGTTCACTACTATGGGCTATAGTGGGTTGAGTACAGCGGGCACTGTGTAATGGCCCAATTCTGGCTTATTGCTATGTAATCACAGACGATGTTGACACATAACTAAGACAACGTCGTGTTCGCTGAGTGCAGTACAGGGAGGTGTAAAAAGCGTTCCCCTGTTTTTAACAACCTAGACTACGATATGTCTGTTGACATTATGCATAATAACCAATGTGTTGCGACAAAAATGTTTATTTCCTTTCACTAGATATTAATGTCATAGTTATTAACGAGGAATACGATTGAACTTCATTAGTTAGAATTCCTAAGTTGCCAACAAAAACACCATGGGCAACCACATTTTCCACTGAATTGAACACATTGAATATAAATTAATTCAGCAGAATATAATATTATTTAACTTGAAAAAAATTTAACTATAGGGTATATACATTATCATAATGTCAATAATGTGTTTAGTGCTGAAATGGTTTGGTGTCGTAAATTCAAATGATAAGAAAAATTCAGGATATATATATTTTCAGAATTATTTCAAATTTATTTGATCTTGAGGGGTATTTATTGTGGTTTGACACTTGAATATAAAAGAAAGTGTTAATGAAGGCGTTATTAGCGCAGCTGTTAATTGCTCTCACATGCGCCCGGTCAATCTGACACGTCTAACCCTTCTAACTCTGAGGTGTCTGCAATTAAAATTTTATTTTCACTATGCGGCGTGTTTGTATTCATTTAAACGCAATAGGCGACACTCTATATTTCCCAAACCAATTAAAATATAATTGTAATGATTTCATTTTACAATATCAATTGAACAGTACTTTTCGAAACGTGAACATAGATGACCCTCCTAATTATAGGGTTGTATAAGAGGTGATCGCGCAAACAATGAAAGCCCCCCTCTTTCACAGCAGACACGAGACGTTAATCCAATGTCGATGCAATATTGAGCCATAATCTACAGCGCTGACCCAACAATAAACCAACACTGGATTAATATATTGTTTTTGCCGCGTCAGGCTTGTGTGTTTTAACAATTTTATCAGTACATCTATTTGGACGGCTCACCAGAAGTATGACTGAAAATTCAAAGGGACAATATACAGCTCACCGAAAACAAGGATGTGTGATAACGCTTTACATTGATACATCTAGATAAACTAAATTTGTTTTTGCATTCAATAATTAATTTATTTTTAAATTTATATATTGAAAAATATTGCACTGAATCACTGAAAAAGTAAATTATAATATATATATTTTTTTGAACAAAACGGGATGTACTTGCAATGTACTTCGTAAGTACAAGTACATTTTTGAAGCTCAAGTACTAAGTACAAGCAAGTACTCGAAAAAATGTACTTAAGTACACGCAAGTACAAGTACCGATGTACTTGGCCCCAACCCTGCACCTTACATGTTTTTATTTGGCGACATAAAACATCCAAAAAGGTGCTTCAATACATGTACTGGTATGTCAATGAGAATCAATTGCTGCTGAAAAGTAGTGTATTTAGATATAATGACAGTGTCTACAGGGCTATTTTGTGAGAAAGATACCACAGACGGGTCTTCATACCAGGACTACATCAGAAAGTTTGGCCAAAATATGGTATTCTACTCCCCGTTAGTTTTATGGTCTTGTGTGTAGCCTACATCTAAACTACTCTCAGACAATGTTGAGCAATATTTAACACCTTAACCTGAGTTTTATTTGGCGACATAAAACATCCAAAAAGGTGTTTCAATACATGTACTGGTATGTTAATGAGAATCAATTGCTGCTGAGAAGTAGTGTATTTAGATATAATGGCAATGTCTACAGGGCTATTTTGTGAAAAAGATCTTACAGACGGGTCTTCTTACCAGGACTAAATCAGAAAGTTTGGCCGAAATATGGTATTCTACCCCGTAATTTAAATATCAACTGGTCATCACTGGAGCGAAACTGGATTAGCTAACGCCGGCGTTAGCCTATCCAAGATGGATGCACCGAAAGTGGGTAAGTCAGTTTTCCGCTACTTTGAGGTATTTTATCACAATTTTCGGGCGAGCCATTCACCCACCGTATTTATATGAATGTAAGGGATGTTTAGGGAGCATCGTCGATTAAAATTATAGTCTATAGACTACACGCCTTCTGGCAATCCAATATGGATGCTGCACCACGTGTATGGAAGTTTCCAGAATCGCGGCGGAAAATTGTGTCATCTTAATTTATGTGAATATGAACCCAGACATCGTATGATGCGCGCTTCCTGCGCAGTCGTCGGTTTGGCGGACCACGTGTAGACCCGCTGGCCTCAGATCAGCTAACACTAGGGATCGCTATCGCCACCTAGTGGCGGCTAACTTAGGCTACCATTACACAGTATGACATATTTCTGCTTCCACTGCAATGAAACATCGAAAAAATGCAATGTATTTTGACCTATTGTCCTAACTTTTAATATAACAGACCAATTAAGGCCTTTTATTCATTCAATGTGGATGCAATTTTTAGTTAGTCGACTCGACAAACTTTTAAGCTGGTTTTCCACACAAACGTCTGTCGTTAACTTCCGTTACTATCTGTTCTGTCTGTGCAATGTCAGAAGGCAATATCTGCTCCCTGGTATACAAGGCATTTACTGCTTTTTAACTGGCGTCCCGTCTCTTCCTGCCATAGCGCTGCCAAAAGACCGTATTTGTTGACTTGTAAATTAAGTATATACTTCCTTTCCGCTGATGTCACTGACTCCTTTTGCCTTGCACTGACCCAATGTGGGTAAATGTTGTGCCATCATCTATGACACTCTTTCAACATTGAACCAACATTGTGTCAGGGTATTGAGTTGCCGGTGTTCCTTGCAAAAATGAGACCTTTAGCCAATGCTGTTTTACAGCTGATCACCATGGTCGTAGACGATGGGCCAGCAGTAAGCTAGCATTGGGTGAACGTTTATCTTGTTAAGGCCTATATACTGTTATGGCAATGCTGGGCTAATGTCGGCCCAGTGTTGTAAACGGTGGGCCACTATCAGGCTAACATTGTGTCAATGCCTCGAGTTTGCTGATCAGCTGTGATGGCAACCCAGCAGACACGAGGCATTGACCCAATGTTGGCACAGCATTAAAACAACATTGGGTCAATGCCTCGTGATTGCTGGGTAGGTGTTCATGAATGCCAGCAGTCTGTCGCGGGAGGGCTAGCCACTTTCTCCCACCCCTCTCTGCCTCACTTGACACAACCTTGTTATGTTACGCAATATTACAATTAGTCTTGGCTAAGGTATTTATCTCCAAAAATTGCAAATTTTGTATTATTAAAATTAGATTTTTGGACTCAGCAGTAAAAGGCATTGAACATTGATATAATTTATACACTACTGGTGTGAAAAATGACCGAATAATGTAATTTATTGCAATGCCCCATCATGTGGTAAGTTAACCCTTTCATTACGACCATCTGACATGAAAAGGGGACAAAGTATGATGAACTATACATTTTTATTTATTAAGTTTATTTTTCCTGTGTTTGTGTCCTATTTAGGGAAATAGGGGTGCTGTGTGTGAGAAACGGTTGACATTTCTGTACACCAGTCCTTGTGAATATGTCCAATATAACGTTTGGGGTCCCTAGGTTAGGTAGGCCTACTTTCGTCTTTAAGAAGTGTTCAGATAATATATGTTCATGATTAAAAAGAGTGATTAGACCGTAAAGGGTTTTGATTGGAATAATATTGGCCAAGCGTCGCAGACAGTGGCCCAGCATTACATCAGCATTGGGCCAATGTATTGTGTTATCTGGTGTTTCTGGCGCCTGATGTAAAGAGTACCCAGTGCCTGACTTATAAAGAGTAGGCCTAATTGTGGGATTCCCACAAAAATAAAACTGGCCCAACGTCATTCTATCGCTGCGCCACACTTTGAGCAATATCTTCGTTTTTGACGCAACAAGTTAATTTTAGTGGGCCATAGGATTTTTGAAGATAAGGCCCTGTCTGCTGAATTAAAGGGACTGGCTCAGGCTAAAATGATAAACAAATCAGTGATTCTATTTTGGCTAATTAATATGACCATATAATGTCAACATGTCCATAGAATAGAACTGCAAAAGTTTTTTAAATTTTTGTGCTGTGCATTTACCAGTTAGGCTAGATATAGAGACAAAATTCCCGTATTTCTTATTTTTGACATGGTAGTGCCGCCAATAAATGCCCGTTACGGCCCACACTGTCAAATTGTGAGCTGTGTATCGCTGTATTAGTCTCAGTATTAGTATTCAGCGTTGTTAGAACAGAGTCAAGGTTTGGCATCCCATGATCCAAAACATAGGCCTATATGCTTACCAATACAATTTAAATGAAGTAGGCTATGGCAGAAAACGAGCTACTGAAACCAAAATGTAGTTGAAATGTTGCTGATTCCAACGAAATATTGGACTGTAACCTGACTGTAACCTTGCCACAAGGTAACCTTGCCACAGGTAATCTCGCCACAGATGTGGTAACCTCGCCACAGAAGGCTTAGTAACCTCGCCACAGCTTTGGTATTAACCTAGCCACATGGGGCTAAGTAACCTCGCCACAACTTCGCCACACCTGTTGTATCCGCATTTATCAATGTATTTTCAAAGGGAAATCTCTACATTGAACGTGGTGTAGATGTCTATATAGACTTAGACTATATGTGCCATTAAAATCAAACGCAAAAAAAAATCTAAAAAAATAGACCAATATATAACGAATAATAATAGGCCTACAAATTTATTTTGTACAGCAAATATTGTAGAAAATATGTTCATTGTGACTAATAGTAGTAACATATTAACCCTTAAACCGCTGAATTAAATAATTTAAATTTTCACACACTTGGAGTTGTGTCTCACTACCTTGACCCACAACTTTAAGTGAGAGAAAACAACTCGTATTTGATTAATTTGTAATTTAGGACTAAGCAATTTACAAATCTTGATGTTTAAATGGCTAATAAAACGGATTAAAACGACTACAGTCGCGCTTAGCGGTTTAAGGTGAATAGGTGTAGGCCTAGCGGCAACAACAGAGGAAGTTGATGACACTGCCCCAAGGAGAGATCCGACAGCACCCGAGGAAGACAATGAGTAGCACTCAAGCTATGTGATCGACTCCAATAACACTCGATATTGTTGACGCAATTAATTGACACAAGTGATATTAACTCAAGTGAGTGCGTGGTGACGTGAAGTCGATTGGGCCTACTTGCAAACGCTGAATGTTAAACAATTTTTTCTTCTTCCGGTTTTAATAATAGCATAACTGCCAATATGAATCTTTGATATTTCTATCAGCATGAACACCTGATGAACGTTTAATATGGAATATGAGGTGATATGAATGACCCTTAAGTGTTTTATTTGTTGTTGGGAAAATGCCCCCCTTTTGAAATAATAATGGGTCACATGCCCCAACGTCTAAGGCCAATGCCCCCTCCCCCTCCGAAAAATATCATGGGCCCCTTGGCCCCCTTTTTCCAATTTATAAATCGGGCATTGAATATGTAATAGTACCAATCTCATACATATAATTTTAACTATTTATATCGCCGTATATTAACCGTCTGCGTTTCTATGTTTGGGCTATATTCAAGTTAAACTGAACGTAGATTTAGTCTATGCTAAAAACAAAAATAGTAGGCCTAATTTATGTTCTTGTATTATGGACCAAATCGATGGAAGCTGATATTCAACATCACATTGTAATAAAGGCCTAAATATCACGCTAATAGGGATCTAATTAGAAGTTACTAAAATGTGTGGTACCGAAGCCATAAGTTTGTTTTGAATTGAATTTACAAATAGTAATATTATTAATAAATGATGTTCCTCTAATGCTGGGTAAACGATGTAGAGGGCGGCACAACATTAAACTAAATATTCAGTTATCCCTGGTTTAATGCTAGTCCACCGTCTGCACTGCTGGTCCAACATTAAACTAACATTAAGTCGATGTAGCTTCTGTGGAAAGTATAGCGTATATATAGCCAGTGTAATATATTATGAGATTATGCTTTGTACGCATCGCGTTGACTACTACAATGAGGCAATACCGCTGGAGTACAATCACCCGTGTCTTGCCATAGAGTTAACTCTATAATTGGTCTGGCTAAACTTCTGAAATTCGAAACCTTTGAGTGTTGATCCACTGTTCGCCGTATCGTATTTGCTGGGATGCACCTAAAAGTATGCATACTTTAGAAGTGGATATATGTATATTAAAAACATGTCTCGAAGTGATAATATGTAGGGCTATAAAGTGTCTATAAAGCAGCTGGGCCAATAGTGTTTTTTTTAATGACACAGCATCATAGTTGAATTCACGCTTTCCCATTCATTGATTGTTTTCTACCAATTACTGGCCAACCGTCAATGATGAAGACGAGGACCAGCCGTGCATGTGGATTATAAAACTTTAAAATATATATTTTTCATTTTTGCAAAAAATGAAAATCAAAGTGGAACAGGGAACACTAATATGGCAGAACCAGAGTAAAAACATACCTGTCAATTATCACAGGTAAGGGATAGCAATGACATGACCAATATATATTATGCACATTTAATATGTTGTGCAGAATAAAATATGAAAAATGTTCGGCAGCGCCCCTGACGGTGAACCAATATTAAATCCACAGGTAATGTGTTTGTATATATGTAATAACAATACCGAAGGGCGGCGGGGGGGGGGGGGGTCCTGGTGCCTGCTAGGAAAGTTGCGGATTCGTCTCCTGCTCTGGCATTCAAGTTTCAAAGAAACAAAATGTTTCCTCCCTGTTCAATCGTAAATATTGAATATTGTGGGCAGCCTCCGTGACCGAGAGTTAGTGTGCTCGGCCGTAGACCAACAGGGCTCAATTTCGAATCCTGTGTCTGGAGGGCAGTGACACCTCATTCATCTCACCATTCTCAGGTTCTCCTTACCCAGTTTAGCCTATATGTGTACAAATGTGGTGTAGAACCCCATTTATTTCATTTCATACCATTTGATACAGCCAACTAACACCTGACTCAACGTTGGCCTGACAACATTACAGCAACATTTCAGCAAAGATCCTGTGAGTTGAGAAAGCCTTCATGGGTCTTTATCCTTTGGTCTACTGTGTGTACTGTGATTTCCATAATTGGCATTACGTAAGAGGGTGCAAAGAAAGTGCATTACGTCCACATGTGATAATGATGGATTAGGGCTACTGTATATTTCATGGCTGAGTAAGAAACATTAAAAGCTGATAATTTACAACTTTGTTAGGCCTATTTTAGACAGAAGAATTAAAATTGAAAATTAAAGATTTCGTGAAAATTCCTGGCTAACTGGGGCATTATAGTCCCAGAAGAAGTGATAATTGCACTTTTGTAATATTAACATTGTAGTCCTGTGAAATGATTCTTTGTCAAGCATATTTCATTAGGTGCAGTGCTTCAGAACGTGTGTAAAATCAGCAAAATGTATTATGGGAACCGAACATAATAACATAAATGCCAATGATCGATATAAAGGATATACATCTTTTCATGATAATGCATCTTAGAGTATAGATATACATTCCCTGACACATTTATAGCTGATTTTTTGCAATGCTGTTGACAAACGTCAAGGCCCCTGGGCCTCTTGTTTAGAAATAGCTCTATTTCCTAATAAAAACTGCACAAGTCGAGGTATAATTTTGTTCCGTAAAAATATTTTGCGAAAAGCACAAAAAAATTGGCAGGTATTCTCGTGAAAACCGCGTCACCCGATGAGGTGTAAAAACGGTTTAAAAGACAAAAAATTCAAAATATTATTCTCTCAGTCGCCGGCAGTGGCGTAATTAGGAAAATAACATTGAAATCTGTTATAATTTATGAAAGTAGACTATTCCGTCGAACATGAATTTGTCTAGACTGGAATTCTGCAAAATCCGCCATTTTGAAAATGATCGAAACCACAGGCTGTTTTACCCAAAACGCGAAAACCTCTGTTCGTGCATTTTTTCTGACTAGCCTGATGGCATTTAGTGTACATTTGACCCAAACTCTTACGTACCTTCATAGAATGTTGATCTATCTATGTCCCTTACATATAAAAACTATCCGTTTGTATTTTGAAAATGCCGTGAACCACAAAAAACGTGAAAATGTTGATCTAGACTCAATCAGAAGGATGTAGAATATGCCTAATCGTCTCTAGTCGGGGTCTCCATTATTGGACTTGGAGACCACAAAATGCTGGCAGAAGGTTGCGTGTCGAATCAAACGTCGTGGGTTACCATTATTAGACTTGTTGCGAGGATTACCATTGACATTGTCGGGTGTGTGGCAAGTCAACGGACGCGACCATCGCCTCAGGCCCAATCTTATTTGTTAGAATCTTGCCCGGTCAGCAAGTGATGGTTCGTAGTATAAACTCAGTCAAAACATATGATTCCTTCTATTCGATCTTTATTCATTCCATGATAATGCAGGCATTGTCAGATATGTGTGCTACTAATTCTCGTGCGGCAGGGGGCGACCACTCAGCCACGCGGCTGGCTGCAGACGACGCGATCTCACGTCTACCTTCTGTGGAGGTCGAGCTGGGAATGAAAGAATGCGGCCGGGCCACACGTGGTGTGAGCCGGGCGGAAGTGCTAACTCGTCAGATAGTGATTAGGTCCGGCTCGAACCCGGTCGCGATAAATCTGCAATGAGGTCGCCACAAACTAATAAAGTGTCCTGCTTATCAGTGAAAATAACTTCTTTTTTACAAATACGTCATACTTAGATGGTGATCATTAAGCCTACTGCTGATGACCTTTCATGTGGGCTTGTTCTTGGCTCTGATTATTCTTCGCAGTTTGGCACTCTGCATAGAAGCATTAGGAATACCACCGGGCTTCAATAAATACGGTTTGCTTTCCATGTCAGCTCCTGTTTCATAAGAGGCACCATGCTGTTGTTTTCATCGAAAGTTGTCAGTTTCCTCCATGGTTTATTTTCAGCCTCTATCATCCGACATGTTCATAAAAGTACCTGTGATAACAAGTACATCGGTTTCACGATCAACAGGATGATGAGTCTCTGTATGCTGACACAATAATTCCATGTAAAAAAAACAATAATTAATGGCTGGTCATATATACCTATTGAGAAAGATGGCGTTGGGGAAAGTCGACATCAATGTTAATATATTTCACTTTTACTCTTTTAATTTTCCGTAAAGACTATGTGAATTACTGTATATATGTGTAAAGGAAATACAAATTACTAACAGATAGATGGTGAAAGCGCAAAACATCTTTTAGATAGATGGCGAAAGCGTATAACCACCTATTTGAAAAAATGAAGTTTTGAGTAAAACGATAATAACTAGATACTTTTAACTATTCATGGAGATTGTTTTCCAAAATTGCTATGTACATTAATAATTATTATGTACATCTTTTGAAGAAATGTATTTAAAAAAATGAAAAAAATGATACATTAATAGCATCAGATAGGTGTTCTTGACTTTCAATTTTTTGAATTTATTAGAAAGTTAGGTTTGCATTTCATATACAATTTCATTTCAAACCAATCAATAATCTGATCAACATAAACCATCATTCCGTAAAGTAATTGACATTTAATGATAAACTTTGCCTGAATCTCTGTTGACATTAATACAAGTAAAACACGGATAGGCCTATTGGCAGGGGTATGTAGGCGGCGGTGCAAAGCGCTGTCTCTTCGATAGTCTAAGATACAATATCTATCTGCATCACAGGGGTGGAGATGAAACTAAAACGCCAGAGTCATTTTGAAGTACACTTCAGTAGCCCTGCATCACACCCAGCTCTCAGTAGCTCACCATCACACCCAACTCTCCATCACACTCAGCTGTCAGTAGCTCACCATCACACCCAGCTCACCATCACACCCAGCTCTCAGTGGCTTTCCGTCACGCCCAAGTCTCCTTCACAGCCATCTCTCAGTAACTCACCATCATACCCAGCTCTCCATCACACCTAGCTCTCAGAAGCTCTTAATCACACCCAACTCTCCATCACACCCAGCTCTCAGTAGCTCACCATCACACTCAACTCTCCATCACACCCAGCTCTCAGTAGCTGTCCATTACACCCAGCAGTAGATCTCCATCACACCTAGCTCTCAGTAGCTCCCCCTAACACCCAGCTCTCCATCACATCCAGCTCTCAGTAGCTTTCCATAACACAAAGCTCTCCATCACCCATCACACCCAGTTCTCAGTAACTCTCCATCACACCCAGCTCTCTACCACACCCAGCTCTCTATCACACCCAGCTCTTAATAGCTCACCATCACACCCAGCTCTCCATCGCACCTAGTTCTCAGTAACTCTTCATCACACCCAGCTCTCCATCACACCCAGCTCTTAGTAGCTCTCCATCAAACCCAGCTCTCCATCACACCCGGCTCTCAGTAGGTCACCATCGCACACAGCGCTCCATCACCCATCTGATCACACCCAGCTCTCAGTAGCTCATCATGACACCCAGCTCTCTATCACACCCAGCCCTCAGTAGTTCACCATCACACCCAGCTCTCCATCACACCCAGCTCTCCATCACACCCAGCTCTCAGTAGCTCCCAAGCACACCCAGCTCTCCGTAGCTCACCACCACACCCAGCCCTCAGTAGCTATCCATCACACCCAGCTCTCAGTATCTCACCATCGCTCCCAGCTCTCAGTAGCTCTCCATCACACCCAGCTCTTAGTCTCTTAGTAGCTCTCCATCGCACCCAGCTCTCCAGCAGAACCGGCCCTCAGTATCTCTCCATCACACCAGCTCTCAGTAGGGCCTATAACACCATCACATCCGGCCCTCGGTATATCTTCATCACTCCAGCTCTCAGTATCAGTCCATCACACCTAGCCCTTAGTATCTCTCTATCACACCCAGCTCTCTCTAGCTCTCCACAACACCCAGCCTTCAGTATGTCTCCATCGCACCCAGCTCTCAGTATCTCACCATCGCACCCAGCTCTCAGTAGCTCTCCATCACACCTAGACCCCAGTATCTCTCCATCACACCCAGCTCTCCGTAGCTCTCCGTCACACCCAGATTTCAGTAGCTCTTCATGACACCCAGCTCTCAGCAGCTCCCCATCACATCCAGCTCTCTGTAACTCCATCACACCCGACCCTCAGTAGCTCTCCATCACACCCAGCTCTTTTCGGCTCTCCACAACACCCAGTCTTCAGTATCTCTCTTCCACACCCAGCTCTCAGTAGCTCCCCATGACACCCATCTCTCCATAGCTCTCAATCACACCCAGCTCTCAGTAGCTCTCCGTCACACCTAACTCTCAGCAGCTCCCCATCACACCCAGCTCTCTCTAACTCCATCACAGCCAAACCTCAGTAGCTCTCCAGCACACCCAGCTCTCCAACACACGCAGCTCTCTATCACACGCGCCATCAATAGCTCTCCGTAAAACCCGGTTCCCAAGAGCTCTCCATATCATACCCAGCTGTATGTTTAATATAAACGCTGGCTCACCACTTTCAGCATCATGTGCTTGACAGTTAGGAGGTTTCCGCTGTCAAATTTGAACCCCAAAAGATTGGTGTTTTTAACTTATTTTTTTAACGTAAATCACATTTTCACATCCCAATTTATTCCAGTATTAACCCGTTGAACACGAGATTATTATGCTACTGCCCTGTTTCAGGAACGAGATTATTTTATGACGTCATAGTTATCTCATGCAATCAAACCCGGAGATCTCCGGGCCTCGTATCTGAATAGTCTCCCTAAATCACGGAGATCTCCGGGGCTCGTCACAAACGGGTTAACAGATTGTAACCTGGGGATCATTTGCACTAAATTTAATAATAATCTATCAAGTATTTTCCACCAATAGACCCCTCTCAAGGTCTTTTTTCACACAAAATCCCTATGGGCACCCATTATATCACCCTTCCAGCAGCAATTGATTCTCATTGACATAGTACCAGTACATGCATTAAAGCACCTGTTTATTCATTTATGTGTCGCTGATAATGTTTGTCATCCGGTATGTGCATGATGACATTATTACCAGGGGGGATGCACTGCAAATAAAAGGTTCACTCAGAAAAAAATATAATTGCTCTTCCGTAACGAGGACTGTAGGCAAGCAGTATATATCAACTATACATGCTATCATATATGCCACTTACATGCAATATATCATCAAATGATCTTTCCAACCTTCCCTAAACAAGCGATCAGATCAAAAGTTGATAAACAGAGTAAGGTTTTGGTTAGTAAGCCTATGCCATTCTCACCCTGCACTCTCATTAGTCCTCTGCACAATTTGCCATGACCCAAATATCTTCAATATTAACTAGTTATTATTCATTACAGGGATACTGTATCCGCCAAGGATACTGTGGCATGTAAATAAAAACATAAATCGGTTTCACACCCGGAAAACAGCTTCAAAAGTACATAATTATATGGGTCTGGCCACACTAAACTAGGCCAAAAGTGTTACATGAGAAGACAAAAGTAAAACACATTATATATTATTTTTTTGCATCTCCTAATAGTACAATATCTGTAGTTTGTTGCTGAGAAGTTGCACGTCAATTCGCTCGATGTGGAGCTCAGGAGATGGGTTTTTTCTGAGCCTGGTGCTTTCAGGGTCACGTACGTGATGCTTACATAATTCTCGTTTGAAATGGGGGATATAATAGCTAAGCTGGTGAAATTGATGTGAAGAGATGGTCTGATACAAGGGTGATATGTTAAAACAAACAGGGTCGACAGAACGAGATACCAAGGTGAGAAACATACCTTTGACACCTCCACCCCAACTGTACTCAAATGTGGGCATAAACCTTTTTTGACATGAATACTATGATACCTTTGATATATTGTTGGTTTTCATATAATAATGTTGCCAGTAATGAACTGATCTGGGCGACCACACGTGAAGATGGGCGCAAAATACTGAATAAAACAGGGAGTGTATTGTACGTATGTGATGTTTGACAAGTCATGTACGTGATTCTTCTCAGTACGTGACTGTTGACATAATTTTGAGCGTCAGTATCAGAGCTATACATATTTACAAGCTTCCATGTCATCATCTGGTCATAGGAACGCTCCATTTTATGCAGTGAGAGAACTAATATAACTGTCATGTACGATAATTTATTGCAAAGATTGAAAGGTGAATTTAATGTTTAGAACAAATTTTTCCCCCTTTTAAATGACGTTTTTAATATCAAATTATTATCCATTATTTCAGTAAGGGTGGTGCAACCAACTGGATCATGTAAATGATGTGTTTATGATTCAGGATTCATTTATTTTGTCCAAAAAAACATAAATAAGTGTACAGGAAAAACATACAAAATAAAGCTGACAAGGAGACCCTCGTTAAGACAAGTATTTGTCGCTAGCACAAGGGCCACCCGTTATATCATGAATTTTTTTTTTAAGGTTAGGCACGGAACAACTTTGATATAATTTCATTTTATTTTAAACAAACATAGAATTTTTTTTATAAAATAATACATATAATTGTAGTCACCATTACCCAGCAAACAAGAGGCATCTACCCAGTGCCAGAGCAATGCTGGGCCAATTTATTCGACCCTGGCCCAACACTAAATCAGCACCGGGCGAGCGTGTTGTGTTTGCTGGGTGTACACATCACCACTACGGCACTCCAGGGTCACATCTGCCACTATATGGGTAAAACCAAAAATTGGAGTAATTTTTTAGCATCAAAAATGGCAGTGAGGTGACCATCAAAGAGGAGGAAAACTACTTTATGGGCTTGGTGCACTGATCCCAATAGAGCATAAAAAAGCCACTGGCTGCGCTAGAAATTTTTTTTTCGCTTCCAAAACGTCATTTCAAAAAAGTTGCAGTATTCCACTTACTACTCCGTTACCAAATCCAAACCATTTCAAAAATTATGTTACTTTGTTTAGCTTGACATCACACTTTTAAACGTGATATCCTTATTGAAGCATAATACTAAACAATCGTACCTCAAAACTGCTAAAAATTTAAGAGAATTTGATGGGATAAACAAAAATCCTTATTTCAACTCCGTTACCAAGCCAAAAAATACTCAACTCCGTTACCAAATGTTTGGCTCGGCATAAATATAAACTTTATATTTTCTTATCATAACATCGATCATAAATTGGTGCTCTATTTATATGGGGACAATGAGCCATGTTTTAAAAGACTATATCATCAATCATTATGACTGTAAAACCCATAAAATTTGAAAATTCACCACTCCGTTCCCTTTTCTTGGTAACGGAGTAGAGTGGAACAGAGTGGTAAAATTAAAAGTATTCTTGAGATTAATGAAAAGATATGGGCAATAATTGAAAGATATATCATACGGGTGGAAATAGTCCCCATAGCAGCTGTTGTAGGCATGCAAGCATAAAACCAAACTCGTTTTTATACCCACAAGGCTAGGAACGGAGTAGTAATAACAAAAGTATATTTTCTAACTTTTTGGTAATACCTGTTTCGAATAACTTGTCACTCAACAATATTAATTCTTTCAAGGTGAAAAACTCGTATAAGGCCCTTCAGTGTGTCAAACTACACTTGATATAATTTTAGTTCATGATTATTCACTCGATGGGGCATGCTACAACGATGGTAACGGAGTAGAATGCAAATGTGGGGACATGTATATTCATCAAAGTTAAAGTGAACAATGTCTAGCCATGAAATATAAATGTTAGAATTATATTGTGATTTTGTATCCTACAGTGAAGTTTCAAATACTGGAATTTTCTCTGGGGACATGCTATTTTCCACGTTTCCATGACATAGAGCTCTTATAAAAACATATATATATATATATTTTTACAAATAATCTAAACATTATTAAGTAGTAATGCCTAAACGTGAAGTTGCACCATTTATTTTTAATATTATTATATTTAAATCAAAATGCGGACCTTTTAAGTCCTGGGGACACTAATTTAATGTAAAATTACCCCAATTTTTGATTTTACCCATATAATGGCAGATATAAACCAAGCACCAGCGTCCGGCCATTCTCCACACATAGATGTCGCTCAGGTCAACCCCGCTCTATAATCTCTGAGGTCAGAATGGCGTCCGGCGTCACGTTTTTTATGGGCACAAAAACTCAAAAAACTACTGGTCAATTTTTTTGAAATTTTAACATGACATTCCTAGCAACATGGGGATGTGCAAGTGATTTTTAATAATGCTACCAAAATTTAAAATGACCGCCAGAGGTCAACTCTAAAAAAATTTGTGGGCGCCAAAACTCTAAAATTTAATGTCAGAAATTATTCAAATTTTACTATCACATTCCTCACCATATGGAAATGTGCAGGTGACTTTTTGCAAAGTTTTACTGAAATTCAAAATGGCCGCCACGGATCAACTAATTTTTTTTGGTGGGCACAAAAACTCAAAAAATCAGTTTGGTCAATTTTTTTTGAAATTTTAACATCACATTCCTAGCAACATGGGGATGTGCAAGTGATTTTTTTAAGATGCTACCAAAATTCTAAATGGCCGCCAGAGGTCAACTCCAATTTTTTTGTGGGCGCAATGGAGATGTGCAGGTGATTTTTTAAGGCTTTGCTAAAATTCAAAATGGCCGCCATAAATATCGCTAAAGAAATGAGGTTTGTGATGCTAGCCCGGTATTTAGACTACCCCATAGGCAGGACTAATTTTTAATTGCTAACCTGCTCAGGCTAGCAGTAAAACACCGTGTAAAGATTAACCCTGCTTCATGAATACGGGTAATAAGCGTTAGCCTCGAGGTTATCCCAGAGGCTTAGTTAGCCCAGTCTTAGCCTCGTCTCATGAATACGGCCAAATAGGTTTAACATGGTTCATATCCTGCCTCTAAGCAACTGACAGACCGTAAGCAGATATTATTATATCACTCGAACACGAGGCGCCACGCAAATGGTTTATTTAATACTGTACCAGCGTCGTAGATAGTAGTAGTACCCAGCATTAAAACAACATCAGAATAACACAATTGTTCATGAGAAAGTTGACATTACATCTATTTTTATAGTGGGAAATTAGTTGCAGGTACCATATACAATGGTCAGGTCACAGTCTATAACAGTTTGTTAAATAATATGCGGGGGGGGGGGAAGGTTTATAAATTAAATTTTGTTTTGCCAGGAAACAAATCAATTACTGAACTGTTCATTTCTGTTTAATTATGTAATTTTAACAAATTATGTTATTTACAATTCCGGGAACTTGAAGTTCCGAGAAATTCGGAACTTGAAGTTCCGGGAACTTGGAAACTCACTCTCAGGTTCCCGGAATTGTAAATAACATAATTTAATGGGTCTGAAACTGTGTTTCTGACTAAAAGTGATTTTTGCAAATATAGATCTATATTTTTTAAATTAATTTGGTATTTCGGAACTTGAAGTTCCCGGAACTTGAACTTGGGAACTTGAAGCTCCCGGAACTTGTTTTAGGGTATCCCATGGATCGATGAAAGGAAAGTGTGACAGCTAGTACTGCCTACAGGTGTTATCCAGTCAGGCTCGGATCCAGAGGGGGGGGGGGGCGCACGCCCACCCCTTTTTGTGCCCAATTCTTTAAAAAGTCCCCTAAATTGGCCTAAATTTCTCAAAGAAGCTTAGTAGGCGAACCCCGAGCCCCCTGCGCCCCCTCCTTTTTCAAATCCTGGATCCGCCTCTGTCAGTGGTGCCGTAAATGATGGATTGCATACTTAGGATACATGGTGATACATATAATTTAGGCCTACAAATAATTTAAATCAGCAGGAAATAAAACTTTTTATTTTTATATTTCTGACATCCAACCTAATCGCAACCCGTTTTCATTTTAAACCTACTTCAGATCAAAACATCAAATAATTATATGTTCAGTAATATCCCAGTCTTAGGCCTATAAATTCCAGGTTAGCAGGCTAAGGCCAGACTCCGGTTTTGTAGCCAGTTCAAAGAGAAAAGGATGAATGCTTTGTTTTTTTTCAAAATGAACTTGCAGAATTAGAGGTCTTTTATATCATGTTCTACTTCACTCAATGGCAAGTAAAAAGTGAGTTGGGTGTTTAGGGGTCATTTTTTAGCCCGCCTTTTAATTTTAATTAAAAAAGGTGGGCTATTGCAATTGAAGTTCGGCGTCGTCGGCCTTAACATTTACTTGTGGGCGCGATAACTTGAAAAGTTTTTCATGTATCCTTCTCCCAAATTTGTTATGCATGTTACTAATGACCAGTTCTCGGACAAGTTCAATAATGCCAGAAAAAAATTCAAAATGGCCGATTTATTGTGATTTTTCACATTTTACGTCAATAATTTGACCTTGTGGGCGCGATAACTTGAAAAGTTTTTCACATATCCTCTTCAAATTTGTTATGCATGTTACTAATAAGTAGTTCTTGGACAAGTTCAATAATGGCTTGAAAAAATTTGAAATGGTCGATTTACTGCGATTTTTCGCATTTTACGTCGATAATTTGTGGGCGCGATAACTTGAAAAGTTTTTCATGTATCATCTTCAAATCTGTTATGCATGTTACTAATAACCAGTTCTCGGACAAGTTCAATAATGGTTGGAATTTTTTTTTAAATGGCCGATTTATTGTCATTTTTCGCATTTTACGTCAATAATTTGACCTTGTGAACGCAATAATGACTTCAAGTTCAATAATGGCGGCGGGCTATTGTCTAGTGTGCTTTTGTTTTATTTCACTTGCAGTGTTATTTTTATTTCACTTGCAGTGTTAATATAAGAGGTGGTTTGCCAATCTAATCTTCACGGATGGCAAGCCAGCTTTATGGGGAGCTGCCCCAGGTGTCTGGGCATACTGAAACTTCTATTATGTGACGTCACAACACAGTATAGAGCAGTGACACCATAGAGCTTTGTTTTTAATTGTGACGTCACAACTATAACACCGACCGTCACCCAAGTAACTGTTGGTAGGTGATATGTTTGTTAGCCCTGGATACAAGTCTATTTCGCCCGAGCTGCAGCACGGGCGAAATAGACTTGTGTTCAGGGCTAGGCCTATGTTGGTCAGGGTCTATCAGATATCTTGGTATAATCAGAGATTATGCTATAATGGTAGCGTTAATTAGCTACATTCTTGGTAGGACTGTCGAATCGAAACTTTATTTAGGCATAGAGTCTATAATTAGAAAAAAATATTGAGTAGGGTCTAGGCCTAGTAGGTGTTAGCCATCCGGTATTTCATAAGTTACGGTAGATTAGACCCATACGCTTTTGATATACAATACATGTAGACCTAAGCCTAATATAAGGTAGACTAATTGGCTAGGCCCCTATAATATTGTATACAGTCAGTCACTCAGTCTCAGTCAGTCAGTAGTTCTACACCTAGGCCTAGTCATATGGCCGTTTCTGATTTGTTACGATACCACTGACAATCTGATTTTAAAAGCATTTTATGCCTTTAACAATTTAATTGGCATGTACAGTAGCCTATAACATTAGATTTATTCTTGACGACAAAGCTTCAAAGGGATAAAAGAGATAAATCCAGTTTGAATGGACAATTTTACTTTCATTTAAAAAACTAAAAGATTACAAAATTTCATTGAAATCCTGACCTAACACGATCCCCATTTTCAACATGTCTATAGTACTGACTCTATAAAACGTTAAGTGTATAGTCTAAGTATGTTTACATGTCAGACCTGAAGTGCTTAGAAATATAAACAGTTAATTTATTTATTTTATTATTTTTCACACGTTTTTTGTAGAAAATCGTTGTCTTCTGGGGGGTCCAGATGGTATCGTAACGTAGTCTAAGTCCTGCACTTTTTATAAATATTTTGCTTCAATTTGACCAGATTATGTATCATGTTAATGAGCCATTCTACGAAAAATATGAAATTAACTGTCCATCATTAAAATAAATGCATATTTTTTAAATATAATTTTCAAACTATTTTTATGTGATGATAACCTATATGAACTACATTTTAGGTTAAATAAAAAATCCGACTTATCTTTTGTGGTTTAGCATTTGTGACTTAAATGTGTCAAAAAATGTTTCATTCCTATTTATTATATTTTACAAAACATCCATCTCCCCGTCCATTCCCATTAGACAAGAGATATACAACAGTGTGTGTCCATGAAAAATATGTCAACACAATAACAGCAGTTACCACCGGGACTGGACTTAAAACAGTTGAAACGGTTAGTAATCAAACTGCATCTACTGATCCCTCTTTAATAGTCAGTCCACACAGAATCAAAACGTGAATTGTCCCTTCTCATCTCTTTTGACACCATGCATTTATTCTGTTTGAGATATATGGTTAGGTTTATTGACGGTCAACACAATAACGTCTGTTTTGATGATTACTTTGATATTTATTGATATTTGAACACTTAAACTGTGCATGCAGAACGAGTCACAATACACCTAGTCATATACATGCATTGGCCCAAAAACATGTTCAATATCAACACAGTAACGTCAACACAGTAACATTTTTGTAGTTACTGTGTTGACAAAACTTAATGTAGTTTGAGTTACCTGGTACGTTCTTTAATCAGACAATGAATAATTTGAATAACTGTTTTGTTCAGTGTATAAGAACTAGAAATACATATTTCTGTTTCTTTTAAATCAAATATTCTATCGCTGGATTCGATGGATTTATGATTTAGAAAATTGTTATTGTGTTGACATATATAAATGTGTATGGTTTTTTTATGAAGATCGAGTACAATCAATACAATATAACATCACCAATCAAACATTTCCCAGACCTCAATTAGATCACTATGATCACAATTAGCTCTGCCCAGAATGTCACCTCACTTGATAAACCAGTAGGCCTCTAATCAACATTTTCTGGTGACAAAGCCTAAATCTAATGCGCGCACTCATCTAGGCATATGGGCCTACCTTAGATTACTACTAATGTAGTATGTTACTTTGACATAACCAACGTTGGTTAAAATACTGTAAATCTCCACATACACCGACTATAGGGCCTACTGGTGCCAATGTTCAGTTATGTTTTATTAAATCGAATATATCTTTACGTCTATGATAGATGTGTTGTCAAAAAATTAAATTAACAAATGTGTGCACCTATTTGATGTAAATGTGTATATCGTATAATAATTTGAATAAATTCGTCCATGCATAAATGTGTATAGCCCTGCAATTGTGGTTGAATTTTAGTTTGATAAATTCCAAAATTCCCCTGCGTTTTTACTATAGTCAGTCCATCGCGTCCGTCGTGTGTCAGACGTCAATTTATTTAAGTGGGCTCAAAAATTAGTAGATTATTATTTGATTTTGCGACCCACTTAACACAAAACATTTGCATAACATTTATACAATGTTGGACCAACGTCGAAGACGTTGGGCGGACGTTGTATAAATATTACACATCTGTTTTGTGTTTACTGGGGATTAAATCACATTTCTAACAACATTGACGGTACTTAAAAGATAATACCAAGCCGCCACCGGTCAACATGAAGATTTGCAAGTGATTTTTTAAAAAACATTAAAAAAAACTTTTAAGTGAGAAATTATTTAAATTTTACAAGAACAGTCTCAACACTAGACAAATTTTCGACGCACGATCCTCATGGTAATCCGGATCATCCCCAAAATGTAATGAATGGTAACAGATTCATGCAAATCCGTTCATCTCTTTGTAAGTAATCCTGCTGACATACAGACAAACAAACCAAAAACATAACCTTATGGCAGAAGTAAAAATGGAGATGTGCAAGATATTTTTTCAAGATTACCAAAATTCAAAATGGCCGCCATAGATTAGCTTTATATTTCATGTGGGCCTCAAAAACTCTCTTTTTTTTATGGCAGGAGATTCTATGGGCATTCACACCTCTTGTGTTATATACATACTCCAGAACAACATGACATTTTCTTCAGACATACCCCCAGAACAGCATCATTTGGTACAATGGTAGATAAATATGTCCTATGAGTAGTCTTGTAAATCTTTAATTTGTCAATTCAGTCAGCTAGAACATTTGGCTATCTTTAGGGGATATCTTAAAATAAACTAATTTATTCACGTTTTTGGTCATCTACAGAAAAATATTTCTTATACGTTTTTATAGACGACCCATTGTTTCCTAACATTATAATATTAAAATATAAACGTATGCGTAGATAAATTATGTCAATTGTGTAGCCACAATTATGTCATAATGTTATATTATATTATGTTATGTCAACACAATAACGTTTTTGATAACTTAGTCAAAATTCAAAAAGATAATTTTGTACAGTACTACAGCGTTAATCTGGCAAAAAATGGCTAGGAAACCTATTGATGACAGTGGTTGAAGTTTAGTTACTAAATGTTCTGCACATAACATAATATGATAAATCAGTTTGAAAAATATATCTTTTTGTATGCTTTTATTAGGCCTATGTATACATATCATAATTAAAATATAGGCCTATGTGTGGTATTGCAGTATTGTATAAGCCAGTATTTAATTCGTCCATTACACTACAGGCTGTGGCTGATATTAGCCTTACCGGTATATTAAAAGTGTCGGTCTATAATCCAGGTCTAGTTTCAAATTTACCACGGTAAAATAAAACGAAAAAGTGTCAACACAGTAACAATTTTGCACATTGAAGAATGCCTTTTAGATCTGACATATTTTAAAACTGCTAGAATCAAACAATTCACATCTGCTTTAAACATCAATTCCTTCCCCAATTGTATAATTTCACTACTCTACGCTTATGAAAATAATTCTGATGTACAATGGAGCATAACTGAACATTTTTGTGAGGTTAATGTACCCTGTGGTATAATAATTGACTTTGGTAATGTCGTAATTTAAAAATAAATCAGTATCAAATAAAATAACAAATTATGTTGGCTACTCATATTCATTCCCAGAGATGTATGCTGAGTAAGTTAAACTGTTAAACAGGACACAACCAAATATATTTTTGCTAGGTAAACATTTCATAACTGTTTGTTACTGTGTTGACAAAGGCTTAATTTATTTCTAGGAGGTTGTCTCAGTCAAATTGCGATAATTATGCAGTTGTTACAATTTGAAAAGTGTTTTGTATCAGTAAACGGTATATACATAAGATTAAATCTTAATTTTCTAGTTCTGAGATATTTTATAATTTTAAAATGTCTTATCTTGGGATCACGAGTTTATAAATAATGGTTTTAATAACAATTCTTGTCGCATAGGCCTAGATGCTTAATTTAATATCGATATAATAAATATAGGCCTACTACGTCGTTTTCATTATAAACTATTCGTTTACAAAACGTGAATCATGGTATCGTAAATGAACAGTGCAAAATTGCAACTGTGATAAGAAAAACTTGTAGTACCGGTAGGCCTAAGGGGGCCACCATTAGATTCCCGGGGGGGGGGGGGTGGGGCAGGAGTATTTTTGAAATAAATAATTTCGGGCGGACTCTGCGTGAAATAAATAATTTACTTCAAGAACTGTTCCATAAACATATAACAAAATGTGAAATTTTCAGGGAGCTGCCGCGCCCGGTTGAAATAAATAATTTGCCCGCGACAAATACTCCTGCTCCCCCCCCCCCCCCTGGGAGTCTAATGGTGGCCCCCTAACTAGATCTATATCTTTACCGTACAGGAGTTCACGTGCTCTGCACAAGGTAACCAAGCAGGCACAACGGCGTTGTTTCAACGTTGAAACAACGTTTAAAAATAGCAAACTGACGTTGAAACGACGTTGACAAAAGGTTTCATATGAAATTTGTTTCAACGTCAAAATTTCAACGTGATTTCAAAGCAATTGCAACGCGATTTCAACCTGATTTCAACATCGTTTCAAGCATGACGTCGATACGACGTTGTAATGATGTCGTTCTTGCTTGTTATTTAAAACGACGTCTGAAATACGACGTCGATGCGACGTTGTATTGAGGTTAGCCGACGTCGCAACGTGATTTCAACCTCATATCCACGTTGAAACGACGTCACATGCGAAAAATTGCTTGCTGGGAAGGGACGTTAGAACGAGCTTTTTGGCTGGAGCTCAAGATGCAAGCGCTGATGAACAGGTTGGTTTGTAGTATGAGTCTAAATTTCATGCCTGTTACGATACTTTTTCTTACTCAATTTATTCCCAACCTATATAACATACACCATGGATCTTCTATATACATTTACATTGTGATAATGTGCAATGCTGCAATAGGCCCTACAATGATAACGATATGATACAAAATGTTTGAAAGGGGATGATTTAAAATTTATAGGTATCCAGGGGCGTGCACAGGGACCCCCCCCCCCCCTAGAACTGAAGATTTTTCAAATTTTCAAGGGATTTCTCGGGGCAAGCCCCCGGAACCCCCATATTTTTCAAAATTTCACCTCTTGACCCTCCCCCTTAGTTAGGTGAGACGGAGGGAGCTATGGATTCTGCCTCCGTTTTTTTTTTAACCTCTTCTTTCTTTTGTAAGAAAATAAGCTAGGATAACAATTTTTGGTATGTGGGTTACTTCCAGGTGGATAATGGACAGGTTAAAATATTTTTAATCTGAATTCAATACGCAAGGTCGCGGAGGAGAAAATGATGATGTTACGGCGTTGGGCCGTTTGACCGTCCGTGAACAATTCGTTTCCGGTGCATATCTCTGAAAGTACTTGTCCGATTGTCTTCAAATTTTACACACAACACCCCTAGGGGGTTTAGTTGTGCCTTTTGGGGTATATGAATTTTGACCTGCTTTTGGTTCAGAACTATGACCTATTTAGACGTTTTGACGCACACTTCGTTTCCGGAGCAGATCTCGAAAAGTACTGGGCCGATGACAGTCATATTGCACATACATGTTCTCTAAGGTCCCTAGTTGTGCCTTTTCAGGTTTTTGGACCTTGACCTTGAAGTTGACCCAGCACTTTGACCTAATTTATAACATCGGTAAATCCGACTGAAAGATTTTGCGGAATATCATGAAAACCGCTCAAGATAGCTACACCATTACTATAAAACAAATTGTGAGGTTTCAGGAGAGGATGCATCTTGAAAAATTTCAAGTCAATAAAATTAAAAATGGCCGCCTATCGGCCATTATTCACCTCGACCGGCCTGATATTGCGGAATATCATGAAAACCGCTCAAGATAGCTACACCATTACTATCAAACAAATTGTAAGGTTTCAGGAAAGGATGCATCTTGAAAAAATTCAAGTTGATAAAATTCAAAATGGCCGCCTATCGGCCATTATTCACCTCGACAGGCCTGATATTGCGGAATATCATGAAAACCGCTCAAGATATCTACACCATTACTATAAAACAAATTGTAAGGTTTCAGGAGAGGATGCATTTTGAAAAAATTCAACTAGATCAAGTTCAAAATGGCCGCCAATCGGTCATTATTCACTTTCACATTGCCGTTATTTGGTAAACCGTGCTAGATGGCTAGACCATTACTATAAAACAAAATGTGTGATATCAGGAGAGGATGCATCTTGAAAAAATTCGACTCGATAAAATTCAAAATGGCCGCTTATCGGCCATTATTCACTTTCACATGGCCGATATTTGGTAAACCGTGCTAGATGGCTAGACCATTACTATAATACGAAATGTGAGATTTCAGATGAGGATGCATCTTGAAAAAATTTGACTTGATCAAATTCAAAATGGCCACCTTTTCGGCCATTATTCATTTTCACATGGCCGATATTTGGTAAACCGTGCTAGATGGCTAGACCATTACTATAAAACAAAGTGTGAGTTTTCGGAGGAAGCTGCACCTTGAAAATTTTTAACTTACGAATTCAAAATGGCCGACAATCAGCATTATTTACCTCGATAGACCTGACATCAGGTAAACCGTGCTAGATAGCTAGACCATTATTATAAATCAAAATGTGACGTTTCAGGAGAGGATGCATCTTGAAAAAAATTGACTCGATCAAATTTAGAATGGCCGCCTATCGCCCATTATTCACTTTCACATAGCTGTTATTTGGTCACCGTACTAGATGGCTAGACCATTACTATAAAACAAAATGTGAGACTTCAGGAGAAGATGCATCTTGAAAAATTTCGACTTGATCAAATTCAAAATGGCCTCATATCGGCCATTATTCACTTTCACATGGCCTATATTTGGTAAACCGTGCTAGATGGCTAGACCATTGCTATAGACGAAATGTGAAATTTCAACTGAGGATGCATCTTGGAAAATTTCAATTTGATCAAATTCAAAATGGCCGCCTTTAGGCCATTATTCACTTTCACATGGCCGTTATTTGGTAAACCGTGCTAGATGGCTAGATCATTGGGCCTACTATAAAACAAAATGTGAGATTTCAGGAGAGAATGCATCTTGAAAAATTTAGACTCGATCAAATTTAAAATGGCCGCCTATTGGCCATTATTCATTTTCACAGGCCGATATTTGGTAAATCGTGCAAGATGGCTAGACGATTACTATAGAATGAAATGTGAGATTTCAGCTGAGGATGCATCTTGAAAAATTCTGATTAGATCAAATTGAAAATGGCCCCCTATCGGCCATTATTTACTTTCACATACCCAATATTTTGCAAACTGTTAGATGCTAGTCCATTACTATAAAAGAAAATTCGAGGTTTCGGGGGAGGATGCACCCTTAAATTTTTTAACTAGTTTATATCGAATTCAAAGTGACCGTAAATCAGCTATTAGTTACCTCGATTGGCCTGATATCGGGTAAACCGTGCCAGATAGGTAGACCATTACTGGGATACTGATTAGGATCATTAATTTCAATGGAGGTTTGCAATCTCTGACAGACTGTCTAGTTCTTATCTTACTCTTAGACTGAGCTTCTTAGACCTAGTTGTCTTGCGTCTTGATTTTTGACCTAGCCTAGGACTACATTAATAACCCTACACAAAATTGCTTAAATCGAATTCTAATTCGGAGCTGGAGCTCCTGGACTTATGTAGTCTTGTTGTATTAAAAATGTATCGTAACAAGACAAGTGTTACTCCAGTGAAGCTTTAGTGGTATCGTAACTGTACACTTTTTGTTTTATTGTTTTATTGGTCTTGAAATGATATAGTAACTAGACACTGAGAATACTTAACATGTATTGAATGTATCGCAACAGAACAAGTGATATCTCATCATATATGGGCAAAGCCCGCCACTTCAAGACTTTTCCAGAAGCTATACATATCAAAAAATCAACTTCTCACTCGACCTCTTTTTGCAACTTCGTTTTAAGATATAAAAATTATTTTTTCTTGTCCTAAAAAATTGAGATGCCATGTATAAAACAGCAATTTTATTCATTTTTTCTAAATGTACAATTAAAAGCACCAAAAACACAAACAGAATACGTTACATTTTTTTATAGTTTAAACATTTCCCAAAATATTTGATGTGTATCGGGCACTTTTGTGCAAATACTATACAAAATAAAACCATGCACACTTAAAGATAATAATGTAATTTCATTGTTTCTAAGTGTCAATGGTCTTGATACATTGCAGTATACGAGATATAAAGGTTTTTAAAAATAGTAGTGTATTTTTATTTTAGTTTTTTCCTGATAAGAACAGTAGTTTGTACATGTTCAATACCCATTCAATATTGCTTAAAATAAACCTAGGCAAAATTGTGTGAGTCATAGTCACGGAGTTATTGTACCTACTATTTCACTATACTTCACCAGGCACAAAATCATTATCAGAATTGTCTAAGCACATTTTTGATTATTTCTAAAACGATATATACTGAGTTTCTGTCATTTTGTGCCTGTTGATTAATATTTCCAATAAAAAAACAAAATACGTTACCAAAAATACGTTTCATAACTAACATGATTAATGTTATGATAAAATAATGATACTTAATGTCACTATATCCAGTAGGCCTAAATAGTTGTACCATACAAAGTGTGAGTGTTTTGTACTTTTGTTACAAAACAAAATGCACTAATACAACACTGTTTAGAGAAGAGCAAAGTACGTTACCAAAATACGTTACCAAAATACGTTACAAAATGTAACGTATTTTGCGTAACGTATTCTGGATTTTTTTTTCTTTTTGCACAATTGTAAAGCTTGGTTCAGTGGCCAGGCTAAATTTTTACTTGCTGCGTGGAGACATACCTGGTGAGTAACTAAAGGGCCATTTGTAACGTATTCTGTTTTCTTAAAAAATAAATAGTGTCAAATAAATTGATATAACTCAAAATTTCACTACTCAGTAGGCGGAAATGTGTAATGTGCTAGATTTTTCCAAATCGGAAAAAATCGCGCAAAGGTCATGTACAATTTTAGCCATATTTCAGTAAAGCAGCGGCAGTTACCTGATCAACAGGTTGATTCTGGCCCCTACATAGTTCAGCTATGTGAAAATGATAGTGGCCTAAATTCCCATTCCGGGTGACACCTTACCCCCCGCCACGTCTATAAATATAACCATAGAATCTACCTAAGATTGTGTCATATTTAAAACAAATTATGGTGTGAAGGCGGTAAACCCCCTCGCACACTCTCCATCCAGCATGATATGATGGCAGTCGTAGGCCTACCAGAGTCAAAATTGCCGCCATCTTGTATTAAGATCATTAATACAGAAGCGACATTTGCAATATTATTATTTATTTTTTTAACTCAATGTACTTAATGTTCACAACTCAATATATTGAGTTAAGAGCTCGATATATTGAGTTTACAAGTCGATATAATGAGTTCATAACTCAATATATTGAGTTATGATCTAAATATATTGAGTTAAAAAATAACCAATATTAACGCAAATGTCCTTCTGGGGCTTCGTAGACCTGTGACTTTGATATATATTTTATTTTTCACGCATAATTAGATTTATTTCTACCTCCCCTAGATCACATGTAAAATATAATTTTGACACCATGGATTAAATAGTTGATAAATAAACATGTTCAGACATTGTTTTCGTTTGGCACGACTTTGCATTAGACATAGGCCTAAATGTGGCACAATCGTTAGACTACATGTTAAACAGGTGAATACATTATAATGTAATAAAAAACCCTGTAATAATAAAATTGTACTGAAGCAACGTTCATGACTTGAGCAGTAGAAATGTTGCTGTCAGTCATAAACATCCCCACCCCACGGGCCCCCGCGTGCATGACGTCACATCTGGGAGTCACTTACATTGAATAGCCTCACTTGTGCGTAGATTATTTTCTAAATATAGGCGTGATAATCGTTGGAAACGGTATTTTCCACGTTTGTCATAACCTTACACAACAAACACAGCGTCAGACAGAATATAGGAGGTCGTAAGTTTCTACTCTCTGGTTTGTACGTATAAGTCATATTATATAAGTCATATTATATTATTATATAGGCCTATATATATAAGATAGACAGTTGAACAGAGCGTCAGAGGGTACAAAAGCAGTGAATGAAATTATTATGAATTTCACCAGTGTTTCACCAATGCCATGGCATGGGCATGGCAATGCCGATGTTCACCACAGACAGTTATACTCGCCGTCAAATTAACTTGTATCGCATGTTTTTCGCCGATTTCTCAGTCAATTCTCAACCGATTTTGATGAAATTTTGCAAGGACTATTTTCGAGTCACGCGACGACTACCGTGATATTTTCATAAAAAAATATTATGTATAATGTAGAGCTAGTTCAAAAGTTGGACCATTTGACATAAATTTGAAATTACGACGTCCCTCTATAAACCCATTAAACTAGTTAAATTAAAGTTTGTTTTTAGGCCTGAATTGCATTACACGCCAGATGTTCTAACTTTTTAGCTAAACATTATTTTCCGATGTTTTATAGGCCTATGTTTTATATAGTTTCTATATAAAAATAAAGATTTTAATTATTTAGAATAATAGTATATAAATACAATACAAATAACATCAGGGTCTACATGTCATATGCAGCAACCACTCGATACAAATTTATAGTTTATACAGCACTGAACGTTCTATGCAAATAGACTATTATTATTCATAGGCTCATGTATATAAATGTAATCCGATTTTGGTATTTCGGAATATTTGAAGACAAATAAACAAATGAAATTGTGTACAATATTATTGAGTGTGAATATATAGGCTATTGTCGGTGTACATAAATAATATGAAACATTGTTCAGGGGCGGATAGTAGGTGCGGAACTAGCTTTTCAGTGAGGGGGGGGGGGGTTAAAATTTGACAAAAAAAATAATTTTACTGTAAAGGGGTTGAGGAGCCCACCCAGGCATATTGGGCACTGTTTCTCACTCAGTATATCACTAAATCATAAGGAAACCCCTAAATAAGGTGATGATTTTTTTCTGAGGGGGAGGCTTAAACCCGGCATCCCCCCCCCCCCCATTGGATCCGCCAATATACATGCAGGCAATAATATATTATAATACATAAATAATATAATACAATGTTTTAATCAGTTTACATCTACATCATCCTCCTGGCAGCAAGTCTTGACACAGCGAGGCCGTCAGGCCAAGCCTTGCTGAATTAGCCATACCATCCACCTATTGGGGTAGGGAGGAAGATTTAGATATTGAATATTCATTAGTTTTTCAAAAAATGTCTTTTTAATGTTGGCCCGCTGTCTGCGACGTTGGCTCACCATTAATTCAACCCTCACGCACGTTTCGGTGAGATGTGGTGGTCTGTGTCTGAGACGTTTCCGGTGAGCTACTCGGCCAGTAGACATGTGTTGTTTAATGAAGGGCCGGTGTCGTAGACAATGGCCCCACATTAAAACAACACTCATGCCAGAGGTCAAACTTGGGTCAAACAGAAAAATATTTTTAAAGAGTCCCCACTCTAATAGGCGGATTCAACCCTGTTTCAGCAAGGTCGGTCTACGACCTCAGGAATAGCCAGCCTTGCAGAGGAAGATCTACATCATGTACATAATGTAAAACAATTTTGTTAACGTTTAATATAAAACAACGTTATTGAAGTTTAATATAATATTGTATTCAGTGCAGTGTACAAAAATAATTTTAATATATATAGTCAGTGTAAGTACATAATAATATGAAACAGTTATAGAAGTTTAATATAGTCAGAATACACGGTACACACAATCTAGGAGAACTCAAACGTGCTAATTTTCTTAATAACTCCTTGGCGTTTATGTCGTGGCTGTTGTATCTATCCCACAGTGAGAAATACAAGAAAATACAATATTAACTAATGAGTGATTGGGTATTCGTGTGATTGTATAGGCCCAATATATAATCACGTGTAATATATATATTTGTTCTGTTTGTTTCAAAACTTTTATATGTTTTTAAGTAGCATATATACAAATATACATTTATACATTCTTTTTACATTTACACATAGTATAATTCCGATTAATGTTATAGTATTTCAGTACTTGTTGAAATGTGACATGTTTTGAGTTGTGAAATAATGTGTTACCACCTGGAAGCTGTTGAGATGTTAAGATAAGCGGGATTTTATACTTTGCGCTTACGATAGGTGTTGAGGTGTGTGACGCGCGATTTCATACTCGGCGCTTACAATAGGTGTTGAGGTGTGTGACACGCTGAGACTTGGAGCAGGAAATGTTTTTTGACATATGTGTGTGAGAATTACAATAAAACGCCGTTTGTAATTAGTTTCGTGTTTATTCAATAAAGACATAAATAAATAAGTGCATAATATAATAAAATACATCACAGGTAACGTTGTAAAATACAAGAACGTGAAAGAAATATATGTGCCTACATCTGATGAAACTATACATGCACATGATACATGTTTCCCGCACCCAAAAAGGAATCTTTACAATAGACATATTTATTGCAGCAGGTAGGCCAAGTTTAGGAATATTTACGAGTAATTAAATATATATACACTTATAAATATGATATAATACACTTACTATTTACGTGACTATCTTGCATCCATGTTTGTATATATATTCCCGCACCAAAACCGGAGATAAAAGAAATCGTATGTCGAGTTATAATTAATTGTACAGTAAATCATATACATGTATATAAATTTTATATATAGTTCCGGGTTATAATTATATGTAAGCATAAGCCTATTAATAATATGTGCAAATAATATTATCAGTTTGGTATGTGTAATTAACAAACGTGGTGTGTTGGAAGAATTAGTAATATATTAATAGTATATTTATTTTATTATATAGTCCATAATATGCGAAGTTGTTCTTATGTGTGAATATCGTTAAGTGTTACATTTAACTTGTAGGCTTACAGTTGTTGTATGTGTTGTGACATTCAGTGGAGTTTTTCTGGTGGATGTATGGGTGTCATACACTTCACTAATTAGGGGTAGTCTACTGGATTACCCTGGATTTTGTCACCTGCAAAAAAAACATTTACCATGATATAAAAGTTTGTTTAAATTTATAATAGACCTATATAGTTCGTGTTTACACTAGCTACCAGTACTTATTTTAGTATAGATTATGGATAATATAGTTCTATAATGTTTATTTTATAATTTGTTATAATACAGATCTACACATCATATAAACATTAGGGTTTCCGCCAGGAATGTTTGAGAGGGGGGTCCAAAAGGAGGGGGGTCTGGGGGTCCTCTCCCATGAGAAAAAGAAATCACATTTTTCCAATTTAAGTGCTTAAAATGGCCTATTTTAACTGGAATGACAGCAAAATATGGAATATATATTTTCTTTGCCATCAAGGGGGGGGGGGGAAATCCCCCCCTGTGGTGCTGAGTGGGGGGTCCTGACCCCCCCCCCCCCGGCAGAAACCCTGAACATGGTTCATATTTTAAATAGTTAAATAAATATAAGCACTTTAAATAATGTTTATGCATCAGATAAACTAACTGTGGTGTAACTCACCAATACCCTTTGTGGTGAACTCACCAAAGTTGTGGTGAAGTCACCATAGTTGTGGCGAACTAACTTGTGTTGAACTTACCGTGTGGCGAACTCACCTGATGGTCCAAAATTAAAGTTAGCTTTTTGGTATCTAGTCAGTCAATAATTCTTAAGCGATTTTTATGAAATTTTGTAAACCCTATTTTCTAGTCATTTGGCATCGATCCTGAAAATTTCGCAAAAAAATATTGAATAGTTCAAAAGTTAGACCATTTGACATGTAGTAAATGTCCATTTATGAGGCTCCTCTATAGCATGTATGAACCCATTAACTTCATTGCGTTTATTCTTAGAATTGCGTTACATGTCAATTGGTCTTTTGAAATACTAAATGGTATTTCTCGAAATTTTCAGGGTTGTTGCCAAATGATCAGATAATAATGGTTGCAAAATGTCGTGACAATCGCTTTAGAATTGACTGACTGGATACCAAAAAGCTAACTTTCATTTTGGACCATCCTCCACCATCGGATAGACTATAAATGTATTATATAGACAAGTTGGTAATCTCACATTTTGTACAGTGTACCGAACTCCCTCATGGCGGCCAGTAATCAATATCGACAATGGAAACAAGCAAGCTTTGGTGTTCACAGTGACACAGGCTGGGTGAGTCCATAGCCATACCCCGAAATATGCCGAAATATACCTATATAATAGATAATAGTATAGGCTATAAACCCTGAAATAGACCATAAATATTTCATAGACGTTATGTATGAAATAGGCCTTTCTAACATCATCAAGAATTAAAATTAATTAACGTAAATAATTAAAAATAATTAAATAATAGAGTTAGACCTATTATAATTGACACATGCCAAATGACTAGAAAAGAGGGTTTACAAAATTTCATTAAAGCGCTTGAGAATTGACTGACTCGATACCGAAAACCTAACTTTTATTTTGGACCATCCTTCACCGTCAGATAGACTATAGACTATGGGACAGACCTATTAATTAAATCATTAAATCTTGTAAATGCTGTTTCTCTTCGCGTACATTGTAACATTGTGCAAGTGGGCATACAGTGAATGAATGAGTGACTATGCTCACAGCCATGACAGTCATTGACATTGCTCCAGGTTAGATACATCCTATTGTAAATGATAGATTTCAATCTACTGTTCTGCCTTTAACTAGATGCACAGGTCAAAAGACATTATATTACACGTTTATGTAGAAATAATAACATTTAGCATGCCTAAATAGATCTATTGAGAGGTTTGTAGTATATTTCGGAAACGTTATATTTCGGGGAATGGATGTACCACTCAGGCTCGGTCAATTCTCAACCAATTGTCCTGAAATTTTTTGTCACACATGTAGATATTATAATGACTAACCAGCTATGATGTATATCAGGCCTATATATATATAGGCCTGATATACATCATAGCTGGTTAGTTTAAAAATTAAAAATATTCACATATATCAGTATATATACTGATATATGTGAATATTTTTAATTTCCTTTCATGTCGTGACTGGACTACCCTGAAAATTTCACGGAAGTTTTGATTTAGGTAGGTCTATTTCAGAAGTTAGATCATTTGACATACATGTAATGGAATTTTGAGACGAAGCGAGTAAGTAGCGGTTTAAATAGTTTTAACTTTTTAACTGTACAATATTTTTCAATATAATTTTCAGGTTAGTTATTAGAAAATAGGGCATATTGCTTGCAAAATTTCATGATAATTGGTTGAGTAATTGACTGAAATCATTCACCACAGTAATGTGAATCCAACTCTAGACTATGCCTTAGTTAGGACAGAACTAACCAGTAGCACATGTTTTTCGTTGATTTCCCCATCAATTATTACCCGATTTTCCTGCATTTTCTTACAGGCCAAATTTTCAAGTCATGGCCTATTATAGGTAAACAAATTGAAAAAGCCCATACAGGGCTCGAAATTGGCCCTGTCGGATCGTCTGAGATGACCAACAATCTGGGAAGGACGAGTTCAGTTTCAATGAGCTTGTCCTACTGGACGACTGCCCCTGCTTGACAATTATTAGGAAGGACAAGTGATATTTTTGGGAAGGACTAGTTGATTTTTTTAGCTTAGCTTAGCTTTAGCTTAGCTTAGTCCAATTTCGAGCCCTGCCATAATATGTTAGGACTTGGAAATGGCCTTTACAAAATTTCAGGAAAATTGGTTGATAATTGACGGAGAAATCAACGGGAAAAGTGCGCTACGGGGTAGTTCTGTCCTAAGGTAGGGCCTGATACATATAATCATCCATATATTTTACATGTTTTAAGCATTAGCCTTTCATTTTGCATCAAATTACCTTTCACGCATTTCATACTGGGTAATATCATGTGTATGGAATTATTCAGAAGTTTTGAATAAAATGTACAGTAATATTGCACATTTGTCATGTTTGTAGGCCTACACTGATATTGGCCTAGATATGTCCAATATCAGTCTAGCACTGGCACTGGGGCAGATGAAGTATATCCTTTCACTGTATTGCTTTTTTCTCAGTGGGCTATAGCCTACTTCAGGAGGATTGAATATGGTCGCCCAGCCATCACATCATCTTTTGTAGACCACTCATAATTGGCTATATATTTTAATGGAGAGTAATAAAAAGTCTATTAAATTGCTGTTCCAGCCCAAAAGTGATGTTCTATACTATTTTTCACTGGGATGAATTGTGTGAAGCATCTATCTATAGGCCTATCAGTGTCCGTTTATTACAAGATGTTGGGCCCAGTATTGAATATCTCTTGACCCACGCCCCCCCTGCCAATCCTCAGAAAATGCAAGGTACCAACTGTATGTATATATACACAGCACTGCGTTAGCTATAGAGGCGTGTGTGCATGTTTTGCACGCCCAAAACCGTCGCAACACGCCCTAGAATTTACTACGACGCCCTGTCAAAACTCTCCTGCTTCTAGTAGGGGTTGTTAGACACCCTGTTACACACCCTCAATTTTTTTTACACACCCTGTCAGCTCAATCCTAGCTAACACTGTGATACACAGCTAGTGTAGTCCCACATGCTAAAATGGTGGTAACTGTATATCATTGCACAAAATATATACCCTTGAAGACAGTTGAAGTTGAGTAATCCTTTTTCAGATTCTAAATATCGTGACTGACTGAAATACACATGGCTCTCAAGAGATTGCACAAGGTAGGGTTTCCATTCCATTAGAAATAAAACAATTTACTGTATTGGTAAAAAACTACACTTTTTTCAAACGAATGTACTGCTAGGATATGCATATATACCTGTATACAGTTCCAAGCATTTTTAAAGATAATAAAATGTCATAGAAATTATAAATTTATAAAATAGCCTGTGATGAACATGATGAATGCTCAGTTAACATCGTTAATTACATTTTTAGTGTCCTCTTTAAATGATTTTGTGTCTTAAAATTTGGCATTGATGCTGTTTTTCTGGGTAAGATATAGTTCTACCATGTGAAGTTTCTATTGTGTTTTAGGAGTGGAAAGACATACAGACCGACCCCCCAGCAGGGTGTTCTGCGGGTCCTGTTAATAATGATGATTGTAAGTTTTAATATATATTTTTTTCACTCTTTTAGTCTATTTTCATTACTTTTCCAAAGAAAGGTTGTGACTATCCATGCAGGGCTTTACCCAGAAAAAAAATTGAGCGTGGTAATTTTTTAGAAGTGTGCTGTCTGTGCTGTGAACCAGTGATGCCTGAAGTGCGCGTGCACAGTGCGAACATTTTTCAGGGTAAAGACTTGAAATAGTGCATTCTGGCAGAATCTGGAGCTAATTTCCAAGGCTATTAAAATCATTATGTTTTTAGCTCCCGCCGTCACCGTAGGTGAGCGAAGGGAGCTATGGATTCTACCTCCGTTTTTTTTTGGCCTCTTGTTTTGCCTATAACTTTGTGAGAAAATAAGCTAGGATAACAATTTTTGGTATGTGGGTTACTTCCAGGTGGCTAATGGACGGGTTAAAATATTTTTAATCTGAATTCAATACGCAAGGTTGCAGAGGAGAAAATGATGATGTGACGGCGTTGGGCCGTTGGGCCGTCCGTAAACAATTCGTTTCCGGAGCATATCTCTGAAAGTACTTGTCCGATTGTCTTCAAATTTTACACACAACACCTCTAGGTGGTCTAGTTGTGCCTTTTGGGGTATTTGAACTTTGACCTACTTCTGGTTCAGAACTATGACCTATTTAGACGTTTTGACGCGCACTTCGTTTCCGGAGCAGATCTCGAAAAGTACTGGGCCGATGACAGTCATATTGCACATACATGTTCTCTAAGGTCCCTAGTTGTGCCTTTTCAGGTTTTTGGACCTTGACCTTGAAGTTGACCCAGCACTTTGACCTAATTTATAACATCGGTAAATCCGACTGAAAGATTTTGCGGAATATCATGAAAACTGCTCAAGATAGCTACACCATTACTATAAAACAAATTGTGAGGTTTCAGGAGAGGATGCATCTTGAAAAATTTCAGATCGATAAAATTAAAAATGGCCGCCTATTGGCCATTATTCACCTTGACAGGCCTGATATTGCGGAATATCATGAAAACCGCTCAAGATAGCTACACCATTAATATCAAATAAATTGTAAGGTTTCAGGAGAGGATGCATCCTGAAAAATTTGAAGTTGATAAAATTCAAAATGGCCGCATATCAGCCATTATTCACCTCGACAGGCCTGATATTGTGGAATATCATGAAAACCGCTCAAGATATCTAAACCATTACTATAAAACAAATTGTAAGGCTTCAGGAGAGGATGTATTTTGAAAAAATTCATTTTGTCAAAGTTCAAAATGGCCGCCAATCGGCCATTATTCACTTTCACATGGCCGTTATTTGGTAAACCGTGCTAGATGGCTAGACCATTACTATAAAACAAAATGTGTGATTTCAGGAGAGGATGCATCTTGAAAAAATTTGACTCGATAAAATTCAAAATGGCCGCTTATCGGTCATTATTCACTTTCACATGGCCGTTATTTGGTAAACCGTGCTAGATGGCTAGACCATTACTATAAAACAAAATGTGTGATTTCAGGAGAGGATGCATCTTGAAAAAATTCGACTCTATAAAATTCAAAATGGCCGCTTATCGGCCATTATTCACTTTCACATGGCCGTTATTTGGTAAACCGTGCTAGATGGCTAGACCATTACTATAAAACAAAATGTGTGATTTCAGGAGAGGATGCATCTTGAAAAAATTCGACTCGATAAAATTCAAAATGGCCGCTTATCGGCCATTATTCACTTTCACATGGCCGTTATTTGGTCAACCGTGCTAGATGGCTAGACCATTACTGTAAAACGAAATGTGAGATTTCAGATGAAGATGCATCTTGAAAAAAATTGACTTGATCAAATTTAAAATGGCCGCGTTTTTGGCCATTATTCATTTTCACATGGCTGATATTTGGTAGACCGTGCTAGATGGCTAGACCATTACCTGATTACTATAAAACAAAGTGTGAGTTTTCGGGGGAGGATGCACCCTGAAAATTTTTAATTTACGAATTAAAAATGGCCGACAACCAGCATTATTTACCTCGATAGGCCTGATATCAGGTAAACCGTGCTAGATAGCTAGACCATTACTATAAAACAAAATGTGACGTTTAGAGAGAGGATGCCTTTAAAAAACTTTCGACTCAATCAAATTCAAAATGGCCGCCTATCGGCCACTATTTACTTTCACATTGCTGATATTTGGTAAACCGTGTTAGATAGCTGGGCGATCACTATAAAACAAAATGTGAGATTACAAGAGAGGTTGCATCTTGAAAAAAATTGACTCGATCAAATTCAAAATGGCCGCCTATCGGCCATTATTTACTTTCACATAGCCGGTTTTTAGTAACCGTACTAGATGGCTAGACCAATACTATAAAACAAAATGTGAGATTTCAGGAGAGGATGCATCTTGAAAAATTTTGACTTGATCAAATTCAAAATGGCCTCCTATCGGCCATTATTCACTTTCACATGGGCGATATTTGGTAAACCGTGCTAGATGGCTAGACCATTACTATAGAATGAAATGTGACATTTCAGCTGAGGATGCATCTTGAAAAATTCCGACTCGATTAAATTCAAAATGGCCCCCTATCGGCCATTATTTACTTTCACATGCCCAATATTTTGCAAACTGTGTTAGATGTTAGTCTATTACTATAAAACAAAATATGAGGTTTCGGGGGAGGGATGCACCCTAAGTTTTTAACTAGTTTATATCGAATTCAAAATGACCGTAAATCAGCTATTAGTTACCTCGATTGGCCTGATATCGGGTAAACCATGCCAGATAGGTAGACCATTACTGGGATACTGATTAGGATCATTAATTTTAATGGAGGTTTGCAATCTCTGACAAAAATTGTCTAGTTCTTATCTTACTCTTAGACTGAGCTTCTTAGACCTAGTTGTCTTGCGTCTTGATTTTTGACCTAGCCTAGTACTACATTAAAAACCCTACACAAAATTGCTTAAATCAAATTCTAATTCGTCGCGGGAGCTCCTGGACTTATGTAGTCTTGTTTTTATTAGTTTTTTTTTGCATTTTGTTAGAGCGGCGCTCAGCGCTGGGATAGAAAAACAGCGCTTTGGGTAGGGCCCTGTTCATGGGGACGCTTCACTTTTTGCTTTGAAGGTCAATAGGCTGTGTCAGCTAAAACCATGTTTTTTCAATAACTATCAAAGGGAGGTAATTCACATTAATTCTCTGCCTTGATGTATCAAAGTTTTTATTATTCAATACTATTCAGTATTCCAGTTTTTCCCAATGAGCTCAAAATTTCATTCGACAGTAGGTCCTGTAAGCATGAAACTTTTACCAGACCAAACAAATTTCACCAGGCAGTAGGTGTGAAATGGCTGATTCTTCCCTGGTGATCACAAAAACGGACAAAAAAACATAACTGGATCAAAGGTCTGAAGTAGTTGGGAAAGACTGATATTCTGTAAAAAGAATATTTGAATAATTTTATAGACGATAGATAAAGCTAATAATCGCTTTAATGAGTTCATGATAAATACAATTATCAGTGTTATAAAATAATTTAAACTAGTTCGATAGTAATGTTCAAACATATTTTTTAATAAATTATATTTTTCAGTATTTCACTGGCAAGCCACCATAGTTGGTCCGGTAGGTTAATAATTTTTTACCACCATTTATAGATTTCACATGTGCCTTTTAATAATTGTATTTTATTAAAGTAATTTATTAAAACAGCTGCAAAGATTTAACAACATTAGTTTTCAATAATAAAAATGGTATTAGGCCTATACCAAATATTTTAAGTCACTGTGTGTAGTTAGAATCAGGTTTTTGTCCAGAGGCCCACAAAATGCGCCAGAAAAAAGTTTTAAAAAAAATTAATAATAGTTTTTGTGTACTGGTCTGCACTAAACAACATAGGGTCAATGTCTTGTATTTTTGTAAGTTTTGTTGGCTGAATGTTTGATTAATGTTGAATCCAGCAACACAAAATGTTCACTCTATGTTACAGTTACGGTACTTAAAAAGTATGATCACATACACTTATTATTTACAGGTTTAATTTTGTGCCTACTGGATTTAACATGTTTCATTACAGGGTGAAAGTCCTTACGAAGGAGGAGTTTTTTTCTTAGACATAAATTTTCCAACAGATTATCCATTCAAGCCTCCTAAGGTATGACTTCAATATTTTTATAATACCTGAATAAAACATAATATAAAACATTGTTTTTTTCTTGTGAGCCATGAATGCAGTTATTACAGTTAAAACACAGTACATAGCATGAGAAATTCACTTTTCATGATGGAAACAAAACCTGTCGGCCCTCAAGTATTGTATTTAACCTAGCATCTCTTTTACCCTCCATAATCAGCTGACAGCCCAGCATTGTATACTCTACAGGGGAATTATTACTATGCGTGCTGTTAAAACTGGTCTGTGTCGCCAAGACATATTACTGTATTACAGCACGCCGGAAGTGGTAGACATTGTATACAAATTTTAGACATTTTGGGCCAACAATAGGGACATACTTGTAATTATTCTATATTGAGAACTGCAAATCCTACCTAATTATCGATAACATATTTACAAACATTCTAGGAGATCAAAGTTAGTGACATTTCTTGCATAAATTATCTAAAAATCCACTAGACAATTTTTCAGACACCTATGACTCCAACTTCCAAATAACAGGTACAAAAAACACGTGTTCGGAACAAAAATATGTTAACACGAGGTGAAAGAAGACATCAACTGAAATTGTATGTACCATTAATTGCATGCATGGATATTTTCATACACCTTAAAAACTTCCGAAAATAAGTCTTAACTATTGATAGCCTACACAATTTTTTTTTAAATAGGAACAAATAACAATTAGCATGCTTATATATATTGTACATAACAGTATTATTTAAATGTATCTAATTTGATCTTTATATAGAATATTACTTCTGGGGTGCTGTAATACAGGACCGTGCAGTAATAACCACTCGCACCAACCAGTTATATTTTGTTTATAACAAGGCGCAAATTCAAAATACAAGAAAACATTGTGTCCATGTCACTGACCATTTTCTGGTTGGCGATATTCAACCACGCATGTAAAATGTAATAAAATATCTCCATTGCAGTTAATTCATGTACACATGTATGTGGATTTTGCATATGCGAATTTGGTAAAGGAAGGTAGTCTTCCCATTTAAATGTGAAATTGCTAAAGCAAGGGTTATTTAAAGCAGGTGGTTAAAGGTTGTTTGGGCTTCACTGAACCATAATTAATATTGACATTGCAGTAGACACCACTCCTGCGCATACGGGTGGGCCTACAATGTGTACTCAGCAAATCATGACGTCCCACCTCTTTAACGCTATCAAGTTAGAACTAAAGATTCTATTTTAAGACGACTTATTGAATAATAAATAAAATAATTTTATAAATGGACGCTGATAGATCTTCAATATTTCTTTTTAGAGAATTTGCTGATTTAGTGTCTGTCTATGGTATAAGTCACTCACAGAATCAACCCCCCTCCCTGAGAAATGTTAACTGTTATCCCTAATTTTGCAATGTATTATTTTAGATTGCGTTCATCACCAGAATATATCATCCAAACATCAACGTCAACGGTAGTATCTGTCTGGACACAATTCAACGACAGTGGTCACCAGCTCTCACCGTATCCAAAGGTTGGTTTTAAATATTCGCAAAGTATATAATTTGGCCTACATATTTTTGCAAAAAAACTAGTGAGTTGCAGTTTTCTATGAAGCCCTAGAAGCGACATTTGCATTCTTCTTCTTATTTTTTTCCAACTCGATATAATAGGTAAGCGGCCTACAGTAATATCAACACCGGCTTTACTGATTATGGTTTCTATTTGGGTTTGCCTACTAAAATGAGGCAGGTACACCTTCTATCTACAATTTGACAATTACCTATGTAGGTCTGAACACGCCTAAAATACCGGTATCTGTTTTTACATTGTTGGAACTCATTCCAATAATGTATTGACATGTTCACAAAATGGATTGCTGGGTTCTGCTAGTGTGTGTCTGTGTGTCCCAAATGACTTTCACAGACATCTTGTCAAAAACGGCAGCACACAGATTCAGTTTTCTGTCATCACATCACATGCAGTTTGCCCAGTAGATGGTGTTTCTGAAGTATTAATGTCTGTATTTACTCAGTTATGAGGCTTTTTCCCGCCAATATTATGACAGTTGAGGTTTATGGCTTTTGAACTGTGTGTCGAGCTATTTGTTTATCCCTGTTGATGGCCAGTTTGTTTTCAACATAGCTCTCACTGATAGATCAAACTATGCCAATATAATTTAATGTTCGAATTGAACAGAATGAGAGTTGGAAGCTGGGGAAAGCTAGCACATTTTTAACTTTTTCGAAAGAAAATCTATCATGATATGGATTCAATATTTTACAATAATATAATTATATTACCTTTGAAAATCTAACCTTTGGTTAAGCACATCATTGGACGAGATGGTCATCTGATTCTCAAGCAATCACATACACAATATGTGGGGCAGTCACATCACTGGACCTTCCAACTTCCACGACATCCCAGCAAACACAAGATATTGACCCAGTGATGGACTAACATCATAGACAGTTACATAAGTTACGAGTTTAATTTGTGACATTTTATTTTATGTTCAAAATACTTTTAATATCTTATGGCCATACATTACTTTAATATGGCATGTAGCAGATTTTTCTAAAGCACAACGAAATGCAATTAACTACAACAAGATGCATTTCCACACCTGTGGTATTCGTGAACAACAATGATGAACAGTGATGACATATCTTGTTAGAGACTAGTAAGGTGTAATACTGGAAAGCTCAATTGACCCTCTTCGTGCGAAGCACCACATTTATTTTTGTATTTAATGAATGTCAATCAAATACAATTAAATGCCTATCTATTTGCTGTCATTTAGTGCTTTACTGCTTATCATTTATTGCCATTTATTTAAACGTGTTTTTAATCCATGGATGTAGTGAGGCAAAAAAAACTCTGTTTCCTCTTGCCGAACAACCCTATTTACAGCCCACTCCTCCCCAGGCCCTTTATTTTCTTGTGGCAATTTCCAGAAAAAATAGTCCTGAGCGTCCCTCCCCAATTTGTTTATGAGCTGGTATTTTTGGGACAATTTGTCAGTTTCTTCAGTACCGGTAGTGAAATTGCAAAAAAATGTCTCCTGCACCTACTTTATTTGGAGAGCCATGTAGCCGGACCCCCCCCCCCAAAAAAAAAAAAATATCGAAATAAATCTTATACCTTTACCCTGTTTGGGAAGGCTGTGTGATCAGAAACAGATGTATTTTCTTGTCCTAACACCTTAGTTATGATGCATGTGAAAACTACAAATTACACAAACTGCAGGTATAAATATTAAATTCAATTATCAGCTAGTAATCTGTTTTAAACTGTAATTCGCGGCAGCACTAAAAATCGGTGATTACTAGTATTTCGGCCCTACATGGTAATCATGGCAATACTAAAATCCAACTGTAATAGGAAGATAAGATAATATTACAGGTAGATATAGTACATCTGTTTATTAAGGACAAAAAATAATATTCTATAGATGCAGACTTATTAAATGCGTAATTAAAATGAACCAGACATAATATAACTAAATAAAATATACACATTCAATGTGTTCACTTTATGCATACATGTATATATCGTTATGCATACAGTGAACACATCGAATGTGTATATACATATGTATGTATATATGCGTGTGTAATCTAGATACAATACTTTAATTTTAATGTGGTTTGAGAAAATACTGTGTCGATGGTAGATAACAGGTCGAGAGAGACAGGAGTCACATCTGTGGATGACATGAGGATGACATCTACATTGCACCTCACGTGGATCTGTTTACTGTATTTATAACCTCGAAAATATCATTGGAGATCTGTTCATTTTTCTTGTTACAACTTACATTGTTATTTTAGTTTTCTGGCAATTAATTATTTGGAAATTATTCATATCTTATGTTAAACACTTGTACCTGTTTCTCGTATGCATGTCGACAAAATCCAATTCAGGCAGCTGTTCCAGAAATATGCCAAGTCAATTATTACTGAAATTAATGATATAGCTCTAGATAGGTAAATGATAACTAAATCACTGATTATCTGGCTATGTACATAATAAAACTCTCAATAATGTTCACAACCGCAGGGTTCTTGTTTCGACATGTAGGTCCTACTATTTGATATCTGAGGATGATTAATTGATGGCATATACATGTAGCCTACAATACTAGTTAAAAATAACACAAATAGCTACTTAGTTTATGCATACACCCGTACTAATTGATAACAAGATGCGATGCAACTGTGAATCATCTAAGCTTGGACTATACTCAGTACTGTATTTGAAAAGATCATAAAGAAAGCAGTATTTGTGGTATATTTCAGAAATTAAAGAACAGAGCATTTACAGCTGCTGCTTTTAATCAATTTAAACAGTTTATTATTTATCTTTTAATAATTTTTAGTCCTCAGGCAATATATATCTGTCTATCCCTCCATTTGTCGATCTTTCTGATCGTGTTTCTTTGTAAGCGTATGTTTTATTTAATTTTTCTCAAATTTGACCGATGTGCTTTACATACAACCCCCTTGATGAGTTCGAAAAATGGCACGGATCAGATTCACGTTTTTCTTGAAAGCGCCCTTGACTTGTGTTTTTATTCCATTCTTCTGAAACTTAAGAAATTTGCTCATCACACAAACCTGAAGATTTAAATAACCACTGCTCGGACATAAAGGGTTCTCCTTCTGTGCAAGCACGATTGACTAGGCTGTTTTTAATCAATTGTTCAGAAACCTGGGCAAATGTGATGACCATACAAACCCGCGGAATGACACGGGTCATATTTTTATTTATTTTTTCTTTAACTGTGATTGAGTTGCTTGTTTCTCTTACAATTATCAATAATAAACAAGTGCTTCAAATGGCGCTGAGGGCTAGTGAATATTCTTATATTTGATGGCCTATTTTTTTTAAAAGATTTTGTGTATTTAATATCATAGAAAAATAATAATATAGCTGTTTTAATATACTGGTGTGCCGAATGATCTATTATAATGTCATAGATTGAAAAACATGTGACAACACTTGCCTATGAAAGGACTGTGAAATCAGTTCATTTTAATATTTGATTATTCTAAGCATTATTATCATGTGCATATCGGCAAAGGAGGGCCGAGGACGACACTGTGGCACTTTGATCTCAAGAACAAATCTGAGCTCAAAAGAAGTAAAATGTGATTGACCCGTAAATTATGCACTCACAATATAAATATGTAACTTAGACACGATATGTAGATAATTATGTGTATTTTTATTGTTGTTCACTCTAGTGCTGCTTACCATAACAGCCCTACTGACAGACCCTAATCCAGATGACCCATTGGTGCCAGATATTGCAAGGCTTTATAAGGCAGACAGAAAAAAATACAACAAAACCGCAGAACAATGGACAGCAAAATATGCGAAATAACAAACATTATGAGTATCACTAGATCTAATTGTTTTGATAGCTGCATTCCAGAAGATAACAAGTGCATGATTTATTCACCACATCACTGACGAGTGGTAGGCTGTGTTCGAGTTCCCTGATAGCAGTTTTGTATTGGCGATTTTATAAAGAAAACAGATTTATAAAGTTTATTGCCAATATTCTTCCTGCATTTTGAATGGATGCTACTGTCATCAGTCTAGGGTACCGTCTAAAAGGACTTTCCGTTTGTGTAACAAACTCCTGTGAAAAATTGACATGTGCGACAACCCGGTTACCATAGAATGTTGGCTCAATTTTAATTCAAAAGTGGACTAACCGCCAAGTTATTGACCTAACATTGAGCCAACATTTGATCATATAAGCTGGGATGTTTGGTAACACTTAGGTTATATCTGTGATATCTATAGCAGCTCAATATATTTCATACATATGCTTATGTAGAACTTTTTTATCTGAATAATGTTATTTGCAATAGCAATTTATCAATTTCATTTTGCAACTTTTAGTAGTTTACAATCTATAGTTTGTTTACTCAACATTTTTCCATTAGTCGGCCTACAGTGTCTTTATTCTCTGACTGACTTAGTCAGAAAAGATAACTAGTTATGTTACCAAATTCTAACGTTACCCCTTGTACACATTTAAAAAAAAATATTTTTACAATATTCATTATACATCTTTACATGATACTATAGTGATTATTTAATATTTATGTCGTTCTGACAAGTTCAGAAAAGGTTTTAAAAATGTTTAAACATACATATTTTATGCGTGTAGGCATATGATATTCGTTTATATACGAGTATAAATTTGCCTTGTTATAGAGTTTGGGTGTACTAATAAGGTGTGATGTCTTTTAAAAGTGAAAGGTAATTTTACTGTTCCAGTGGTTTTATGATGTAGCAAAAATTTTGAATGATGTAATACAAACTTTGTACTTATTTTTTTATCATACATGAATTAAAAACGATCGCTCCGCAATAGGAAATATGGCTACATCTCGAAGATTTTTCTGTTTGTAAATACTAAATGTTGATATTTCAAATCGGCTACATTTATTTTAAGACTTAAGGATAGCAAGCACGAGATGTTCAACAAACGATTAATGTTGTTTTAATGTTGGGCCAACGTTTCGTAAATTGGCTTCAACACAGTAGTATGCCTGCATAATGACTACAGGCATACTACAATTATCGTCCCCTTGGAGTTAGAAGGTGTTATACTGCCACTTTAGCACCTTCTAACTCCAAAGGGACGTTATATAGCTCATTTTGTTTGACTGCCGGACAAGTTTTCTCGACAATGAGCTGTATTGCTAGTTACATAAAATGTATATTCAATACATTTAATAGATGGATCTAAATTTTTTTCAACCAAATTGATAGGTGCAACTGTAGCATGATCCGAAAATGCGTGCACATGATAACATTTCCCTATCAATTTTGCGTTTTGGCATGAACAATCTGATTTTATTAAATTTAATTAGCTAGATCTAATTTATTTGGTTTTCTTTCAATCCACTGTGAACAATTTGTCAACATTGTATATTATATTACTTTAGGTTTACACTGACAGTAATTGTTGATTTTCTGTTGTTTGCGAATTTTTCTTTTTGTCCTCTTTGTGATATTTTTTTCAAAAATTATGTTTGACCAATACATTTATGTATTACGTACATTGTTCTTTGCAATTTACTTTCCAATAATAGCTATTGTCAAATAATATTATGCAAACACTGCATTTTTAAAGGTACATACTTCGAAGTAACCAGACTATGAAATTGGCTATAAGGCCTGACTTTCAATTATAGATATTTATTTTGCCGCCAAAACGACTTTTAATTGCAGTATTGCCATTCAGCAATTCTAAACAGTTACCCACAATGGTTGAGTGGCGTCAGCAGCAGCTAGTCATGTGCTCACACAGACAAGTAAGTAGGCCTAGACGTGTCTATTTCTGACAGTTCAGCAAACTGTGAACAAACAAGCAACTAGTAGAACATTCCTAGCAACATGGGGGTGTGCAAGTGATTCTTTCAAAATGGCCGCCAGAGGTCAACTCCAAAAAACTCTAAAACTTAAGAGTCAGAAATTATTCGAATTTTACTATCACATTCCCCACGATATGGAGTTTTACTGAAATGCAAAATGGCGGCCACGGATCAACTTCAATTTTTTGATGGGTGCATAAACTCAAAAAATTAGTCAGAGATTATTCACATTTCACAACCACATTCCCCACCATCTAGAAATGTGTAGGTGATTTTACTGAAATTTAAAATGGTGGTCACCACAAGTGAAGGAATACATGGGTTAAAAACGAATCGAACGAACGGTGAAGTGCCTGTTCTCGAGGATTGCAGTTTCTAAAAAAACGTAACGTGAACGTAAAAAACGAAGCTAAAAAATTATATCTAGTGTAAAAAATGAATATCGGCGTCAGTATAATTAATTTCCATAGTGGTAATTTTCAAACCAATAATTTTATATAAAATTAATCCACCAGTGTCCGACATGTTGGTTCCAGCCCCCTCCACACCTAAATATATACCCCTTCCAATTTAAAGGGCTGGTGTCTGGGATGCATCATTGGCGCCATTAACAGATTAAAGACTCAGATTAGACAATGAACTGGGCAAAACAGGGTGTTCTATTCAAATTACCTCTGTGCAAGACTGTTCAGTTCCAATGTACTTATCTTTATCGCACTGCTCGCTTATGGAACACTTTACCTTTTGTTATCCGAGATGCTAGTAGCTTGCAGATTTTTAAGAAGAACCTGAATGAATTATATTTCACCATGGTAAACTTATTTGATGTGAATAATCGATGTACCTGGCGCCTTGCTTGTGTAAATTGTCGAATATAGCGGAATATTTTGTGCCTCAAACTACCTGTGCAATTTGAATCGGCTGTGAGACGGCTATTTGAGCTGTCACCAGCCACGCATGACTAGGGACGGAAGGCTCCGTTGTTGTTACTCATGTGTTGGCAGCTGACGAACCGCTCCGCCTAACTTATAGACTACTAGTGTATTAAATATATATATCCATACATCTAGCACAAATGGCACCTTAAGTGATCGACCTATCAACGATAATCTGCGAATGTTGCATTGTGTTGTCTGCCTGGCTCGAATTTAGGCCGGAGACAGTCTCTTATACTGTTCGGAGCTGACCGACATCACTCTACATAATCACGCTTGTCATGATCTGACTTAGAGTATTACCACATGGCATGGATGGCTGTTCCCCTCAAAATTATTATTTGGGTTTTTTTCTGTTTTTTTTTTAGGTTTAGTGATTTTTCAGTCGCCTTTGTTTCTAGACGAGGTGGGTCCTTACACTGAATTTCAAAGATGTCTAATCAACTGATTTACTCCTAGAGTTTCGGATTGTTTTTCCTCCAGTCTAATATTGCATATGTGGTACTACTCAGCATATTTCGGCTGCGCGACGGCTATATGAGCTGACGTCAGTAGATGCATTCTAGGTTTATAGTATTACTTTTATTTAGGGATGTATATAGGCCCATGTTAAAATTAAGAGTGTCATTAGTTTTTACTATTTTTCCTTTACACATACCCTAGTTGTCTCGTCTTTTTATACGATAAACAACTAAAGGATTTAGAGGTTTTAATTAGGTTTCTACGCTTTCCAGAGTGTCCTTTTTTGCTACACTGTGTAGAGCACAGTGTAGCTATTTTAGCTCTGGTTTTGGTGCGGGAAACAGATGACAGACAATTGTCGGTTAATTTTTTTTATGTGTAAATATCGCAAAATTTATAATCTTTACTATGTATGTACATTTTTAAATAGCATGTACACAAAAGCATTGCTATTTTAAACACTGGATATGATGCTGCCTTACATGATAAGTATGGCAACACCTATAGCCAGTGAACAGTTGGTTTTATATTATACTGTCATATTATTTTATTATATAATTTTAATTCACTAATATGGTTGACAGGCATTGTAGAGGTCGTCTCGACCTGTTCCCATCAACCAAAGTTAATAACATGTTCAAAAAAATACCCAATTAATAATAATGATAATGTACCATTTTTGCATGTTTTTAACTGGAAGTCAAATAAATGATAGCCACATAGCCCCTATGTGGCGACAGAAGCAAATCTTTACAATGCAAATCTTTAAAATTGTAGAGGTCGTCTCGACCTGTTCCCGTCAACCAAAGTTAATAACATGTTAAAAAAAATACCCAATTAATAATAATGATAATGTACCATTTTTGCATGTTTTTAACTGGAAGTCAAATAAATGATAGCCACCAGAAATAAATCTATAAAATGCAAATCTTTAAAATTTGACCTTTCAGAGCACCTAAAAGTAGGAATTTGTTGCGAATGGTTTTCTTTCTCCTGTCCACCCTTTATTAGTGTGAGATAGAAATATTTTTCAAACATTCATTTTTTTTTTTGAAAAGAAACACAGTAAAATATATCAACTTTGTGTTAGTCTTGACTAATAATTGAAACGTCGAGCGAAACTTGAAACAACGTTATGGAGAATAAATATGATAATTATCATAGAATACCTTGGCACAACGTTGTTCCAAAGTAGATATGCTAAGATTGATAGTAATTATCATAGACTATCCTACCCTATGATAATTATAACACACCACAAGCACAATCCACAGTAGGCTATGGGGATCGCTTGAAACGGACAACGGCTTAGATTTGGACGTGCTGCCCCCTCAAGCACTTGGCGTTGCATAAAATAAAATAATAAGGACCACGGGATAAAGATTATTCCTCAATTACCATGATTCTTTCACCTGGGTGATGGCGAATTTATTTCTCAAGAGATATCATCTCTGAGACTCAGTCTCGAGAACAAATGGATAAAAAACAGGGTCGCTTTTTCAATTTCAAAAATTTAATTGTTTTAGGGCCTATTTGAATTTTTCGTATTTTTTCAGTGCAATATAGAGACCTCCAGTATAGCCACTGACACGAAATAATTCAGATACAGCTGGGACTCGAATAAGAGTTGAAAATTGGCAGTAAAGTTGTTTTAAAAATGTGGAACTACAACCAATACTAACACAAATATCTGATATAGGCCTAACTGATGATGAATTGGAATATAACATTTTCAATAAAAAATATTCTGCCATAGGGGAGGGTGGCAAATTAATAAGTGTGAAATAAAAATAAATATCTTAGGAATTTTAAGTGATCATTAGTAAACGTTGTAAGCATTTTAATGGTCCACAACATTTTTCAATGACATGTTATCACTTTTAATAGATGATTCTTGTATAATTAGGCCGTACATAATTGCATACTCGGCATTCCACAAACAAGGTTGCATAATTATTAACTCAATGAGGGTGACCCAACGTTTGATTAATATTATTGTTGCTCCACCGTCTGCTACGCTGGCCAAACATTAACGCTACATCGGATCGACAGCTGTTTTTATCTAGCTCATTTAATATGCCTAGTAGTTCGTACTCGCTATTAAATGAGCTAATGATCATGTTTACGGTTTTTTTCCATTGTGTGGTTGTGTTAGCTTAAATAGTTGGACTAGAGTAGGCTAGGCTAATCTGTCATTAAGTTAAAACTGACATTTCAGCCAGTATCTCATATCTTCGTTTTACAGCAAAGATACCACAAAATCGCACTATTTGATGTTTATTTTTTCAAAATTTTGCGGAGGCATGCCCCCTATAGGTCCCTGCTGTTGAATGGTTTCTTTGAAATCTGAGCACCCCCCTAATTTATTTCTGGATACGCCACTGTTATGGGCCGATGTCCCATACGGTGTGCTGGTTGCGGTATTAGCTGATTTTAGCCAAGATCACATTCCGTGGGATTAGCCAAGTAATCATTTTCTTATTCAACTAATTAAGGAGTCAAGCATAATCAAGCATGAGGGTCAATACGTGATACATAGTTATCAATCCAATCTTGTCTTAATGTCACTTTATGTTGGACCGACGATTTGACATTATAAAATAATCTGTAATATATTTCTATGTTTATGAGGTATTATGCTAGTTGAAATTGTGTATTTAAAATATATAAACACTTTTGATTATCTCACACACATATATGTTTATTTGTTTTTAATGCAAAGTGTATGTAGCCACGATTGTTGAGATAATTGAAAATAGTTTAATTATAAAACAATAGGATTGGTACTGATAGGGTTAATTACTTGAATATGGCGGACTCGGCGTCTACACCCTGGAGATGCCGTGACTACTTGCAGGGATTAATTTCTATAAACTCCTGAGAGGCTAGATATTCCCGGTATTTCTGGGGATCTGGTGTGTGTGTATGTGGGGCGGGGGGGGGGGGGGGAGTTGGGGGTTGGTGGTATGATTATGGCAGTGACATCATCTCAGTGTTTCCTTGTGGTAGACAGCATCTCGATAGTTGATTGGTCTACGATATATCAGTACAGTCATCGGCGACTGGAGCGGGGTGCTCTACAGTAGGTGACTCTAATCTAACACAGATTACCATATGACCAATCACAATTAGATGTGAAAATCTTCATTAACAAATCATTCAATGACAGTGAACCCTCCTGTCTAGGGACACCACCAAAACATGCAACGCTATCTACGACATGGACCAACCTTCCATCACACACTAAGACAGTTAACCAATGTTGTTTTAAATATTTCACCGGCGATGGGCGATCATTTAAACAACATTGCTTGAGTGTTTCGTGTTTTTATTTGGCTTGTTCAATGCTCGCCAAATCAATTTAATACGAGCTGTGAAACAACGTGTTGAAATGCATGCCTTGATCTTCCTCAGTCAAAACAAGATAACAAGAGTTTGGGTCCCCAGACTCATTTTGTGGAAGCAAATAAAGTAACTAACAATTATCCGGCCGACACCAGTAATTAACTATAATGTGAAAATACACACTAGTAATTGTAATTATAATTGAAAAATATAATTGAAATTTTCCAGCCAATTATAATTGTAATTGTATTTGAAAAGTTTGGAATGAAAGTAATTGTAATTATAATTGTAATTGAAAAAAGTAATTGACCCCAACCCTGATAATGGTGCTATAGTGATAGTCAATTTTGTTTGAAATTGATTTAGGTTATAAGATATGAAATTCAGAATTAAAATGCTGAAATACAATATATGAAAAATATAAATATCAAAGTAGGAATCCAGTAGTCATCCATTATAGCACGAACCGTTACTACACGAATCGGATATAACACGATGCAACCATGGATCCCAAAAATTGCACACCTTCTTTATCCATTTATCTGCTAGTCCATCCCCGCCTACACTAGGGTACGATGATGAAAGAGCGATTAAATGCTGTCCTCACGTAGCCAAACATTCATTAGTCTGATTAGGGCCTACTACCAGCGCTAACTGTACATATGGCTATGCGGTGAAGGACATAATACGTGGTGATTTTGGTCGTTTGGTTGATTTTATCGATATAAAATTTCACAGTTAGTTTTATAGAACAATATTTGAGCTAATAATAACAAATATATGCTCGAAATATAATTGCATTGGGTGGCATGCGTTGGTATAAATGCTGGTATGCGTTGGTGTGTGTTGATATGCGTCTTTTTTTAGTGCTTCCCGCCTTTCGCTATGCATTATCAAGGAGTGTACTCAATTACATTATAACATATTATTATAATTAGTGTTTAAGAGGGTCGCAGTAATAACATCCAAGTCCTTAGCACCTTTCACACATGGCTTCCAGTGGTGTTTTAGCAATTTTATGATCCTTGAACATCTGTTTGAAATTGTTTCAGAACGATTCTTCAGATGTCAAGAATATCACCAAGAGCTGCAGGTTTATTTATAATTCGAATGTTTTTAGATATATATGTTGAACAGCTTTTAAAATCCATATGATTATTGTAAATAACTATTTGATATAAAACATAGATGCCGAAAATCAATCTATTGACATAAACACTGTTATTTCAATAGACATTCTACTATAGTTATTGTTCTATATCTTTTACATTTTAGTATAATGACATTACTATTTTAGTCCTATAAAATCTTATTTTGTTTAGATTGTATAAACACGGTCTATAGTTAGTGGATGACAAATAATTTCAACCAAGTATAAGTGTTTCCAACGTTCTTTGATTGATAGTTCATTCATCACAAATTTAACATACAGTAATTCGAATTCTCTATTCAAAACAGCTTCAATGCACTAACTTACAAAACCGCAAGTTTTACATTGCCATATTCACCGCACTCATTTTTACATCGATTTACTCAACGTTAAAAACATTTAGACAAAGGCAAACCCTTGGCGTCCCCTCTTCAGATCATCTTTAAAGCGATTTCCTTGTCCATGCCTACCCTGTATGAAAACTTGACGTGCGTACAGTGTAGCTATTGTTGATGTAGGATATGCATGCAGAACATAATGAAAAGTAGCCGATACAGCAGACAAATAATTTTACTCTGCTTGGACGAAATAAATACAATCTCTGCACAAAAATCAGATCAAAAGTGGCCCCGACAGGCAATTGTAGGCCTACATATATATTATTATGATTATTATCCATTACATATTTTCCAAGATAAGCCTATGTCCCAGAAAAGAACAATGAAAAACACCCAACTGGTTCAAAACTGAATGTAGACCAAACCACATAAGTAGGCCTACAGTCAGAGCCCCTGAAAATCATTAAGAGGTACTCTCGCCCACCCGCACAATTGTAGCCTATCCGTGCATGCACCATTTTTTTCCAGCCCGCACAAAGTACAAATGGTCTAAGTTAGTTTGTTGATGATGCGTATTTTTTGAGCAATAGAATAGGCCTACATTATTATTTTTTTATCAACAGGCTTACATATTTCTATCAAAATATTTCCATTATTTCCGTCTCTGCTTGTCATTTTAAACATCCACACTGTCACACTGCTTGGGTGCACTGTTTTATTTGTCCTCATTTTTTTATTTGTCCTTTCTGGATATTTGCAAAGTGTTGAATTCATAATTTTCAAAAGTTTAAAAGTCAACTTAAATTTGCCTTAATTAACAACATTATTGAGCTATTTTTTTGCATCAGACTGTGGTTGGTATTTAAGCAATGGGCCATGTAAAATTGTGATCGAAACAAATATATATTTTCCACCAATAAGTATTCTAGATTTTAAAAAAACTTGCTAAAAAATAATTAGATACACAAGTTTTCTTGTTAGTTCACATGATAACAGTATATTAAAATACCGTGCAAGCACTCCAAACACCCCGTGGCCGATGGTAGTGACTGAAAATGGCCACAAATTTAACAACTGCTGGCAATCCTCACAGACCACAACAAGAGGCTTGAAGTCCTATATTATCCCCGCCATAAATTAGGTTAGTCCCCTACAGCTTTTGCGGCCACAAATATTTAAAAAGTCGACTTGTGGTAGCCATTTTAAATTTCAGTAAAATCACCTGCACATTTCCAGATGGTGGGTAATGTGATTGTAAAATGTGAATTATTTCTGACTTCAATTTTTGAGTTATTGCGACTACAAGAAATTATGAAGTTCATCCATGGCGGCCATTTTGAATTTCAATAAAACCTTGAAAAAAACACCTGCACATCTCCATATTATGGGGAATGTGATTGTAAAATTTGAATAATTTCCGCCTTTAATTTTTTGAGTATTTGCGCCCACAAAAAAATTGAAGTTGATGCGTGTCGGCCATTTTGAATTTCAGCAAAACCTTTAAAAAAGTCACCTGCACATCTTCATCTCGTGGGGAATGTGATTGTAAAATTTGAATAATTTCTGACCTGAAGTTTTAGAGTTTTTGCGCCCACAAAAAAATTGGAGTTGACCTTGGGCGGCCATTTTAAATTTTGGTAGTATCTTTAACAATCACTTGCACATCCCCATGTTGCTAGGAATGTCATGTTGAAATTAAAAAAAAAATTGACCAGTAGTTTTTGCGCCAACAAAAAAACGTTACGCCTGATGGAATGCTGGCGCGACTAAAATTTCCTCTCCCCTACGGACGGGGGATAAAAAGGTAAATTTGGGAAGTTTCAGAACGGCATAGACACTTTTTTTGTGCTTTTTTCGAAACCTAATCCGATTTGAGTGTCACATGAACACAAAACTTGGCCTGCTATGTCCCCGTCCATCACACAATGGATGAAACTTAACACACATTAGAGGAGATAGCATCAGCAGTCTACAACAGAATTAACATTGCTAACGTTACATTGGCACTATATCGTGTTTGATGCCATATCTCTTTCAAATGGAGGGTGGAGAAAGATAATATAGATTAACGATGATATAAGCCTAAATAACACAATTTTAAATAATTTTCGAAAAAAAAGAGGTAATCTACTACTCAGGCCCTTTTCACAGAGATCTTTTATGATACCACCCTTCTAAGTGGTATGCTATGCCCTGTCTAGTTCAAAAAATATTCCTGCTGTATGTTGACTTAAGTCTGCAGTCTGACCAAATGTGACTTTTGCCTCTGGAAGCCGCATTTATATTTAGTAATAGTAGTGTTGTCCTACAAGAACCATGTGAAGCGATGATTTAAGGTCCATACCCAGGCAAATGGCATGTTTTCGTTTTAGCTCTGTTATATCTTTTTGAGTGTTTGAATGAGTGAAGGCAGCATTCCGATGGATTACAACTTTTAGAGACATCCGTTGGCAAAGTAATCAGGTTTCGAAAAAGACGAATTATGACAAAATGTCGGTCATTACATTTTTGTCGTTTAGATCCACCCATTTTTTAATGCAGTAGCCATGCAGGGTAGCCATGGTTCAATTGTTTGACAGGAAAGTGTTATCGAGTCAACGATTTGATTATTTCCTTCTAAAGATAGTTTTTTTTATAATTTACTTGCCGTAATCTATGACAAAAAGTTCCTAACTCGTATTAGGATAAGTGTGTAATGTCTCAAATGTATCACATCGTCAAAGAAGTTGCTAGTTTATTTACAATGTCATCGGAAAATCACAGCTTAACGGCACTTTGCCTACGGGTCTTACATTTACAAACACGAAGGCTAAACTCGGCCAATTGACATGTTTTGTATCTTTGCGGGACATTGTGAACATCGCCAAAATACACAGGTAATATTCATGTGATATTCATGCCCCCCATGATTTTGCAACTTGTTAGTGCATGCAATTGGCCGAAAGTTATTGGGATCTGTTCTGGCTATTCCGGGTTTAGCCCTTTTATTGCTGAACTCCTGGGCACACTTGCATCCCCAACGCTGAATTCCTGGGGATGGGGGTTGAAAAAAATCAGATTTGTATGAAGGCACCAGCAGGATCTCCTCAGTTTATGAGCAAATAATAACATGAGAAGGAGTTGTGCTTCACTGGTGGAAAACACCAAGGTCATGTCAAGGTCACATCAAGGTCATTTCAAAGTCAAATTCGCAAAAAATATTGAAATTATACACTTTTTATCAATCTCAAGCTGTTTAGTGGTGCAGTCATCTATTAGAAAGGACTGATGGCGACACTTACTTGGTCGGGTATCATTTCAGCACACACTTCTAGAAAATCTAGGACAGTGCTGATATAGGGAGGGGTAATGCCCCTATTACACCCCCATTCCCGAAGTTCAATTGAACAAGCAAATTTACAATTATGCAGCAGCGTGTAGCATCAGCTTGGGATTCTATCGCAAAAGATTGATACATAATTGGGTATGGAAGTTGACGTGGGTCGAGGTTGTGCTTTGCTGCATGGATGTATTCTTTGATAAAAAAAGCTCCACATCTCTATCTCTATTTTTGAGAATGTTATGATAATTTTATTGATTTTATGGCGGTCATTTTGAATTTTTCGTTCCAAAAGAATCCCTAAAGAATGACAGCTCTACATCGGCCCAGATATTATTATGGGGTGCAATCCAAGCACAATCAAAAGAGAAACAAACTTTTATCAGAAAAAACAAGGCTACCCCTCATGATTACCGGACCACATTGATTTTACAGACACAAATACTAAAAAACACACTCTGCACTGAGTATACTTGGGGGCCGCGACAGGGAGACATCTTTTGCCCCTGAGTATAGGCCTACTCGGGGGCCGCGTTTAAAGAGTTGGGGACAGGGATGATACTGTCGCTTCCCTCCATTCATCTGGGAAATTAGCACATATTATCCAGGAGTAGAAGTTCGATTGATACATCAGGCAAGTGTTCAGAGACTTAGAGAAGTTTTCGTATTGAAAAAGCAGCATTGTACTTTTCGCCAGTATGAACTCAATAATGTGTTATTCTTCTCCCTGTCGCTAATCCTTCTTTAATTCCTCTTTGTAATGTGCTGGTGATGATTAGGCAGCAAATGATGTTACCAGTGTGTCAGCGATCTCCGTTTTATGTGTTATTGTGTTGTAGTCAGTGACAAAGTAGGCTACTGGATACTTTTACCTTTGCTCCTGATTCTACGCATCATTTGCCAGGTTCATTATACTCATGTATTTAGGCCCGGAGCCTGTTAAGTTTATTGCGCTGTGTTTGTGACCTGCTTTGAGGAGAGAGGGGTGCCGTGTATGGGAAACGGCTGACATTTCTGAGAAACAGAATATAAACAAAATATGTTCACGATTATATTCGTGATTACAGCTTAAAGAAATGACGCTGGAATAAGTGGCAGGGGCGGATCCAGGATTTTAAAAAGGAGGGGCGCAGGGGGCTCGCCCCCAAGACTTTTTTGGCCAATTTAGGGGACTTTTTAAAGAATTTGGTGCAAAAAGGGGTGGGCGTGCGCCCCCCCCCCCCTCTGGATCTGCGCCTGAGTGGCCCAGCATTACATCAGCATTGGGTCAATGTATCGTGTTATCTGGGTAGTGGCCGGCCCCGATGGCTCATTCGTATCGACTGGGGCTTGTAACCTGGGGGTACCAGGTTCGAATCCCGGTCGGGACGGATATTTGTCATCGTGGCTGTGCATATACAGTGCTCCAAACTGTTCAAAGGAATGGCGTGTACAGTGCTGCCTAAGGTAGGCCTACTGTGCACTATAAAGAACCCTTGGAAGTGATTCGAAATAAGAGTAGGGCATAGTCCCGGCTTAGGGCTTCCTTCTGTCGCGATATTGCCATGATTGTGCAGAAAGCGACGTAACGCAATATTCATATATCTGGGTAGTGGTCTTTCTGGCGACGGGGAGAGAAAAGTGTCACCCACATAGCAATGCCGCAGTCCCAGCAAACACGGGACAATCACCCAATGCTGTGTCAATGTTGGGCCAGTGCAAAGTATACAGAAGACCCAGTTGGAGTATTGTTGGGCCAGCGTCGTAAAAATTGATCGGCATTAAACCAGCAATGGGCTGCAACGCTGGCCCAATATTGAACCGGAATTGGGTGGGTAGGACTAGATCGTGTGTACAATGTACAACCTACATCGTAGAGACACGCGGCAAAGTTAGGCAGAATGTTGATATTTATAACCTGGAAATTCATACAGATGTTTATATTTTGATTGATTTGTGTTCAGTAGAGGCTCCAGAAGTACTAAATTTTACCCAGTGGCAATTTTTTTATTTGCATATTTCCAAGATGGCCGCCATTCGCTAGGCTTAAATCTAGGCCTATAAAAAAACATATCTGGGCCTACTTCAAATTTGATGATCTTGGGAGTCGATTTCTATCAAACCATATGCCATAAGTAAACTTATGCCATTTTAAAATTATTTGGAAGTCAAGGTCAAATGTCAAGGCCATTTTATGGGTCTGATATGATAAAAAAGACATCAAATATGGCGCGTGACCGAATTTCACCCAACCAAAACAACATTTATTTAACCCCTTCAGGTCTAACATGCAGCCGTCATGGATCCGTGCAACCTATGGATTAGCATGACGGGTATACCGTCATACTTTCAAAGTCATAGGCCTGCTTGCAAAGTAGCCTGAACATGGTAAATATACGCGGAGACCTACAATGCATAGTGGGGCAACTACAAATGGGTTTTTTTTCTGGGGAATCTTTCAAATCCGGATACAAGCATCAAAATTGACATGAATACTCCCTGTGGGTTCCTTTTTTCGAAAAAAACGTTAGTCGATCAAAATGTCAAGATGACCGCCATTTTTCAAGATGGCCACCATTTTGAGTATCAAATATACGTTTTTGAATAAAACCCCAGATAATTGTCCTATTTGAATGATCTTGGTGTCAAATCGTATATTTTTGGCTATAGATGAGGAATCTCAAAATTTATATTTTGCAAGATCGAATATCCAAGATGGCGACAATTCTTCAAGATGGCTGCCTTTTCCAGCTTTAAAATCACTTTTCGGGAGTAGTTCTGCCATGCCACAACTCGCGGCAGTTGCAGAATAGGGCTGCATGTGTAGTAGATGTAGTAGGGCCTACCTGTGTTTTATGAGTCATCCACATCTTCTGGATGGATTCCTGACATTGGTCCTTGCAATGGAACATGGTCTTGATGAAATACAAGCTATTGGTGATTGATTGAGTAGGCCCCTATGATCGACACAGGAGTAATGTCATGGCACAACCAGGGCACCCTGGTGACGTCACTGCTGTGGGACTCGGCATGGGGTTTAGCATCAGCTAGTTGTTGTTAGATGTCCGCGCCTGAATAGACAGGGTGTGACCGAGAGCAAAGCCAAGGAAAATGGGACCTTGGTAGTATCCCATACCTGAAGGTGGTAAAAGGATGACCTTGCTTGTACTGTCCATAAAGATGCAGAAAACTGCACCAGGGAAAACGTGATGTATTTCAATTCTTTGTCTCATATTTTGTAAAATAAGCTTTTACTAAATTCCAGAGGTCGCAATTCAGATTCTGCATGATTAAAAATGTATGATTTGATACCATGGTCATTAAAATCGCACACGTTTGCAGAAAACTATCAAGAAAGTGATTTTCATGCTGGAAATGGCGCCATCTTGATAAATGCCGCTATAACTTTCTGGAATATTGTTGTGCATAAATCGAGCAGACAGTTTTCACCGATGGGTCATTCCATGAAATGGTACAGATTGATGTAACAGGTTTGACAAAAAATGACCATCATAGATACGAAATATATCTCACTTATATATTGATCTACAAACATAATTGAATCTTTCGGCAAAATTTGCAGGCTTATGTGGTTTTCATTTAATTGTGATAATTGGCAAAAAAGATGCCTACCTCCCCATCTTAACTCAACCCTGTTACGACAATTTCGTCATCACTGCAGCATGAAATTTAAATAAATAAATAAAAATTTGGAATATATCTAATGCAACGGTGTCCCATGCACTATCCATCATAACATAACATTGCTTATCATATGTTTTAGTGGAATTTACTTATTTTATACTTTGTGCTCTGTGTTTTTATATACAGAGAGCCACATTGGTTACACATTAAATGATAAAATACAACGAAAACAAACTCCAAATAATCATTATGTTGCATAATTAACAGACCAGATGTAATACAATGTCCAATAGAATGTCTCCCGTGGCTATGGACGTGTGATATCAGATGAAATTTCAGTTTTAGTGCTGGTAACAGAGTTGATTGGATGATAACAGAGTTGAGATTATCATTGTTATTAGTACTTGCACTGCATGTTGTTGATGGAGGACACCTACTACACGTGTTATGTGTCCCAAAGACTGTACATGTATACGGTACACAGACTTTTCGCCCCATAGTCAATTCGCACCATTTTTTAGTGAGACGTTTCGCCCCCAACTCATACTTAGGAAAGACGTTTCGACCCCGCCCCATAAATAGGAAAGACGTTTCGCCCCCCTCCTCATAGTTTAGAAAGACGTTTCGAACCCTAACCATATTTTAGAAAGACGTTACGCACCCAAACCATATTTTAGAAAGACGTTTCGCACCCAAACCATTTTTCAGAAAGACGTTTCGCCCACAAGTCATTATTAGGAAAGACGTTTCGCACCCATTTCATTATTAGGAAATACGTTTCGCCCCCTCGTCCTATTTTGGAAAGACGTTTCGCCCCTAAATCAGAAAGACGTTTCGCACCCTAGTCATAATTAGAAAAGATGTTTCGCCTGCTAATCATAAATCAGCATGATATTCATTTTTAAGGAAGACGTTTCGCACCCTAATCATAAAACAGCATAAAATTGTGAAGATTACCGTCCCATTTTACGATTAGAAAAGACGTTTCGCCCCCTCTTCATATTTACGAAAGACCTGCTGCACGGAGAATCAAAGATTGTGGCCATCCAAGTCGATCTAGTGTCACAAGCCCGCCTACAGAGGTTTTAACGAGTCAAATTTGTGAAGGGTAGATTGTTCACCTTGTGGGATGAATACATTGCAGAACAGTGAACCACACCATCCTTAATTGTTGAGGGCATGCTCTCAGCTGTATAGCACTAGTCCAGTGCGGGAATGCAATGAACAGTCTATTTAAAATTTTGTGACATTGATCATAGGCCTATATATATTATATTAGCTACAACTATAGCTATGCATGCTGCTATAGCTAAATAATCTATTGAACAATTTTGCATTGCCAAAGCTTGAACAATTTACTGTAGGCCTACCAGTATGCTACATAGGCTAATGAACTCGAGCTAGAACTCCATAATCAATTGAACACTTTTACATTGCCAATGCTTTAAAAATTTACTGTAGGCTACATACTGAACTGATTTGTACATATAATTATTTACATGTATATTGCTCCAACGTCATAATATTAGCCTACTTAAATTGGGCTTGATGAACTCAAGTATATTTTTGAAAAATTATTCAACCATCTTATTTACTATGAATAAACATGTGTGTGTGCCCACTTAGGCTACCTTGTTGTTCATGCATTTTACTATCACTTACCGTTTTTATTCATCGATTCATCCACTTTAATTTACTGTGCTATCTATCTGACCTAAACTTGGAACATGAATAATTTGATGCAATATTGTAAGTTGTAGGCTATTATATTAACGTATATAAATTTGAAGGCTGATTATCTTGGTTATTGGTCTGAGAAAAGGGGCGAAAATCTCACGTGGTCACATCGAGATATATATAGGAGCTAGGAATTTTAATTTGGGGAGGGGGCGAAACGTTTTCTCTAGGGTGCGAAACGTCCTATAAGAACGGGGGCGAAACGTCCTATAAGAACGGGACGAAACGTCTTCTCCAGGGTGCGAAACGTCTTATGAGAATGGGGGCGAAATGCTTTACATGGGGGTTCGAAATGTCTTAATTTAGAGAGGGGACGAAACGTCTTCTCGATCTAGGGTGCGAAACGTCCTATAAGAACGGGGGCGAAACGGCTTCTCTAGGGTGCGAAACGTCCTATAAGAATGGGGGCGAAACGTCTCGCATAGGGGTTCGAAATGTCTTAATTTAGAGAGGGGGCAAAACGTCTTAACAGGGGGCGAAACGTCTCAATAGGGGGCGAAATGTCTCACATAGGGGGCGAAACCTCTGATAGGGGGGGGGGGGGCGAAACGTCTTAAACTGGGGCAAGTCGTCACGGTGACGAAACGTCTTGAAGATGGGTGCGAAACGACTTGGGAGGGGGTGGGGGGGCGAGACGTCTATGGTGCAAAATGTCCTGGAGCCCATATAACGATGGCATCAATGAATATGTTTCACATGTGGCCAACAACTATGGAAATTAAGCTTTTCAGTGTTTAATGGCTATAGTGACCGCTCTATGTCCACTAAGCTCGCAGATCAGTGTTGTCGCACAACTGGCAAAATATAGCTTCATATATTTTCTTTGAACTTTAAATGCCGGTGATTTGTAAGCAAACATTTTTTCCTGGCAACCAGAAGACAAAAACTATATTTATATCTGCTCTTTTTAATGACAAAGTCAAGCAGATTTCCTCATTTGCAGCTTGAGCCAGCTGAGAAAACTGATTGTCCAGCTATTGATGGGAAAAGATACGATTTATAGGTTAAGCTGATCGACAGATTATTCTCAAACTTGTACCGGTACATGCAATGTACAAACAATACCAATTATGGCACATACTCCGAGAGGCTTTGTCATTCAGTGCTGGGGACGTTAGCTTGTTTCACATACAATTAAGCCTATAGGCTGCGATATAGTGGCGGCCATATATGAAGATGATAAAAAACAGCCTTATATTTTCAAGGAAAATCAACCCACTCATGATGACATTGCTAAGGCTGGCGAAATGTTTGTATCAAGACTATATATGATGCAAAAGAAACATGTACGTCACTTGACAACTTGAGATTCGCATCGTATAATACACAAATGATGAAGAAAACTAAATCCTGATTTATTGCGTCATTTTAAACTTGAAAGTTTAACGCCCACATCTTTGTCTGGTGCGGTAGACCTATGTCAGAAATATGCCTAAAATAAAAAATTCTTGCCCAAATTGATTTTTATAGTTTTTTTTTACTACCTTAGGGGTGAAATAAGCTATAAATTTTGGGGTTCAATTTTTCCCGCCCCTCAACCTTGTTTTATAACACATTCAAAAAGGCCGCCATCGAAATCACATATTTGGCCATAGGACAAGACCTATATAACGTTACTTTATCAGATGGCCAAACCTCCCACCAGTTGAACAAAATGTGTGCGAAGTGAAGGATAGCATTTTTATTCCCGTCTAAAATTTCGTTGGAAATATATTATATTTTGTTTTGACCACTGTTCGATCATGATGAAACATCTATTGAGTATTATATCTTAACTGGCCTCTTGGTTTCACTCATAAATAGCTTAAATATCCACACATTATTATTTCAAATAGCCCGTTTATCTACTTCTCTTTTCAACATTCTATTTTTTACATTATGAAGGAGCATATGGAAGCTCGTAGCCTTGTGCAAAAATAATGTCAACACACTAGTTTCAACCGAACTCGACGAGGCCGCCATTAATGTGATCACGTAGTCACAGTGATAGGGAATAAATAAGAAAATTTATCTGAAAGACCCCCCCCCCCCCCCGCAACATCAGCGGGGTTCAAGCCCGGAACACATGCATAAATGACATATGGCAGTCAGACATTTTTATCGATGCGGCACCTCCCACTTACTAAATTGATACATTGAAAACCTCGAAAGCACGGCAGCATTTGTATGTCATCCTCTGGCCTACCACCTACCTGAGAAGCCCTGATGCTACACCTTATATGGGCCAACAATGAGAGACCTGCTTTATCAGATAGCCAAACCTCCCCCCATTTGAACAAAATCTGCAGGAAGTGGAAGAAAACATCCTTATTCTTGTCAGATGTTTTAGTTCACCTGCACCAAAGGTTATTATTATTGAACTCACCAAAAGTGTATGCAAATCAGACTGCCGTGGTACCAGATATAGTTAAATGCTCAACATTGCAGACGCCTCCTGTACAAATGCAACAGTGGGTATATGATAATCAAACCAGGTATTGTTGCATGCGTCATTGTTAACGACATTCGGCCATTTTGAAATTTAAAAAATGTCAATATGGCAACTCAAAATCACTAAATTTGAACCTAACTCTTTCAATGAGCCAAGCCATCGAATGTTTGCTTTAATCTGTGTAAATGTCAGCTGTGGTAATGACCCCGTCCCTCTCAATCTATTCCATAATAACAGTTTGTAGGTAAACACGATAGAGTCTGTAATTATTGTGCGGCCGGGCATCCTTGTTAGATTACTGATTTATAAATTAATTTGTAATAGCCGCTTTACATCTCATTTGAATAATGCCTTGACACGTGGATTTAACTGTCAGTATTTAAATTAATGGTTTCATGAAATTGTTGATCTCGGAGTAGGCCCTGCATCTCTGAGAATATCTCCAATTATGACTACACTGGGATATCTCTCATGGGCTGTGATGAATGAAAATCCCTCATTTATTTTTTCATTTAAGTATTTGAAAGAAACAAATCTGAAAATCCAATAATTTTGCTGATGGGCTGGACCACAATCAAGCGCAATGATCATGACGATTGATTCTGGTCATTTGTTTGACAGCACATGAAACATTGCTGAAACGCAGTTTGCTCACAATTTTGTATTATTTTTTAAATTTTGATTGGTGTGACTAGTTTTCTTAATTGTCCTCTGTGACTGTTGTAAAATGATCATTTGCAAAGCAAGGATATGTACCAAACATCGTTATTGAAGTTGTTCAGTTCCTATGCTATCACTTTTACGCCTTCTTGGTGGAATATTTATGGTACATCAACGAAATATCTACCATTAAGAAACCATCAGCAATGTCATGTTTATAATAATGCAGACTTAATAAAGCTTCCAAAATAATTGTTTGACATTTTGAGGGTTTTTTATATTCGCGACCAAAAACGCAAGAAAAATGTGTTTTATCTTTAATTTCGAAATATCTACAAGACATACACAAATTTTATATGGGCACTATTGGACTCCTCATACCCAAAAACATGGGTATAGACATCAAGATCGTGACTATCTATGCTAGAACTCAAGTTATGGCAAAATATGTGATATCGATGGCGGCCATTTTTGAATGTGCCATAAAACAAGGTTGAGGGGCGGGAAAAATTGAACCCCAATATTTTTGGCTTATTTTACCCCTAAGGAAGCCATAAAAACAATAAAATCAATTTGGGCAACAGAAATGGCGAAAATGACATACCGCACCAGACATCTGCAAAGATCACGCATTTCTTTCCTATGCAAGAATGGTTGGGCAACTCGGTCAGAAGCCACTGACTGGTGCTGCAAATGTATCAAATGAAGATATCCTCATCCCATTCTACATAGACAAACCAGCTGCACCTGATCCTGTACTACCTGTGTATGGTGCCATGTGGTGTAAAACTGGTTGTGGAAAAAGGTGTTTCCGTCTCAAAGTTGGTCTGGACTGGCCGGTCAGGTGTACGACATGTGGCCTATCAATTGGGCGAAATTGCACTAATGTAATATGTCTGCTTGATAGCAAGTGACAGTGATTAAATAATCTGTTACAAATTGTATCACAGTATATAAAGCCTACTTTTTGTTTCATAATGCACTAATCTAATGTTGAAGCTGAATAATGGATAATTATTGATGTATGTTTGCAATAAATTTGCCAAAATTTCATTAGGAGTGTCATCATGACTGTAGCACAGTAGATCTTTTAATTCTCGTATGTTTAAATTTTCGCGAATTTCTGATTTTGGGACTTTTCACGAAGTTTAGAATTTGCGAATTTTCATTTTTCTTTAGTAGCGCTATTGTAATAATATTTTTTGCGAGATTCTTGAATTTGTCCTCCTCGCAAATATCACCAGATCTACAGTAATAGAAAAACACATTACAAAGAATTTGTGACCCTTCAGATCATCCCTTATGCGGCCATATATGATATTAGCAGCTGTTCAGTTTTAAGAATTGGCAAAAAGGCGGCCTTCTTGGATTTTATACTCCCACACATTTAGCACAAATGGGATTTTTATGCACTTCTACTCAGGAGATGAAGTTGTCTGCATTTTTTCCCTGGTTCCTAGTGCTTATTGTTCCTGGGCTATACGTCTTAATTAAAGCGACACATCCGGCTAAATTCATCAGAAAATCGGTATTTCTTATTTTGGACATTCATGTCCGAAATAAGAAATCGGGAATTTCGTCTCTAGATCTCGCTTAACTGGAAAATAAGCAAATTCAAAAACTTTTGCAGTTTTAGTCTATGGACATGTTTACATCATATCATATGGTCATATTAAAAAGCCAAAATAAAATTACCGATTTTTTGATGATTTTAGCCTGATTGTGTCGCTTTAAGTCAAAAGTTAATTATGAAATAAAATTTCTGAAATCAGTGAGGAAGTTATATGCACAGACACGAGCTTTTTCAAACAAAATTGAAATCGGCTAAAATATAAATTAGGAGAAAGCATTTCTTGTGAACATACGTGTCCTAATGAGGTCTTAATTAGGTCATAAGTTAATTATTAATTAAAATTTCTGAAATCTGTGAGGAAGTACTATAAGCACAGGCAAGAGCTCTTTCAAACAAAATTGAAATCGGCAAAGAATTGAGGGAGAAGCATTTCTTATGGATTGTAAAGTGTCCTAATTAGGTCTTAATTGGGTCATTGTTAATATAAATAATAATTAAAATTCCGAAATCCGTGAGGACGTTCTATGCACAGGCACGAGCTCTTTCAAACAAAATTGATTTCGGCTAATATTTGAGGGAGAAGAAGCATTTCTTGTGAATTATTGACAGACGACAGAGGACAGCTAGGCCGGATGAGCTAATAAAGTTACAACTGATCAGATGGAAATATCAAAATTCGAATTTCTTCACGTTGAGCTGACTGCCCATTGCTCGTACAATGCTGTGTGTCTCCGTGGCTACAGACTATCGACACGGTATTTCAAAACAGGGCCACTGAACTAATATATCAAACACGCATACAGTTAGCTGAGAAACAAGTTTTTAAAAAATTGCGTTCAAAATAATACACATCATACAGTGAAAGATGTGTTCCATTTATTTAAATAAGCATATGGAAAGGGAAGAATAATTTAAAAAATATTCACACTTTTTTTGAAAAATTAATTTCAGGAAACAATTTTCCTAATTGAAAATATATTCCATGAAATATTCACATGTGTAACATTCCCAATGGTGTGATGGAAAAGGTGTATTTTCATTTAATGTTGTCAAATATTTCACACATTGTGTGCATTAAATAGCTGGAACTAAGAAAATCATCGACAACAAAAAGAATATAAAGGAGCAGATACCAGTAGCAGTGACATAGAAAACCTATATTAAGATAAATGGCATAATTAGCAGCACTGAAAAGAGCAATTTACGCCGCTGTGATTGATCATTAATTTCCAGATTGGCGCAAGCCCAACTTGCATGTACTTTACGTCCAATGTTCACCCTTTTACATGTACGTTTTACAGTTTCGTCTATAAATCAGAATAACAGTAAGTTTTCTCTTAAGGAAAGATTGAACTAGGACATAACAGAACTACTGATTAGGACAATCCTCTTTTGAGTGTCCTAGACCAGATTAAGCTACATCTTCTATATTTAATTGTACGAGATATGGAATAGTGTTCCGAGAAAAAAGTAATGCACCAGCTGACTGTTAAGTCACTACATAAATATGATGGCCAAGAGTGACTAGGCTACTATGTTATCTTTGTAAGATATTATGCAACGATTTCAAGATATGTATTAGAAGCAAGTCAACAATAAACCATATTTTTATGTAGCTTGGTAGATAAATTTAGTCAATCTGCAGAACATAGCACAGGTCTTAAGATCTGTTCACCTTTTCAACAGCAATGATTCTTTCAATAGTTACATGCTGATCACCACTTCAAATTTTGTATCAATATCTTGTATCTTGATCCAACAAAACGTTTTTAAACATCAGATAGTAGTGATTGGTATAGATAGGCTAAGTGGGTGGAAATTTTGTGAATTACAGCTAAATAAAAAGTCCACGATCAGCTGTAAATCTTAGAAGTCAGTGGATGGTTGCATTACCGGATGGTTCATCGATATGCAAACTCCACTTTGGGTACGTCAAAGTATCCATTTACAACAGCATGAACATGTTGGTGGACATGACAGCAACCAGTAGCTTATAATGTACTTCAAACAGTTATTCTATTGCAATTCATGTATCGTGAACAGATCTTAAAATTTTATTTTTTATTACCATGTGCTGCTTTGAAAATAATATTTTATTGTTATGAGCTGTACTGGAAATTAATGTCAACAAAAGACTATTCCAAACAGGCTAATTGGCAATAGCAGTCTCCAGTGTAAAATACTTGTCACAATATTTCCTAAATCATCATCGATTATAAGAAAGATGATTGAAATTTAATGGAATTTAAAAAAAAATAATCAAATCAGCTCTAAACTGTAACAATTAGGTATGGGAAAGAATCGTTGGAAATAGGTCTTACAAATACGTGAACTCTGAATTGTAGATGACCTAGGCAAAGTTAAACAAAACTTTTGAGGCATTGCAGCTTTAAAGCTAACATGATACCAATACGTGTACATTATCTACAATGGCAATTAAAGCCTTGTGGTCTTGCATGTGATTATTCGGAGGCTGCACTCAGATATGTACACGATGAAGTACACAGCTAATTCCTTTTGTAATTGTATTGATGGCACGTTTTATCAAGCTGTTCACATAAATGTTAGAAAATCCATCGCTCCCACTTTCATCTTACTGATAGTTAAGAGCGAGGATGGTAGATATTATCTACATTGATCATAAACATTAACACCTAGTTTCAACAGGATGCATATCGTTGAGTCCATTCCTTCGCTTGTATTGTGTACTTGTCTCGATCATTCTTATATAGTCTTGCAATCTCTGGTACAAGTGGATCGTCTGGGTTTGGATCTGTTAGTAATGAGGCTATAGACAGCAAAACTGAAAAAACAAATGATGAAATTTCAGCAGGTGTGCAATATGAAATTGTACAATGACTGGTTGAGAAAATAATGTTTTCTAGTCAAAAGTAGTAGTTAGTTATGCCTCAGCTACAGATGCCATAATAGTTTGCCAGATATTGATGGCTGATGGCGCTAAGCACCAGTACCAAAAAGCAGACAGGAGAAAAACATACACATGTATACATCTCGTCTTGCCGAATATCCCTATGCAGTATGCAGGTTCGAGGGTACACCTGTCCTCTGCTGTTTGTTACAAAATGTATTTTAATGATTTGGTAATATAGGTGTGCTTAACCATGAAGCATCATTAGAAAACAATAATAACTAAAAAAATACTAATTGTAAAAAGTTACCCTCAAGAAAATTGTATTCTGAGCACAGACAGTCTTTCATTTCAAGTAAGGTAAACTTTACAGTAGGAATATCAGAACTATATTTATCGTAATAGATGGTGAAGTATCATAAAGTCATAAGTATTACGAAAGCACTGTCCAACATTAGAAACACATATAAATGTAATTGTCAAAATACATGTGTGATGTAATATTAGATGAAATCACCCCAGTTGGCACATTTTAGAATGGAGGATCATATATAGGGTTAGCACAATTTGCCAGATATTGAGCATACAAATAGTAGATAAATAATGGCTATCAGTCATTATTTTGAATTTGACAAATATTATATTTTTCTGAAACTCCGATTTTGTTATATGATCCAACTCGCCATGACCTGGCTAACCAGGTAGGCCTACTTTTGGCCATTTTTCATACTTCATTTATTTATTTTTGAGGTACTGTGACCCGGGCTACAATGCCAGAAACAAGTTATCAATCTCTAAAATCCAAACAATAAACTGGAATTCAGGGTTATATTCTGCTTACCCCTTCCAAATTTTTGTGAATAATCCAACTTTGCTGCCTCTTAACCACAACAACCTGTTGTTAAAAGCTGTAATTTTTCAATAGGGACATTAGATCTACTGTGACAGCATAACCCAGGTTTTTAAAAATGGCGTTATAAAAACGTAACACATGTTTAATATCACGTAACCCAAGTCGGAGCTTGATGGATCACATAATGTAGTGATGGGGTATCCCTCTTGCAGTATAACCCCTTAGTCAGCCATTTTCAATTTATATTGTGTTTAGGAAACAAAAAAATGTGGCAAGGAATAGGAGAAATTAAGTGAACTGCTCAAAAAAAAATTCTCAAATTGAAAAAAATCTCTCCAAGCCACTACAATGACAAAGGTCAAAGAGGTCACGATTGATCCAAGACTGCCACCAGAGATCAATGTAAAGGGATATTACTGACGTCCCTATGAAACATAATTGAAGAGATGGATGGACAGACTTGCATAACAAGAGGCCATTTGAAGGCTGCCATCAATCCCACAAGTTTGATTTATAGGTCAGAAAGTGTGGTGAATATCATGCTTACAAAGTTCTATTTACAGCAATGGGGTAAAGATCATAGCCCCCTGAAAGGTACCTCTACAACCTGGGGGATGTGTGCAATGGAAACTTCCCAAGAGTTTTCTGAAAACAAAATTCCCGTATTTCTTATTTTTGACATGGTTGTCCAAAATTAGAAATCAGGAATTTCGTTACTATATCTAGCCTAACTGGTGAATGCGCAGGACAATAATTAAAAAACATTTGCAGTTCTAGTCTATGGACATGTTCACATCATATGGTCATATTAAAAAGCCAAAATAAAATCACCGATTTTTTGATGATTTTAGCCTGGGCCAGTCCCTTTAACTTATATTGGTTCAGATATGTAGGTCAAAAAGTATGTCGAAGGTCATCACCCTTATAAAGGAACACTTCACTCCCTGAGTGATGTGGGCATGCAATATGAAATAAATTCCTCAAAGGGGTTATAGAGATGTGATATGGAAACGAGAAAGTGGACAGAAAGATGGAAAGAAAGATAGTCGTGCAGACGTGCTGCAGCCAGACACCCCAACCTCGTTGGACTAGAGATAAAAATCAATAGCATTCCTACCTTTGCTAATCGTCAATGCTGGAGACCATTGTGACCTGAGAATATCAAGACATATGCTGCCATTGCTGTTGATGTTAGGGTGGTAGATTTTTGTTGTGAAAGCAACCTGTAATCATTTTTAACACATTAATTGCACATTCATATGTCATTTCTAACCAGTTAACTGCATTGAAGTAAGTACTACTCAGATATTCCCAGTGAACTATTCATATACCAGCATGATCGCTCATCGACATCACTACTTTTATATATATGCGCAGCAGCAATACTTAGTATGGCAATACTCAGTATGGCTTGGGTGAAAAAATGCCTAAATTTCTGCAATCCATGGATGTGTAGAAAATTCTAAACTGAAATAGATAAATTGTGAAATGGAAATAATTTATATACAGTAGAACCTTGGTTTCGGACCAGCTTGCATCCTGGACCAGTTTTGTTTTCCCTTTGGTGTAAATGCTTAAGGATTAACCCTTAGCAGACCTTCCCATGCTACTTGGGGCACAAACCACATTTTTGGCACCAAACCAGTTTCAACCGCGCTAATCCAACCACCTAGGACATGGAGGGTCAATGTAAGGACACCTTGACAGGGTTTCCTGGAGGCTCTTTTAGGTGGGGGGGGGAGTCTCCCCCCCCCCCTAAAACTGGCCACTCCCCAACCCCCCCCAAAAAAAAATTGCTAGCTCCGCTCGCACAACAGGTCCTCCCCCCCGAATCATTCTCACTTCCCCGCCAAAATTAAGAATCCTCTGGGAATCCCTGCTTGAATCAGACAGCTCATTCACACAGCGTTCACTGTTGAGCAGCAATGGCTAATGTGATAATACTGTAACATTATCATCTCTGCGGTCCTTGTGGGGTGAAATAAACGCCCTGGTGATAATAAAAAGTTACAGTGGGCCATGCATGTTGGAAGTAGCGCCTCCTCACTTGCATACCTACAAATGACAACCACCAATGCTTTACTAGATAAAAATTAACCCGATCATCTATACTGTGCTTGTGAGCTGAACACCCTGTATTGTGATATTTAACTGGTACTGCTGGTGAGGCCTTAAAATTACCAAAGGCCCTACATGGTGGAAAACACACCTCCATGCGAACATACTCACAAAACCAAAACCAGTTGATTGGTCAGAAATTTTGTGTAAAAAGATAAACTAGTTATTAGTAGAGAACACAAAATATGGCCAATGTTGAACTAATGTCTGAACATTGGATCGACATTGAGCACGCATGGTGCTTACTTGTCATTTTATTACAAGCCTCAAGTTATCTTGAGGGAGTTAGCCTCTACGAGAGACGATGGAGAAAGGGTGTGGATGCAGGTGAAACGAAGTAGTGTGTAGGTCCTACACGTGGGATCTCCTAAGCTGATAACGATAATATTTGTGATCTCTATTTCGCAAAGTTAAATGTATCATCTCGATAAAAGTTTGTTTCATGTTGAAAAGTGTTATTCATGGTTCCAAGAATCAACTTTGGCACATTGTTCTTGAAACGTGAGACTGAATCATTCTCAATTCAACGCCAGTACATCATGTGATCTAGGCTTGCCGTAGCAAGTCGAAACATCATAAATTTTAAAAACAATGCTCCGAAGTGTAAGTAAAATTTACTACCATCTAGTATTATAACAGTTCAGTTTGATCGATCAGTATATATTGAAATTACGTTATTAATTGGTAATTGAAACACTTGTCTGTCGCCATTAATTCGACCGTCAGAACTTGAAATATCTTTTATTTTAAGTTGTAAAAGCAAATTAAGTATAGGGAATCATTTATACATCATTATGTATATTTAGGAGCTGTTAGAGGCGCACTTATAATCATTTGATACTATTTATTAGGTCTTAGGGTTTCAATAAGAGCCATCGATAAGCTGTGTTTTATGCCACATTAACAATACAAAAGTGTACGCAGGGTCAGCTTTTATCAGTATATGAACTTGTACACTTTTCCCACGTCTCACCTCGTTTGTGTTTCCATCTGCTTTATCAAATATGAAAACAAGACAACATAGGTCCAGGAGCTCCCGCTCCGAATTAGAATTTGATTTAAGCAATTTTGTGTAGGGTTATTAATGTAGTCCTAGGCTAGGTCAAAAATCAAGACGCAAGACAACTAGGTCTAAGAGACTCAGTCTAAGAGGAAGATAAGAACTAGACTGTCTGTCAGAGATTGCAAACCTCCATTGAAATTAATGATCCTAATCAGTATCCCAGTAATGGTCTACCTATCTGGCACGGTTCACCCGATATCAGGCCAATCGAGGTAAATAATGGCTGAATTATTGTCATTTTGAATTCCATAGAGACTAGTTAAAAAAATTCAGGGTGCATCGTCCCCCGAAACCTCACATTTTGTTTTATAGTAATGGACTAGCATCTAACACAGCTTGCAAAATATTGGGCTTGTGAAAGTGAATAATGGCCGATAGGCGGCCATTTTAAATTTGAACGAGTCAAATTTTTTCAAGATGCATCCTCCCCTGAAATCTCACATTTTGTTTTATAGTAATGGTCTAGCTATCTAACACGGTTTACCTGATATCAGGCCTATCGAGGTAAATAATGCTGATTTTCGGCCATTTTGAATTCGTAAGTTAAAAAATTTCAGGGTGCCATTTTGAATTTGTTCAAGTCGATTTTTTTCAAGATGCATCCTCTTCTGAAATCTCACATTTTGTTTTATAGTAATGGCTTAGCTATCTAGCATGGTTTACCCAATATCAGGCTTGTCGAGGTGAATAATGGCAAATAGGCGGCCATTTTGAACTTGATCGATCAAGTTGAAATTTTTCAAAATGCATCCTCTCACGAAACCTTACAATTTGTTTTATAGTAATGGTGTAGCTATCTTGAGCGGTTTTCATGATATTCCGCAATATGAGGCCTGTCGAGGTGAATAATGGCCGATAGGCGGCCATTTTGAATTTTATCGACGTGAATTTTTTTAAAATGCATTCTCTCCTGAAAGCTTACAATTTGTTTTATAGTAATGGTGTAGCTATCTTGAGCGGTTTTCATGATATTCCACAATATCAGGCCTGTCGAGGTGAATAATGGCCGATGGGCGGCCATTTTGAATTTTATCGACTTAAAATTTTTCAAGATGCATCCTCTCCTGAAACCTTACGATTTCTTTTATACATGTAGTAATGGTGTAGCTATCTTGAGCGGTTTTCAGAATATTCCGCAAAATATTTCAAGTCGGATTTACCGATGTTATAAATTAGGTCAAAGTGCTGGGTCAACTTTAAGGTCAAGGTCCGAAAAACCTGAAAAGGCACAACTAGGGACCTTAGAGAACATTTATGTGCAATATGACTGTAATCGGCCCAGTACTTATCGATATCTTCTCCGGAAACGAAGTGTGTGTCAAAACGTCTAAATAGGTCATAGTTCTGAACCAAAAGTAGGTCAAAGTTCATATACCCCAAAAGGCACAACTAGACCCCCTGGAGGTGTTGTGTGTAAAATTTGAAGACAATCGGACAAGTACTTTCAGAGATATGCTCCGGAAACGAAATGTTCACGGACGGCCCAACGCCGTAACATCATCATTTTCTCCTCTGCGACCTTGCATATTGAATTTCGATTTAAAATATTTTAACCTGTCTATTATCCACTAGGAAGTAACCCACATACCAAAAATTGTTATCCTAGCTTATTTTCTTGCAAAGTTATAGGCAAAAGAGGTAAAAAACAGAACGGAGGTAGAATCCATAGCTCCCTCCGTCTCACCTACGGTGACGGCGGAAGCTAAAAATATTTTAATTGAATAAAGATATGTTATTGTACGTCTTTCTATTATATAGGTCAGCTAATGATACATATTCACTCTAATTTGTAATTTGAGCATACGAGCCAGGATGTCATATGTGCCTTAGAACATAAGGGAGACAGTGCCTTATACAAAACATTAAAAGGGAGAACTGCATTAAACATTTGTTGGTAATGTTCTTATTGGCGTTCTTATCCATGCTGTGTGGTTTTAACAGGGGGGAGGGGATGTTTAGGGCCCACTCTTCACAGTTGCTGGCTCAGAGGACGTTATGTACATGTTTTAATTTTACCGAGAGGACATCATTATGTGAACAAGGCTTGCTGAATCAACTCGAAATGTTTCCTCATTTAGAGGCCAGGCAGATAAGTGCCCACACAAATGGGGCTCTTTCCCCTGGATCACATTTTCCCATGACTTTTCCATTGTCATTTCTTAAAATTCAAGTACCTTTTATCGAGAAAAATGACCAACTAAACATGTTATATAAGTTGGGGCAACCTGTGGTTTTCGTTTAATGTTGTTGTGCCCTTAGTTTGTACAACACGCAACGAGTATCTTAAAATCATGAGATAACACGTTCACAAGGTCTCTAAAATCTTGAAGATAGATTGAAAATATGGACACAGGCTGTATTTTTTTATTTACATTACTTTTCCATAACTTAAAACACTTTCCAGGCCTTTTGAAGCAAAGAACAATATCATGACTATTCCAGGTTTTCCATGGCCGTAGAAAATTAGAAGTCATTGGACCAAGTTTAAAATGGCCACTATTTTAATGAAAATAACTGAACCATGACAAAAACCTTTTCATTTCGTGATCAGGCAGGTAATGGCCCACACACAAAATTACGAATGATTTGGACTAGCAGTTCTGTAGAAATCGCCTTCACGAAAAGTGGCGAGCAGTGGTGGTGGCGGTGGCAACTATCTGCTGAACACATACATGCATCCGGTGGTGCATAATTACAATATTTATAATCTATTTGCTAGTTAATGACAAAACTACAGCTCTTTATAAACTTTTCGGAATGCTGTAAATATCAGAATGACGCTAAGCCTCATTTTTTTCTAATGGGATGAGATCTTGGAAGTTTCAGGTTTAGCTACTCATTTTGTGAGGTCAGTATACTAGGGTAATTTCCAATTGCATCTATACATCTTCAGACATGATGAAGTTTCATGAAAAAAATTATGGCAAACTATGTATGGTTAAAAAGTTTATTGATAAATAATTGTGAACATAAATTACTACTGTGCGTTTATCATGAAATGTCAACTAGATGATAGAAATTTAGAATCAGTTATTATAATAAATTTATTAGTACAAAACTATTTTATAATAAATCATTAATCCTTTAAGTATTAACACTCAATAAAAATAAAAGAGTCTTCCAAAAAATATGCATGAAATGCTGGCATATATTTAGACAATTAATACATTGCCGGTATATTAATACATGTACCTACCACATTTCATCATGGTCAATTTAAATGGGAAATTGTTAAATGTTGCCCTGCATGGAACAAATACTTATTGTCCCTCGTGACAAGAAGGAATTCGCAACCTTTACACAGCTTGCAATTCCTTTAGAAATGGTTAAACCATCGGACATTTTGGTACATTTTGTTTATTTCTTAAATGCTGCTTAGTAATGTGATATATAAGGTACCAGGGTAAATATCAATTTCAATGTCTAGTCTGAGCAAATAGTAAATCTCGAAATAAAAATAGCACTATTACTTTCATATACAGCAACAAAACTGGTAAAACAGATACAATAATATAAATTATATATATACCACCAAGCTTGTACAAACAAAATAGGCCTAAATTTGAAAAAAATATTTTGTAGAAATATATGAAAAGTGTACGAAAAAGCTAGATCATCTCCTGGAATGGAAGGTAAAACATAACAATAATTTCACTAAACTGGTAAATGCAACTTACATAAATTCAAACCGCTATTTTTTGTTGCATTATTGAACAGAGTTGCGTTGAGGTGTGAAGATTGCTGGTAATGACAATTTAATGCAAAAGAGCCTAAGTTCAAAAGAAGCCTACCAGCTGCACAGCCACAAACATTAGGATACCAACTGTTTCTACACAGAATTTGAAACAGTTGAGCAAATCTTCATAACAATTACCTACATCACTTTGAATTGAACTCAATTTAGCACATTGATTGTATCTGTTGGTTACATGTACATGGTTGGTTTCCAGTTTTGTGACAGCGAAAAAGAATATTCAAACTTTGTATAATTTGTTTTCCTTTGTAAAGCTTTGAAGGGTGTTACGAGGCTCGCACCTCACATATGGGTGAAAACGTTGAACAATGTACAATTCGGTATAAATTGACCAAATAGTATAATGAGAATTTGTTAAACAAGCGTCATTTTAACAGTCAGCACTTCATTTGAGCTTCAAGATGCACCAAATTATACTAGGATACCACAGTGGTTCTATTTTAATGCAATGTCGAAGGAAACCTACCTTATCAGAGAACGTCTCCTTATCGATCAAGGCAAATGTTAGTGGGTATTAACCAAATAATTTATGAAAATCATCGGGTTGTTATTGCAGTACGAGTTCAATGTACATTCATCTAAGAGACCCATACTGCCTTCATTAAATGCTGGAAATAAGTTATTAAAAATCAGTGACGTTTGTTACATATCAGATACGTTTTCTGTTATCTACATCTTCAAAATATAAATTGCCGTGCTTCATATAAGTGTTTTAATATTGATATTATTTTTATTGTGAAATAACCATTTTGGGCTCTCAGAAACAGTTGTTATGAGATATATCAGCTTTCTATTTAAAATTTATAATTTTATATATATTTCTATTTAGAAGGGTCCAAAATTACCACATAAATAATTACATTTTAAAAAAGTGAGGTGTACACTGTCAAATCATCTCTAACATCTGCAACTCAATATTAGTGATAATATTGGCATTGAAGGACAAAAATATGGCAGTATGAACGTCTCTGATATAAATAAAAGAATATATATTTTTTTTATCATGGAAGTAAATAAAATGATGACATACATAAGGGGTAAGGTAATGTTAAATTAAAGAGCATAATCAAACTGCAAGATTTTTATTTTTATTATTATATATCTGACGAGCGTCTCTGACAAAAAAGAATTAGCCCTTTATTATTGAAACTTCAGAATAAAAAAATGACATTGCATTGCGTACTTCACTAGGGGACAAGAAACAGTTTGTATATTACTACATGTATAACAATGTACATTTGTGAATACGGTATAGTGTTTGTTTACAAGCTTACATCTGACCAAAACTATTAAATTTTCATTTTAGTAGATCTTGCACAGTAAATATACAGCAAAATTACAACAATAAATGAGTTGGTTATAAGAGACATATCTGGCAATAAATGAAAATAACAACAAAAAATTCAAACTAGTGTGGGGAGGGAGGCAAGTGATTTTTGAGGTGTATTTGAGTTTACAGTTGTTTTTAGCAGATCTATGAAAAATTCTAAGTTTCCGCTGACATATCCTAAAACAAGCTATAGATACACATTCAATTGTTATTTGCCAGTAGTAATTTTACTCTAAGACCCTTGAATATATTACACTAAAACGGTTTGGTTATTGTCACAATTACTTTTATCATGATGTTCATTATTTAATTATTAGATTTTCCGTGGCCAATACAGGTCTAACATGGTCGTCATGTAATCAAAGCAAAGAAGATACAGTTGATCATTAAAACATAACAAATGACAAATGCCTACCATGCATGATTTGTGGAACAATTCCCTTTGCCATGTGTGCAACTACTTAGAAGCGTTCTTAATGAGGCTTTTGACACCTATACAAAGATATATCTCAAAGATGTTCGTTTTGCTACGAGACATTCCTGTATTTTATCTTTGGGTAGAAAATTTGTTTATATGGCTAATGCTATAAAAAATGCAATTACGTTGTGTATGTCGTAAATGGACATGCCAATAGTCACTATTTGAGAATGAACATATTATACTCTTCTCTATGACAGTTTAGAGCTGACAAACATCTGCTTTTAGGGACCTCACGCTGTTGCAGTGATGAGTTCCTCAATTATTTTTGGCAGATAAATAAATGGTACGGAAGCACCAAGTTTAGGTGACATTAACCCTTACAGCGGGGATTGACTTTAGTCGTCAAATTCTGACGTCTAACTTAGTAAGAGCAAAAATATTTATATTTATAAGAGCGCAAAAAATTATAATGGCCGTAGACCCATAACATAGGTATTTAAATGAAGTGGAAAGAGCTAACCAAGACATTTATGATGATTTTAAATTGAAAAACCCGTTGGTCTTCATTATTTATACAAAAATATTTCAGTGCTTTAAGGGTTAAGAATATTCAGGTTCAGCAATAATATGTGCTGCTAGGCAAATAAATTATGATCAAGGCGTTCGTTTTTCATGCATCAATATATTTGAAGGTGCATTGGTGTTGTTAGTGTCGCTTCAAAAGCATTTTATTGTGTGTCGTTTGTACATAAATATGTGTTGTTAAAGAAACAAAGGTGAAATAAACAGAAGATCATGATTAAGCGTTAGAGGAGAGGCATATTCACACTTATTTATATGCATAAAGTCATTTTTCACGCCTTTTCTAACTTGTGGAGGCTTGTGGAGGAAAATAATGTGAAAGTATATAAAAGTATACATTTTCTTGAAACTCCCAACTGATTATGTTAAATGGTATCCGAAAAATAGCTATAAACTCACTAATTGTGCATCGTTCAACATTTTCACCCACATGCATACATACAAGTGTCAGTGTTTTATCACTTATTACTACAGGGAGTGTGAAATATATATAGCATGTCTTAAAAAGCATATGATAGGATAGATAAAGTATAACATTATTCCATCCTGACCAATAGATAGTGGCAAATAAAAGAATCAGCTAATCACCCTTATCATTATCAAGTAGAATACCATACTTGAGCCAATAGGTTTATAAGGTAAATTATTAGTGTTCCAAGGGATAATACATAGATATTTTCCATCAGCATCCCAGCATCCCCAGTGGGCCAGCATCGCATGTATGGTGGTGTTTACTGCTGCACAAGACTTATTATGTGCAAACAGACCTTAAAACTTGAAAAAATCCGTGAAAATCCGGAAAACTGGCAACTATGTTAGTTAAGGTATTCTTCCCAATCATGAAAATTATAACGCCACCGCCTTAGATAAAATTATTCCGTCACCACCTTTTTAAATAAATTCAATAGACAAACTGAAAATTCTAAACACCTAATTATTTCCAATACAAATTAGTCACAACTGAAAATATTTATGAATACATCCCTTTATCCATCATTAAGGTTGAGGACAAGTACAATGTAAGAATTAAATAAACAAACCTGGAACAACATTACATACATGTGCGAAGCACGTTTTAGACAAAGTATGGTATTCTACCAGTATTTAAAAAACAACTGAATGAGGGGCAGTAATTAGTTGACTCATCCATCTGACAGAGGGTGGGGCATAATGTCATACTTGATTTCATTCTTTTAACAAATCAAAGATATTCAAACAGTAAAACAGTTTTTCCATTATAAAAAAGAAGATAACTCCAGTGAGACAATCTAAGAACAAAATTGGTGCTTACCTGCTTGTGAAAATTGTCAATAATACAACTTTCCTGCATATTAGCCACAACAAATAGTTGTTAAAAGCTGTGATTTGTCAGGATTATGCATTAGATCGGCTGTCACTGCATAACATGGATTACATAACTCGGGGTTATGTAGTCGTGGATTGATGGATTTTATATAATAGATATATATATAATTATATATATACATATATACACACACATATATATGTATATAGAGCATATAATATACACATGTGTGTATATATTGCCAATTGCAAATATATATATGTATATATATAAATGGCACAAACACACACGTGCATACACATGTGCACTAACTTACTAGCAGGGTTCATAATAAGAAGTAGGGTGGTGTTTATATCATTCAGTTACATGTATGTTATGGCTTTGTTCTTGTTTGCTCAAAACCAAAACTTGGTAAAGACATACATTAGGATGTCTATTATGAACCCTGCATATGGTTACATGAATACAATTATACTTGTATTACATTCAAGGTTGCATACAAAATAGCTCAATTTGAATATTCATATATCGCCCCTAAAATGTTTCGTTTTATATTTTTGTTCACATCGCATGTTTGGCTGTGCTCTCTTTTGCCAGCTGAATGTACTTGTCTCTATCAGTTTTGTAAATACGAGCTATCTCAGGAACTAATGGATCATCTGGGTTAGGATCTGTGAGTAACGAGCCAATAGAAAGCAGAACTGTAAACAAATATAATGCCAATTAAAAGAATTAAAAAAAAAAAAAAAATCGAAAGTGATGGACGTAATATTAAATAAACGAACAGGGATTAAATCTTCAGATTATGATATCATGAATGGTCATGTATTTATGTTGTACATTTAGTAACTCTTAATCTTTATTGTTACAAGGCTCAATACAAGTACTTACCTTTGCTAACTGTCAATGCTGGAGACCACTGTGATCGTAATATGTCCAGACAGATGCTGCCATTGCTGTTGATATTCGGATGATATATCCTCGTGGTAAAAATAACCTTCAGCAGATAAAACGGGCGCGCTTAATCCCACAATTAGGTGCTGTGTTGTCACGCAAATAAAACTGAAGCAACTATTCTTAGGGTCTACTTTAAATAATTAAAGATGCTTTCAAATTATTTTAAGCAATCAATTACATTATTACAAAATATTGTAATTTACCTTTTTTCATAAATCTAGATAAAAAAAATTAACTTAATTGTTTTGTGCATGCATGGTCTCATATAAAACACATAGCCCAATAAAAGGAATCAATAAATAAGAGTTATCTAATTACTTCTACAATAAAAGCAACAAATTTATTATTCTCTCACCTTTGGAGGTTTGAAGGGGTAATCTGTTGGAAAATGAATTGTCAAGAAAAATACTCCACTTGCATAGGGGCTCTCAGGCTGAAGAAAAAGATATAAATATCGATAAAGAACGATTTGTCAATAGTAAATGTTTTATAAAATATTAGCATGGCAAATAGTCAGGTCTCCACCATTCATGTTCAAATAAGCTGGTGATTAACAGGTGAATTAGTGATTGAAATTACTCCAATCGTAATAAACAAGATTTTTCTAGATTGTGCCTTACATTTATATAGCTGTCAAAGGTGTACATATATATATATGCACAAAGTTGCGTTGACACCTAAATATTAAAAAAATCAGTTTCTGCATGATAAGCATAATTAGTGTAATCAAGTTTATAATTTAATTCAAATATTTTTTACATTACTTACAATCATGTGCATTGGGACATAAATTTCTCAAAGCAAATAGAATTACAATTTATTATTCCCGAAATCTTAAGCATTAAAATGGTCAGATATTAAACATTAAAAAACCCAGCTCGATGAATACTTACCGGTCCCATAATTGTGGCTTGCCAGTGAAATACTGCAAACAAACACCATTTATTTGTTAAGTACAACAGTTTATTCTTACAAAAATTGTGAGCACAAAAATAAAATATAAAACCAGTCTTTTCAAAAAATTCTGCTCACAACCTGAGTTGGGCAAGATGCTATGCTAGAACATGCTATGCACATACTTACATTGCCTCTTCTTACCCAGCCAGATCAAGATCTCACATCTCACATCAAGATCTTATCCTCACTTCAATAAAGATCAATCAATGACTAGTCTCTCAACCCTTTTGACCATTATGGTCAGCATGGGACCAGACCAGAGCTGACTATCAGTATTGGCTAGTTTACAAAACTTTGGTCGAGCAGCCACTGTATTTAAAAAATATTTAAGTGACTGCTATGCCAGGGTAAAAATGTATCTTTGGCGAAAATACTGACTGCGACCAGGTTTTGGGTATGACCTCGAATTGCTTGGAGACTTACGCAAGTGTTAGATGCTAGTCATGTGAAAGATGCAGGCATGTGAAAGTAAATAATGACCGATAGGGGGCCATTTTGAATTTGATCAAGTCAGAATTTTTCAAGATGCATCCTCAGCTGAAATCTCACATTTCATTCTATAGTCAGATTTACCGATGTTATAAATTAGGTCAAAGTGCTGGGTCAACTTCAAGGTGAAGGTCCAAAAACCTGAAAAGGCACAACTAGGCACCTTAGAGAACATGTATGTGCAATATGACTGTAATCGGCCCAGTACTTTTCGAGATCTGCTCCGGAAACGAAGTGTGCGTCAAAACGTCTAAATAGGTCATAGTTCTGAACCAAAAGTAGGTCAAAGTTCATATACCCCAAAAGGCACAACTAGACCCCCTGGGTGTTGTTTGAAAATTTGAAGACAATCGGACAAGTACTTTCAGAGATATGCTGCGGAAACGAATTGTTCACGGACGGCCCAGCGGCCCAACGCCTTAACATCATTTGACATCATTTCCTCCTCTGCGACATTGAGTTTTGAATTCAGATTAGCGATTCTACATATGTCCAGGAGCTCCCGCTCCGAATTAGAATTTGATTAAAGCAATTTTGTGTAGGGTTATTAATGTAGTCCTAGGCTAGGTCAAAAATCAAGACGCAAGACAACTAGGTCTAAGAAGCTCAGTCTAAGAGTAAGATAAGAACTAGACAGTCTGTCAGACACTGCAAACCTCCATTGAAATTAATGATCCTAATCAGTATCCCAGTAATGGTCTACCTATCTGGCACGGTTTACCCGATATCAGGTCAATCGAGGTAACTAATAGCTGATTTACGGTCATTTTGAATTTGATATAAACTAGTTAAAAAATTAGGGTGCATCCTCCCCCGAAACCTCAAATTTTGTTTTATAGTAATGGACTAGCATCTAACACAGTTTGCAAAATATTGGGCATGTGTAAGTAAATAATGGCTGATAGGGGGCCATTTTGAATTTGATCGCGTCAGAATTTTTTTAAGATGCATCCTCAGCTGAAATCTCACATTTCATTCTATAGTAATCGTCTAGCTATCTAGCACGGTTTACCAAATATCGGCCATGTGAAAGTGAATAATGGCCTAAAGGCGGCCATTTTAAATTTGATCAAGTCGAAATTTTCCAAGATGCATCCTCAGCTGAAATCTCACATTTCATTCTATAGTAATGGTCTAGCCATCTAGCACGGTTTACCAAATATCGCCCATGTGAAAGTGAATAATGGCCGATAGGAGGCCATTTTGAATTTGATCAAGTCAAAATTTTTCAAGATGCATCCTCTCCTGAAATCTCACAATTTGTTTTATAGTAATGGTCTAGCCATCTAGTACGGTTACCAAATAACAGCTATGTGAAAGTGAATAATGGCCGATAGGCGGCCGTTTTGGATTTGATCAAGTCAATTTTTTTCCAAGATGCATCCTCTCTTGTAATCTCACATTTTGTTTAATAGTAATGGTCCAGCTATCTAACACGGTTTACCAAATATCAGCAATGTGAAAGTAAATAGTGGCCGATAGGCGGCCATTTTGAATTCGATTGAGTCAAAATTTTTAAAAGGCATCCTCTCTCGAAACGTCACATTTTGTTTTATAGTAATAGTCTAGCTATCTAGCACGGTTTACCTGATATCAGGCCTATCGAGGTTAATAATGCTGATTGTCGGCCATTTTGAATTCGTAAGTTAAAAATTTTCAGGGTGCATCCTCCCCCGAAAACTCACACTTTGTTTTATAGTAATCAGGTAATGGTCTAGCCATCTAGCACGGATTTACCAAATATCAGCCATGTGAAAATGAATAATGGCCGAAAAGGCGGCCATTTTAAATTTGATCAAGTCAAATTTTTTTAAAATGCATCCTCATCTGAAATCTCACATTTCGTTTTATAGTAATGGTCTAGCCATCTAGCACGGTTGACCAAATATCGGCCATGTGAAAGTGAATAATGGCCGATAAGCGGCCATTTTGAATTTTATCAAGTCGAATTTTTTCAAGATTCATCCTCTCCTGAAATCACACATTCTGTTTTATAGTAATGGTCTAGCCATCTAGCACGGTTTACCAAATAATGGCCATGTGAAAGTGAATAATGGCCGATTGGCGGCCATTTTGAACTTGGACGAGTTGAATTTTTTTTCAAAATGCATCCTCTCCTGAAACCTTACTATTTGTTTTATAGTAATGGTGTGGATATCTTGAGCGGTTTTCATGATATTCCACAATATCAGGCCTGTCGAGGTGAATAATGGCCGATAGGCGGCTATTTTGAATTTTATCAACTTGAAATTTTTCAAGATGCATCCTCTCCTGAAACCTCACAATTTGTTTTATAGTAATGGTGTAGCTATCTTGAGCGGTTTTCCTGATATTCCGCAATATCAGGCCTGTCGAGGTGAATAATGGCCGATAGGCGGCCATTTTTAATTTTATCGACTTGAAATTTTTCAAGATGCATCCTCTCCTGAAACCTCATAATTTGTTTTATAGTAATGGTGTAGCTATCTTGAGCGGTTTTCATGATATTCCGAAAAATCTTTGAGTCGGATTTACCGATGTTATAAATTAGGTCATAAGTGCTGGGTCAACTTCAAGGTCAAGGTCCAAAAACCTGAAAAGGCACAACTAGGGACCTTAGAGAACATGCATGTGCAATATGACTGTCATCGGCCCAGTACTTTTCGAGATCTGCTCCGGAAACGAAGTGCGCGTTAAAACGTCTAAATAGGTCATAGTTCTGAACCAAAAGTAGGTCAAAGTTCAAATACCCCAAAAGGCACAACTAGACCCCCTACGGGTGTTGTGTGTAAAATTTGGCTACAATCAGACAAGTACTTTCAGAGATATGCTCCGGAAACGAATTGTTTACGGACGGCCCAACGCCATAACATCATCATTTTCTCCTCTGCGACCTTGCGTATTGAATTCAGAATAAAAATATTTTAACCTGTCCATTATCCACCTGGAAGTAACCCACATACCAAAAATTGTTATCCAAGCTTATTTACTTACAAAGTTATAGGCAAAAGAAAAGGCAAAAAAAAAACGGAGGTAGAATCCATTGCTCCCTCCGTCTCACCTACGGTGACGGCGGGAGCTAAAAATTGTAATAGAGTAGTCACTAACACTGTGTGTCTCTAAAACCTTGAATTCACACAAACTCTTGCGAGATATCCAGAAAAAATGGGTAGATATAATTTGACTTTCCTTAATGAACTTTTAAATCATACATATTTTCTTACACGGCAGGAATTCACATTTTTCTAAAAAAATATTTTATTGGTTTTGGATTACAATCCAGGCAATTGGTGGTCTGCACAAGAGCTAGTTCTGCCACTTACAGTCATCTCCTACTGGTCCTGCAGAACATCCGGCTGGTGGATCGCGGGCTAAATCCTGCAGCTCCTGAAAAAAAAAATTGAAAACTAGAAATGTGTTGCATGCATCTCCCAATTATTCTAATTTATGCAACAGACATTGCTCAGCATTTGAAATAAGGCCGAGACAATTAGAATTTGTGTCAGATAACAGTAGCTTACAGGAGGTTGTCCAACTATTGTTAAAGGGATTTATCACATTAAATTAATTTATTAAGGACATTCACAAGTCAATGGCTGTGTCGGGGTTAACACTTGTTCGTGATGCTGAGAGCTTCCGCTGGTGAACGGTAAGGGGAGTAGGGAACAGGCGGAGTTTAGGTAAATAGTCTTTATGGACAGCTTGAAATTATAGGGCGGTCAACTAGACAACCCTCATTTCCAATGCTGATTGGATATAAGGTGATAAAGAGAAAAAAATCAGATCAATTAAAGTAGCTCTTTGCATAGGCAAGTATAATATTTTGAAAAACAATGTTATATGGAGGTAGGTTAGCCTATTAGGGAATCATATCAATTAAAGTAGCTCTCTGTATAGGCAAGTATAATATATTTTTAAAAATAAGAAATATGGAGGTAGGTCTATTAATAACAATTTCGGTCTGCAAACAACAAGATACAATTTTTTTTACATTTTAAATTATTATTTTTTATAAATCAATCAGTCCGGACAAACACGAAACAAACTATTTAGAGTGTAAAGACTCGCTGTTTAAATATTTTTATTAAAATTCAATAAATGTTACCACAATCCAAAGGGCAAATCACTGTACAAGTCTGTGCATCTTGTTTAAATACATAGATGTAGAGACAACAGTTATTGGCTGCTCTGTTATATCCATAGTATGGGACGCCAAACTAAACTATATTCCCTGATTGCTGATATGAATAAGTGACATAAGAAGTTATTTTTTAATGCAAATAATTTATTTTCTAATATTATGAATATACATTGCCTATATTTATAAATATTTTTCAATCATAAAAAATGACTTATCTTCCAATATAAAAAGTTCAACCTTGGCAGTCCCATACAATAGTGATCAGCATTCAATATTATGCTGTGTTGAGACTATACACATTCTGAACAATTTTACTATACATTCAAACAAGAGCTGCGTTGAATAGAAAATTAAAATAATGATAAAATTTTGTAATGAATCTATCAATCAAACAACGTTGAAACTCCTGCATGTAATTTATTTGTATACACGTATAAAAGTATATCATAATGTGACTTTGCTATTCTGTCAAAATCGGTAGGCCTACTAGTACCTCTTCTAGTGAGGGACTGTATTGTGTAACCTGTAACTCAACTTCCCTATTGGTTAAAAATAAAATAATGGAAATTGTTTTAAGGTCCACCACACTTGGGACTCGTATTAGACTAGACTATACAGTGCTGAAGGTTTGCAAAATAGTGGTGTGTGGAAAATCACACTCATTGAATGAGCAAGGAGTGTGAGCAAGGAGTGTGATTTGCACTCCACTGAGTGTTGCTTTGCATCTGTACATTGTACGAGGTGTTTTTTTTCCTACACCTCAACATAGTTTTAGGCATGTGATGGCGTGTGTGTGCGATCGCACGCCAAATAAATATCATCAGCACTGATTATAATATATGAATTAAAATTAAATAGGAATTTAGAATTTTTAGCACTAAACAAGAGGCAGGCAAATGCAAAAATATACAGGACCCCGATAAACAGACCCCACTATTTGTTATCATTTTTCACCACATTAAGATGAACTTTGCGAGCCTTCTAAAGGGCACTTTAAAGTTTTCATATGCCGTACCAAAGAAAATAGTCTATAATTTTGAGCTATCACTAACGGTAATCAGCCAATATAATCACTGCTCTACAGAGCTGATTCCAAAGTTGACCCGATGTTGGTTTAATGCCGAGAGATTACCTGCCTCGCCAACAAAACGACGTTGAAACACTGTTAGTGTAGTGTTGGTCTACAAGTTTTCGTTGAATATTACTGCCCGCTAGCATCCAAGGGGTCATCAGATCTGACACAGTTTCCAGACAGTTAAAGCATGGACGAAACATCACTAAAGTTAGGGAGATAATCCAAAAGGCCTAATGGTTTAATGTTGGACCTCTATCAGTATCTGTGACTTTGATGAACCATTGAAACAACATGTGTTCAATGTATACCGATCGCCATGAACAGGGGATTAAATGGACACAAAAGACTGTGTTATAAATAACTATGTAGGGTGTAGAAAGCCAATGTCTTGACACAGTTGACAGTTTCCAGGGCATATCCCTCCCTGAAACCACATTTTTGTTTTACAGTACTAATGGTCGTGCTATCTGGCACAGTTTGACAGATATCTGGCATATAAAAGTCAACTATATTTGCCTGAGCTTGTGTCTCCACCCGCCCCACATAAATTTTGTTGAAAAAATGTGTGTAAAAAGAAAAACAATTCTCTTGTCAATTTTCTCAGGGCCAGTGAGCATGAGACCCAAAAGATAACATTTGAGCTGTATAACTATATTACTAATTTTGATAATAGCCAAAGTGAACAAAACTGAAATTTCTGAAACGTAAAAAAAATCAAATTTTTTATTATCAGAATCACACCAAAAACTAATCAGCACATGTGCAGGTAGGGTCTTTTCTTTAAACCAAACATGAAACAAATCCATAAAGCGGTTCAAGCTCTGGAGAGCGACATGGGATTTTGGCGGTCATCTTGGATTTTGTTGAAAAAGCTGAAAAAATGCCCAAAAAAATTTACAAGGCAAATTTCCTAGGGCTAATATGCATACTGGAAACATTTAGAAATAATCCGAGTAGGGGTGTATCACTATATTACCAAATTTTGATGATGGCCAAAATGAGCAAGACTGAAATATCCGCTAAAATACAAAAACGTAAAAAACCAAAGTTTTTATTATCAGAATCACACCAAAGCTTTTCAGCCCACGGCCAGGGTAAGGTCTTTCCTTTAAACCAAACATGAAACAAATCCATGAAGCAGTTCAAGCTCTAGAGAGCGACATAGGATTTTGGTGGCCATCTTAGATTTTGTTGAACAAACTGAAAAATGGAAAAAAAAATTAACCAGGCAAATTCCCCAGGGCCAGTATGCATACTGCAAATATTTGGAAAAAATCCGAGCAGGGGTTTTCGAGTGAGAGCAGAAACAAAATGCGGCGACGGCGGGCGGACTTAGCAAAAACAATAAGTCTCTACCACCACACAGTGGGTGGAGACTTAATAATGGCAGATTCAGCCCTTTTAAATTAATTCGAGTTGAAATTTTTCATATATATCCCTCCCTGACACCGCACATTCTGTTTTATAGTAATGGTTTAACTATCTGGCATGGTTTGCCAGATATCGGGCATATAAGTTAATAATGACCGACTATCGATAGGCCATATTGAATTTGATAAAGTTGAATTTTACATAGGGCGTATCCCTACCTGAAACCGCTCATTTTGTTATACAGTTTACTTAATAGCCTAGCTATTTGACACCGTTTGCGGAATATCAGGCATATTGAAGTTAACTAGAAAAAGTTTTTTGGAAACGAACAAAAGCAGCCCCCTGTTACAGTCAGTCAGCCATTTTAAATTTGATACAGATCAGCAAACTTTGTCAAGGGTTATCCTTGTGTAACACAGGACAGCTTACCGTAGTTAATTTTATTACCGAATTTTCTGGTGTATTGCCAGCTCAGTGATATAGCCTGCAGAGGGTTAAATTAGCTAACAACTGCTGCTTTGATAATAGATACCCCGCACCGGTGTATACCCCTCGTGTTCACTGCTCACACTGCAGATCTCTGATCCTCTCACAACACTACAGCTGTGACGAACATACTGCGTCTGAGGGCTAGGCCCATAACTATCTAAAATCTGATATGTTTTAAATAGTACTTAAACCTACATTGTATATTATTATTAACAAGACTACATAAGTCCAGGAGCTCCCGCTCCGAATTAGAATTTGATTTAAGAAAATTTTGTATAGGGTTATTAATGTAGTCCTAGGCCAGGTAAAAAATAAACTAGGTCTAAGAGGCTCAGTCTAAGAGTAAGATAAGAATTAGACAGTCTGTCAGAGATTGCAAACCTCCATTGAAATTAATGATCCTAATCAGTATCTCAGTAATGGTCTACCTATCTGGCACGGTTTACCCGATATCAGGCGAATCGAGGTAAATAATGGCTGATGGTCCATCCTCCCCCGAAACCTCACATTTTGTTTTATAGTAATTACTTGTTTTATAGTAATGTCTAGCTATCTAGCACAGTTTACCTGATATCAGGCCTATTGAGGTAAATAATGCCGATTGTCGGTCATTTTGAATTCGATAAGAGTTAAAAATTTCCAGGGTGCATCCTCCTCCGAAAAATCACATTTTGTTTTATAGTAATGGTCTAGCCATCTAGCACAGATTACCAAATATCTGCCATGTGAAACTGAATAATGGCCGAAAGGCGGCCATTTTGAATTTGATAGTCTAAATTTTTCAAGATGCATCCTCTCCTGAAATCTCACATTTTGTTTTATAGCAATGGTCTAGCCATCTAGCACAGCTTACCAAATAACGGCCATGTGAAAGTGAATAATGGCCTGAAGGCGGCCATTTTAAATTTCATCAAGTCGAAATTTTTCAAGATGCATTCTCTCCTGAAATCTTAATTTTGTTTTATAGTAATGGTATAGCTATCTGACACAGTTTACCAAATATCAGCAATGTGAAAGTAAATAGTGGCCGATAAGCGGCCATTTTGAATTCAATTGAGGCAAAAGTTTTTAAAAGGCATCCTCTCCGGAAATGTCACATTTTGTTTTATAGTAATGGTCTAGCTATCTAGCACGTTCACCTGATATCAGGTCTATCGAGGTAAATAATGCTGATTGTCGGCCATTTTGAATTTGATAAAGTTACAAAAATTCGGGGTTCATCCCCCCCCCCCCCCCCCAGGGTTTCCCCCAGAAAAATGAGAAAGCATCATGGTAACTGGCGGTTCGGGCTCAGTGCGGCGCGCGTAGATTGGGGTCCTGAGGCATACCCCTGTCTTTCGTTTGTTTATTAGGCTTTATATTGACTATATACCGTTTTTAGAATGAACACTTTTGCAGCCATGTGTAGACAGAACATAAAAACTAAGCATTTGATAATATGGCAGTTTAGGGAGAGCATTTTTTTATTTTATTGAAGCATCATGGCATTTGGAAAAGCATCATGGGAATTACTGAAGCATCAGGGTAAAAGTTTAAAGCATCATGGTACCATGATGCTTTGATGCTTTGGGGGAAACCCTGCCCCCCCCCCCCCCCCCCCCCCGAGAACTTATATTTTGTTTTATAGTAATGGTTTAGCCATCTAGCACGGTTTACCAAATATCGGCCAAGTGAAAGTGAATAATGGCCGATAAGCGGCCATTTTGAATTTGATCAAGTCGATTTTTTTCATGATCCATCCTCTTCTAAAATCTCACATTTTGTTTTATAGTGATGGTTTAGCTGTCTAGCACAGTTTACCCAATATCAGGCCTGTCGAGGTGAATAATGGCCGATAGGCGGCAATTTTGAATTTAATCAAGTTGAATTTTTTCAAAATACATCCTCTCCTGAAACCTTACAATTTGTTTTATAGTAATGGTGTAGCTATCTTGAGCGGTTTTCATGATATTCTCAATATAAGGCCTGTCGAGGTGAATAATGGCCGATGGACGGCCATTTTGAATTTTATCGACTTCAAATTTTTCAAGATGCATCCTCTCCTGAAACCTTAAAATTTGTTTTATAGTAATGGGGTAGCTATCTTGAGCGGTTTTCGTGATATTCTGCAATATCAGGCCTGTCGAGGTGAATAATAGCCAATGGGCAGCCATTTTGAATTTTATCGGCATGCAATTTTTTAAGATGCATCCTCTTTTGGAACGTTACAATTTGTTTTATAGTAATGGTGTAGCTATCTTGAGTGGTTTTCATGATATTCCGCAATATCAGGCCTGTCGAGGTGAATAATGGCCGATAGGCGGCCATTTTTAATTCTATCGACCTGAAATTTTTCAAGGTGCATCCTCTTCTGAAACCTTACAATTTGTTTTATAGTAATGGTGTAGCTATCTTGAGCGGTTTTGATGATATTCCGCAAAATATTTCAGTCGAATTTACCATGTCATAAATTGGGTCAAAGTGCTGGGTCAACTTCAAGGTCAAGGTCCAAAACCTGAAAAGGCACAACTAGGGACCTTAGAGAACATGTATGTGCAATATGACTGTAATCGGCCAAGTACTTTTTGAGATCTGCTCCGGAAACGAAGTGTGCGTCAAAACGTCTAAATAGGTCATAGTTCTGAAGCAAAAGTGGGTCAAAGTTCATATACCCTAAAAGGCACAACTAGACCCCCTAGAGGTGTTGTGTGTGAAATTTGAAGGCAATCGGACATGTACTTTCAGAGATATGCTCTGGAAACGAAATGTTCACGGACGGCCCAACAACGCCGTAACATCATCATTTCTCCTCTGCGACCTTGAATATTGAATTCAGATTTAAAATATTTTACCCTGTCCATTATCCACCTGGAAGTAACCCACGTACCAAAAATTGTTATCCTAGCCTATTTTCTTACAAAGTAATAGGCAAAAGAAGAAAACGGAGGCGGAATCCATAGCTCCGTTCGTCTCACCTACGGTGACGGTGGGAGCTAAAAATATCTTGGGGTCTATTATAGGGCAATAGTGAGGCATGTTGGGTGGCGAGCTACAGATCTACGCACTAGCATATTATATTACAGAGAATGTACGCGTGCCTATCATCAGTCAACCCTTGTGTTGTCACACGTCACCATGTATTGTAGTTCTCCCGCCGTTGTATACAATGCCATTGCCTATACACATCCCAACAAACATGATATGTTTATCAACTATTGGTTTATTGTTGGACCAGCGTAGATGGTGGAATAACATAAAATCAACGATGGGTCAATGTCTTGTGTTTGCTGGGATACCCCACATGAGACGATAGAACACCTTCGCTGAATGGCGCGTAAGTGCCGGCAGCAGATGACGTCATAGACCTTGTCTCGTCTGTCTCATGTCGGAAGACTCATTTTTATCATTCCAATGCAGGGCTTCGAATGTTTCTAAATACAAAGACAATTTTATATATCATTGTTCCCACATAAGAACTGTCGAAAATTAAGAAAAATTAGTTGCAAGTTGACTGTGGCCCGCGACTGTAAAATGTCACACCTACATTGATACAATGTCTGATTACAGAGTGGCGGCTAACTGTGAGAGTGGGTGATATGTGGCTAGTGACCATCCACCGCTAGTTCGGACGTGGCCGAGTGACGGCCCCTGCCCGTGAAGTACAGAGAAAACAACACATTTAGACGCGACATACGGCAGAAGAAATTTAACAATATAACAAGAGCGCACTCGACAATAGCCCGCTGCCACTATAGGCCTACAAGGTCAAATTATTGACATAAAATGCAAAAAATCGCATTTTGATTTTTTTTCAGCTGTTATCGAACTTGTCCGAGAACAGGTGATTAATAACATGCATAACAAATTTTGGAAGGATACAAGGTCAAATTATTGATGTATCTGCGAAAAATTGCAATCAATTGGCCATTTTGATTTTTTTTCAGCTGTTAGCGAACTAGTCCAAGAACTGGTCATTAGTAACATGATAACAAATTTGAGCAGGATAAATGAAAATTTTTTCATGTCATAGCGCCCACAAGGTCAAATTATTGACGTAAAATGTGAAAAATCTCAATAAATTGGCCATTTTGATTTTTTCAGCCATTATTGAACTTGTCTGAGGAATGGTTATTAGTAACATGCATAACAAATTTGAGCAGGATAACTGAAAAACTTTTCATGTTATCGCGCCCACAAGGTCAAATTATTGACGTAAAATGCGAAAAATTGCAAAAAATCAGCCATTTTGATTTTGTTTTCAGCCATTATTGAACTTGTCCGAGAACTGGTCACTAGTAACAGTCAAATTATTGACGTAAAATGCGGAAAATCGCAATAAATCGGCCATTTTGATTTTGTTTTCAGCTATTATTAAACTTGTGCGAGAACTGGTCACTAGTAACATGCATAACAATTTTAGGAAGGATACATAAAAAACTTTTCATGTAATCGCGCACATAAGGTCAAATTATTGACGTAAAATGCAAAAAATCTCAATAAATCAGCTATTTCGAATTTTTTTTCAGCCATTATTGAACTTGTCTGAGAACTGTTTATTAGTAACATGCTCAAGAAATTTGAAGAGAATAGATGAAAAACTTTTCAAGTTATCGCGCCCACAAGCAAAAGTTCATGCAGGCGCCGCCAAACTTCTCATTGCAATGGCCCACCTTTTTTAATTAATATTAAAAGGCGGCTTAAAAAAATGTCTTATTGCAACTTCGGAATTCAACAAAGTATAACCCGCACCAGGACTTTCAAGAAGTAAAAAGTAGCGGGTTATACACCGAGAAATACGATACTCTACCTATAGTGCAAGGTTTCTAAAAAAAGTGAGCAAAATTGAAACCAGAGTGTCAATGACACAGAAGCTCATCCTTAATTTGGGCAAGTTGATTACAAATATTGAAAATTAAAATCCGTGAGGAAGCTCAATGCACAGGCACAAGCTCTTTCAAACAAACAGAATTGAAATCTGATAATAATTGAGGAAGAAGCATTTCTGGTGAATGGTGTACAGAGTGCCCTAATTAGGTCTTAATTAGGTCACAAGTTAATTATTAATTAAAATTTCTCAAATCTGTGAGGTAGTTTAATGCACAGGCACAAGCTCCTTCATACAAACCAAACATAATTGAAATCGGATATAAATTGAGGGAGAAGCATTTCTTGTGAATTGTAAACAGACATTTCTTGTGAATTGTAAACAGACGACAGACGCAACATGATGGCATAAATCTTCTCAAATCTGTGAGGTAGTTTAATGCACAGGCACAAGCTCTTTCAAACAAACCCTTTTTAGCTGGCGATAGTATTAATGCTAGCGCCCTTACTTATAACATCGGTGATGTCGTCTAGCGATAGTATTATTGAGGGCGCCATTATTTCTGTGGGTGGGAAAAAAAGACATTTTAGCCAATTTTCACCAGTTGGTTTCTTTCGTTTTTATAGCTATAATCAGGTAATTATGGGCTTACTAAAGACATTCAATGAACTCTTATGATCATTTCAATTCATATTGCATACCTTCTAAAACGTTTGATAGCTTAAGTCCCATATATTTGTCAATATGTAATTTTACTCTACTAACCCCCGTGTTCAATTAGGTTTGTGGAAAAATGTACAGATTGCTGGTTCATACAGTCGACGCCACGTGGAAGCATACATGCAGCTGAACATTTTTCATTTGGCAATTTTAAATTCTATGTGGCGTTTTTATTTTATCACGTTTTTATTTTGTCAAACACCAATTACATGTGCATAAAGAGAACTTGATAATTTAAAAATATAAATAGAGTGTAGACAATTAAAATGACAAATATCTGTATGTAAAATGAAATTGTTTTTGTGAAGGATTACTTAGTGACAGTCCTTTTGCCACTAAGGGGTGTATTGTTGTGTTAATTGTTGGTTACAGTACGCGTCAAAAGTATTGAACCACAATCTGATGATACTGGTGTAAGCAGGGGTCCATATAATCACTGATAATTATTTTAGGCATCCTTTCAGAAGCTTAGATTTAGTTAACCTTGTATAAAGTGTTTCAACAAATAATAAATAAATAAATTTGTGTTCATTTTGACGTCGCCATACTTTTTCCCATTAGGGCGCCCTCAATAATGCTCTCCCTAGACGACAGAACCGATGTTATAAGTGAGGGCGCTAGTATTATTACCATCGGCACCTAAAAAGGGGTTGCTTTCCTACCTGGTAACACGTCACAAATCGTATCAATTCTGTGAGGTAGTTTAATACACAGGCACAAGCTCCTTCAAACAAACCAAACATAATTGAAATCGGATGAGAATTGAGGGAGGAGAAGCATTTCTTGTGAATTGTGGACAGACAACAGACGAAACACGATGGCATAAATCTTCTCAAATCTTTGAGGTAGTTTAATGCACAGGCACAAACTCTTTCAAACAAACAAAACATAACTGAAATCGGATAAGTATTGAGGGAGGAGAAGTATTTCTTGTGAATTGTGGACAGACGATGGCATAAAATTTCACAAATCCGTGACCTCGGTAGCTTAATGCACAGGCACAAGCAGGCAAATCGGATACAGCTTAGGTAAAAATTGAAAATAGGTCAAATCAACGTAATTTTAGCTTGTAAGGGCCCCAGCATCTTTTGTTTTGCAACACATTTTGCCAGGTCGGCAACATAAATTATAAGCCTGCATTCATATAAGCTGAACCAAGCCATCCAATTAGTAGCAAGAGGCCAAAGGCCATGATTATCCAATGCCCCGCCCTAGTTTACGGGAACGCATAAATGTCATGAAAAGTGCTGGATAGATAAGAAAGTATGAAGTTCTGTAAATAAAAGGTGTAGGTCAAAGATCAAAGCCCCAAAAGGCACATCTACACCCCCTGAAGATGTGTGCAATATGAACGAAATCCCAAGCGTTTTCTCTCCCGAGATATGCTGCAAAAATGTCAGCAGCATTATTCACCTGCACATTTCCTTATGGTGTGGAATGTGATAGTAAAATTAAAATAAGTTCCGACCAAGTTTGGAGTTTTTGCGCCCACAAAATTTTTTGGAGTTGACCTTTGGCGGAGTATTACAGGAGGACAGTTTTGTTTGCAGATGTGGTTAATAATATACATCTGAGCTAAATTTTGTCCCAACGGCAATTAAATACATGTGGACTGGGGGTAAACTATTTGATAATATATATTATATAGACTTTGTATGTCTAATTTGGGACAACTGTGGGGCCACAATCCAAGCCAAATCCATACAGATCTGATCATATAGTAATTTTAGCATTTCCATACTCAGTATTAGACATGGGAGGGAAGGTTGATCCCTCATCTTATCTCCAGCATTTACCACCTCACACTTTTGATTCACATAAGTGTTCTCTTAATAACTACAAATATCACTGAAAACATCCATCAATACAGCACAATTACCAACTAATAGATCTTAGGTCCTGTGCAGTACCCACATGCCAGGTCATATATTTCATGGAGGGTTGACCCGGGGCAAAACCGGGACAAATTTTGCAGGGATAACTGGGACTGTACCAGATAAAGTTGTAAAAAAACCTTGTGTCGCACTAAGCCCCTGTGGTTACTGAAATGCTTGTGATACAAGATAAAATTTCACATTTTTGGCTATGAACTGATAGGTTATCATCCTTATTCAATTCGGCTTCTTACACGACTACTTAAGTCGCTGGGAAATCCGATGGGAACATATTTTTAGGGACAGCTTTAGCATGGTTTCTAAAATTATATGTTAAGGCTGCTAGCTGTAGCTTTTCAATACCGGAAATCTTATCAGCTTACACATTTTTGTACATGCAAAGGCTTAAATGATGGTGGGAGTAAAAAACAAAGCAGATCAAGTATTATACAGTTTAATTACATTTCACAATCTTGATTGATATCAGTTTTAGTGACCAGTTGAAGACCAGTAATTTTACATTTATAAAATATACTGTAGACCATGTACTGTTCAACAGTACTGTTCAAAGGCAATAATAATTTCAGATCTATTTTTCACAAATAGGAATGTCATATTACTGTCTACAGCAACTACAATTGACATCATTTCAGGCTGCATAAAAAAACTACTGACTGAGCAAACTGGAAAAAATGCACGGCTTGATAAGATCTAAGTTAAGATCTGAGACATTTGAACTGGAGATGAGTAAACTGAGGGCTGCCAACACTAAAGACCAGAAATAGTATCCATAATATGCACAACCTGTAGAATAAATGAGTACGAAGGTAGCACCATCTTATGACATTTGCCTGAATTTGATGCTTGCTCCTTTTTTTTCAAATAAATAGTATGTACAGTACATCTAGTCAGAGAAATAAAACTGACAGACAGCAATATGAACGAAGGTATTCAACTGGACATAAAAAAAACGTCAGGAGAAGCAATTTTTTTATACTTAGTACTGTAACTTAGAGAATCGTAGCTGAAACAAATTTATCACAGTGGCATAAATGCAAAATTGTCTACTTTCACATTTTAGCAATCGGCAGCATCAGTTGGTTAAGTACATTAGTAACAATATATAAATATTCACCTGACCAAGAAAAAGTAGAAATAAAAAAATCCACTCGAGACATATGTATTTTATTTTAATTAAAAAAACATGCATGAAATTTTGCAGGAAGTGACACAGTTATAGTCTGTACTGTATGTAGATCTCTTGTTAAGACCTCTCCCTGAAAAAAAGGAAATATCTCCAAGGTGAAACACAAACACTAAAAAACTTATCAAACTGTTAATTAAAAAAGTTTTTCTGTTTTTTTTTCATTTATATTCAATTATACAATTGGTAAAATAAAGATATGGAAAATTCACTACAAGTGTCTTCAAAAGTGAGGGATTGTGAAGACTAGAATACGCAAAAATCTGTAGTGGTGGCAACTATGAAGTAAGTTCTTGAGGACATCATTGAAAATCTATTGCACAGGTAAGTTATCACATCGCATATCTCTTTGTCCACTCTTTGGCCATTTCATTGTATTTGGAAAGGTCTGTCTTGTATAACCTTGCAATTTCTGGCACCAAAGGATCATCAGGATTCGGGTCATTTAATAAAGATGATATTGACAGCAGCACTGAAAAAAAAACAGAAATAAATTACTAGAATATGTGTTACTAGCTGTGTTTTTGAGTGTATAACTCACAAGTTTATATGGAAAAAAAAATTTAATTAACTCCCAGGGCGTTTATTAGATATAATACAGTATATCTTTATTAAATAGCCTTCTTGTTATGTTCAGTCATGCAGGTCTGTTAAACTTTAAGCAAGTCTGCTGTGTTCAGAGCTTGCAGGCATGTAGATCAGGGGTGATTTGGTGAATATTTTGAATGACAACATACATTCATTATTGCGTGTGATATTAGTCAAATTTTACTATTAAAAAAAGCAAATCCTGAGCAATAATGTATCACAGCAGGGGTCCAGACTAATGGCCAAAAAGGCAATTTAGTCTATAGAAGTATTATTTCATTTCTCGCCTAAGAGCAGATTAGTATCGGTCTAACCGTCGAAGACTGCCAACCCCAGTACTGTACCAAAAATTGGTCTTTAATTTCTAGTAAAGAATCGACCACCCATCCCCGATCAATAAAATACTGGATCTAACACCACACATGTACTAAACAGTTTCATTCCTCAGAGTCATATTAATGAGCTTTTCCCAGCAAACATAAGACGTTGACAATGTTGTATTATTGTTGGGCCGACATCACAGACAGTGGGAGGATAACGGTTATTGAAACAGCATTTGGTCAATCTATTGTGTTTGCTTGGATGGTTCATGTATCCCGGGAATGTGAATTATAGGTGGGAATTAGCAAGAGTGTGACCAGAATGACAAGATTCTATTCTATAGGATAAGCCACTAAACTAAAGTGCTAGTTCATGTTTTGCGCACAAATAAAACGTGGCACTTTCCTTTGCATGGTTTTCCATTTGAAATGAAGTTGGAGGAGAAAGTAAAATAGCAGGAGGCGACCAGAAATCACAAAGGTTCGTAGAGCCGTGAAGCGGGGCCTGCTTTCTGGCGGGGGGTCTGGGGGCCGCCTTATGCCACCAGAAGCCAGAGGGTATAACATGCTTTGGGATGCAATCTAGGCCATTTCCTGGCACATTTAGGTGCAAATTAAAGTAGCATTTTAGGTCCTTGATAACCATGAAACTGGCTTGAGAGCATCAAGATTCAACCAACTTATGAGCAGCAGAATTCTTTTTATTTGTCAAGTATCATTATCAATTCTGGGTAGGCAGCGTTAGAAATGAGAACTGAAAGTAGACTGAAATAGGATGTCTGCAAATTTAATAGGAATAAATCGAGGCATATATTGAACCAATGCCAGACTGGTTTCTTGTCCAATCTAGCTCCCACAGAAAATGAGACATGACAGAAAACAAGTCTCTGGCATGTGCATGTTTGGGGACCAATCATGCACAGCCATAGGCCACTGGCCCTACGGTACAGGGCCTACTCAACTCACAAGTGTTCTGCTATTGCTATATTGCAGGGCCTACTGAACAAAACACAGTTTTACTGCAAGTACTATATTGGGACTGGGAGCATGCCTACTTGTCTGCTCTTGAATCATGTTAATAGTCTAATTATTTAATTACTGTAATGATATTATCCCTACTAAACGCACCCCCCCCCCTAAATACTACCCCCTCCCCCCCCCCCCGTTTCTCTTGTCCCTAATGGACGAACCAGTTCGTTTGCTAAAACGGCGGTCGCTCGTTGTGGTCAGGCTCATTTAATAGAAAATTAGTCTTTTTATAGCTACGAAAAAACCCAAATTTTTCCATCAGAATACTTCCCCTGGACAAACTGAGAGAGATTAGAGTGAATTAATAGCACAACACACGGGGTCTGCACACGCCACCAAGAGACACCAAACCAATGCCGGTCTATTGTAGGTCTGTTCCCGTGTGTTTGTTACCTTCAATGCTGGGTCAACATCGAAGACGCCGGCCTCGTACGTTTGCCATTGATAATTTCAATGATAATACATCCATAACATTTGTTTTTTAATTCCTAATTGGCAATGTATTAACGATCAATCCAGGTGTTTCGCGTTGAGTTAGAGTGTAATGTGTGCGACACATTAACACAGCCATAGCATGCAGTGTCAGCATTGATGTGTCACAGCTATATTTCACACCTGATGTCTGCACCTGAATTAAGTAGGCTGCGCGTTGAGTTGTGTCGGAATGACGGCAGCATGTCAGTTTTGCTTACAACAAAAGTAATGACTGTTCATTGCATTGGCTCAGTGATCGACAAATTGGTCAGCGCTCTATTCAGCCTTCAGCGTTATTTCTAACGCTGGTATGGGGTAATCTGAAGTTACCAAATTGAAAACCCTGCTTTGGACAATCATATCTAAGACTTGACCCCAAAGAATCAGGTCAATAATTAGATTGATTTAACATTTCAGCTACATGACGGCATTCTCAGCTCATTTGTCGCAATGTAATTAAAAAGTTTTCCAATCTTTGGGTCAAGATCGCTCTCAGTCACTGCCATGATAGATCTGTTAAAATGTTAACTGCCAACTGGGTATAACAGTATATTGCTGTTACGACCAGTTATGCCATGCAAACTGTTCAGTGCAGTGACTTAAGATGGAACTGACTTGTATGCAAGTCTGGTTCGTTTTTTATCTTTCGCCATATGCACTCAATTGGCTGTGGCGAAAGAGGCTCATTGCTCAAATTGTCTTGGCCACAAAGTGAAATTGTTTAGCATGTGGTTCACCCAGCTGAGATGAAATGGTTAAGGCCCGTAAAACAAATAAAAATGACTACTTGTATTTTTCATGACTACTTGTATAAACACTTCAGGATAATGGAAACAAGGGCCACTCAGCATTCAGCTTTTACGGGAGACTAAGGAATACTAAAAACAACGGTCTTGGTTTTGGTTGGAAGGGATTTCCCAATGACCCCAGACCCCTGGGTGTTGAGCCATCGTCACTTATCCAAGTGAACCCCAAAGGTGAGAAGCGTTTGGATCGGCGCTTCAGATTGTGCTTCAGACCTTAAAGGGACTGGCCCACGCTAAAATCATCAAAAAATCGGTGATTTTATTTCGGGTTCTTAATATGACCATATGATGTAAACATGTACATAGACTAGAACTGCAAATTTTTATAATTTTTGTGCTGCGCATTCATCAGTTAGACTAGATATAGAGACGAAATTCCCGCATTTCCTATTTTTGACATGGTTGTCAATAATTACAAATCAGGAATTTCGTCTCTATATCTAGCCTAACTGGTGAATGCGCAGCACAAAAATTATAAAAATTTGCAGTTCTAGTCTATGTACGTGTTTACATCATATGGTCATATTAAGAACCCGAAATAAAATCACCGATTTTTTGATGATTTTAGCGTGGGCCAGTCCCTTTAATATACAATCAGGTGCTCTGGAAAAGGCATATATTATGTCACAGTGTGATGTCTGACAAAGAGAATAGACAGATAATTTTGAAGAAATGGTCTGGAAGTAAAGTGGATCTCTTTGATTTCTTCACAAGTTAACGGGGTGAGAATGCATAATTCCATAGCTCTTTCCACCACACGGTGACAGCACAAGCTAAAACAAGAGCTTAGACAGAGACCCGTTCATCCATGGCGGCCATTTTTAATTTCAGCAAAACCTTAAAAAAATCACCTGCACATCTCGATATATTGTGAGGAATGTGATTGTAGGATTTGAATAATTTCTGACTTTAAGTTTTAGAGTTTTTGCGCCCACAAAAAAATTCTGAGACCTCTGGCGGCCATTTTGAATTTTGGTAGCATCTTTAAAAATCACTCGCATATCCTCATGTTGCTAGAAATGTGATGTTAAAGGTGTGGTCAACTGTCAAAATTCGCGGGACAAGGGTCCCCCAGAAGGCAATAGTGCCAGTGGGTAGGCCAAGGCCCTATTCCATAATAATATTAAATATGCTTTTCGTACCCAAAGCCTCATTGAGCAAGTTCTCAAATCACAGCAAGTTCATATATATACTTGAGCGACATCTATGAGTTAATAATTCAAAGCTATTTGCCCTTGTCCCTACTTGGTCTCTAGCTTGCAAACAAACTGACTGTATTACTGCGGGGATGTTGAAACTGCTTGACCCCAAGGTTGTATTGACATCCCAGAAAACACAAAACATCTGTATGACTTAATGCAATATTGGACCAACGTCGAAGACGTTGGGCAGGCGTTGTATAAATGTTATACAAATGTCTTGTGTTTGCTGGAGCAGGAGGACTTTCTCTCAAACATTTTACATTTATTCTATGTTGGTTCAATGTTGTGCCAGCGTCGCAGACGTTGGCCTAGCATTAAAACAACATTCGACCAATGTCCCGTTTAAGTAGTATCTTGTAATCAGTTCAGTGGCTATATTAATGCCGTCAATCTGTACTCAATAGGCTACTGTTGGCCTACACTTGACCGTCCCAGGCATGCACATTTTGCAGTTGAATAATTCTTTGAAATTTCAAAAAAATTGACCAGACTAATTTTATTAGTTTTTGTGCCACAAAAAACTTAAGTTGATCCGTGGTGGCCATTTTGAATTGCAGTAAAACCTTGAAAACGTCACCTGCACATCTCCATATCGTGGGGAATGTGATAGTAAAATGTGAATAATTTCTGACTTAAGTTTTTTAAGAGTTTTTGCGCCTACAAAAAAATTTGGAGTTGACCTCTAGGGGCCATTTTGAATCTTGGTAGTATCTTTAAAAAATCACTTGCACATCCCCATGTTGCTAGGAATATCATGATGAAATTTCAAAAAAAAGTGACCAGTAGTTTTTGCGCCCACATGAAAACATGATCCCTGAAAGATGACGCCTGGCGGGATCCTGACGCGACTAAAATCTCCCTATCCCCTCCGGGCAGGGGATAAAAACGTAGTAATATAGACTGCATCGTAGCAGCTTATTATGCAGGGCGGTAGTTACTATGTACAACAGAATGGTAGGGGTTGGCAGATCAGCTTGAACCCTTAAAGCACTTAAATATTTTTAAATAAATAAATAAAAAGAAGAAATGAGGTTTTTTCAGTTTAAAATAATCTGAAATATCTGAGGTGGCTCTTTCTGCTGCATTTGAATATCTATGTTATGGGTCTACAACAATTATAAATATTTTGTTCTATCCGTGCAGGATAGACTTTGATAGACGTCAGAAGTCAGTCCAGCACTGAAAGGGTTGAGTAACTTGATGTTTATAGCAGCAATATAAGGGTTAAGATTAGCATAGTGGCTAAAAAATGAAAACAAGGTGCTGTGAATTGATAGCGCTTACAAGCAAATTTTGTTTCCATGACCTGGTGACCCTGAAATTAGGTCAAGGTCACCGAGTATCCAACTTGAAGATAGTGTGGTGCAAAAAAATGAAGGACCGAAATCAAGGTGTTATTGCGCTTACAAGCAACGCCCGCCGGCCACTGGGAATCACTATATACCACCCAGCCTTGGGCCTGAGGTGTAAAAAGACAAACAGACAGCAATGCTAAATAATTCTAATAACACTAACAACAGCGAAGGTAAATTTACTGTACAATAATTTACCTCATATATCCATATCTATTTTGGAATTAAACTAAATACACCTACCTTTGCTTATTGTCAAGGCTGGAGACCATTGTGACCTTAAGATATCCAAACATATGCTACCATTGTTGTTTATATTTGGATGATAGATTTTTGTTGTGAAGGCAACCTACAAAAGGATTTTAGAAAATAATAATAAAAAAATTCAAGTGTGGTTTAGCTGTAAAATCAAATTGTCAGTTAATTTCTTAATCAATCAATGAATACAAGACTACATAAGTCCAGGAGCTCCCGCTCCGAATTAGAATTTGATTTAAGCAATTTTGTATAGGGTTATTAATGTAGTCCTAGTCTAGGTCAAAAATCAAGACGCAAGACAACTAGGTCTAAGAAGCCCAGTCTAAGAGTAAGATAAGAACTAGACAGTCTGTCAGAGATTGCAAACCTCCATTGAAATGAATGATCCTAATCAGTATCCCAGTAATGGTCCACCTATCTGGCACGGTTTACCCGATATCAGGCCAATCGAGTTAACTAATAGCTGATTTACGGTCATTTTGAATTCGATATAAATTAGTTAAAAACTTAGGGTGCATCCTCCCCCAAAACCTCAAATTTGTTTTATAGTAATGGATTAACATCTAACATAGTTTGCAAAATATTGGGCATGTGAAAGTAAATAATGGCCGATAGGGGGCCATTTTGAATTTGATCGAGTCAGAATTTTTCAAGATGCATCCTCAGCTGAAATCTCACATTTCATTCTATAGTAATGGTCTAGCCATCTAGCACGGTTTACCAAATATCGCCCATGTGAAAGTGAATAATGGCCGATAGGAGGCCATTTTGAATTTGATCAAGTCAAAATTTTTCAAGATGCATCCTCTTCTGAAATCTCACATTTTGTTTTATAGTAATGGTCTAGCCATCTAGTACGGTTACCAAAAACCGGCTATGTGAAAGTGAATAATGGCCGATAGGCGGCCATTTTGAATTTTATCGAGTCAATTGTTTTCAAGATGCATCCTCTCTTGTAATCTCACATTTTGTTTTATAGTAATGGTCCAGCTATCTAACACGGTTTACCAAATATCAGCAATGTGAAAGTAAATAGTGGCCGATAGGCGGCCATTTTGAATTCGATTGAGTCGAAGTTTTTAAAAGGCATCCTCTCTCGAAACGTCACATTTTGTTTTATAGTAATGGTCTAGCTATCTAGCACGGTTTACCTGATATCAGGCCTATCGAGGTAAATAAAGCTGATTGTCGGCCATTTTGAATTCGTAAGTTAAAAATTTTCGGGGTGCATCCTCCCCCGAAAACTCACAATTTGTTTTATAGTAATCAGGTAATGGTCTAGCCATCTAGCACGGTTTACCAAATATCAGCCATGTGAAAATGAATAATGGCCGAAAAGGCGGCCATTTTAAATTTGATCAAGTCAAATTTTTTCAAGATGCATCCTCATCTGAAATCTCACATTTTGTTTTACAGTAATGGTCTAGCCATCTAGCACGTTTGACCAAATAACGGCCATGTGAAAGTGAATAAACGCCGATAAGCGGCGATTTTGAATTTTATCGAGTCGAAGTTTTTCAAGATGCATCCTCTCCTGAAATCACACATTTTGTTTTATAGTAATGGTCTAGCCATCTAGCACGGTTTACCAAATAACGGCCATGCGAAAGTGAATAATGGCCGTTTGGCGGCCATTTTGAACTTGGACGAGTTGAATTTTTTCAAAATGCATCCTCTCCTGAAGCCTTACAATTTGTTTTATAGTAATGGTGTAGATATCTTGAGCGGTTTTCATGATATTCCACAATATCAGGCCTGCCGAGGTGAATAATGGCTGATAGGCGGCCATTTTGAATTTTATCAACCAGGCATTAAAATAAGCGTCCGACCGTCCGTCCGTGCCTGGTAAAAACTGTTCAGGTCGGAGAAATGACGGCTACTGCATGCCCGACGGTCCGGTAAACTTTTAGCGCAGGACACTGAGATCACCGTGACAGATACATGCAGGGCCTATACGCTAACACACTGCCGCCGCTATGTGCTATAGGACAGGCAATGGCCTGGGTGCTGACATCAGGCATGGAGCTATTTTTAGAACGACGGAGTCCCGCCTTGTCCTAAAGCAGGATCACCCCACCGCATCACGTGCAGTCTACCAGTATACAATATGACGCTCGCTTCACTGACCGGCATAGATTATACACACCACTGGCAACATTGTATTGAGGCTACTCATGCGGGGGTGATATGACAATCAATCATAATTAGGCCTACAAGAATGATTGCGTTTTAATGCGAATTTAAATTTTAACATTTTAATAATGCAATTTTAATAGCACAAACAATAAACTAGTTTGCAGGAACACCTTATTTTCTTTAGTTTAGACTTTAGGAGTTTAGTAGGCTACAAGTGTAAATGCGCCCTGGGGCCCCTGCTTGAGCACCTGGATGGGACATTCTTGAAGGCCTAATCCCGCAGTCTGTAATGAACCAGATCATTTTAATTCGCTCTCTGAGTCTGTAAGTTGTAACAGTTCAATGGCCTTCTTCAATTTAAAGTATGTGCCTGGGGCAATCCCAGGAAAAGCACCTAGGCCCACAGTAAAGAGAAGCGCTGGAGACATTGCTAAAAAGCAACAAGAATATGAAAACGAAAAACGAAGTAGATGTTATCAGGCTCATTGGAAAGAGGGACGGCCATGGCTTAATTATAGTGAAGAGAAAATGACATGTGCTTGGTGCATTGAAGCTGGGAAAAAATCACAGTGGGTGAGCTTGAGAGGCCAGAATGCCTTTCTTACTGGATGTACCAATTTTAGAGTGGATAGTTTGAATGACCATGCAAGTTCAATTGGTCACCAAAACGCAGAAAAAATGCATAATGCAAAAACACAGCCTGCCTCCAACAGCACAGCAAGAGTAGCCCTCAGGCAACTTACAGTGAAGTCTAGAGAGCAGTTGACTCTAAAAATGAGAAATGTTCATGCCGTCACTAAGATGGGCCGGCCATTCACTGAATACTTACATCTTTGTGATCTGGATGAAGCCAAGGGTCTGTCTCCAGGAACTGCTTATCGCAACGTTGCTTCATGCAGTACACTGCTTCAGAGTATAGCCGATCCCATCAGACAGAAAACTAAAGCTATGGTTGATGAGGCCAGATTTGTTTCATTGACATCAGATGGTTCAACAGATGTGACTGGCACAGAGCAAGAAAGCCTGTATCTAAGATTTTGTCTGAAAGGAACTATAATACACCGTTTCTTACATATTGGAAAACCAGAAGATACCACAGCTGCAGGTATTTTCAAGTTTATTTCTGAGGCCTTGGAGCGAGAGGGCATATTGAATGCGGCAACCCTTGTTGGTTTTGGTTCAGATGGTGCAGCCAATATGATGGGTCACAAGACTGGCGTTGGTGTTCGCCTTCAGGAACTTCACACAGAACTTGTTCTTGTTAAATGCTTGGCACACAGACTTGAATCCTGTTTTAAAGATGCTGTTAAAAAGGTGAACATGTATGATCGAGCTATGTCATTACTTATTGGACTGTACTACATGTACAAAAAAAGTCCAAAGCAACGGGAGCATCTGCTGAGGTGCTTTAAAATCTGCAATGTCAAAGTTGCTATGCCGACACGAGTAGGAGGAACCAGGTGGCTCGGACACCTCGACCATGCATTGGATGTGTTTTTTAGGAGCTACCCAGCCATCGTATCACATCTCCAGAACAACAGCCATGGCAACCCAAAGGTGGAGGGATTTGCTAAGTTAGCCATGTCAAAGTCTATTATAATATTTCTCTTGGAGTTGCAGGATATTATTAAACCTCTGCAAATTCTCTCCAAGTGTTTGCAACGAAAGGATGCAACACTTGGCGAGAGCAAGGAGCTCATGGATGTCACCAAAGATGCATTGTCACTATGTAAAACATCCTGTAGTGATGCAACTGTAAGGGTTGAAGAGACATCCACGTTTAAAGGGACAAAACTCTCAACACAAGGTAATCCAAGATCCGCCTCATCATTGGCATTTAAGAATGTCTTAGTGGATCAATTACTAGTCAGCATGCAATGCAGATTCAGTGACATAAATAGCAGTGTATTGAGCGCTACTAAGCTGACCAATCTGAACAAGTGGCCTTCCCCATCTGCAACAGTTGAAATTGAAGAGTATGGTAATGTAGCCATTGGGGAGGTGACCGCTCACTTCAATTCAAGCCTGCAGAGCCAGGATATTGAGCCTGATAGTGTTTCGCGAGAATGGAAGAAGCTCAAGTGTATCATATACCGCAACCACAGTAATGAATTACAAACACTAAAATGGTCAAAGGTAATGCAGTCCTATCCTGAATCTGGTATTGAAAATGTTCTGGCAGTCATTAGCCTCCTCCTAAGCCTACCACCTACTAGTGTTTTTAATGAAACCTCCTTTTCCCAAATGAAATATGTAAAAAATAACAGGAGGGGGCGACTGTCCCATAATAATTTGAACAATTCATTGCTTGTGCGGATTGAGGGTGCCAGCATTGCTGATTTTAATGTGGATGAATGTGTGGAGAACTTCATAATGCCGTCATCAGCAGGCTGTCAGAGGCGAATCAGGGAGAGGTGCAATAGAAAGATTACCCAGGACCCAGCGGCCACCAGCTCGAGCCGTATGTCACTGGTTGACAGTAACTTATCATCCAGCTCTGATGAATCAGACCCCAGCTGTAGCAGCAGTGAATCTGAATAAACTTAGCAATTTTAAATTTTCATTCACAAGTTAGGATGAGATTCGAACGGAGTTTCGATTTAATACCTAAGTGACAAGTAAATGTGTTTAAGCTGACAAGTGTTTTTGTTTTTCTATATAATATATATATATATATATATATATATATATATATATATATATATATATATATATATGTACTGTATATCTACATGATTTAACAGTGTGTCACTACTATGTTGGTAGGAAATTTGCGGTCCGGTAAAAAACCCACAGGTCGGATAAAACATAAAGTTTACCAGCCCTGTTGTCCGATAAAGTTTTTTTCTTATTTTAAAGCCTGATCAACTACAAATTTTTCAAGATGCATCCTCTCCTGAAACCTTACAATTTATTTGATGTTAATGGTGTAGCTATCTTGAGCGGTTTTCATGATATTCCGCGATATCAGGCCTGTCGAGGTGAATAATGGCCGATAGGCGGCCATTTTTAATTTTATCGACTTGAAATTTTTTAAGATGCATCCTCTCCTGAAACCTCACAATTTGTTTTATAGTAGTGGTGCAGCTATCTTGAGCGGTTTTCATGATATTCCGCGATATCAGGCCTGTCGAGGTGAATAATGGCCGATAGGCGGCCATTTTTAATTTTATCGACTTGAAATTTTTCAAGATGCATCCTCTCCTGAAACCTCACAATTTGTTTTATAGTAATGGTGTAGCTATCTTGAGCGGTTTTCATGATATTCCGCAAAATCTTTCAGTCGGATTTACAGATGTTATAAATTAGGTCAAAGTGCTGGGTCAACTTCAAGGTCAAGGTCCAAAAACCTGAAAAGGCACAACTAGGGACCTCAGAGAACATGTATGTGCAATATGACTGTCATCGGCCCAGTACTTTTCGAGATCTGCTCCGGAAACGAAGTGCGCGTCAAAACATCTAAATAGGTCATAGTTCTGAACCAGAAGTAGGTCAAAGTTCAAGTACCCCAAAAGGCACAACTAGACCCCCTAGGGGTGTTGTGTGTAAAATTTGAAGACAATCGGACAAGTACTTTCAGAGATATGCTCCGGAAACGAATTGTTTACGGACGGCCCAACGGCCCAACGCCGTCACATCATCATTTTCTCCTCTGCAACCTTGCGTATTGAATTCAGATTAAAAATATTTTAACCTGTCCATTAGCCACCTGGAAGTAACCCACATACCAAAAATTGTTATCCTAGCTTATTTTCTTACAAAGTTATAGGCAAAAGAAGAGGCCAAAAAAAATCGGAGGTAGAATCCATAGCTCCCTCCGTCTCACCTACGGTGACGGCGGGAGCTAAAAACTTCCATAGCGCCTAAATCCTCAGCTGAGAGGGAGCAGGGCCACAGAAAAGCTAGGGTGGGAAAGCTAGATCAAATAGGTGAGATTTAAGTAATTTTCGGAATGTGAAAATTGCTTGGGCATTACATATGGGGACAGGCAGATTGTTCCATAAGTCCAGGCCAGCTGTAGAGAAAGCTCTTGACCCAGTCTTTTTATACGGGGAACAACGTATGTATCTATTTGAAATGTGGTCCAGGGAGCGTAAATTTTTTAGCATTCGGCTGAACGAATAAGACAGCCAGATATGCAGGTTGGTTGTCATATAATGGACATGAGAGACAAGACACTGGACCTCCTTTGCAGGTCTTTAGTCTTTGCAACAACTTCAGTAATTGATTGAGTTTTTAAAAGTTGTTACAATGTTAAAATGTCATATTTTTCATGTTGATATAATTTAAATAGTTACATCATTTTTACTGATTTACACATTAGAATTTTGTATAAAATGACATTGATACATCATATAATATCTGGAAACAATGTTAACCCTTACACTGCTATGTGTAAACCAAGCGCAGCTTGCTGTGGACGACTATAGTCGCCGAGATAATTCTTAAATATAAAAAAAAAACTTTTTTTTTTAATTATTTTTTTTTCACTTTCGTTTGTGGTGTCTTTCTATTTGCGCTTTAAAGATAGCTAATTGACTTATTTTGTAATATAATGGCTTTTGTTCATCAGATCATGCCAGATATTACTTAGTGGGAAACCACACATGCTGCAAATTTTATGCAGCATTGTAAGGGTTAAAAATACATTCATAAGTCACAGTCTTTCTGTTGAATTCATTGTAGACCTGTTACTGTTTTGATGTTATTTTCGTAAAATAATGAATAACAATAAAGCATTTTCATCATCACATAGCTGAAAATTCAGAAAATATTTCAGAATTGTATTTAAAATTTAGTTTTTTCTGTGTTATAGAGCTTAAATTGGCAACATACATATGTGTGATCATAAAGTGCCTTATAGACCTCCTGAAAGTACATTCAGTGTACCGTACATCAAAATAAATATAGCTTGTAATTATGAGAAGTAAACATTTAAAAAGTTATGTAACTTTTTATCATTATTTAGCAAATTGGACAGAAAAATTGCTAAAATCCCAGGGAAATCAGCCATGCAAAGTGGAAATCAGCCAGGTGGTAATGGGTTAAAATGAATGCAAAACTTACAGAAAGCAAATGTAATTGTTTCAGACTAAAACGTGGGGCCATGGTGACCACTCTAGCAAGGCTGCAGGCAGTTCTGAACACATTGGAATCTTGCGATATCCTTTTCTGGCATGTTGTGAAAAGTAAGTACTAGCTTGCTACTGACCAGTGCCACTGCTATTTTGTTTGGCAAGAGTTAAGGGCAGACTTTTTGCGAACTCGGCACAGGTCACGGATATGACAGAAGCATGCCCTACATGTTTGGGATAAGTGTTTTTGGTAATTCAGGCTACTGTTAAATACTACAACAAGGTTTTTGGCTGATGCAGATGGATTAGTATCTTGACCTAGAATTAAGCATGGGAAATTATTTAAGAATTTTTTTCGTTAATGTAGCATGGTCAATGGTGTCGAAAGCAGCCGACAAGTCAAGCAGTGTCAGAGCTGTAACTTCACCCGTGTCCATAGTGATAATGATACCGTTAATATACTTCAAGTAGTGCCGATCCTGTAGATCATTGTTTCCTGTAGGCTGATTGTAATCGATAAGATAGATGGCTATTTTTATCTAAGCTATTTTTGCCCTTTCTAATATTTTGGAAATGAAACTCAAGGATACCTAGGCCTGTAATTTGAGTAGTGGTCTTACATGAGCTTCCTTGAAAATTTTAAGGAACTGTACAAGTTTCCATTAAAATTTTGATTTTGTCAGTGATGATAAATATGTTAAGACAATTTTTAAGCACGCTTGTAGGAATGGGGTGCAGATCACATGATTTTGATGATGCGGCCAAAATAAACTTTTTAATTTCATCGTCTGTCACATATGTTCGAAAACGTCCATTCTGTTTTTTGCACTGATGGAATATTCTGTACTTTTTCTGGAAATTTGGCATGAATAGTTTCAATTTTATCAACAAAATATTCAGAGGAAAACGTGGGGAATGTGATTGTAAAATGTGAATAATTTCTGACTATTTTTTTTATTATTTTGTGCCCACGTAAAAAAATGAAGTTGATTCGTGGCGGCCATTTTGAATTTCAGTAAAAAAAAAATTAGAGGACCTCTGGCGGCCATTTTTAATTTTGGTAGCATCTTCAAACAAGGCCCCATTAGAGGCTGAGCGACAGGCACTTTAAAAGTGAAAATAATTCGAAACAACAGCACACTCGACAAAACCTCACCGCCATTATTGAAATCGTCCGAAAACTGGTTATTAGCAGAATGCAGTACAAAAATGAGCAAGATGCAAGAATTTTTTTATAAGTTATCATCCCCAAAAGGAAATGTTAATACCAACGCCGACGAACTTCAATTGCCACAGCACATCTACTTTAATTAAAAGGCGGACTAATAATGACCGCAAGTCTGCTTTTGAAACTTTTCAGGGCATAAACCTCTCACAAACCGCACAGTTTTCCAGATATTATGCATATTAAAGTCTAACAATGATCACAAGAAGGCCATTTTAAATTTTAATGCGGTGAAATTTTTCTGAGCATATTTCCTCCTAAAACTGCACATTTTATTCTATAGTAATGGGCTAGCTACCTTGGTACGTTTTTCCAGATATTATTTTGTAGTCGATAATTGCCGCATAACCGCGGCCATTTTTATTTTGAAAGTTCAAATTTTTAAGGACATATCTTTCCCTGAAACCGCACCATTCGTTTGATAGTAAAGGCCTAGCGACCTGGCACGATTTTCCAGTTATTAAACATATAAAAGTCAAAAGAGGCGGCAGGTCGACCATCTTGAATTTGATCAGTTGACATTTTTCACTGTATATATACCTGAAACCGCACATTTTGTTCAATAGTAATGGTTCCAGCTATCTGGCAAGGTTTTCCAGTTATTACATTTATTCAAGTGAAAAGTGGCAGCAAGTTGGCCATTTTGAATTTGATCATGTTAAACTTTTCACAGTATATTCCCAGCGGAAACCGCACATTTTGTTCAATAGTAATGGTCTAGCTACAGTACTGTTCATTTGAAACTTACATGATTCGGCATGAATTTGTTTTGCCAAATTCGCGGTGAGTGATAACAAATGATTGGGCGAACATTCCCCATGGATTCGCTGCGAATTCACATGTATCGATATTTGCCACACAAGTTTGCCTATGCTAGAGATAGGTAGGGAAATCGCGGTGGGGAAGTCGTTGGATTCGCGGTGACACGACGACACCGGCATGATAGTTTGGCATTGATCTCACGGACTGTTGTTAATTATTGCTGAACCTCTGTCAATCTCAATGGGAATCAGATTCCCCAAGGGGAATTCCCCATGGAGAATTCTCTTGTGGGGAATTCATGGGAACATTCCAGGTGAATTCCCGCAAGTTTCAAATGAACAGTACTGTATCTGGCACAGATTTCCAGTTATTACACTTATTGAAGTCAAAAGTGGCTCCAGGTCAGCCATTTTGAATTTGATCAAGTTGAAATTTTTCATGGTATATCCTTACCTAAAACTGCCCATTTTGTTCAATAGTAATGTTATAGCTATCTGGGACGGTTTTCCAGTTAATATGCATATTTAAGTCAAATCTGATAAAGTTGAAATTTTTCATGGTATATATCTTACCTCAGTCTGAAACTGCACATTTTGTTCAATAGTAACATTTTGATCTAGATATATTTTCCGGTTTTCCAGATATTACGTATCAGGGATTACACTAACGGTTGCCCGATTGCACGGGCCAACCGATTTCAGGTGGGGGTCAAGTAAAACAGTACAGACAGTGGCTTCAATAGCTTCAATTTGAAGCATTTTAAATTTCAACGACAGCCACAACAGAAGCCGCATATCAGAAGGCAAATTGGGGGGGGGGGGGGCGGCAAGTACCCTCAAATTTTCTTGCCCTTTGGGCAAGAAAATGCAATCACTTTTTTGGCCACCGTGACTAGGTTTCTCCTCAAATCTGGCCCAATTTCAACTCATCCGAGCTATTAGTGAAATGAATATAAATATGGTATAAATTTGGATGAATTACAAAAAAAAATGTTGAGTGAATCGCGTTAACGAGAAAATTAACTAGAAAATCAGGGTCATAGGGGTCACAAAAAGGGTAAAAGTGAACTAAGTCAAGCTTTAGTCATGATTAACATGTATGTGAAGTTTAACGTCCATTCTAGTTGTGCGAAACAAGTTATAGTGCTAAAGGTGGCGGACAGACGAACGCGCCTGGGGACAACAATAGGCCAGGGAATAATTTGCTTCAGAAAAATTGTGTAGCAGTTTAGCATACTGGCATGTGTCAAGCTACTATTCTCCATAGGAAGAACTGCTACACCAACATATTATTGTGTAGCATTTGCCCAAAATTGCGTAGCAGACTGCACCGCTACAACAGACAAATTATTCCCTGTAGGCATCCACCGAAATTTTTGCTGAGGCCTAAAAATCACTTTAATAAGAATGAAATGTTACGTCCATCGCCGGACGGAATCCTAGCGCGAATAAAACGCCCCTTCCCTAAGGGTGGGGGATAAAAACCTAGACAGGGGGAATCCCAAGTCGAAGAAGAGCTCGCCAAATTCACAGCGAAATTAATAGTTTGTTTTTTGGTCAGAATGTAAACAATGGTTAGCAAACACAGTTTGTGTGAAATATAAGTGATAATATAGCCTACTATTGCTACATATTATTATTAATGTATAGATTGGCAGAATTGTAGATGGTAACAAGATCGATTGAGAATAAAAAAAATTAAACAAAGTTGTATAGATGCTGCATAGATGAACGGCTAATAACAAATGTTGCCATTCCTGGACATTTTTTGGCAGACTGGAGGAATGGCCTTATTTCGAGCCCTGGACTACATGTAATTGACATTTCATCTGCTATTTTTATCGCTTCATGATTGGCTCGTTTCCCATTATATCTTTATGAGATGTATGTAGGCTAGTTGTTGTTTGTACGAACATCATTTTTTGTGTTCTGTGTGAACACCATTTTTTACTAAAATATACCCGATATAGTTGATTTAACACACAAACAATTTTTTTTCAATAATCAAAGGATACCTTTCAAATTTGATTAGCAAAATATTTATACAACAATGATAATGATTTTTTATAGAGCATGAAGGAGGAAATCTCAAAACCAATAATTTGCAAACAAATTTTCTCATGTAATGTTGTAATGACAAAAATGAGCAGTGTAATCATAACAAACTGCTTACCTTTGGTGGTTTGAAAGGATAATCAGTTGGAAAATGGATAGTCATGAAGAAAACACCACCGTGGTAGGCACTCTCCGACTGAAAGAAAAAGGATTGATGAAATGAAGAATTTACAATTATGAAACATATTCCAGAAGAATAAATAAAAAGAAATTGAAAGATAACACTCACTGGTCCCATGATTGTTGCCTGCCAGTGAAACACTGAAAAAAACAATTGACATGATTTATTATGAAAATTATGATTTTCGACATAACATTATTAACATTTAGAAACAGAGTACAAAATAAGCACATGTCGGCCCGGACCCGCTTGAACATAGCCAGGGCCGATATAAATAACTATATTACCAATTGTAATCGCTTTAAAAAAAGCATAAAACAGTCAAAGGGCCTGTTATAAATAAATCAAATTTTGGATGTTGTATACAGATACAACTTTATCATTCTTAGTCATTACCAGACTCCCAACAAAAAACCTGAACCAAACATCACAATAAAAAAAAACATTATTTCGCTTTACCGTTTCTTTGCAAGTGATTATATTTTCCCCATGTGTTTTGGATCACTTTATCATAGCAAGGGGCCATTGCAAAAGTTTGCAATGTCCTACAATATTACACAGTTCGTAATAGTGGGTGGGTGGTTGACTGCCCTTTCCGTATTGACGGTAAGCAATTTTTTGTAGGTGCTTATTTTTCAGATATTAATATTTACGGAGTGATTGTTTCATTGCAAATTAAAAACATCAAGTTAGCTAGAGATATATATATATAGGGTCCACATAGGTTTCCAATTTTGTATCTGAAACTGAAAAGGGTAAACTTGCTACAAAATTTCTGATGTCTCGTTTTTTCGTAGTAGGTGGGTGGGTGATCAAATCCAATATAAACTGTGTTTGTATTTTACGACATTGTGAACTTTTGCGACGGCCCCTAAATAAATTGTTAGAAACTGTTGATATATTGGAGCTAATCCAAGGAATCTGATTCAAGGTGAAGAAATAGCAAGGCCTACCATTGCTCCACACTGAATGAGGTGTGTTCTAAGCATTATATAGGTTGTTCGATGGTGGTCCAAAATTAAAGTCAGCTTTTCATTGATTACTCAGTTAATTCTTAGGAGATTTTCACAAAATGTTGTTGTAACTATTATTATCCAGTCACTGGGCAACAACTTTGAAAATATCGCAAAATTCCAGTGAGTATTTCAAAAGTTAGACTATTTGACATGTAACACAATTTTGAGAAAAAATCGGGATGAAGTTAAAGGTTTATAGAGGGGCAACATAGTTAGAAACTATATTACTACATACATATTATTACAGGGAATAATTTGTCTGGTGTAGCGATGCAGTTTGCTACGCAATTTTGGGCAAATGCTACACAATAATATGTTGGTGTAGCAGTTCTTCGTATGGAGAATAGTAGCTTGACACATGCCAGTATGCTAAACTGCTACACAATTTTTCTGAAGCAAATTATTCCCTGCATGATATTACTACATACTACAATTTTTTTTATTTTTTTTTGGACACCACTCTAAAACATTCCTGTTGGAAACCCTGGGGACAATTGTCCAATAGAAAAACACATCTCCATTGAGCACTGCATATATATTATGATGATTATGATGTAATTTATACATACTATCTTCACCAACAGGACCTGCAGAACATCCTGACGGGGGATCTTTACTGATATCAGTCAGCTCCTGCAAAACAAAACAATTTCATTTTTCACAATAATCAACAGGGGTTGTCTATTGCTGTAATAAAGCATACCATATTTATTCTAATTAACACCCATATTCCAATAAATGCCCACTCCCTTGATTTGAAAATAAAATCCACGATCATGGTACACTATAGCATTAAATAACTTAGTACTCCTCTAATAAGCGGCCACTCCCCCTCGAGCCTCAGGAGGTATTCTAATAAACACCCAGGATGTTTATTAGAATAAATACAGTGACTAACTAAACTAATAAGAGTTTTTGCCGTCACAAATATTTTAAAAGTTGTGGTGGCCACTTTAAATCCCACCCGCACATTTCCATATGGTACTGAGCAATGTGATTGTAAAATTTGAATTATTTCTGACATTATTTTTTTAGTTTTTTGCGCCCACAAAAAGTTTTGAAGTTTATCCATGTCGGCCATTTTGAATTTCAGTAAAACCTTGAAATCACATGCACATCTCCATATCGTCGGTGATGTCATTGTAAATTTGAATAATTTCTAGCTTTTAGGTTTTCAAAGTTTTTTTGCAAGTTTTAGCGTCCACAAAAATTATGAAGTTGATCAGTGGCGGCCATTTTGAATTTCAGTAAATCCCTGAAAATATCACCATATGCGTTTATCTTGGGGAATGTGATTGTAAAAATTGATTAATTTCTGACTAAGTTTTAGAGTTTTTTGCACACACAAAAAATTATGGAGTTGACCTTTGGCGGCCATTTTGAATTTTAGTAGCTTCTCTAAAAAATCACTTGCACATCCCCACGTTGCCATGAATATGCTTTTGAAAATAAAAAAAAATTGACCACTAGCTTTCAAGTTTTTACGCATACAATAAAGGTCTACGTGGCGGCCATTTTGAATTTTAGTAGCTTCTCTAAAAAATCACTTGCACACCCCCATGTTGCCATGAATATGTTTTTAAAAATAAAAAAAGTGACCACTAGCTTTCAAGTTTTTACGCATACAATAAAGGTCTATGGAATCCTGGCGTGACTAAAATCCCTACAGGTGGGGGATAAAAACAAAGTGCATTGCAACAGATGAAAAAATGACTCTGGGACACCTGAAGGGAAAGGAGATTCAATAAAAAAAATGTTAAAATTCAAATTTGAATTATTGTTGGGATAGATTTTACACACCAACCCCCCACCCTATTCAACATCACACAAAAACAGGAAAACAGGCACATGACAGTAAAGGACAGCTTTTATATAAAAGTCATGTGGTGCACAAATACGATGATGTTCACAGTTTTCCACGTTTTGTATTTTATTTGATAGTACATGCACTATATAATTTTTCGAAAAACTCATTTTGTTCATTGTCATAATGTACATCAACTATGAATTTATTATGATAAACAGTATTAGGCATCACTTGCAAAGTATTACTGTAGTGACTAAGTGAAATGAAAAGCTAATATTGTCTATATGAAAATAAGCAAAACAATGTCAGGCTGAAATATAGATAACAGTAAATAAAAACATTGTTGAAAATATTGTCTTAGATGTACCAGAAAGAAATTATAATAACAAAACGATACATGTATAACATCACCGTACTCTCAAGTGCCAAATAAACGTACCGGTACGTTTATTTCTTTTAACCTCCGGGTAAGGGCTTATTACAAACAGTACGTTTATTGATTTTTTCACAGGCCAATTGATGTGACCTGACTTTTGACTAAATCAAATGTTATTAGATTTACACAAATAAAATGGTTAGCTGTTTGCTACATCAAACTATTGAATTTTCCTTTGACATGTAATACTGTTAAAGCGTAATAACACAAAATAATAGTCACAATTTGGAGAAAATATGTGTTCTTTTGTCATACAATTTATATCAGTAATTTTACAGTTGTCCAGTAGGTACTTTTATTCGGGTAGGTACTATTATTGAAATGAATTTTTACTACCGTAAGTATGTTTATTCGGCACTTGAGAGTAGTTCATTCTGAATGGTGGAATATGTGTAATACTGTATTATTCAAATACAAGACATCCTTTTGCAGCAACGAGGAAGATATCTAAAGACTTAAAAATGCGCTCAACTTTCCAACGAGAAGCAATAAAACAAAGAAAGAAGAGCACTTTTATACATCATATATTCACAATCTGCAGACTCTTGGAAAAATGGAAAATTTGCAAACAATAACCCATAGCTGATTTAGGTTTCACTAATCACCGGTTTCAAGAGTTTTTACTTAAAAGGTATTTACATTAACACTTCCTCGATGCTAGCTTAAATGTTGATATCATCATTAGGAAAAATAATATACCTTAAGACCTGCATATATTCATGACAATGGTAAGATGGTGCTTTGCATGACCACTGAGCATAACAAAATCACAAATCCTGAAACAATCCCAAGAAAATTTCAGAGGAAATCGCCAAATCTTAAGATTAGTAGTGAAATGATTAAAATAATATTTCAAAATAAATCGATTTTAATATAATTATCTTATTTAATTTAATTGTAACAAAATAATTTCTTACTTAAAAAGCACTTTGTTTCTCACCTTGGAAGTTTGAATGGAAAAAGTCTTTCTGTAGCTGTCCTGCAGAAACTTTATCGTTAACTTGTAAACACCCTTATGGCTGTGAATTATTTCATTGCATGCATAAAAATGATTTTTTAATGCAAAGTGTAAGCATACGACGTTAAAAATTATCACACTTATTTTACTGCAGTGTAAACCCTAAATCAGCATGGAAATTTATATTTTTTTATATTAAAACAAAGTATAAATTATTACCAAGGGTCTGCAGAAGTGTACACGAAGTTAAAAACAATCAATTTAGACCAGTTAAGCATGCAGTTATAGGGTCAAAGAAGAAATATGTGGCACAACAAGGATTGTACTCAGGCTTTAATGCAACATGAAGTTAAGAGAACACTTAAGAACTGTACGGATTGCTCATTTGGATGTTAATGAGCTTAAATGCGGTGTTTTATCTGGGATTCAACCTATGATTGGGGGCACCTAATCATGCATGACGGGCACACGATTTAGGCATTTTCATCATCCCAACGCCCACGCCCCTCAGAATTAAGATTACAAGCAGAATAGGGACAAGCAGGGCTCGAAATTAAAAGGTGTCTGTGAGCCTGTGGCACCCTAAATGTGCCAAATACCCCAGATATTCAGTTACAAATTGGTCATTTTTTTATATGATTCTGGATTAAATCATGATCCTTGTGTGAAAACACTTCCATTTTATTTACATAATAAAAATTTCTGTCAAAATGGTGTGACACAGAATTTCGAAACCAAAAACAGCAAACGACATATAACACTAAAAATGGCCATGCATGCAATTCGACTGATGCATGTGATACTTTGGCTACTGCTGTTATGTTCCTCCCTTTATTTTTGGAGATACAGCCTGCTGTCTTTTTTTCTGACCCACACATTGGAAGCCTCCTCAAAATTGAACTCTGACAGGGGTGGCCTCAAATCTCTATACTCACAGTTATAGGCATATTGATTGATGCACAATCTTGAAAGAGCTTCTCAGTGCAGAAAAAGGGTCTTTTTTGACAATTAAAATAACCAAAATTTCTTTAATTTTCATCCGATTTTAAAAAAGAAAATAATTTATTAAATGTTGAAATAGCATCATCTGGACCCATCTGATGGAGCTATTTCAAAACATTTTTTTTTGACCTGGTGGTGGTTTTGAGGGAGTTTCTGTGATTTGTTTTGGTTAAGCATGTTAATTCAGGGATCGACACTTACACTGGCCCGTTGGCCCGAGGCCAGTAGAAATCAGTAAGGGCCAGTAAATCACATGAGATACTGGCCCTGGGGGCCAATGAAAAATACCAGGTGTGCCTCTTTATTTCATTTTAACACCCCGTTATTTATGGCTATGTTATGAAAACAAGTAAAAATTTACAAATGAGCTTGTGATTGAGTATTAAACATTGATTTAAATTTTGTATCATACCATTACTTAATTTTTTTGTGATACAGTGTACGTTAAGGACTTTCAGATACAACTAAGGGCCAGTAATTATCTGAAGCTACTGGCCCTTTTGGCCACTACTTCAGAGCAGTTAGTGTCGACCCCTGGTAATTGTTATTTCTAATTAGCTCAGCTGGATAATCCCCGTCCACAATCAACAAATGTGTTTGACACTGGCACTTTTGCGAGCACTGCAACACCGAGCCAGTATACTAGACTACCAGTACAGGGTTCATAATAAGGGCTGAAAGTCTGGACAACCACATTCTCAAAATGTGGTTGACTGCCCGATTTTCTGGTTGTCCGCATGCCTTTGCTTAGGGCGGCTCCTAGCTAAGCCTAATCCCGGAAAGAGTGATATTTTGACATCAACAGACTTTTCTGTGCGGATCAGTTTTAGGCCTATATTGTTATCGATCTGTGACGATTGACTTTCTGTTTTACACGACTTACGACCTTCAAAATTTGGCAGCGTTAACGACTTCGAGCTAATTTTTATTACATATTTTTTGGTTTGTGCAGTTAATTAGTGTCATTAATTAATCTTATGTAGGCCTATATGTTTGTAATTTAACAATTTCGTAACCTAATATAGATCGCTTAATGTATTCAAACTAGGCCTACATGATTGCAGTCTTCAAAAGGTGGCTTTGATTCTTAGCAGTGCTATATTTGACGCGATAACGGCGGCACCATTGACATAGATAGACCTACACTGTTGTCAGGTTGTGAGAAACTGCTGGCCCAGCATTGGGTCAATCAGACGGAGTCGGACCACTATTGAATCAGCATTGGACTGGCACTCCTAATTGGGATAAAATTGGTTGAGACATGAAATAGTAGCCTAACTATATCCATGCTTAAAAGTAGTGAAATACAATTTGCATAAACTAGTTGTGAATGACAATGCAGATCAGTATCTCACGATCTATCATACCTACCATATGAATGTACCGGTACAGCAACTGTTAACACATGCATGGCTGTTCCTTTTTGTTGCGATTCCACTTATCAATCGTTGATTATCAAGATATACCTGCAAGTCTAACACACAAGTCATAATGACAGTGAAGGGGAGGTAAGACGATAAAGGAAACAGCCCCAGGAAACGAAAACCTGGGGATTCCCCACTGACTGAGGAATGTGTGTAGGCATTGCGATATCAATGAAAACAAGTTTACATGTGGCTTCAGCACTGATTCATTACAAATGTCGCATGTTAAGCTTTTTTCAAGAAAACTAATTGTTCTGTTTAGTCCTGAAATTTAAATACTGTGTTTCTACCACACAACAGCAGACGCGATTTAAGTTAACTCTTGTCTGTGATATGACGCTACTCTGCCGTATGCTGCATGTCACAGTACGGCGTATGCCAGGTGTTCAGTGCCAAAATTGTTTCGGGGTTGTCTGTATGGACAACCAAAGTGCTCCAAAGATTTATATTTGGTTGTCCGTGACGATTTCTGGTTGTCTTGGACAACCGGACAACCACTATTACGAGCCCTGCAGTATACTATACTCACTGCCTGTTGCTAAGCTGATAGTCTGTACACAACAAATTTACGAGCGTGCGTCTGTTCACACAGGAGTTCAGTGGATTGTTAGCCAGAGCCCTGGGGTGGGCCAAGCAAGGAGGGATTTCCTCCCCAGAAATGCATTACGTCAAGTCATGTATTAAGTAGTCACTCCACGGCACGTTTTCCCAACTGCAGAGATTTTTGGTCATCTTGGACGGGGCCAATTTCAAGCCCTGATAGTGGACAACCAAATAGGTCTTGTCAGCAATGGTACCTGTCTTTCTCACCTTACCGTGAAAGGCAGGGGCCAAGATACCTACAGAAACTCTGGTAGCCATGCGGGCCCCCCCTCCCCAGATGCTAATAACAATTCTACTGTAAATTGAATAACACACAGCAAAAACAAGGGGCCAATGGCGAGTGGGTGACTGCAGGGTTCCCCCCAGAAAAATGAGAAAGCATCATTGGTACTTGGCGGTTCGGTTTCAGCGCGGCGCACAATTTGCACGCGGCGCACAATTTGCGGCGCGCAGTCTGGGGCATGCTCCCCCTTGAAATTTTAATCAGAAAATCTCTTAATATGCATTTTGGTGGCTTATAGCAGTAGTTTGTATCCACTGTTTGTGCTGGTAAAAAATTAAACACTGATTCTGCGTGTAGATTGATAGAAACTGAGCCCTGAGTGCCAGTTTGACATTTAAAACCATTGTGATATAGACCACCAATTTTCTGATATGTACAAAGCAAATTATTTTTATATAGGACTAGAGGCCTATGTAGTGTCTGAGTGACGAATGAAATATGTATTGTCTAGGCCTACTTTGTCTAGTTATGCCCCTGTATCAAACTATGATAACAGAGATAACCATGAGATTGATATGATAACCATGAGATTGGGGCCTGAGATGATTCTTGTCTGACAAGACCATTGGATTAAATCGCATTGTGAATAATTAAAAACAATAGACTAGCCCACACTTTTTATTCACAAAAATGAATTCGAAAAAATCTTTAGACCATTAGACACTAGGCATAATGTAGTGATTCAAAATTGGTCAAAACAACTACAAGATCTGTTCAATAGCATGCTGTTTGTTTGGGGTTGAGAAAGAAATTAATTAGGCCCTTATAGATCAGTGCAACGCCGTTGGATTATCATCAGAACTTGCTAATACCAGAAAACAACCAGGAAACAAGTTTAAATACAAGCATCTGGTGACATCGGCCCAGCCATTAATGAACACAAACAAGGTCGGCATCATTTGTTTTGCTTTCTGAGAATATCATAAGTTACACTGATCTCAGCCAGCACGCTTCATTGCCTAACCAACGCTGTGTTGACGTTGGGTTCGTGTAGACACGGTAGAGGATTGTGTCACACCAGCCGTATGCTCCGTTATCGCGGCAAACACTGCAGGTGGACCAACGCGCTTTAATGTTGAGCCAGTGTTGCAGACGATGGACCAACATTAAGTCAACATCACGTCAACGTACTACACATACTATACTGTAACTATCGTGTTTGCTGGGCGCATGCAGCCAGCTACACGCCGACAGACCCGCCAACAGTGCCTGACCACGTGACATCATATGACCACTGGGCATGCGCACAGACGAGCCACGCACTGCCAGGCGGCAATACAGTAGGGGAATGTAATGCTGTAAGATCTAACGTTGATCTGTATCTCTGGACATCGCAACACGATGCCAATGTTGTACGAAATTTCCTAAAGCGTCACGGCACTTACTGAAGCGTCAGGGTAAAAAATTAAAGCGTCATGGTACTGTGACGCTTGGACGCTTTGGGGGAAACCCTGGACTGGGTATCTGGAACCCTGAAACATTTAGCCAGTGCTACTTATCGTGAACCCTGTGAATGAATGATACATGATAGGCCTATACTTGCTGTCAAATTAAAAATGATCAACTAGGATCCCATGATTTTTCGTCAATTTCTCCGTTCATTATAAACCGATTCGTGAAATTATATAGCTTATTTCAAAAGTAAGACCATTTATATATAAACATATTTAGGGAATTCGTGGAATATACCCTATGAAACGGAATTGCATATTTCAAAGTTTAAACGGAAACGTCATTTTACGAGTTCAAATCCACTTATTTCACTCTGAGTTACTTGTAGCACACTCAGTCACTGTGTTTTAGTCAACAATCTGTGAAAACCGCGCTGAAACGGAATGAAACAGAATTCACCAAAACGTGAAACAGAAAATCAATTTTTTTGAAACGAAAATCATTGGCCCTAGGTCTACCAGTGCCTACATAATTATTTCCAGGTGGATTGCCCAAATAGCGCATTAAGCGCTAGACGAGGGGTTCTCCACATTTAAAATGTAGGCTAGTAAATTGAAATTACGACTTCCCTTAATAACCCCATTAAGTTATTTCTGGAATTTTATCAGACTACATCAGTACATGGCAAATGGTTCAACTTTTGAAATATTAAATATATATCCAGACCCTATCATTTTGCGAATTTTTTAGACTAGGATTTTAATAGAAAATGACATTGCAAAATTTCAAGGAAATTGGTTCAAAATTGACGAAGAAATCGCCGAAATTATGCGATCATGTTCGATCATTTTTAATTTCGTTGTAAGTTTTGTCAATCATGTAAATCATGATGTAAGTTGTAGGCCCCTAACTTGTCTAGACTCTCATGACTCTAGCCTAACCGTTAACGTTACTCGTTCGTTAGTCTTCCACTCCACGTCTCCAGTCCATGCTTTGATAATATCATAATATGTATGATAATATGTCGATGACCCATCATCCAATACCAAGCATGTGGCAGGTGAACACTGACCAAGTCCAAGTGAACTGGTCAGTCAATGACTCATCATGCTCATGTCGTCATAAGCTGATGAGGCTGCCACTGCCTGTCCCAAATCAATGCATGCACAAAATGGAATGTAAAGAAAAAAATGTCAAATAATCGCCTTAGAAATAGATATTGATACATCTGAAACTTGAAAAACAAACACCTCATACGAGGGACATAGAGAAAAACATTCATTTAACCTTATTTATCCTTTTTAGAGCCATCTATCTGTTATTGTGACTAGGAACGAAGTGTACAATTATGAACACCACAACTTCCTCGTCTTTCTTTAGTAAAAATGGAGGGCGAACAGAATTTCCAGCCAGAAGGCAAGAATCTACGTGTGATGAGGTCGCATTCTAAAATAGTAATACACAATTTTTTTAAGCACAAAAGTTATAATAATAATAAAAAGTATAATTTTTCAAAATTTTTACATAATATATAATGCAAAATATAACATTGCATCACAAACAATACTTGTTATAAAAACAATTGTGCGCACTATTTTTCTAATCGGCCTGATACATTTTAACGTTTCCAATTTAATCACTAGATGGCATTGCATACACAACATGATGTCATTAAAATGATAAATATACTTCTCTATAGGAGAACCACGTGAGCACGGTGATCATCTCAATGGCACATGCAATCATCAATAGCATGAATGGTGGATTTGTGTCTTGGGAGATCACAGAAAGTGGTCGGGGAGATCACAGAAAGACTAAGTGGTCGTCTACAGACGGATTTTGTTTAACTGAAATTAGTGATAATATTGTGTTGACTCGATCTAGGCCCGCCCACCAGTCTCTGGCCGGGGTGCCCCAAGGGTCAGTACTTGGACCTTTCCTATATGATTATTAACAGTTATAGATAAAGGCCTATAAGCCCTATATATAATATAGGGGCTATGACATCAAAAACGATGAAGTGCCAATGTAATGTTAGCAATGTTTAATCTATTGTAGACTGCTGCTATCACCTATTATATTCAGAAAAGATAGAATTTTGAATGGTGGGCTCGAGGGGAGTCGTCGTGGCTGTTGATACTGGAATTGAGGATCTTGAAACATTAGTATGTTCATTATCTCGATTTGTCATGGTCACTAATGCAGGCGTGGTAGGTATATTACTTCTATTCTGTTTAAAGCATCTGGATTTTTTTGTGAAGAACAAATCCATAGGCTAATAGATCTATGCTGATCACCTCTGTTTGGATTTAAATTTAGTTAGGAGATATAGAGAGTATAAGTGCAGTGCAGCATCTCTATTTTTTGGAACAAAAGCTGGTATTTCCCAATCGATAATACCCATGTTAAAATCTCCGGCAATTTAAGTTGTCAGATTTTTTATGAGCAAATCGAGATAACGCTCGAACATTCTAATTTCTCCAGATCCTCAATTCCAGTATCAACAGCTAAGACAACTTAAGCCGTTAATTTTCGCACTGCTGGCACCCTATGGTAACGTTATGTAGTGATAGACTAATTTATAGGCCTAATTAATTAATGGCAATGTAGACCTATTATAGGGGCATAACCAACGAAGTTATAAAAACAACGATATATTGTAAGAATGTAAGCGATTCCAACGATGTGTCACATTTGATAATGATTTGTAAACTGACAAAGTTGGAATAAGTCACAAGTGGTTCAAACTCGAGTAAGTTAGCGTGAATTGAATACCGTAAAACGGGGTGACTTCAACCGTTTTTCATATCCACACTCAAGAAATTTTCCAATATCACTGTATAAATGATTTCAGCTCAAAATATATAATCACTGGAATTGTTAAATATAAGTTTTTTGTTTAGTTATGTTGTTCAAACACAATTTTTTTAAATAATTTAAAGTGTCCCAAGTCACCCCGCAAATGGGGTGACTTGGGACATATATAATGTATTTTTAAAATTAACAGTTCTCATTGAGATTGTCTCCATAAATATCTATTTAAAGTATAATAAGTATAAAAAAAGCTAAATTTATTATTTAGTGCTGAATTTAAAGTCTAACCCACGCTCTGTATTTAGAATTATTGATTAAAAATAGACCAGTTTTACAGGTGTGATTTGACGTCATAATGCGTTTTTTTAAGATGTTTTGTGTATATATATCAAACACATATCTCAGCCAATCAGGCTGGAATTTACGTGACAGAAAGATATAGTCCCAATCTTTCATAATACCACTCACAGTGGAATTAGTTTTTACATACTCAAGTATGTGACACTACCGAAACAAATAAATAACACATGGGGTGATCTGGGACACTCTTGTGGGGTTTTTTTAAATCAACAGCAACAACAAAAATGAAATGTAACTAGCTCAACTGATAGTAAAATACGCATGGGCATATTATGAACAACAATATCACAATATAGCAGAGACATATACCCCAGCAAAATTGCATGTCTACACCAAAATATATACCCTGTAGATATGGGTGATGTATAATGGGGTGACTTGGGACGATGGGGTGACAAATGTGCATAACAACTAGGCCTACGGAAAATGTGTCCCAAGTCACCCCACTTCAAAAATGTATTTGTTTAAAATTCATGGATTGTGACTTTACAGGAAAAGTCTATGTTTCATATTATTTTTATTCTTAACATAACATTTTTGAAACCTATGGCTATTTTATGTCCAAAATATAATTGAGTCATCAAATTATAAGGGTACCCACAAGTCAACAGTAGAAGTAACTTCAGAAATGTCCATAAAATTGCACTCACCTAAAAATGCTCACTACCTTCAAATGGTAGAGGTATCCCCGCCAAACATAATTCAGTTGGCACATCAACAATATTCTGTCTCTGTTATTATATAAATATAACTCCTAATATAAAAATTGTCATTACAGTCATATTTTAAAATAATATTTTAATGATTTGTCCCAAGTCACCCCATCGTCCCAAGTCACCCCATTTTACGGTACTCAAGTTTTACATGAATTGTCGTGAATTTAATGCTGCTTTAATACCAGTAATTCAAACACAGTAGCCTAAATATATATAATACGACGTTTTCGTAACAAATTATTGTAATAAGGTAGGCCTAAGCGATTTCAACGATGTATCACACTTAGTAATTTATAAAAAAAACTGTCAGTCTAAGTTGTAATACGTTACAGGTCATTCAAATTCATGTTCCCGTGAATTGATAACTATAAAACTGAGGTATATATAACTATAGAGTGGATTTACTGCCGGAGTTTAGGAAAATATATTCAATATTGTAATTGTTATTATATAGATACGAAGTGGTAGGTAGAGGTAGGTAGAGGTGGTACGAGCTGGTAGGTAAAGGTAGGGCCTACGGGTACACGAGCTGGTAGGTCTATTATATTTTATGGTATGAAGTGGTAGGTTACGAAGTGGACATGGTACGAAATGACCTGCTATTACATTATAATAAATGCTGATCACTATTCATATGAATCCAAAAATTAACATACAAAAACCTCGTAATTTTTTTGCAGACTTAGGCCTACAAGAAAGCCGACATGACAAAATTTAAAAACAGAATAAAAACTTTCTCATACAGAATTATTAGAGGAAATAACAAAGGAGTAAATGACTTTGCACAGAATTTAACATTGACATTTCAAATGGAATTGTTTAATGTATCCCTTCTAAAATGGCTGAAACAGTAAACAAACTTCCTTGAATAAATTCTACCATTCAAGGACTAATACGGTACATAAATGTGACATATAAAAGGCATATAAAAGTTTCCGGAAGAATCAAAGTGAAGAGGCAAAATTAATACAAATTGAAATCTCTTAAAAAACAAGTTCAAAATAAAACTTATTCTCTTTATCAAAATTACCTTGAGGAAATTATAAATCCATGTCATGATAAAAATAACAAGAGACTTCGGTCAATGATCAAAGTCATAAAACTGAAACATCTGAAAAAGCAAATATGCCTTAACAAACAGTTCCCAGTCTGTACTTCCGAAACACCAAATTTACCTTCCAAACCTCTAGAAAATAAATCACATCTGATTATGCCAAACATTATTACTCACCACATACTTATATCAGTGTATACACTCATTAGTTTTGAAACTCCTAATATTTTAAACACACTCAATTGCACATATATGCCACATATGGACAAAGCACGCGATTTCAAGAATCATGTGACCCCAGCAGTGTTCCGCGATCGTTTGTAATGACTCCACTTTTGTTCAACTTTTTCATCATTTAGTTCATGCATAGACTTTTCGGAAAATGTATAGTTATCCATAGCCTAGATAAGTAAAATTGTGCTTTTGACCACAGGAATCAGGGGCGGATCTAGGGTAGAAAAAGAGCAGTGTCACCGAAAAATAAAAATGGCACTTACAAATATAGATCAGAGTAGAACGCCGCAGGCGCCAGCGATTATTTATTGGTAATAAAATACCAAATTAGTACACCATTTGTAGGTACCTAAGGAATGAATAATGGGAAAATAACTGGCATTATCATTTAATCTCTAATTATTATAGGCCCCCTATAGGGCCTACATCAAATATTTTTTTCTAGATTTCGACAGGAGCACTTATAAATAAAGGAGGGTCACGTGACCCCTTCCCCTTTGGCTCCGCCCCTGGGAATGCCATAAAAATGCCATTTTTGGCTTACATTTTCATCCTTGACAGGACACTGTTCATGAGTAGAATCAGTTTTTGGAAGATAAATTGTTTGCATTTGACGAATATGTAGTAGTGATTAATAAAGATAATTACCAAAATTATTATAGGCCTATATTGTCCCTGGAAAAATTGAATTTATGTTCATGTCGCCACAAAATAACAGAATATGTTACATTTGAGTTAGTCTGTTAGTTAGTTAGTTAGTTAGTTAGTTAGTTAGCTAAGCACGCTTTACAACAAATGACCCTTTAGTTACTCAACTGTACAAAAGTACAAAACACTCACATTATGGATAATACAGCTATTTAATGGATATAATGTCATTCACTATCATTACATCATTATAACATGAATCTTGTTAGTTATTGAACGTATTTTGGTAACGTGTTTTGCATTTTTATTTGAAATATTAATCAACAGGCACGAAATGATACAGATCAGTATATATTGTTATAAAAATAATCAAACATGTGCTTAGACAAAACACTTCGATTAGCCTAATTCTAATTATATGTAGCAGTGTGTAATAACTTCCATTATACATACAAATACAGAATACGTAAATTAATTCTGGAAATGAGTTTGGGCCTGGTGAAGTATTGTGAAATAGTAAATACAATTAGTCTGGTAACAATGACACAAATATTTTATTTTATTGCCGATGTTTTATTTTAAACAATATTGAATGGCTACCAAGCATACATAATCACTACCTTTCTTATTGGGATAAAAATAAAATAAAAAACACTAATCTTTTGAACATTCTCTATATCTCATATACTTTAATGTAATAGGACCATTTACACTGAGCAACATCGAGATAACATAAATATATTTTATTCTGCTTGTTTTAATTTTGCATATAAGTAGTATTTATACGAAAATGCACAATATATACATATCACATATTTGGAAAAGGTTTGAACTATAAAAAAAATGTAACGTAATCTGCATGTGTTATTGGTGTTTTTACCTGTTCATTTAAAAAAAATAATTAAAACTGATATTTTAAACTTGATATCTCAATTTTTTAGGACAAAAACCCTGAATATCTAAATTTGAAAATAAAGTTGCGAGAAGAAGTCTAGAGAAAAGTTGATTTTTTTATTTGTAGCTTGTAAAATGTCTCGAAGTGACGAGCTTTGTCCATAAGGCAACACAAATATCTAAGTAATAAACGCAATGTGATGTATTTTCACATCTTAAAGTAGTTATCCAATACTTTTACAATACATCAAACAATTATATACCACATGTACGTATATATTTAACAATGTATTCACTTCTCATTTTTACGAATTCCATTAACTTAAACACACTTAAACACATACAACAAATATGTCAAAATAATACATGCAATATGATGTATTTTCACATCTTAAAGTAGATTATGTGTGCCTTAGCATACATTCAGCTAAAATATACTAAGTGTATGTACACGCAAACATGTGCCACACCCAAAACATTATACGTGACATAGGGGTCTACTTAAAATGGATCATGCTAGCCTATAGTAAAAAATATCGTTTATGTCACCCACAATCACTTCATCAAGACGGACATGTCAGTAATACGGCTTCAACCTGCATGAGAGGACAATGTCCCATAATTTCCTTGGAAATATTTTTTAGCTAAAACATTTTACGTGTTATACTTATAATAAAAAAAATTATGTTAAGTAAAAGAACGCATATATGTCACCTATAATCACTTCGTCAAGACGGACGTACATAAACTAATCGGCATGTCAATCATGTAAAATAAGGCTCCGACCAGAATAGGTTAATGGGTAATATCCCATTATTCCATTAGGCCTATTTTAATTTTTTATTACCTAAAACATTATATTGAAAAGCGTTTTGCATGCTAAACACAGCATACAAATTAAATTAGGGAGTGATTATAATTCCAAAGGCCCTCAGTTCATGTAAACATACCTCAAAGAGGAGATATAATTTTCCGTATTTCTTATTTTGGACATGCATGTCCGAAATAAGAAATCGGGAATTTCGTCTCTATAGCTAGCCTAACTGGTAAATATGCAGCACAAAAATTGAAAAAAAAATTGCAGTTCTAGTCTATTGACATGTTCACATCATATGGTCATAATTAGGAGGCCAAAATAAAATCACCGATTTTTTGATGATTTTAGCCTGATTGAGTCCCTTTAAGTGCAATAATTACTTGCGTGTTGCGTTGTTTTTTTAAACTAAAACTATTTTTTAATGAGCTTACGAAATTTTTATTAGCTTACCCCTTCAGCCGTTTTTTTTTATTCCATCAGTTCCTTTGGTATTTTCCTATATCCTATTTTACATAAAATATGAATCTTTTAAGCTATATCTGATTACTTTGGTTTTAATTTTTCCACAAAAATAGCTTTTAGGCTCGATTTGTCAATTCCCTTGCCCATTCAGCCGTATTTTCTCATACAATCTATACCATTTCATAATAATTTAAATTCTGTATATTCTTTCTTTCTCACTCTTTCAAATTAAATACAGTAATGACATAGGTTTTAATGCATGTTTCTTTACCCTGGCGGTTTTAAATAAAAATTATATTTTAATGACGCCTATTTTATTAAAGGGACATACCCAGGTCTAAAATTATCGAAAGCCAAAAGGTAAAGATAGTATCTTCTTACTTATACTGCTCTCCGACATAGGCGAATATGCTTGCGAATATTGCGAATATGAATCTTTTGAAATTCGCAGTAAATTCGCCCGAAAATTGCGAATAGTTTCACCTCGGTCATCCCTCCACCTCTCCTTACGAATATATTGCAAGTGCAGTATGAATGCTTGCCAACGCTTGCCAATGCCTTACGAATGGCTAGCAATCGTTGCGAATGGTGCAAGAATAATATCTAATAAATGCTGCGACTGCCTTGCGAGTGTTATGAATGCCAACGTTACAAAACTACTTATGAATGATGCGAATGTCTTATCAACGTTGCCATTGCCTTGCCATTTTCTTGCGAATAATGCGAATATTTGATGACGAGGATGCGAATCGTATAAATACGGAGCGAATGTAACGCTGGGCTCATTGTTTTCTTGAATTTAAAAAGAAAAACGTTCAAATTAGAAGATTCTTTTTTCCAAACGCTACTGAGCAAATAAATAATAAAATTCCATTTAAAAAGAAAAAAATCCCATTCCTCTGCCATTTATTATTTCTAGAAATGAACATAAAAAAATAAGTTCCTTGCTCTATGCATAACTTTGGGACCCTTGAATAATTTTTACTTAATCTACTATAAAATAATCTAGATCATAGAAATGGTATTAAAAAAGAACAATTGACAGATTAAGAAATGCCCAATATTATGGGCATCAAAAGTGTGTAGCTGTGAATATTACTTTTCTTAAAACAATCACAATTCTGTTTAATATTTAAAAAAAAATTGAGTTTCAATTGACCTTTTTTGGGTGGTATTTTGTTTATAAATAGGCAAATTACCAATACAATAAACTGTAAATAATTATTCTTAACAACAAGTCCTGTCGAAACAAATTGAAAAGTATCGTACTCTATACCATCCTCTCTTGCCAAGGTACAGAACCAGCAGGGCTGTTAAAATACAAAAAAATAGTATTCCCTCTCTTTCTTTGCCTTTGTTCCTCTCTTGAAGGACCTCTGACTTGCTACATGTTTGCATTCTGTCTCCAGGGGTGACTTGACCATTATAATCTTTTTTCGTTCAACGTGCAACAAGACTTGATGATGGACAGGATATCGGCTTCGCATTAGGTTGTGGAGCAAATTCGGTTTCTGTTGCATCGTAGAAAGAATTGCATTACCAACGAAGAGCCAAGATGCCAAATGCATTCTCAACAACCCGTCTTCCACGGGATTTTCTGTAATTGGCTATTTTTTCTTCCAAAGACAAGTTCCTGCGAGAGTAAGGTTTCATCATGTTGGACTTCAGGGCAAAAGCATCGTCAGCTAAAAAGAAGAATGGATGTGGTATGTCATCATTAGGGAGAGGTGCATCATCGGGTAGGCTAATTTCACCACTTCGCAAGATCTCTGCAAATTCTGAAGCGTTGTAGATCTGACCATCCGATTGTGAACCAACATCACCAACATCTGACCACAGAAACTGGTAATTTGCATCTACAATACCATAATAACAATAGAAAAGAAACACTAGTCTTGGCTGTCTTCTTGATGGCCACGTGTTTTCCATCCAGAGCATCACAGGCATTTGGCACAATCCACCTGTTCTTGAATTCATCAGAAATGAGTTGACACTGCTCTTTAATGTTAGGTGATGGAATAAGTTCATCAACGAATTCATCAAGGATAGCTTGGCACACCTCAGGCATGCTGATGCTGATGCTGTTATTGGCTACACGGAAGTTATAAGCCAAGTCCACATAGGAATTCCCAGTTGCCAAATATCTAAGTGTCACAGCTAACTGCAAGCCAGGTTCAAGGTGTCACGGTATGTAGTGTCTTGCTTCACAATCCGGGGCCTGATGCGATCCAGAAGTTCATCAAACATTTCAGGCTGCAATCTGGTATAGTTCCTGAACCCCTCAGGACCTTTCTCCATGAGAGTCTCCATAATGTTGTCGTAGTGAGACTGATGCAACATCTGTTCTTGTAATAGCCAATATTTTACCCAACATGATCTTCTTTTTCTTTCTTTTCTTCGTCTACGTATTGTTTTTGTTTCCTCCTCCTCATGCACTAAAGCAGCAAGAGCAGCTTGTACAGCTTCATTATATTTGGAAACTGGAAATCCAAGGGCAGCCATCTGTCTCAATCGGAGTGCCATGGGTGAAATGATGACATTCAATTGAAAATGTGTATAATGACACCTCCCTGGTGCGAATTTCCTTCATATTCGCAACATTTGGCAAATATTTGCAACATATTTGCAAGACATTCTTATTGGCACTTTAAAAAAACACTCATTTGCCAGCATTCGTAAGCATTCGTAAGCATTGGCAAGCTATCGGAAAGCGTTCATCATCATTGGCAAGTGTCCGCAACAAATGCTTCAAAATATTGATAAGACATTCGCAACGTTGGCAATGTGTGAGAGCAGCAAAAGCAGTTAGTGCATTTAGCTTTGTACGGCAGTATAGGTTACCCAGTTCATAATAATATACATTCTATGTTTTATTGATTTTTACATGAGATATATGTCTTTATATCTTTCTAAATTGAAAAGGCCTACAATCTTTTAGGAGGTCTTTTATGATGACAGACTAAATGACTGGACAAGATTGTTCATAGTGAGATATGTTGCCAAATGTTCTTTGGGTGCTATGGGGGCAAAATGTAACATATGAGTGGGGGCAAGTTGTACCAATGTTACAATTTGCCCCCCCATTATCTTCTCATAGTGTGACAAATTGCCCCAATAGATTATGGGAACTTTGTTACAACCTACCCCAATAAGTATTATATGTATATATGTAGATACATCTAGACCAAAACTGCACTTCATTATCTTGTATTAGTCCTTTGCTATGCGTAGGCCTAACTCTTTGTTGCATCATTATATTGACCAGGTACACAATATCGATTATTTAGTAATCCGATATAGCATTCTGACAGTCGCAATGTCATTTATATAAGCATAAGAATTAAAGGTTATTACAGATTTAATATTACATAAATGCCTACTTTGGGCTCAAAAAAACTGTTTACTAGAGACACTTAGATTAACGTCTCACCACACATAAGACCCCCCCCCCCTCCATGTATTATGGCCCATATGTTTGGGCTTCTCATGGTTTTCCAAATGGACAAATGTTGATAAACCTTCTTTTGTAGAAAAACACAGAAAATATTTGTGGATAAATAATAAATATATTGTATTGTATCAGTTGATAACATTGTCAACCATTTATATGACTAGTTCACAACTAGTACTTAGTATTCATGCAATGATGATACTCAATAAAATCGTAGACAAGTAACAATGTGTTAAGTGGAATAATCATCTTCCTCTGCAAGACTGGCTACTCCTAAGGTCGTAGACCGACCTTGATGTAACAGTGTTGAATCCGCCTATTGGAGTGGGGACTTTCTAAAAATATTTTTTCTGTGTGACCCAAGTTTGACCTCTGGCATGAGTGTTGTTTTAATGTGGGGCCACTGTCTACGAAACCGGCCCCACATTAAACAACACATGTCTGCTGGCCGAGTAGCTCAACGGAAACGTCTCAGACACAGACCACCACATCCCACCAGACACCTGCGTGAGGGTTAAATTAATGGTGAGCCAACGTCGCAGACAGCGGGCCCACATTAAAAAGACATTTTTTGAAAAACTAATGAATATTAAAATCTTCCGCCCTACCCCAATAGGTGGATGGTATGGCTAATTCAGAAAGGCTTGGCCTGAGGGCCTCGCTGTGTCAAGACTTGCTGCCAGGAAGATGGAAATAATATAACCAATATATTTACTACTAATCTGATACTGTTAAAACACTGGTTCACAATAAGTTTGTTAGTGACTGCAACATGACCAGATATTTTTTTTAATTACAAGGATGACTGTAGAGTGTTGAATGTAAAAAGGGGCAAGTATTCAAAAACGAGGTTCCGTAATCGACAGCGTGCGCTGATCGCTAACAAAATCACATCTCCGAAACAATACCCATTTTGTGAGTTCTCCCCCTAGTGCAGCATGCGCTGACATCAGGAGAGCGGGATGAACTCTGAAGAGCGTCATATCACGGAAGAATATGAAATAAAAAAAGAAGTTGGATGGGGAGGATGGTGGGTGTTTTTCATTTTAATTTTCTAATTATTGGAAAGTATGCAAGCAAATTTCTAGTGATGCGTGTCTATTGCCTACACATGTGGAAAAAAGGATCATCAAACCAAACTTGCACATGTTACCAACGGCTAAATTTTTTTGGACCACAGTGTAATCCCACAAAATGTGTTTGGCGTACGTGCCATCACCAAACATATCATTTTGTAGAAAAACACAGGAATTTCCTGAAAATAAATTGTTCAGGTATTTCCTGAAAAGTAAATTATGACACAACGGCAGCCACAGTGAGTTTAAATTAATAGTAAATTATTCAGGCAATTCCTGAAAATAAATTATTGAGGCATTTCCTCGAAATTAAATAATGACACAAGGGCACTCCACAGTGTGTCTGAATTAATAGTAAATTGTTCAGCCATTTTCTGCGGAAAAAATGTTCAGCCATCTCCTGAAAAGTAGATTATGACACAAGGCACTCCATAGTGTTTCTTAATAAATAGTAAATTGTTCAGGCATTTCCTGAAAATAAATTGTGTTTGTAAATGATATATGGGTGATTCCCAGTATGTCTTGTGAATAAATTATGACCCAAGGGTACTCCACAGTGTGTGTAAATTATTAGAAAATTATTCAGGCAATTCCTGAAAAGTAAATTGTTTGTAAATGACATAAAGGTAATCTAAAGTATGTCTAAAGTATACAAAAATTAATCAGGTATTTCCTAAAAAATTAATTATTTTATAAATAACATAAGGATAATCCACATTATGATTTTCCGATAATTTTTTCTCAGTTGTTTCTTAAATGCCTTAGCCAAACATATCTATTTTTTTTATCTTCAAAAATAAAAAATAAGAAGAAGTCAGCCAGCCACCATAATCTCCCGCCCCGCTCTCGTGAAATTGTTCAGGGTGCATCCTTTTCTGAACTCTCACATTTTGTTTCACAGTAATGGTCGACCTATTTAGCTCAGTATGCCATGTATATTACATATATTAATGTCAACGATGATCACAAGTCGGACATTTTTTAATTAGATCAAGCTGTACATTTGAAACCACACATTTTGTTTTATAGTAATAGTCTAGCTATCTGGCACAGTTTTCTCGATATTACCCATATTAATGTCAATAATAACCTCAAGTCGATCATTTTAAATTTGATCGAGTCGACATTTCTCAGGCTATATCCCACCCTGAAACCGCACATTTTGTTTAATAGTAATGGTTTAGCTATCTGGCATTGTTTACCGGATATTAAGACTAGGGGAGAGCGGGGCTAGTTGTAACATTTTCAACATTTTGGTAATTTTCCAAGTGATAAATAACTTTTTGAATGAAGTCATTTTATATAGTAAAGAAATAATATCTCCTCTATAACATAAAATATTATTTTGATAAATATCATCAATAGTTTTTATGTGGTGCAGTGAAATATGACCACACCTAAAATGTTACAATTTGCCCCCAGTGCGTGTAAGTTGTAGCAGCTTGGGGGCAGGTTGTAACACAGGTACTGTGCTCATTGGGGCACATTGTAACATACTATGTTGCAACATATAAATTATACGAAATACAGTTTTGCACCAAATAATTAACCATTTATGTAATATTAAATCTGTAATGACCTTTATTGCATAGGCTTACATGAATGAAATTGCAAGTGTCAAATTGCTAATTCAGATTACTATATCATTGACATTGTTTACCTGGTCCCTATAAGGATGCAGCAAAGAGGTAGGCATAACAATAACAGAGGGCTGATACACTGTATTTAAGTGCATTTTTGTTCTAGATGTATATGGGCCATTTTCAAAAAAATTGAGCAATAACGGTAAAGACCCTTTGAGAAAAAATAATTCTTATTTTGTGAATTTAAATGTTATGTATGCATATTGGATACTATGCCAAACATCAGTGTGCAATATCCAAGCAGCATGTTATATATTAGCACTTTTAGAGACATCAATAGAAATCTTTTTTTGTTTTTACCGGTATGGCGTAAATAGTAGGCAATTTTATAACGATAAAGACAGAACATTAAACCTTAAAGACGGTTTTGTAACGGTAAAGATTTTGCTGTAACGTTAAAAAAAAAAATTGTTAAATAAATAGGTGGTATAAGCTTTATATAGCAGGCCTGGTTTTCAGTATAATTGTATGCAGACTTCCACACCTTATGACTAAAGGGACATTAAATTACCAAAAGACCTTTTAAAATAGTATTTGTCTTTACCGTTTTATGCCGGTCTTTACCGTTTTAATGGTAAAGACAAATCATTATAGCGGTAAAGACACACTATTTGTCATAAAATAAACATTTTACAAAATATGTGTATACCTTTGACTTCACTGCGTTGTTTTCTTCATGTACTGATGACAAGAATAATCTAGAACAGCTATTTAATTTTTCAACCAAGGTTTTTAGACCACGGTAAAGACATCCTATTGTTGTGACATTTTATTTGTGACAGCCTATTTTACACTTATATTGCATTTATCTATGTCCATAAATCAAATCTTGTTCACTTTAAGAAAAAAAATAGTTGACTAGATCCGGGAATTTATGTGCTGGAGCCATCTGGTGAATAGTTGCATAAATAATAGGGCTTATGGGTTGTTGTTAAAGGTAAAGACATTTGCATTCCAAAACTTGGACCACGACTTAATATTGAATAACTGATGATTCAGTCAACTTTTTTATACACATTTTATTTTATTATCAAGAAAAGACATATTAGAAATAGGGCCAATCTGTCATGAATTACAATAACGTAATTATATGACATTAACAAGTTTTCAAAAAATCGCAAACCCATTTCAGACACCTCACGGTGAAGACAAATCAAGCATATTATATCGAATGAATATTTTCCAAGATAAATGCTTGTGAAAAAAATTCTGAGTTCTAAATACATGTCTTTAACTGATAATATGATAAAAATAATGAAATAATGCAAACTTTTTGAAAAAATGTTGTTGAAGACATGTCTTTACCGTTTTTGCTCAAATATTTTGAAAATGGCCCATATCTGCATATATTAATTATAGGGGCAGTTTGTAACATAGTTTATATATTCTATTGGGGCAATTTGTAACACCATGGGGAGATAATGGGGGCAAATTGTAACACTGGTACAACTTGCACCACTCATCTGTTAAATCTAACCCCACAAGCATCCATAAAACATTTGCCAACATATCTCATTAAGAGTAATCTTTTTCAATCATTTAGTCTGTAATCATAAAAGCCCTCTCCAAGATGACCTATAATCATTCGCAGTTGAAATTATTTGATATATTTTTCATTGTGATAAGTGATAATGTATCGGTATTCAAAAAAATACTTTTCACCTCGTTTTCTGTCCAATATGGTTGTTCTCCAAAAGTCCTGGGTATTATGGGATGGAAATACATTATAATAATACATGGCTATAGAAGACATAATTGACACCTAGTGAGTTCAAATTAATCAACAACAACAAATTTGAGCAAAGTGCGCTGTTAAAACTTACGAACGTTACAACTAGCCCCGCTCTCCCCTATTTAAGTTAATTATGTCCGATAATCGGCCATTCTGGATTTGATCCCGTTAGAATATTTCAGGCCATATCCCTCGATCCCTGAAACCGTACATTTTGTTTTATAGTAATTTTCGAGTTATCTGGCATGGTTTGCCAGATATCAGGCATATCAAAGTTAATTATGGCCGATAGTCGGCCTTTTTAAATCAATTCAAATTAAAAAAATTGGGGGCATACCCCTACCTGAAACCACACGATTTAGCTTTATGGTAATATAGTTGGCCATTTTAATAGTTGGGCATTTATGAATTCGATCGAGTTGAAAAAATGTGAAGATAGATCCCTCCCTGATGCCACAAATTTTGTTTCATAGTAATGGTCTAGCTGTTTAGCACAGTTTGTCACATATCAAACATATTAATTAATTATGGCCGATGGTCACCCATTTAAGTGGGTCAAAGTTTATTAATGCCAAAAGGCACATCTACACCACCTAATGGTCCAGTCACACTGGGGCGATCCGAGGGGCTGTCGGTCCATAATAATTAGAGTAATATAGTCAGATATGATCTAATAAGGTACAGACAAATTAAAATTGTATTTTTATAATAGTATTCATATCAAGATTCGAACCAGATAGACAACGTTCCACACGAAATTTATTGCTTACCATTACCATGATTACCATTACAAATCTGCCAAGTATATCCCATGGATGTCACAACGTGGAAGAGGTCAATCTGGTTCTCGAACGTATCAGCGAAAACCGACGTCCAAGATTCAAACCAGATAGATAGTGATCCACACATAATGTTTAGTGATTACCATTACGATTAGGTTTTAGAAAAATGTTGTTGCTCATATGGCTGTTTGAAATTAGTTAGACTTTTAGAGTTTCGAATATGAGGTTGTATCTTGAGTATTCCATATTTGTGTACCAAGGTATTCTTTTGATGATTCAAAGTCATTTTCAAGGGCAAAAAGTCGATTTGAAGGTCAAATTTGCAACAAAAAAAATGCTTTTTAGTAAATACATTTAGGTAGCAACTAGTGTAATACCTCTTTTTAATTTGATTTTGACTGGAGAATACGTTTAGTTTGACTGGAGAATTCATTTCTAAAATTATTTTGATGATTCAAGGTCATTATCATGGTCAAATGGTCAATTAGACGGTTACGTTTGCAAAAAAATATTTTTTTAGAAAAACAAGTAGGAACAAGTGTTATACCTATTTTTGGTGTGATTTCTACGGGAGAATACGTTTATTTCGACTGAAGAATTCATTTCTGATATTATTTGATGATTTAAGGTCATTTCTATGTAAAAAATTTGAAGGTCAAATTTGCAAATAAAAACACAATTAGCAAATAAAACAAGCGGCCTGAAGTCCTATATCATCCCCCATTATAAATTCGGTCTAGAGTTTTTGAGGTCACAAATGTTTCTTCCCCATCCACGTGTGAAAGTCAGTATTGTGGGGAGCCTCCGTGACCGAGAGGTAGCGTGCTCGGCCTCAGACCTCCAGGGCTCGAATTTCGAATCCTGTGTCTGGAGGACAGTGTCATCTCAATCATCTCACCATCATCATATGTGCACAAAGGTGGCCTAAAGCCCGATTCATTTTTTTCATTTTGAGGTCACAAATATTTTAAAAGTCGACTTGTGGTGGTCATTTTTCAGTGAAATCACCAGTGAAATCAAAAAATGTTTAAGTTCATCCATGGCGGCCATTTTGAATTTCTGTAAAACGTTGAAATCTCCATATCCTGCGGCATGTGATTGTAAAATTTTAATAATTTCTGACCAAGAGTTTTTGCGGCCACAAAAATTATGAAGTTGATCAGTGGTGGCCATTTTCAATTTCAGTAAACCTTAAAAAAACACCTGCACATCTCTATATCGTGGGCAATGTGATTGTAAAATTTGAATAATTTCTGACTTTAAATTTTTGCGTTTTTGCGCCCACAAAAAAATGAAGTTGATCTGTGACGACCATTTTGAATTTTAGCTATACTTTGAAAAAATCTCCTGTACATCTCCATATCGTGGGGAATGTGATTGTAAAATTTGAATAATGTCTGATTTCAAGTTTCAACGTTTTTGTGCCCACAAAAAAATTGGTGTTGATCTCCTTGGTGTTGACGCCGGACGCTGGACGGAATCCTGGCACGACTGAAATCCCCCTTCCCCTATGGGCGGGGGATAAAAAGGGACAGGTGTAATACCTCCTTCTGACTTGATTTTTACTGTAGAATACGTTTATTTAATTCATTGGGTGATTCAAGGTCATCTGCATGTCATAACGTCAATTTCAAAGTCAAATGAGTCAAAATATGATTATTCAACAAATAAAGCAAGTCACTGTGTAATACCTCCCATTTTTGATGAGTGAAGCTCATTTTAAGGTGAAAATATCAAATTTTAGGATCAAGATACAAAAAGTATGTTTTTAACAAATACAAATAGGAACAAGTGCAATGCCTCTTTTTGATATGATTTTTACTGGAAAATCGTTTATGGTATTGTTTTGGTGATTCTAGATCATTCCCAAGGTCAAGACAAAAAAAATTAGCTTGGAATTTAAAGTTTATCAAACATTTTAACATCAATATTAATTAATCATTATGATAGGTGGATAATATTTATTTCATGATCAGCATTTGTATCATTGTTAACATTAAAAAATAAGGGTCAATGATTTACTTCGTAGAATGTTCTCATCAAACATACAATATTGAACATGTTGAAGAGATCACAGCCCACGACACGACAACAAAAACGCACATCTCGGAGCATATCCGCCATAACCATTGGTGAGATAGATATCTTGTCAGGTCATGCACTGAGGCGGCCATTTAGTTTACCTTATGGTCGGCATCATTTCGATCATATCTAATCATATTTTCTATCTACACCATCATGTCAGGTGTACCTGCAAGCCCTAAAGAAGACTCCCAAAATCATCGTTATATACAATTCTTCTGCAGTTATCGCTCTCCAACAACTTCTTTGCCTGTCTCAGTTTTACCACATCAACCATCTCTGTTCACTCCTAGCGCAGTGTCGCTCGCTCAATCGCAGACACGGTTCAGATTATTAGCTTCCCTCCAATCATCACTGAATATGATGTCTGCAATTTGGCGCATCTGACAATTGTAACCATATCCTTGCCTGTGGTTGATAAATTCTTACCATCCCCGCCTGGTGGCTATTATTTGCAAACCGAAACAATTATCAGTGCCCAAGCTTGCCCCTCCCCTCCCCTGCACTGATGAATCAGTGAGCCATCTTTGAAGACATTTGAGATATCAGGATGTAACGCCTTGATCGGGTATGAAAACACTCTTGTTGACACAAAATCACAACTGTTTCTATTATGGCAAAAATGAAAGTTACTAATTAAAATTTCAAATTAGCCATCTTGGCTTTTATATACGTTACGCATGTATTTTCATCAAGATTTTCTAGTTTTTTGTAAGCAGCCATTTGGTAGGCGGCCATTCTGGAAAATTACAGCCTTATTGAAAAAGCAAAAAAAAAGGTTAATGTTGTAAACACACAGCGGATTCTATAGACCATTTGATCTTAAAGATGACCTCAATTACCGAAATAATAAAATAACATATTCTCCAGTCAAAATAACACACAAAAAACAGGTATTACACTTGTTCCTATTTGTATTTGCTAAAGCAGATTAATCTGAAAATCATATAGTGGACATCAAAATCAGGCATTTGCTTCTATTCTGTCGAAAATTTTATCTATATATTGTGTGATCCTAAAAACATAGCAGCTATATTAGATTTTACTTACAATGCAATGTCTGATGTACTTTTTGTCACACCACAATATCGGGCAAAGCTGAAAACTCCTATTGAAGGCACAAAAATCATGATTTTTTTCCTATTCTGTCCAAAATTATATCAATTTATTGCTTGACCTTACCATTTTGACGGCGGCCATTTTGAAAGCCAAGAAGGGATAAATTGTTTACACATAGAAGATGACCTTGAATCACCGAAATAATAAAATAAACGTTTGCTGCAGTCAAAATCACACCAAAAAGAACACTTGTTCCTACTTGTATTTGCGAAAAACATGTTTTGGCGAATGTGACCTTCAAATCGATCTTTTGTCCTTGAAAATTACTTTGAATCATCAAAATAATATCAGAAACGTATTCTCCAGTCAAAATCATATTACACATTACTTACAAAATCTATATCGGGCATTATTTGTTCATAGACAAATGACGTATTACAATTGTTCCTACTTGTATTTGCTAAAAACATTTTTTCGCTATTTTGACTTTCAAATTGACCGTTTGACCTCGAAAATGACTTTGAATCATTAAAATAATTTTATAATTGAATTATTCAGTCAAGATTACTCGGAAACGAGGTATTACTCTATTACACTATTACACTCTTTTTGTTGAAAAAATCTTATTTTTACTCTTTTGACTTTCAAATTGATTTTTTGGCCTTGACAATGACCTTGAATTATCAAAAAAATACCAGAAACGTATTCTATATCTAAATCACACAAAAATGACGTACTACACTTGTTATTATTTGGCTTTGGTAAAAATCTTTTTTTTTCGTAATTGTGACCTTCAAATTGACATTTTGACCTTGAAAGTGACCTTGAAAAAGACCTTTAATCATAAAAATAATACCAGAAATCAATTCTCCAGTGAAAATCTCACAAAAACTAGGAAGTCAGGCAGCCAAAGCTGTTTTTTGGCCTAACCCTGCATCGGCTGTTGAAGTTTTTTTTATGGATTATAACTCATCAGGTGTTCCATACAGCATAACCGCCGGATATCAAGATAATCCTTGAGCGTTTTGAGAAAAATGACAAAATCCAAAATGGCCACCAGCTCATTTTGGTGTGAGGAATCCATTTTTGGTGATATTTTTGTTGTTTGAATGCGATAAAAGGGTTAAAATTGATAATAAATGTATTTTTAACAATAACACATAGACATACAACAACAATTTTCATAGCAAATTATTATTTGAAAACAAAGCCATGAATAGTGCTTCACAATGATGATAACAGCGTTGCATGGTTATCCGTTGATACATGTACATCAATTTTGCAGTTATCTTACATATTCCATATTATTAGACAAAGTGATGTACCTTCCTACTTTGTCAATGATGTTGATGTACGATTTTAATACAGAATAACATTAACACATACAGACATGTGTAAATGTGGTGCTGGTGAAAATTATGGTGTTGGTGGTGTATAATGTACAGATATACTAACACTCCAAGGTCAAACAATAAATTGGTATCATTTTGGACATAATAATAGACGATTCATGATTTTTCTCTCACATATCCTGTTTGCAGGTATGGGATTATCTCTCTACCATGAGATTTTCAAATATGCTCAGTCAAGTGGTGTGGTCACAAAATATTGCAATTATTGTTTTTTGAGTAAAATTCAAGTTGTTCACCAAAATATTAGCTAGAGGGCCATGATCATACAATAATGTGTCCTGCCAGAATTTAAATAGATCGATGAGTTAATGATAACGGGACAAACAAAACATTTAGTGTTCCAGTGACATAGGCTTAACCATCCAAAACATACAGGTTTACAGATATCGATTCATTTCTAAAATTAGTCGTTTGCATGGTGTAAATATTTTGTAACAATTAGCGTAACCGTAAAACAAATAGGGCCTACATGATAAGAACAAGTAGGGGCTACATTTATATATTAGTTGTTACAATGTTGAATGATCATATTGGTGCAGCAGTTTCGGACATGTTTATGACAACATTATGAGATAAAAAAAATACGTAGGCTCACCGCTGTAAACTATTGAACTATGATATAGCACAAAATATGAAAAAGCACAGTAAAATAACATATAGATCATGTGAGTAATCATATGTCTGATGGCTGTATAATTACACGTATATAGAGCGCAAGTTTACTCGATAAATACTTCACGAGCTATGGCAGTCTGTCACGTCACACACCGCAATAAAAAAAGAAAATTATATATTTAGTGCTGTAAAATACACGAATAGGGGTAGAAAAATACCATATTTATATAGGGCCTAAGTACTGTTATATGTGATGAGATTTTTAAGAAGTATTATTTGTTTTCGAAAGACTGTTCTTCTTGTTTGTTACAAAATACAACACATTGTTTACCGTGTTTTTTTCTGCACTTAGGCCTACGACGCTTTCCGTCACACATCATCACATCAGCTTCCTTAGCATGACAAGCCAATGTATGGAGTTCTGAAGTCTCTATGAATGGCGGAACAGAAAACCCATCTGCCCGCAGAAATTGTGCCGGCACTATCCCTTTGTCTGTGACGGATCCACTCCTGAGAACAGTTGCTGCAAATTGGTTTTGTTAGCTGGCGATGTCCAAAAATTTCGAGTTGCTTTGGTATTTGAATTTCAGCTGATATTTCATTCAAGTCGACACATTCAACTCCTCCTACACGTCTTACCCTTTCCCCACTTGCAGACTGGTTATAGACCCAGCGCTAGAACATGCGGAAAAGGACACTTCTGAGCATTTTTCGAAAGTTCCAAATATATATTAGGTTTTTAAATTACCCAGCTTTTGACATGAAATCCAAGACTAGGCCTACTGCTAAATGTCCGCCAGTAAAATGCATGCCATCATCGATCAATTGTCCCTCCAAGTGAACTCTTGTTGGGTTTACAAGGGATGTCTCCCTCAAATATTGTAAACACATGACCAAGGACACAATTGACTGTACTGCTGTGGAGACTAGTGAATGTGATTGATCCACCCCGCGTTTAACAGCTTCTGTGAGAACAGATACACAATGAAGATCGGACTATGAGGATTTATCTACTAGGACCTGCAAATTTGGTGGGAGGTTTGTTTTCAATGGTGTTTTGACATCATAAGTCAAATCTTGGCACGGTAGTTTCTGTGGTAGTCTTGCTGTGCTTTTGCTGAAGTTAATTTCAGAAGCTCTAGGTGTTGATTCGTGTGCGGATATTATCTCTTGATAAAGCACTTGCAATGTGATATGACCAGATTCAGTACCTAAGATAGTGGATTGATCAAATAAAATTCCATTATCCATAGCTCCACACGTATTATTCGTTCTGAGTAAAATGTGCTTGGGACAGGGACTCCATCTCTTTCTCACTTAGCTATTGTATATATGCGACAAGAATTTTCCTATACTTTCTTACATCATTGTAACTGCAACTGAAACCCATATGGTTTGCTTCTGTTAACACTTCACGACTACGACTCTTTCCATACTGATTATATTATGTCCAAATGCAGCAGTCAAAGGGGTTTATACTCCCGTGCAAAAGTTGATTGTATGTAATCTGGAAGAGGCAATGCAGTTGGTTGTGCTGACTATGGGTAGCCCATCCAAAGTATACTGTAGAATCTGTAGAATTATCAGCATCAGTGTTTTCATTCAAATCATTATCTGTGCAAATATCTACAACATTTCAATTTTAATTCCAAATCCAGTAGCGATCGAGAAGGCGAGTACTTCATCTAAAATCAACCTAAAGGAGCTCATCATTTCATGAGAAATCTGGCAAGAATCATGACCATTTTCTAGTTTGTTCATGACCCAAAAAACATGAATGAATGGTGGCATAGGCCAACTTTGTACACTTATATGCTAAACAGGAGAACCTCCTGATGATGGTGAGGTGAATGAGGTGACATTGCCCTCCAGACACCGGATTCGAAATTTGAGCCCTGGTGGTCTGAGGCCGAGCAATCTATCTCTCGGTCACAGAGGCTCACCACAATATTTAAATCTTTACGGGTGAGTGACCAAGTGACATTTTGTTTCTTTGAAACCTGAATGCCAGCGGGGGGTGGGGAAGAAACCGCGATCTCCGATTTTTCCAGCAAGCAGCTTTAACCACTGCACCAGGCCCACGCCCTGTTCATGACCTATTTTTTAGCTGTCTCACTATAGCCATCATCGTGGACATCATGACCCATTTATAACCATAGCTGTCTCTCATCAGTCATAGTCATAGCGTCATCAGTCATAGCGTCTGAAATGTTTTATGACAACGCCACTGCTTAGGAAGAAGCAACTAAAAACTCTATATAGCGGGGAGGGAATTCATAACAATCGTGCACTTGGTTTCGAAATGTTGCATGGTGTTAGGTATGGGTAGTGTGTTTTCAAAATCCATAGCAAACAAAATGGGAGTGACCTCTGGTGACCTCTAGAGGTCAAATTTAAAATGGCCACCAAAACGACCATTAAAACGAACAAATGTAATATCTCAGCTCGTTTTTTAAAGTAGAATATTATATAATACCACTTTTTGTATGTTTTGCGACATGAAAAATCAGCTTTTGGGGTCATTTTAATGATATGGGGTGTTTTTGAGGTCATGTTGAAAGTCAATTATGAGGTCAATTAACTAGGCTACTATATACTATAATAGTAAAAAACTGTCTGGAAACAAATTTTCAGTTTTTAAAATTTGGCATGGTGTTAGGTATGGGAAATGTGTTTCCAAAATCCATCGCAGAAAAATAGGTATGACCTCTATATTGACCTCTGAGGAAAATTCAAAATGGCGGCCGTCAAAATTAATAAATGTAATATATTTGTTCTTGCTTGAAGCAGAGCATTATGTAATACCATTTTTTCTATGTTTTACGGCATGGCAAATCTGTTCCTGGGGTTATTTTAATGTTTCCTATATTGTTTTAAGCTCAAAGGTAAAAAAAGCAAAAATCCAAGATGGCCGCCAGCGGCCATTTTGAGAAAAATAGATTTTTAACTAATAATCCGATAATCAAGTGTAATATGTCACGTTTGACTAATTTTGCGGTGTAGAACTCATTATTAGACCTAAAATTATATTTCCAGGCTTCTGTGACCTTCAAATACCACATGAAAATGAAAGCGAACGATCAGGCAGCGGTCTGAATGGAAAACAAGTTTTTTTACTAATGGCGTAATAGCTACGTGATATATCATTTCTGGCTAACTTGATGGCTTAAAATCCATTCATGATATTGATAATGTCATTATAGCCGCCAGTGACCTTGAAAACATTATTATATGACCTTAAAAACAACCACATAAAGTGAAAAATGACCACCAGTGCCGGGTAAACGCGATACTATAACTTTATTAACAGTGGTTAAATAGTTACATGTAGTATGTCATTGATGAATAATGAATAGTAGCAGTAAAATAATAAAAGCCCCAGAAGCGAAATTTGCATTTTTTTCTTATTATTTTTAACCCAATATATTCAGTTCGCAACTCAATATACTGTAGATCTAGTAATTTTAGCGTGTTTAAATTTTCGCGAATCTCTGATTATGGGAGTTTTCACGAAGATTAGAATTCGTGAATTTTCATTTTTCTTGATTAGCTCTATCACAAACAATAATTTTCGCGAGATTCTTGAATTCGCGAATTTGTCTTCTTCGCGAAATTCGCGCAAATTAAAACCTCGCGAATATTACCAAATTTACAGTATTTAATTTACAACTCGGTATATTGAATTAATTACTCGATATATTGAGTTATTAACTATATATATTGAGTTCAGAACAAAATCAATATATTGAGTTAATAACTCAATATATTGAGTTAATAACTCAATATATTGAGTTCAGAACTCAGTATATTGAGTTAAGAAGTCTATATTTTGATTTACCAGCTCGATATATTGAGTTGTCAATATTGAGTTGTCAACTCAATATAGTAGTAATAGTATTCATTTATTCTCTTCCAAATGAAATGGTCACTCAGAAATGAGTTGTAAGAGACATCCACACATAAAATACACTTAGTATATATATTGAGTTGACAACTCGATATATTGAGCTCACAACTTGTAATATTGAGTTAATAACTCGATATATTGAGTTAATAACTTGATATATTCATTTTTAGAACTCAATATATTGAGGTAAGAAGTCTATATGATTATTCAGCTAACAACTCGATATATTGAGATAATAACTCGATATATCGTATTGAGTTAAAAAGTCTATTGAGCTAAGAAGTCGATATATTTAGTTACGAACTCGATATATTGAGTTATCAACTCCATATATTGAGTTAAAAACTCGATATATAGAGTTTAAAACTCGAGATATTAAGTTTCGTACTCGATATATTGAGCTCACGTCTCGATATATTGAGTTAAGAACTCGATATATTGAGTGATCAGCTCGATATATTGAGTTGAAAACTCGATATATTGAGTTTCCAACTCAATATATTAGGTTTTCAACTCGATATATTTAGTTCATAACTCATATATTGGACTAAGAATTCGATATATTGAGCTAAGAAGTCGATATATTGAGTTAAGAACTCGATATATTGAGTTATCAGCTCGATATATTGAGTTGAAAACCCGATATAACCCGATATATTTAGTTCAAAACTCAATATATTGAGCTAATAACTCGATATATTGAGTTCAGAACTCAATATATTAAGTCCAGAACTAAGAAACTATATATTGAGTTAACAACTCGATACATTGAGATAAGGACAAGTTCACAACTCGAAATATCAAGTCTATATATTGAGCTAAGAAGTCGATATATTTAGTTACAAGCTTGATATATTGAGTTGTCAACTCGATATATTGAGTTGAAAACGCGATATATTGAGTTCACAACTCGATATATTTATTTCAGAACTCAATATATTGAGTTAAGATGTCTATATATATTGAGTTAACAACTCGATATATTGAGATAAGAACTATATATCGAGTTCACAACTCGTTATATCGAGTTTACAACTCAATAATAGTTCATAACTCAATATATTCAGTTCCGAACTCAATATATTGAGTTAATAACTTGATATTATTGAGTTCATAACTCAATATATCGAGTTCATAACTCCTATATGTGTTAAGAAGTCGATATATTGAGCTAAGAAGTCGATATATATGACTTAAGAACTCGATAAATTGGGTTATCAACTCCATATATTGAGTTATAAACTCAATATTATATCGCGTAGGAACTCAATATATGGAGTTGTAAACTCAATATATCGAGTCGGAAACTCAATAGGCCTATATCCAGTTTTGAACTGAAAATATCGACTTTTAATAAACTCAATATTATCGACTTTTAAACTCAATATATCCTTTCGTAAACTCAATATATCAAGTTTGGAACTCAATACATTGGGTTCAGAACTCAATATATCGACTTTTAAACTGAATATATCGAATTGTGAACTCGATATATCGTGTTCAGAACTCAATATATCGAGTTGCTAACTCAATATATTGAGTTAAAAATTCTGGGGCTTGGTAGATTTGTATTACTTTTCGGCCATAATGATCATCTAAGTGACATTGTTATACGTCAAAAACAGTGCAGTCTATTGATGAGATGAATTATGTACAGATGATAACGTGAGGTTCTGGGCATGTCTAGGGAATTTACCCCAGACATGCTCAGACGGCCGGAGACTCGGGTTTCACTGTGCAATTTAATGCCGAAACACTATGGCTTTTCAAGAAGCTCTGCTATCCTCGAGTCGCATAGTCTCCAGTGTAACAATAGTTGAGAACAACTCCATTTATCCCTCCATTGTTGGTAGTTTCAAGCCCTACCATGGCCAGTTCAGTGCATCCACCTATCCGAGAGCAGCCTTAGTAGGCACCATATATTGTTCAGCAGAGGAAGCAGGACTGAGGGTATGTGGCGACGACTACACGCAGATACCTTATACTCGACCGAATTCGATTGGGCCGGTTTAGGGCCGGGCGGAATCAGGGGTTGATGAGCCCCCGCTTCCACTTTGCTTTGAGACGCGCTGAAAGCCCGCCTTTCTCGACCATTCCAGTCATACTCATTGTTGGAGACGGACGTCTAGTCCGCGGCTCATCTAACCGGCCGATATGGCCTGGTCGTCACTCTCTGTCGCGAGATAGCACATCGTTATTTGACACTGTCTGTGAACATCAATAAAGAAAGAAAGAAATAATTCATCCTTGTTACTAACTTCAATTTATCAACCCCTGCTGACCAGGCAGGACTCAGAAAATATGAGATTGTGCTCAATGGAATTTGCTCCCCGTACCATGCGCCCCAATAGGTACGCTTCTAATAATCTGCCGAATAAAGCCAGACACGTGGAGGCTGCAGCTTGTCTTGGATGATCGATGTAGACTAAGTTGCCTCCGCACTATGAGTGCACAGTGCACAGTGTTTAGTACGTAACTATAGTGCCTACACATCGCGCCCAATGTAATCACAACTGCATCTACAAAAGATGGGATACCTTGAAGCTATTGGTGGGTTATTGAGAGCGTTTTGTTCGCTCGTCCGATAAGGGGTTCTGGGCATGTCTAGGGGATATACCCGCGGACATGCCCAGACGGCCGGGGACGACCTGGGTTTTGCTATGCAATTTAGTGCTGAAACTCTGTGGCAATAGAAAGGGTAACTCCATGCATCCCCCGTGAGAAACCAGCATTCTATTGCTGGTTATTTAAGGCTATCATGGCCTACACCAGCGCCTGCACTGATGCGAGAGCTGCATTGGCACCGCTGTTGAGCGGAGGAACCAGGGTATGCCACTGGCAATCCGCCCGAAGATTATGGCCAGATACGAGAAGGCTGCAGCTTCCCTTGAATGATGCTGTGGGAAAGTATACTTGTGGCTTAGACAGATTCTGGTCTGGTATTTCAATATAATATTGAACATTTAACTGTAAGCTAACCCGTTGGGGATCAGTCCTAGATATATTCGGGATATGTGACTGTTCCCCCAGGACCAGTTCCATATATGTTCGGGATTGATTACATATATATCGACTTCTTAACTCAATATATCGAGTTCTTAACTCAAGATATTGAGTTATTAAATCAATACGTTGAGTTCTAAACACAAAATATCGAGTTGGATACTGAATATATCGAGTTGTGAACCCAATATAATGAAATAAAAAAATAAGAAAAATAATGCAAATGTCGCTTCTGGGGCTTTCATTATTTTACTGCTACTATAGTTAATCACCAATGACATACTACATGTAACTATTGAACCACTAGTACTGAAGTTGTACTTTCACGTTTACCAGCGCTGGTGGTCATTTTTCACCTTCGTGGGATGGTGGCTGTAATAACGTTATTGATATCATGAGTGGATTTTGAGCCATCAAGTTAGTAGGAAACTAGAAAAGGAGTTCCCGAACTCCGAGGCTCGGCTTCAAGGCTGTATGAGTGCTATAGACAAAAAATCGGCTTATATCTTTTGTAAAGATAACTGTATTGGTCTTCCTTATAGGCAAGAATCCTAAATGTCCAAGATATAATTAAAGGAAAGGACCAAGGAGTGAAGTTAAAATATATATCTTCAACGTTTATTTATTTCACCACCATCGCCGGTTCTGGCCAACATCCATTCGATACTTGCCAGTGAATCGTGCTGTGCGTGTCTCTACTATACACACGATGTAGGCCTACCCACCCAATTTCTGTTCAATGGTGGGCCAGAGTCGCAGCCCATTGCTGGTTCAATGCCTGTCAATTGTGTACGACGCTGGCTCAACACCACTCCAACACTGCCCGAAGCATGATTCTTCTACACCAGCGTCTACAGCAATCACTGAACGGCTAACCAATGTTGCTTCAATGTTGATTATCTGGTGTCTGACGATGGCCCAACAACAACCCAGCACTCTGTATACATAGGTTACTTTGCGGCAATTGCTATAGGGGTGGCAATTTTATCCCCCGTGGTCAGAAAGGCCACTACCCAGATAAATTGGCCCAATTGTGAAATAATGTCGGGCCACCGTCTGGGACGCTGGGCCAACATTATTCTAACCAAAACCCTTTAAGCTCTTAATATAGACTTAACCACAAATATAATCTACCATAACATATTATTATTCCTGAACACTTGTTAAAGACAAAAGTACTTAACCTAAGGACCTGAAACGTTATATTCGACATGTTCATAAGGACTGATGTACAGAAATGTCAACCGTTTCCCACACGCAGCACCCCTCTTTTCCCTAAATAGGACACACACTCAGGCAAAATAAACTTAAGAGTACCGGCCTCTGGCCGGTCCTAATGACATATCACGTAGCTATTACGCCATTAGTAAAAAACTGGTTTTCCACTCTGACCACTGGTCGTTCTTTTTCACTTTCATGTGGTATTTGAAGGTCACAGACGCCTAGAATTGTAATTTTAAGCCCATAAATTCTACACCGCAAAATTAGTCAAAAATGACATATTACACCATGATTATCGGAATATCAGTTAAAAAAAAATTCTCAAAATGGCCGCTGGCGGCCATCTTGGATTTTTGCTGTTTTTTACCTCTGACCTCAAAAAACATAGGAAGCATTAAAATGACTCCGCGAACAGATTTGCCATGCCGTAAAACATAGGAAAAATATTACATAATGCAAATATTACATAATGCTCTGCTTCAAACAAGAGCTAAGATATTACATTTAGTAATGTTGACGGCCGTTTTGGCCGCCATTTTGAATTTTACTCAGAACTCAGCAGAGGTCATACCCATTTTTGCGATGGATTTTCGGAACATATTTCTCATACCTAACACCATACAATTTTTTGAAAACTGAACATTATGTTTCCAGACAGTTTTTTTACTATTATAGTAGGCCTATACGGTAGTTTATTAAAGCTGCTCCTTGGGATGAGACATTTTCAATTTTGTCAATTTTGAAAATTTAACTTGGATGAAGCTATATGGCCTACTGATCTTAACTAAAAATACAAGAGAGTCGAAAAACAATTGTGAAACACCGAAAAAGAGTGAAATAGTTATATTTCCAGGTCGTATATTGCCATGTAAACAGAACAAGTCAGCAATATACAGCACTTTACACCACTTATTGGGTGGTAAGATCTAAGCAATCGCCGCTATCTGTTGCCTTATAGTCAGGACATGAGGGGATACACATGCAACACTGATTGTCTGCCCAACGCTGAGCCGACGGCATTAACATGTGGCCCAATACTGTAGGAACATTCAACCGTCCTTTAGCAAGTGTTTAGGTATACACAAAGTTTGTTTGGGTTTTAATCGAATTCAAAGAAATGTTGATAAAAAATATTTTTTTAAATCTTACAATTCTGAAAATAATAAAATCATGATCCGGGGGATACACTACTCCATTACAAAACTAAAAACGAAAATTGATGACATCCCAAAGAACTGATTGAGGCTCATAATTGATCTTGAACATGACCTTTGACCATAAAAAATCCCCCATATTATTAAAATGACCCCAAAAGCTAACTAATCATTACATAATATTCTACTTCAAAAAAGAGCTGAGATATTACATTTATTGTTTTCATGGTCTTTTTGGCGGCCATTTTGAATTTGAACTCTAGAGGTCACCAGAGGTCACGCACATTTTGTTTGCGATGGATTTTGAAAACGCAATGCCCATACCTAACACCATGCCAGATTTTAATAACATGTCACCAAGTGCACGATTGTTCCAATATTGGGGTATTTCTCCCCCGCTAATAGTAGACACCACAATCATCTCAACTTTTTTTATTTATTAATTGCTCTGCCATTTTGTTTCCATGAATACCGACATCTGCCTTTTCGGTATGTAAACAGTGTCGGAAATTATTTCTAAAAATTTCACTAGATTAGGCGTATATTATGAACAATTATTACAGCTGTAGCTGATCAAGTTCAGTAGCTCCTCTGACGATATATATATATATATCTGGCTCTGGCTTTGAGTGTGATACATACCCGATGACATTGTGAAGTCACTCGGCAGGGAATCACAAACATCAAGGAGATTGATACCATAGAAACATGTTTGTCCATATATACTATCCTGGTGTTGCATGGTAGGCCTACACCTACCATCTTGGAAATACTTACCAAGCTATGGATCGATTTGTGATATGAGTCATTATACTCCTGGAACTTTTACTGATATATATGCATATAATGCCACTATATATTACTTATTTGTTATTTATACTTTTCACATTATTTGTAATTAATTATGTTTGGTCAAATAAATTTCTTCTTCTTACAAACACCAAGCCAAAGTACTATTTTTAAATAGCAGCTTGGGAATGAGAGGAAATGTTGATTTGAAAACCTTATCTAGGCCAGTTTTTTCCCATCAATGGTCTATCTCACTCAATCTACGAGATTTATTACCACGTGCGAGATGAAATAAGAAGTTGATATATTACGCTTCGTACTATAAGTGGCCGCAACACACAGCAAACTATCAGCGCAGATGAGAAAGGGGTACACCCAGTATTAAACAAAATAGTTTCATAATCCAACTTGCCGCCAACGTAGGCCCCTATATGAGTAGTGGTAGCTGGACAACTCGTACCACGGACATCTCGTAAGCAGACAACTCGTACCATGGTACGAGCTGTCTCGAGCGGACGAGACGGCTCGTACCACTAGAAAAGACAACTCGTACCATCCATCCCGTCAAGAGTAAATAGTAAATTATTTTTTTTAAAGTAATCCACGAATATCGGTTCTAGATCAGAAAAAATCAACTCCCTCATAATATATCCTGCCTAAGTAATCTAAGTTACTCTCTGTAAAATGTCTGAGCCGTTTTGACTCACTATTGATAAACAAAATTATTTTACGTTTTCAAATAGAACACACACGAAATAAATACTATATATTTGGCCGTTCAAGTGATAGTAACTTACACTAAAATACATAACACAGCTCCCCTGCATATTACACTTGCAAGATTACGCAAGGTAGAATAAAATTGTTATTATGACAGCTGCATTTCATCTGTCAAAAAAAAGAGGAAACATAATTATTTACACTCATTCTATAAATCAGTGAATATCATCAATAATTTTTTTTTGGACTGATCGCAATATGTATCTTGTACAGCAATATCACTATGCACGCCCCATTGTAATACATTGTAAGTCTGCACATGCAAATGTTGTAAGAGCATTTACATATCTATACCTAGCCTATCTTGACCAATTAGACAATAAAGCGTTCTTAAAAGTCTCTAAAAATACACTTTATTTATCTGGCTTTAAAAAGAGGTTAATAATACATATAATTTATTCTTGTTTTGTACCCGACTGATAAACATTTGATCAATATATTATAAGACAGTGATCACGTATTTAAATGGATATTGCGCAAAAAAGTACAAAGTACAATATTTATCAGTTTATACAATATTGTAAGATAATAAGGAGTAATGTAGAATGTGTTCAACACCAGATATTTTAATATAAAAGTTGGATTAGCTGATAGTGACAAAGGGAAGTTTAATTTGTTTATTACCCGTGGACAACCCCAGTGGCAGGATGGAAACAGCGGGGTGCTATCAACTATAGATCGCGTAGCGCACCCTTTGAGTGGTAGGGTACGTAAGCGTAAAGAATGAAATTGCAGTAGATTTAATGTTGTAGTAGATTTAATGTAACTTTATAACCAGTTGTGTGTCCAGGACAGGTCTTTTCGCATTTTAGTTTTTTTAACCCTTTAAACCCTCGCGATGCATTAAAGCATCATTTCACATCCCTGAAAACAGACCTAATTTTCCTACAACCAAGGGTTTTAGAACAAAAATTTCCATGAAACTGGTTTAGCAATACATTTCATTTTTTAAACCACGTCAAATGTTAAATTCAGGCTTGAAAGGGTTATTTAAACTATTTTTTTTGGAATTTGTAGATTCTCTGAAATTCTTGCACAGCCTAAACAGCAATTAATTAGAAGTACAATTCTCAGCCGTAAACGAATCACGAAAGCAAAACCATATCCAAAAATACAGTCAGAAAAAAGAACCAAGAAACACTATGATAAGTATTGTGCCATAATATAGGCACACTATTATATTAACATATTCACACCTAGATGGAAGGTCAGACGCACTGATATTAGTTGTTGAAGTGCATGACAGCAACCCGCCGTAGTTACGTCACATAGAAAATTCACGTAACACTTCTAGCGAGATGTTAGCCGGATAAGAGATACATATACCAACACGAGAATACAAACTATATTATGCCCCGCTCACTGGTGATATACAGGCATATTAATTTATGTATTACACAGATCAGTGAAGGATGCTAATAATGAACCATTCGATATCTATGTTCCCATGAAATGGTGCTCAATAGCTTGCATTCCTATATATATATTGATGTATATTGATATTTATAAAATACAATTTAACAATTAATCTGTAAAATTATATAAAGGTAGAATTATAATTTTCACTAGTATTCAAGATATTCACATTGTTATTTATTTCTGAGAGATACCAGTTTTCTTCTGAAATTTCCGGGATTTCAGATTTTTTTATATTACCGGATTAAAAAAAGTAAAGCTGGATGACTTTTTTCATGACCCACTGGCATCTCTGTGCTTTATAGTCCAAACTATATGCTCTATATGCTATAGTCTCAGCCTCATCTACTCTGTGCTGTACTTGGGCCAAAATATGGAACGTAAAATGTACAAATGTTGAGGCCTGGAATACAAGATGAAAAAATGCTTAAAATGTATATTTAAACAATACAGATATCAAATATTATTACCAATCTGGAACGTAACCAGCACAATAATACATAATTTAGTTTAGTAACAGATTTAGTAACAGAAACACATACATCAATTATGTAAACGTTCAGTGAGTAAGACTCGTTAGATATGATAAGCTTAGACCTAATGACTGCTACTAAATGTGGTACGAGCTGTCCCGTAGTGTGGTACGAGTTGTCTGCTTATACCATCAGACATGGTACGAGTTGTCTGCTTACGAGATGTCCGTGGTACGAGTTGTCCATAACCCTGAGTAGTTACACAGGCTAAAATGTTGTATGTATCAACTTTTACTTGTATGCTTAATTCGTCTTGTGTAAACTGTCGATGGGTTTGAAGCTGACTAATCTGCTGATTTTGATATGAGAACTGTGGATATTTCCAATTTATTTACTGCCAATTTATTTCGAATAATGATGGGTTTGGTGACATGTTTAGTTGGGCATTATTTTTTTAAGGCATCACCATGGTTATGGGTCTATGTTAATTAGGTTAGGTTAACTATCTTTCTATCGATACTTACAAAGTGTTCATCAATTATATGTGGCTTCTTTAAAAGCTAACAATAATCAATGCATGACTTTTTTTATCGACATGCAGACAAATGTAAGCAGTTACTGCCTTTTGACGTTGCGCTGCAGAATAGTGAAATGCGATAATTTGAGCAACAAATCACTATGGGCCTATACACGTGTAGCGTGTGAACATGTTTTCTTTCTTTTCTTTATATATACTGTATTGTGGAGTTTTGTTCCCCTGTATCTTAATTACACATTTTCTCTGCCTTGGAGGTTGTTTAGTGATAGGCCACGTTAGTGGCCGTTCCAAGGGGATGGGGAGGGGTTGAGGAGGTTTAACCCCTCCCCCTCCAAAAAATCCATAATCTTATTTTGGGGTTTACTTATGAACTTGTGATACACTAAGGGATAAACAGTGACCAATATGCTTTAGATTGCAAGAGAAAGTCTTTGAAATTCACAAATTGTCCGCGGAGGCATGTAACAGTGAGATGTTTCTCTGTTAATTTTACCCCCGCCATCAGTGGAGGTCTAGATCAGCCCCTGGGCCTACGTGCATGCCCACCTGCAAACTTATCTGCGACAACCCGCACATTCTTATTTTGTTCAACTTGTTTATATGAGGGCGATATAGTTGTTTCTAACAAACGAGTGAACAAACATCTAGGTTCAAGTATGCCTATTTTTTATTTATTCACATTAGTAATAAATCGTGTAAATTTAAGAGCTGCTGCACAATTTATAAAATAAATGCTTTTTCCACGAATCGATTGGACCTGTTCACCCACTAAATTTGTGTCATACCATGGAAAATAGAATCAGATTCTATTTTCCTTGGTTAAACAGACCTATCGCGAGTCTAAAAAACGTTAGGGAAATAGCAAAATCCCATAATATTTAAATGGATTAGTCGCTGCTCTTGTCTGTGGCCTCTTTTATAGGGGCCTTAACTACATTAATTATGCCAGAGAAAGAACACGTAGGGCCTAGTCAATCTTTCAAATATATTAGAGATATCATAAATTAAAAAACATATTTGCTGTACAAAAGTATAACGTGTGTTACATCATCACAAACCGCCAGTTTCTAGTGAACTATCAGTCCCACTGCCTGATACTCCAATTCATCAATACAATTATATTCTGATCAAGACTATAGACTATAATGACCAAGTCAAATCTTCTCCCACCGGCTCTTATTTAATCTAGATCATCAAAACCATATTTTACAATTTATTTATTAGTTGAGTTGCTCGAGCAGCACTACATCCCCCGATACCTCCCTGGTACTCCAAATGGAGGTCTGCGGACAAGGGCCAATTCAAGTCAAAGTCAAATATTGCATTATGCCTTGAAAGGCAATATTGGTACGAGAAAAAAAAATTTGGGGGGGGGAATATTTATTTTTAAATATTTTCGTATGGTGGCCATTTTGAATTTAGCCTATTACTAATGCTCAACAGTTACAATCTGGCACTCATCGGATTTGGAATCAGCATGGTCATGGCATGTTTAAAAACAATCAAAAAAAATATATATGTTACAAAACAAGGTTCAGTGACAAAATACATTACACTAGCTTGTAAGGTTGAACTTTCATGTTATTATCTCTCATCTTATTACGATGTGTGTAACGTTACAGAGAATCCAAATATCCGAGTTATCACACTATACTTAATACACCAGACACATACTTCATGTTTACTAGGGGTTTCTAATTTTTTTCGCATATCGGACACTAAGGTATACTATCAGAGGTAAGAGAACACTCAGAAACTAAATACCCACAAACGGCGCGACACTCATTAGTATTTGAGTAACACTTTAACACATTACCTGAGGATTTTTAGGTGCGAGCTCACCAAAATCGGGAGCGATGTAGGCCTACTTATAACTCGAGACTTTGATCACTTTACCTCACTATCATTGCAGCAGGGGATACCCGTGAAAATTGTACCAGTAGGCTATGTATAATGGACTAAATAATAACGTGATGACTTTAATTAGTAACTTACCGATAACTTCACTATAATTACGGGAACACCTTAAAAGATTGAAAATATAATTTAGTGTCACATCTCTTAAAAGAATATTCCTAAAAATCAGGAAAATGTATTTTGAACATATTTTGTGCAGTTTGTCGCTTTAGATGTGACGTTTTGTACACAAAAATGAAAAACATAGTCTCTTGATTTTGTTCGGCATAAACCATTGAAAAATAATAAATAGCTACGGCCCTTTACTTGGTCTCTGGTGTAAACACCATGCATCTTTGGTTACTCACCAGGTGTCTCCCGAGTAGCTAGTAAACAATTGAACCTGACCACTCAGCCCAGCCTTAATATGAAAAAAAACATTGTTTCCAGAATACGTTACACAAAATACGTTACATTTTTGTAACGGAGTTAACGTGATAACGTAATAATGTAATAAAAAACATTTTGTGTAATTCATTATGTTTAATAATAATAGTACAAGGCACTCACACTATGGATGAGAAATGGTATTTTGACTGGACAATAACATTCAGTATCATCACATTAGCATAATATTTTTTTGTTAGTTGTGTAACGTATTGTAGTAAAAGAAAATCTAAATATTAACAAGCCGGCACAAAGTGACACCAAATGTACAGTGTGATAAAAATAATCACACATTTACCCAGACAAATATCTTGATTATTCCATGTGATAACTTGCCTAATACATCAAAATTACGAAATATCAAACTGATATTGAAACTGATGCTGGCCCTGGTGAAGCCAAATTGAAGTAGCAGATAAAATTGTTCTGGTATCAATAACACACAAATTCCTTTTCATTTTGAGGGGTTTTTTTAAATTTTAAACTAAGCATTATCAAAATTACAGAAAGACGTTTTACAGTTTCATCAAAAATGATATTTTAGACCTTAATCATGATAATCTGCTAGGACAAAAACCTCAAGAAGAAGTTGCAAAACAGGTTTGAAGAGAATTGTTGATATAGTTTCTGTATCACCCAGTATCACACATGTAGCTAATATAAACATAGTGAAAGCTTACATTTCATTTTAAATAATAACCCATAACTATTGTAATGCCTTAAAGTAAATAATGCTCCACTAAACATTTCACCAAACCCATCATTATTCGAAATAAATTAGCAGTAAATAAATTGGAAATATCCACAGTTCTCATATGAAAATCAGTAGAAGTGAGCCTCAAACCCATCGACAGTTTACACAAGACGAATTAAGCACCATCGCATAGGCCTACAAGTAAAATTTTCAGTCTGTTACATCTCATATAGGGGCCTACGTTGGCGGCAAGTTGGATTATAAAAACTAAGGATTTTGTTTGATACTGGGTGTACCCCTTCGATCGTCTGTGGTGTGTTGCGGCTCGATATCGGGCTATGGCGTCATTATTAATGGTGCTATTAAAATTCCAAAATTTGTTCGGGATCCGAATGTACCAGGCCTGTGAATTGGCAAAAAAACGCTTTGACTGTGACTCTTAGCTATGCCAATGAATGGGATAACAAATAGGCCAAAATAATCAAGCAACACAGAGTAGTAAAACAGAAAATATTGTGTCAAGCTTGACATTGTAAATGAAATGAAATGAAATAAATGTGGTTTTAGGCCACGGAGGCTTCCCACAATATTTAATCTTTGCGATTGAGCAGGGAATAAACATTTTGTTTCTTTGAAACTTGAATGCCAGGGCGGGATTCGAACCCGCGATCTCCGACTTTTCAAACAGGCAACTTTAACCACTGCACCAGGCCCCCGCCCTTAACATTGACATTGTAAACATTTAATAGATTATTTTGGTTTTAGTTTATATACTCAAATAATCTCGACTTTGACATGACAGTTCAAAATTGACCACATTTTCCCTAACCATAGCGTACAATATATGCGATACGATAATCTAGCGTAGGCTCATTTCAGCAGCCTATTTTATAATGGACTGAATCAAGAATTCCACAAATTTTAAAACTCTTCAGAAATCACTAGCTGTCAGCAGCATTTCTACCGGGCATTTCTATTATTTCGTCACCATCTTCAATGGCAGTAGCCTACTAATGACATGGAGTGTATTATTAAATAATCTGCATGTATAGGCTATCCAGCTTATAATTGAACACTAATATATAAATACATGAATCTCATAGCGGGTCCTCGAAACGCTCTCTCATAAAAGAGAGCGGTGTTTAGGTATTTGTTTCATACAAGTCACGATTAAAGTACCTAATATCTCCATCAATAATCCAGAAGTAATAATTTAATGAAATAATCTAGGTTTTTACAGGTAAAATTGGAAAATGTTTTTTTTCGCAAACGTTTCAATATTAGTTTAAATAAATCCGCGGGGAATTGAGGTCTGTAAAATAAAAATGATTAATAGCAGATATATATTAGATATATTTATAATATTGTGAATCATCACTGTACCGCCCGACCCCCCGCTGCCCAAGCCACAATGGACGCGACCAGGCCGCCGCCATCTTCTTGCATAGATAATGAGGCGATTTGCTGTGTACAGACGAGCCATTGGCAGACCAGAAGCAGCGAGTGAGACACTGCAGTGGCTGTAACAGAACAGCAGCTGTGTATTAGCATCGCTTACTTTGTCCAAAGCAGACGGTCGATTGTGAATAGCAGTGCAGGTAAGATTGCTACATTTGTTTCACAATTTAGACAGACTATTATATAGAGGCGTTATTCTAATGGACAATATAGTCCATCATTGAGAATGGACGCGTTAACTGGTTACGACAATAATATACTGTAGCTTACAAGATAGATTTTCATCAATATTGGCTTCTGGAAAAGCAGTCTCATCGCCATCAACAATGCATGGCATCACTGGCGACTCTTTCAAGTGTACACACATACCTATAATATAGTCCTTGTCCATGAGTTATATAATGTGTGACTCATCTCGTGTTTCGACTCAGTCACACGTCACGAAATACATCTAGATCGTGCAGATTATCTAATTTACCTGTGATTTTATACAAAAGGTATAGAGCAGTTTTTCATCCTGGCTTTAATTGTATGCCTACATGCCGGCACCAAACATGGGGGCAACTGCAACTACCAGTGGGCCTATATCATGCTAGTGTCACAACCATTAAATTGCATAACAGACCATTATTCCCTGATCTCTGGAAATCGCGACTTTTAGATAATATACTACTATGCAAATGAATGCCAGGGACACATTCAGCTATGATCTAATTAGCCACATGTAGGCCTACCATAAATAGCATTGGTATCAAACTATATCTAACTGTGCTAGGACATTTTTAATATTAGAGCTATGCGTTAATCATTATCCTGCCGGCTTCTAAATAAGGGTTATATATTTTATAACAAGTGGAAAACTATATAATATTACATCAATAAAACTATATGAATATTACATCAATATAATCAGACATTTCCTAGCTCTAGAAATGTGTATATTTTTTAGATATAATCTATAGTGTTCGACGATTAGAGGCCATATCCTTATTATCATTTTTCATCATACAGCAGTGATATTACGATAATAGTGGAGAAACGCTAGGCATCATGACGAATTTACCTACTTTATTCTCTGTGGATATGGAAGAGGAATATGTGATGTTAAAAGTCTGAAGCCATAAACTTTTACCCGATAAAATATCAAATCATTACCTTGGTTAGCAACTCTGGCACTTACAAGATAGGATTATACTATTTTATAAATTTCCATTGCAGTCAGAGACATAGGCATAGTTATGAAGGTCATTGTTAATAGTAAAATGCCGACAGTAAAAAAAGAATGCTAATTCAAGTTTTCAGATAGAAGCAAGAGGACGAAGTGACGTTGCACATGAGACACAAGGTTTTTTACATACATAGACTGTGATAAAGACTATAATAGTTTTTGTAGATTAACCTAAAATGCATCGACCTGTAGGTCACAGCAAGCCGATCTAGCTCATTTTGTTATGAAACGAATAAGTGCAGGCCTATATAGCGTCCAATATCAAAGACGAATTTTATGGTATTAAACATAAGTAAGTTATATACATACCGTTGGATTTATCTATAGGCCTATCCCATTGTCCTAAGAGTGTAAAACTACAGGGCAACTAACTTTCATTTAAAGGCATTCAGACAACAAACACATCATATGGGTCATGTAACATGTGTAACGTTGATGTGGTCAAGCCATCTGATATTGTTTTGTCGTACATGTTCAAATAGTGTATTCGTCTACAGTGACTATATATCCGTAGGAGTAGGCGAGGAAGAAGAAGAATATAGACAGTGACATACATGAGATGTTTTTTGGAATTACCTTCTAGAGTGCTTGTCACGTTTATAGGCGTTTTAAATCTTTCAATTTTTTTTTAAACAACACATTTGACGAAGAAATAAGTATTAAATTTGCCAGATTGGCATACGTGTTGAAGCAAATTATACGTGGGCCCTAACCCAGCAAACAAAAACAATTTGTATAACATTTGTACAATGTTGGGCCAACGTCGAAAACGACGTTGTACAAATGTTGCTGGGATGTAGGTAAATCCCAACAAACACGACACGTTGAAACAATGATGTTTTAATGTCAAAATTGAAAAGACTTCCACAATTCTGGTCTATGGACATGTTCACATATTATCATGATTATGGACATCTCAAGAAGCGAAAATAACATGTTGGTTTCTGGATGATTTCTGGCCTGATTGTGTCGCTTTAATGCAGTTGTAGATAATATTCATCACTACCACAATTATTGATATGAGTCTTTTGTTAATTTCAGTGACGTCACCATGGGCAGATCATTAGGGATTTGCATCGTGTTGCTGCTCGTAGCAGGATGCAGCCAAGCAAAGCCACACACCAGAGTAAGTATTATGTAAAATATAGCTCAGTGTGCTTGTTTGTGTCTGATAAAACATAATTCTAAAAGGATTTAGCCGATACTATGTACTTTCATTCACTAAATAATTCAAAATATTTTGTTTGTATAATAAAGATAGGCGGCATCTACGACTGCAGTTTAACATTGAACTATAACATTTATCTGACAGTACATACAATCAAACGAATGTTTACATATTTTTACACTACCTACCCCGTATAGAAGAACCAATATATATTGCCAATAATAAGCCATCACAATATGGAACAACACATTTAAATAAACTGGGAAATACATTTTAGTCTACTTTTATAAAAAAAACATCACTTATTAGACAGGTCAAATAATATATTTTTGCGCCACGTTCGCGAAATTGGTTGTCCATTATAAAAGACTCGCGTGTTGAATGTGTTATGTCTGGATGTCTGCGAGTGTTGATAGACCCGCTAAATGTTGGTTTAATACCGGGCCAATGTCTACAATGCTGACCCGACATTAAACCAGCAGTGGATCAACGTCTCGTGTTAGGTGGGCAAGATCAATATGGCAGGGCCCGCAAGCTGATCGGCGCTGTGACATACGTCTGTCCTGCCACCGCTCCATCTGTCAGCATAGGTCTACTGTAAATAATGAAAATCCCCAGCAAACAAAAAACATTTGTATAACATTTATACAATGTTGGACCTACGTCGAAGACGTTGGGCCGACGTTGTATAAATGTTATACAAATGTTTTGTGCTTACTGAGATTTACTGAACTTCTGGGATGCGCATTCGAGCAAATTCATATTTTGCACAGCTGAAATTATCCTCACTCGTAATCACCAGGCGAATAATATTTACTTGAAATGCATATTTACACGCAGTTGCAAGAAACACAAAATTTTATCGCAAGTAAAATATGTGTGAAAATTTCCACACAAACAGTCTACGGCAGCAATAACAGGGTTTTTTTGCGGAAGCTATAATAACGAGGGGAGTGTGCTGACAGGGTGATCGAGACTGGCGCCCAGTGATCCCTGCAGATCTAGCCGGATATAACCCTGCTCGGGGAAAACACTGAATTTACACTTATATGGAAATATAGTCAACACCACCGATTCTTAATGGTGATATGATGGGTACCAGTTATTTTAATTTTAAATAATTTGAATTTCCACCCACTTGAAGTTGTGTCTCGCTACCGCGAGCCACAACTTCAAGTGGGTGAAAATTGCTCACTTTAGTTTTATTTGAGACCGAACATGTGTAAATCTTCATGTTTAAACAGTCATTTTATTCACAATAACTGCAATTTAAACGACTAATAAAATAGATTAAAAACGACTATAGTCGTGCTTAGTGGTGTAAAGGCTAACCCTTTACCGGATAGTGACATATAACACTGATAATATAGATGAAGCATATTTTCAATATTGTAGTTTCATAGAAAATGATACAGCCCAGCGAAACAGCCCAGTGAAACCCTGAGCAATTCATTTTGATATAGGCCCATATTAAAAAATTGGATGATTTTCATTCACTGTGCCATATTCTTGTACAAGTTACGATATATCGTATAGGCTTCGGATCGGTCGATATGGCTATCTAGACCAATCCGAAGCATAGGATATATCTTAAATGGTAAGAAAATGTAGCAATTCCCAGCCTCCAGTGAATGGAAATATGTTCGAATTTTCGGGTAGATTAACTTATGCTGATTCACATACGACATTGTTTATATGGTAGATCCCATGCAGGTTTATATTTACACACATACACACAACCTAATTTATAACTACACTGAAATGATTGTAAAATTACTGATTAAATGCCAAGAAATAAGTGAGCTAGTAGGTGCGTAAGCATTGCTGGGTGAATTTGGGGGTCTATTCAATCGATATAAAATAGATATTTCACTCTTTAGATCTTGTTTACTTTGGCAGGCATATGTTTCTTTGAAAACATATGAAAATACATAAACAGGTGATAAAATAGACCGTCATTCGTGAAGTATTCCTCATGTTTCAAATTAATAAAATTGTCTTTGAAACCCTTGACAAATTTAATAGCATGTATAGGTTGACTGCGGTGTATATAGAATCAGGCAATCAGAGTATACATAATACAGTGCACTGCCTGCCAAAAAACACTACACCAGAAAGAAAACAAATTCAATAAAGATGGTGGATATGACTTCAGATCAAAACTAAATTTACCGTATTTATCAGTCTCTACATATTTCCTAAAAACATGTAATACTTAAAATACAAATCGGCATGTTTTTTTATTTCCCCCCAAAAAATGTTTGTATTGGAATGTGTGTATTTTAACCCTTTCAGGCCTGAATTTACAATTGTCATCTTTATCCACTACAAGCCGCGAATTGCTGTCGCAATTCTCGACTTGTAGTGGATGAAAATGATTTGATTTTCTTTAAAAATTAAAGAAAATTGCCATCAATTGGTAAACAAGTTTCATGGAAATATTCATTCTAAAACCCTTGGTTATAGGAAATTAAGTCTGTTTTCAGTGATCTAAGATGATGCTTTGATGCATCGTGAGGGCTGAAAGGGTTAATGTGCGTCAGCTCAAAGTAATAGTCATTGTGAAACTTTGTGCATTTGGTATTATATATTGATTTAACAAATAAATGTCGTTGTGCTAGTAAAAATGATTTGACATAGTTCCCTTTTCTTTTTGTTCTTTTTATTTTATTCGACGTAAAATGTAATAACAAAACACGACAAGGTGGTGGAACAAAGGAATTTCCTCATAGTTACATTAGTGCATGTTTTCAATTATATCAACTTTTGTGTGCATGCAGAAAGCTAAGGGTCACCATATACGTGGCAACTACTTCTTCACGGACCCATTGCTCCCACAGGATGAAAAACAAAAGGAGACCGCAGACGCCAATTCACTGGGGACAAAGGCGAGCCCCAACGAGCGCACAAGTAAATCCTATGGCAAATGGGCTGATGCAAATGACCAGTGGCTAGCCTGGAACCCAGTGGTGGAGAAACCCAAGGCTGACAATTTGCCTGCAAACACTGAAGATGGAAAGAAAGTCACTGAATACAAGTCAGGTGAGATACCCTTAACACTTACAACGCGGAATTATTTTTTGTAAATCATGGAGCCCAAACGGCTTTTTTCAATTTGAAATCATCATAAATGTTTTATTGAGCTCTTTCTGTACTATACATTTGAATACATACATGTATGTTATGGGTCTATAGCCATAATAAATATTTTTACTCTTTACAGTGCGGGGAGTGACCTTAGACGTCAGAATCTGACGTCTACAGACGTCAGATTTTGACGTCTAAAGTCAACCCCCGCGCTGAAAGGGTTAATATAAAAACATGGAGTTAGGGATGTAATTTGCATCAACTTCGTAAGAACCTTTGATCACAGAGTGGTCAAACGAGGTAAGACACGGTATTTATTAGGATGATACATGTCATGACAAAAATATAGTTATTACACTAAATCTGGTATAAATTTGCTTCAATAATTTATGTAATACGAAGTGAACATGCTCTACCCTTTACTCTCACAAAGCACCAGACTATCCCAGCCAGAACCTGTCATGTTTCAAGAAGGGGGAGGATGGGGTTTAGAAAGTTATCTGTTATAGAAATGATAATGATATGTACATGTGAGTCAAAGCTTGGCGGTAATAGCTTTCATGATCATTTTCTTGACAAAAAAAAGCTATATATATTCTTAACTGGGTTTGTAATACATTAGTCAAACTATATAAGCCGGCATCTAATATCCCAGCAGACACGGGACATCATATCAATGTTGGGCCAGTGTCGTATAGGGGGGGGGGGGGGGGGTATAGGTGACTAAAATGAAGCTAAAGCGCTAAAGCCCTCTTTCTTCAGTTAAAATGTGGCTTAGCCCCCCCTCCCCGTCTTGCACATCTTGGATTCGCTAGTGAATGGTTCTTATAATCAAACGACTTGATGGGGTACATCAGAAAAAGGAATAACTAGGATTGGGGTGATAAGACTTAGCCCACAGGTATGAAGGAGTTCATCTCATCCGCCCACTGATTGCACCCACCCCCACGGCCTCCGGTAATTTGTCATCATCTACGGGGAATGACAGATAGCGTTCTCCCGCAGGGCCAAGCCTAGACGCTGTCAAACAATTCCCGGGGGCAATACCAGCCACTGCAATTTGCCTCACCGAGCCCGACCTGACCCCTCTGGTCAAGCAAGTTTCCAACTAATCTTCAGTCGTCTTAGAAAAGTACTATCCGTTTAGAGCCCGGCGATATCATATTTTACGACCAATCTTTTCTACACACTTTCAAAAGAATCAATTAATATATGGGATGATGGTCATCTTTCACTATGGGGATTGGGGAAAGATGTCCTCCATTTCGGAGATAAGGCATATCAATAATGTTAATAATTAAGTCTTGAAAACTATATAGCGAAGCGACAGTGAATGAGATGAACGCTCTTGTCAGTTTGTTTTATTTACTATTCACTTTTTAAAATTACTATTATTTATCACAAGCTAATTTCAAATTGTTTTATGTCTGTTATCTCAGCAATGCTGACAGAAGATTTCGAATCCTTCCGCAGTTGTGATCCAAACTACGTTATCTATTATTCAAATGCTATTTTTGTCAAGCCATTAATGTTACAGTGCCAGAGAGCCGTGGAACAAATAACAATGTTTTCTTCTTGGCGTCTCTCTCCTAGTTGATTCAACAGAGAGTTGCCTTTTCTAAATCTCCTTTTTCCAAACCGTAAAACATAGAGGTCGATATCATATACTGCTTATTATGAATACTAATAAGAAAGGATGAACCAATCTAAACTGAGAATATATATCACCCAAGTGAAATAAATAATTGACTAAACATTTGCATGTTTAGTATTTAGTATATGACTGAAGGAGGAAGAGATTGACCATTCAGTGTGAAAGAAAATGTGTTCTATTTTCTATCTTCAATATTAATTTTACTGCTGGACAGTCACATCATTATTTCAGGATAAGATATGATTCACAATTTATACACATAATTGTGTACTAGAACGCTTACTCTTAAACATTCGCTATTTCACTAGTGCTGTACTTAAGAGTAATGATATTTAAGGTGAGTTATGCCATAAACTTTCTATATGTCTTTATGTGAAAAGGTCCTCACATACCTTCCTTATAGTGTGAGAACAACCATCCAAAAACTGCCAGCAAACACGAGATGTCCACCCGGTACGTTTAACGTTGGGACACCGTCACAGATGTTGGACCTATCTTAAACCAGCACTGGGCTAACGTCTTGTGTTTGGTGGACTTCAACCACGCGTTTTATGCCATTTATGTTTCCTTAATGGATGAAGATGACAATGGTAAATTCAGGATTGAAAGGGTTAATTAACCAATTGCAAACTTATTGCCAAATTATTGAATTTGGTGCGAATATGTATTGTATATTTGCTAGTTTGGCTGCTGGAATCGAATTTAAACTTTCAATTACCACAATATCTTAAAAAAAATACAATTATAAATGTGATTAGTTCACTTTACAATGATTGCATGTTGATTGTTTCAACACACAATGTTCCCATTAACTGATAAATAGTTATAAATGTATTGTGCAAAAGGTGTATGATTACTATGATGAATGGGCAACAGATGCATGTATCCATTATCTTTTATGAACTAAGCAAACTTTTCAATTTAGAATTAACCAATTAGTATCAATCAAATTGTGGTGTTTCACATTTTGTTTCCTGGCATTCCGAGATAGCTATAGCTCTAACTTCTTAATTTGCAAATGGTAACATGAGGCATATTTAGTATTCCCAGTACAGTACTTGTTAATGATGATAATCTCCAGATGACTGGACGTACGGTTGCTGATCCGCGCCCAGCAAACACAAGACATTCACCCGATGCTGTTTTAATGTTGGCCCACAGGCTTTGACGCTGGCCCAACATTGAAACATCATTGGGTGAATGTCCCGTGTTGCTGGGCGTCAGATCGGGTGAAGCTACAGTGTAGCATGTACCGGGTCTGTCGTCAACAGAAGGTGACTGTACAGCTCGCGTCCCTCTACATAGTGTCTGAAGAGAAAAATCAATGACCAGAGCACAGATCCCAGACACATGGGATCCTGCCACCGCCGTATCCAGTCACCGCCACACCGCTAGAGCAGCACCGTCTGCCACAAGCCATATTGATTATGGCCCACAACGAAATGCCCACTTTCTCTGCCATTTACTCGCATACAATGCACGTCCAACCTTCCTGTTAAATTGTTTCTCTAAGTTTTTTTCTACCATGTTTTGTGAATTTCGTATTATGTATTTTATGAACATCAATTATCTAAACACCGTCAACACTGGTCAATGCGACGTTTCGATAAATAATGTTCGGTGTGTCTAAATGTCTCACTGTAGATAAATTATATCTATAGCCTGACGTTAGGATGGAAGCAGGTAATCTATTTATCTACGGATCGGTTGTTTCCTTTTTGTTTTCGGCTTTTTAATGGACGTCCATAGGATAAAGTGTAAAGTGTTGCGCGAACTCGTCAGCAGCTGTGTTGCCCTTTCGCGCGGTTGTATTTCTGGCCTCCGTTTATGTGCACTTCGATGGCAGGTAAAAATCTGGTGTGGAGATCCCAATGGTTTATTGGTATTAAACCAGCATTGCCCAACGTGAAATAAGACAAGAAACTGAAAAAAAGTATTTGAGTCAGCTTTTAAACCTTTCATACCAAACCCAAATAAACTGATATTGTATTTCTGTTTATTTTTTTATTGTATGTTTTGAAACGTCAACACCATAGCACGACAGATTATTAATAATTATAAATCATAAACGAAACATATAATTTCATTATTTGGGATAATATGTAATTGGACCAACGTCTGTGGTGGCAATCCTGGCAGCTATTGCCATGTGAGTCATGTATAAAATGGGTCATGAGTTGCACAGAATTTATCATACCGGCCCATCTTATACTAACCAGATACATGATAAAACAACCGCCTACATTATTATGGAAACAATCGCAACAAGACCTATATTGTGTTTTTCTTGGTAGGAGCGCTACTGTATGAACACGTGTTGTAGAGGTTTTCTATATCCAGCGCTGGTACACTTGCGTGCTGCCATTCTCTAATAACATGATCCTGCTATGAATACAAATAGTGTTTTATTTGTGGCAAATCTACTTCATCTGATCTGGTCTCACCAGCACGGAAACCTTTGTATTTGAGATGCTGATGGGAGATCTATAATTACATTTGTCAGCTAATGTGAACAGCGCATTGTATCTTTGTGTAGCGTTTACACACTTCCTATTTGCAATCATACTCACCGAAGAATTCTATTCTGATTGAGTAAGTTTGTGTACGGTCTATAGCCTACTATATTATTGGGATTGATAGCCAAAAATAAAACTTATAGGCGAGTGTCATATTTTGAGTTGCTCCTCAAATTCAGCTACTGGGGTTAATAACATGTTGGAGCACGTAGTACTAAAGAGATTTTACGGGCGTGATTCAGGGCTGTGCAGCTGGCTTTGTGCTTTGTGGCTGGCAAGATTGATGACTCATTGGAGATTGATTCAACAGCAATGTCAAAAGATGAACTTCAGTGTCTCTGGTAGAAGAGGAAGAAGCGCAAAATGCTTAATATTCAGGACTAAATACGTCATTTACAAATTTGCAAAGGAAACAACAAGAATAAATCAAATTTAATGTCTCAGTTGATTCAAAGCGTTTTGTTAAATAACGAAGATATAAAAAATTAAAAATATTGTAAAATGAGGTATACAATTCAATCTTGAGTGAAATCTAGATTGCTATAGAGTGTTGTATGTTTTGCTTATGACAAACAAAAATTTATTGTCGCGCGTTAGCTACATCAATTAAAATTTGTAATGACTGATTTACTGTCAAACTAGGTGGAAATTTAGCCTTTACAATTTTTTTTTATCAAATGTAATAAACGAGATACACTATTGTTATTGATATTGTGATTGATACTGAGAGTTATGACACTAAGCATAAGCTGAGCTATTCCACACGTCGGCTGCACGTGCTCTACTCAGCATTGGTTCAATGTCTCTTGTTTTTTTGGGTCTTCTATGATACAGCACGCGAACAACAAGTTACGTTGACTCACAACTAATTCAATACAGAATTTACGACTTCAGTGTTGTATTATGAATGATGCCTGAGATAATCAGAACATATAAAAGACAAATTTGTATAGATCTCTTTACTTTTAGAATAATGATGTGATTAAAAGCGATTCATGATTGTTCTGATGAAGATGTACGGGACGTAGTCTGTTAGAGTAACTTGTATCCATTATCGCATTCTTACTAGATAAGCATATTGAATAAATGTCACCCTAAATGAATCGGCACAATGAACGATGAGTCATGGACGATTGAATGGATGAATAAGGCTTTGTGCCACTTTTGTACACAAATAAGCAAAACTAGGCCAGGCGAACATCCTGAGGATGGTGAGATGAATCAGATGACAGAGTTATCAGCCAGACTGGCAATCAATCTAGCTAGCTGTATTCTACATCGATTGTCTTTGAGTTTTTCTCTCGACGTATATTAGGCTGATATCAACTCCGTGCGTATTTTGTGATATAGAAATATGTCTAAATGTATACCAGAAATTACTAGGTTTGACATGACAACCCAGGTTTTGGCTGCTTTTGTAATATGTGTAAAAAAATGAATTAACAGATTAAAGCGCAATATCAAGTATATATAGGCTAGACATAGTCTAAATAAAACGCCTGTATCAAGATGCCTCTGACTTATGCAGTGGCGTGTTTCTTTTAACTAAACAAATATGCCTTCGCACGCAACCACTATTTATGTATATTAAATCAGCTTATATAGGTCTACTCGGTCTTTCCAGCTCTTTTGTCACAGAAAATAGATAGATAGATGTTTTATTGACACAGTTAAAAGTCATTACTGACTTAGTTGTCGTAAAAATATATATGTAGGCCCTCTATACAACATGTACAATAGGGTTATTTCTGTAAAATCACATGTAAATCGATATGATATGTACACTTAAAGTCAGGCTTCTTGACATTGAAATATTTCAACAAGCACAGGGTATTTTTAAATATGCATCATAACAATAATTTCTCTAGGCATATCGGTAGTTGACATCAGTAAAAGAAGAGTTAAGGGCGTGCTCGATTAGTGGTTGTTCTGCGAAGATGAATGACTACACGGGACAGTCATCTCAATTATTCACTTACATGTCTCTTGCCGTGTACATCTCCCTTGACTCTTCTCCTATAATTGGGGTTAGTGAGTTTCAGGTCATTTTGTCAAACCTTTCTATGCTATTTCGCTTGGTGAAGTAATTGCGCAAAGTTACACACTAATTTTAAAGCGTAACATGATCAAAGATACAATGAAATATACACCAGTCACTACTTTAGCGATTAAAGCGCTGCATTACAAAAAATATTTTTTTACCCGCTTTAAGTTGTGTCTCGCTACCGGGACCCATAACTTCAAGTAGATAAAAATTACATATATTTGTACAATTTGAATCATTATATATACCCCCATTTTGCAAATATGAAGCACATTTCGCTGACAAAAAATGTATTAAGGACAAATAAATAGGGTGAAAACGGGTATGGACGAATGAACTTTAAGGGTTAGAATTATCATCCTTGACGAACAAGAGTTTCCAAAGATCCTTTAAAAGCCTAACCAAAGCTTCAGCTGTAACAAAGTAAGTATGAATAATTATAGTGTATCGAAGCTGGGACTGCTGTTTATCCATCTTAATTCTCAGATGACATCGCTAGTCTCTTGTTATCTTTATAATACTAACAAGCCGTAGTTTATTGGAAATCTATAGACCTAAGCGGTTTGTCTCAGTAACAAGATGCATTGATGTATCAATACATTTTTCATTCTGTTTCTTGTTTTACCTTGGTGATACACAGTTGTACCATATGTTCGAAATGTATATACTATGATGATCTACATTCTAAATTTGTGCAAATTAGGATCGACATGAAATAATGGGGAATTAGTCAGCTGTATTTGGACTTGCACTTTTAGTCTTGTTCACTGTATAAGGACAGTAAAAGGTCAAGGTGGAATCAAAATGATCACATTTTATATTATTTTTAAAAGTTCTAATATAGGTATCGGTACCTCTAAATAAAATGTTAAACATAATAATAATAATAATGATAATAATAATTGACATAGACGTAGGATTTAAAATTAGGAAAGTATCACTATATTGGCCAAACATGGCTATCATTAAATTATGTAGGCATAGGCTTACTTATTTGTTTGAATTTCGCTGATTATTTATAATTAAAAAAGCTTACTAATCTGTTACGTATATTCACTGCTTGATGGAGATGTTATAACTTCAGTAGTAACGCTGACGAACAAAAAGCTCTTTGCTTGTTTGCTGATGAGCGTTTTTTTAATATTTTACTGTTGTAAAATATACATAGAAAACTTTTGCAAATGAATCCTCATTTTTCCTGGAAACTAACATATTAGACTGGCAGTTACCATAGTAGCCCAACTGAGCCTATCTGCAGTTTGTAGCCGGCGTGAGAGGTATCTCCCTTACACTTCATTTGCCACACATTTTCCAAGTCATCCATTATTCAGCATTCTCCTTTTCTGATACATCGCCTGGTTGAGTGTGACACCTGGACTTGGATGTAGTGTGTTAGTGTAGCCACCTGACTGACACATCACGCCTACATCTCTCAGTCTCACGGGATCACAGAGATGAACCATTATAACACCTTAAACTCTACTTTGTATGTCCCCTCAGCCTCTGATGTTCTCTGTGCAATGGTCCCATATAAAACACAATAATATCTGGATGACAAACCCCAGGGTAATGGACATAGACGTGACGCTATCAAATATGAGATGAGAAGATGAACATATTGTGTGATATTCACAGGCTGTGTCGCTCTCACATATAGCACTGGAGAATGATCCAGTGACTTACCATAAAATTAATATACCGTCATGAGGGCCGTTGAGAATAATAATCAGATGGAGAATGGCGCTTGGCATTGCCCTGTCCACAGCAGAGAAGGAGTTAATACATGTCTGCCTTCTCTATAAACCCTTGAATTGTTTGTTGCTAAAATTATTTCATTCATTTGAAGCTGGAATTGCTAACGCAATTTCCAGCTTCAAATGACAAAACATAGCGCTATTCACGACAACTAAACATCTTCAGATTATTTTATTGATTCCAATGACATTTTATTTGGTGTCAAATTTATTTGAAAACGTTAAACATATAAGAAAATGACGATGAAAATGACGGAACTTCTACTGTTCGCTGGGAAGTGCTGGGAATCCAGTATATCCACAGAAAAAGTATGCCTGCCTTCCAGCAGTGTGTCATAGAAAACCCTCTGAATTCGCTCCTGCACAGTCTAAGCACAGTAAATTTATGTAAACATGTCTCATTTTAGTGAAAACACTTTCAAAGCGAGTCACAATTCTTCAAACCTGCGGTAATGCGCCATTGATCTAAATAAAAGTAAACTAACACCGGTTTGTGTGACAGGGTATACAACCAGTCTTACTCTACAAGATAATTGCATGGATTACCCATTTAGGCCTATTATTGTTAATTTATGGTAATAGTTTCATTCTGGGACTCATCAAATACCAAAGTTATCTCGTTATGTAACGCTGTCCCATGTAACACTATATGCCTGGTGGTGTGCCATATATATCTATAGGGTGATGGTCGTATGTTGCTACAACAATAATTTAGAATGTTTGATATCAACTTAATGAATTGTTTTATTACACATCATTCAGAATATTTGATCAATATAATTGATATATAACTCCCCCCCCCCCCCCTGTTTGATAACTTATTTTTGGTTTTCGTACTACATCGGTAATGATAATCACAATAGAAGAAGTATATATTATTTTGATTTTTTTCCCACAATTAGAAACCCGTTAATCTATTTGTTTAATATATTGATGAAGTACAATTACGATATGTGATACTATTACTGTAGATCTGGTAATTTTCGCCTGTTTAAATTTTCGCTAATTTTTGCTTTTGTGACTTTTCACGAAGTTTAGAATTCGCAAAGTTTCATTTCGCTTTAGTAGCGCTATTATAATAATAATTTTCGCGAGATTCTTGAATTCGAGAATTTGTCCTCCTCGCGAAAATTAAAACCTCGCGAATATTACCAGATCTACAGTAATGCTTAATACTTTTTATATATAGACAAAGAAGTTTGAACAACTGCGAATTTATTTTATAATTTATTGAGCGTTGAAGTCAATACAATCATGTTTTCATTTGGTGACTGGTGGCTCCGTGGTGTTTCTCAGCTGGTTATGTATCATGTTGTGTTGCCGGGATTATTAAAGCCATAACTCATCACGGTGGATACATCACACATCCAATATCAGCCCTCATCTCGTATAGAGATCGCCTGCAAAGGCAAACTGCCTCATCTAACATACCCCTCTATCTCAGAGTCTGTATCTCACAAACATGAGATGAAGGTTCTCGCGATGCACCTCATGCACAGAATACATGTTATAGTCACAACGATGATAATCACTTTAGTACGTATTTAGCTACGAAAGTAAGGATTCAGTTTCTATCATATTATATTTTTCGTCATTTGAAGCTGGAAATTGCGTTAGCAATTCCAGCTTCAAATGACGGAAAATACCTGTATCCATTTTTAGTTGCGTCACAGAAATATGGATTCTTGTGGTCTCATTCTAGTATAATACGGGTAAAACTGAGGCCAATAATGAGCAGAATTTTGCTGACATTTCTGATGTATTATCATCTTGTTATGCTGAAAGGCATAAATAATGAGCAACGCAAATTGTGGCATGCAGCATTGGAGCTAGCTGCTTTGGCATTTGCCAGTTTCATCAATGATGTAGAACTGTGGCATAACGCTCGCCCCTGGCTTCCGGTATAGCCCCACTCTGTTATAATTAGTCTTAATTTTTGCTCAGCAGGCCTCTTAAATGATGAATGGTGATGTGCAGGCTGATGCAGGGCCATAATACGTATAAACCTTTTCTCTGGGTAATAAACAGCCGCCGCTAGAGGCGCCTTCAGTCAAGTCAAGCGAGGAGTTATCTCGTTTAATCTGAGCAGCATAATTTTACTCGAGTAAAACTTTAAACGATTCATTATGCAGATATTGCAGCTTAACACAACGACCTCTAGATTTGTCTTCTGTCAACGATACAAGAAAACATTACTCATTTCCAGTAATTTATAGTTTTGTTTGGAAGCTGGATTTTGATTAATACACAAAACTACATGGATAAAATACGATGAAATGAATGGGGTTTTAGGCCACCTTTGTGCACATATAGGCTAAACTGGGCCAGGAGAACCTCCTGAGGATGGTGAGATGAATGAGATGACACTGCACTCCAGACCCTGGCGGTCTGAGGCCGAGATAGCTACCTCTCGGTCACGGAGGCTCTCCCCAATATTGAATCTGCACGAATGAGCAGAGAAGGAACATTTCTTTTATTTGAAACTTGAATTCCAAAGCGGGGTTCGAACCCGCGATCTCCGTCATTCCAAGCAGGCAGCTTTAACCACTGCACTACAACGACATATTAACCGTAGTGCTGCCGAAATTGTCCAGCTTCAACTGACAGAAACTATTTATATTTATTAAAATAGACGCTTCCAAAATTGCATGTTTTGATTATCTTAACATCTATCACAACCCGTTTCTTCAATTCTAGTGTCATTTTATTTGACTTCCGACTTGTTTGAAACTGTATATACACGGGCCTAGCAGAGCAAGGGTTAATAAACCGTATACACGGGCCTAGCAGAGCAAGGGTTAATAGTGAACCGTATATACACGGGCCTAGCAGAGCAAGGGTTAATAGTAAATCCGTATATACACGAGCCTAGCAGAGCAAGGGTTAATGGTAAACCGTATATACACGAGCCTAGCAGAGCAAGGGTTAACAGTCTCTCCAAGACAAGTATTTCATTGTAATATAGTGCCTAATTAACAAACTGATTGACATTTGGCTACGAGTGAACAAAATGTACGAGATTAATACGTCTGGCCTGCTCTTGCTCTTCTGTTGTTCCGTCTCGCTCCTGCTCAGCCTGCTATATCTTTTATCGAGTGTGGATCTGGGCACAAGAGATAGAATAAGGCCAGACCTCAAATCGCGGACTGAGGTTTTTTCTTCAGAATGGTCGACATAATATTTTACATATATAACTACCTTAGCTAATGGTAATGTTAAAGCAACTGTGTCGTTTTGCTTGTATAATATTTACATTGCGGCGGACCCCACTCCTGTGGACGTTGACCATGATGCACATGCGTCGTAGCCCACAATGTTTACTCAGCGAATCATGACGACCTAGCTATAGACAAAAGAGAGACATATCATGCTCACTATGTGCATTCTTTTGAGATCCTTGCCATAAAAACATTCTGGCTATATGGCGTGAGTTCCTGATTAATTTCCGTGCTCTTGGCCATGTCATGTGAGACCAGCTACAACATCAACATCTGATGATCTGGAACATGTAGTAATAAATTTATGGGATTGCACGTGTTCGATAATAACATGGGGCTTTTTGAATTGTCAAAACTATTGATAATAATTTATTTTCTAACGTTAGATATCTATGCAATTCCGGTAGCCTATGACAGGATTATATGGTGTCATTATTCTTTATAATAAGAGTCAGCGTTGTGTCGTTCGTTAGGTGATATTTATGGATACCATACATAAGCTGGTAGAATGTCTGGCCTTTTGGATCCGTCCCTCACCTCCCACCACTAATCAGTACCTATATCCCAGCAAACACGAGATGTTGAGCCAATGTTGGTTCAATGTTGGCCCAGCGTCGGAGACGGTGGGCCAACATTAAACCAACATTGGCTCAACGTCTCGTGTTTGCTGAGTAGCCTCTGTCACTGCAGTTATACATGCATATAGATACTTGGATGACGCATTTTGCCGAGTAGCCAGACATTTTCCATTATGAATGTCATCCCTCGAGGGATAAATAAAAGCGCTGCTTATTCAAGCCGACATTATTCCCGATCCGTTTTGTCCGCACGTACGTAAATGGGACGCCGGCCTCTTTCTGCCTTTCCGCATTGTCTCACTCTGGTTTGGCCGTGCTGACAATCGAGTTTACGTGGTGATTTAGAGCAGCCCTCCGGTAATTACTGGAAAGCCATCTGGTCTTCATGAAAACCTCTCATTTAAGCACAGAATAATTAATATTATCAGCTAATTAATGAACCTGAGACAGATCAATCACCTCGCAAACCTTTCCAAGGAGTCCTATGTAGCCTACTGCTTCTGATACGGCTTAGTATTTCTGCTTGGGCATTGTCAATCTCGGCATTGTTTTTCATTCCATTTATGTTTCCTGTATCGACGCAGGTATTTTCTACTGGAACATGATTTCCTTTTGTAATAAATACAGAACGCAGGTCTATACTGAGCTAATGTATGTCATTAGTTATTTGATACAATTTTTGTCAAGATAAATAAATATTTCTAATCTGAGAAATTTGCTGAAATATTATTTGAAAGATCTATCAGTATTTCCAAATTTACATATAATGTGTGTTTGTCTAATTGTTTTTTTCCGGGTTTTGCGTTATTAGGACAATCCATGGGACTACAGTATGTTTACCATTAGCTACATTACATAGACCGTGATTTTCGCTCAGTGATAACGATACTTAATTAGATGACTACAGCTTGGAATGTATGGATTTGTTGTCCACATTAACATGAGATACATGCATAATGACGCTTTGCTAATTTAATGAATCTAATCTAATGAGCCTAATAACCTCTGGCTCGTCAAATAAACTCGATTACACGTAGAGCAATTGAATATTACTAGAACACGTAAATCCTCAGGGATCCCTCTTCTGATGCTCGACTGGTAGCAATAATGGTAAATCAATAGGCAATATTCAGGCCTCATTTACACCGGGATAACAAGATTTATCTGTTTCTGGATTGCTGTATGAGGACATGGCTATGGTTACCGTGTGGAGGCCACCATTCTACCGCGCAAAGCCAAAAGGCATTAACTGCTTACTTTTCAAGTAAGCAGTTACTGCCTTTTGGCTTTGCAGAGCAGCATTGACAAACCATACCGCCACAGAAGGTTCTGTGAAGGTAAAATACCCTATGATATAAATATACAGATATGTTACACATTTTGATTAGCTAGAAATTTCTATCTATCTTATAATTAAAAAATAATAATAAATAACAGAACAAAAAATCAACCAAATGACAACAATATCAGCAAAATCAGATTTTGTTACGGCTTTGTACTGGCGAGTACCTTGCGAGTAAGTTGCAAACCAATAGAAAGTAAATATGAAAAATATTGAAAAATAAATAAACACGACACCATACGAATAATTTGTCATTATTGATTAGATTGTAATATGTATTCTGTCCCCATTTGTTTCCTCATCAGAATGCTTGTATTTTCTCAGGATAGACATGATCAATAAGAATCATAAAACTGGATTTTTTTTATAAAAATGATCAGATGTAATTATTTATGTCAAAAGTTGGGATTACCGTCAGTTACGTTACGTTGATTAATTGTGTTAACAAAACTGTGTGCGCCATATTTAAGAAAGACCGACTAAATTTCGTCCATTCAAATAGCGAAATAATTACGCCGAAATCACCCAGACGAATCATTTCTCATTATTACGTGATTTGCGCCTCACATCTGCGTTACTTGACAACGTTGTGACAACGTTATAAATATCCTCGTTTGGGTAATGTTTTTATTCGACATATTTCCCTTTTCTTGTAATGACAAAATTATAGACATTGTTTCTGTGCCTATGTGAATTATTGTTGGGCCACCGTCTGCGGCACTGCCCAACATTAACCCACCATATAAAAAGAATACAAGATCTGTTTGCATCCATGCCAGACGAATCATTTCTCATTATTACGTGATTTGCGCCTCACATCTGCGTTACTTGACAACGTTGTGACAACGTTATAAATATCCTCGTTTGGGGAATGTTTTTATTCGACATATTTCCCTTTTCTTGTAATGACAAAATTATAGACATTGTTTCTGTGCCTATGTGAATTATTGTTGGGCCACCGTCTGCGGCACTGCCCAACATTAACCCACCATATAAAAAGAATACAAGATCTGTTTGCAACCAGGAATATTTTTAAAAACATTTTGTAGCGTGCCCACGCAAATCCCTTCTTTTAATCATCTGTATGGGGCTCATCAATCTTCTGTCTAACGATTGGAAATGGTCGGATTCCAGTTCTTGGGGGGCAACGTCTAGCTATGGGCGAGAGCTCTGTAAAAAATAGAGCAGCACAGACGATGTTGGTTTGTTTTATTCTACTGCTATCACATTATACCTCGGATGTAATATATCTATATTTATACTACATTTGTTTGTTATTTATTTTTATCATAAGAAAACTGTTGCTCAAATACACAGTACACTCAAATGGTAGTTGAAATTACGTTTGTTTCACTTTTCACTTGATACAACTGCTAAGTAGGCCCTATATCTAATTCAACGTCCCTGTTTGAAAAATCTATTGAGATTATGTTGCGTTCTAAAGTATTGCAATTGACAGAAGCCTGGGGACGGTTGGGTCGATGTTCTCTTTTCAAGCTATCATAATGTGCTATTTTATGTGAGCCGTAGTTTGCAATGCACGCCCAAACTAATCCAATATGAAAACAATGTACATTGAATGAAACACGTATCCGGCTTGTCAGTGCCTTCCCTCAATGATCCCAACACTTAGTGCCTCTCCTATCATTGGGAAAACCCTAACCAACTGAAGCTGGTTCATCTTGTCCAAAATAAAAACGATTCGTTATTGTGGAAATAGACTGATGTAATCCTATGTTTCGACAAATATTTATTTCAATTTAACGAACATACCTTATTAGCTAGGTTTCTTGAGATCAAATGAAAACTATAATATAGCTTTTTTGTCAGCAGAGTTAACAAATTATGTTTACTCTGCTGACACGACAGGCGCAGTGTTAAAATGGTTATGCAGATATATGACGTTAGAAACTGTTATGCTGATAATAAACATCCATGCCAGATATAGGCCTAACGTTAGCATCATAATTAAACATTTCACGTTCGTGGAGAAAACTACCGTCAAGGCAGTGTTCTTTCAAATCGCATAAATTAAGTATAATTTATCACGCTATGTAGACATACTCAGAAAGAGATGTTGACCAAATGTTAGTTTAATGTTGGTACACCGTCTGCAACGTTGTCAAAGCATACATAAATCAACAACCCGTGTTCGCTGGGATACCCCACGGGAACGGATCAAGCACGTGAACAATTTGTCGAAATGTTTTCAAACATTCTTCAAAGCGTTGCTAGCCCAGCAAACACAAAATATTTGTATAACATTTGTACAACGTCGGCCCAACGTCTTCGACGTTGGCCAACATTGTGCAGAAGTTATACAAATTACGTGTTGCTGGGAGTTTATCTAGAAATGTCATGCTGAGTTTGATCTCATCACAATAATGTTTCTTGTTGTAGATTCCGATCCCTGTGCCAATGTGTATTGCCATTACGGGCGTGTTTGCCGCGTGAATTCTGCTGGAAGAGGAGAGTGTGCCTGCGCAGAGAAGACTTACTGTCGTGGTCATGAAAAGCGTGTATGTGGCAGTGATGGCAAATGGTATGACAGCCATTGTGAACTTCATCGTCAAGCATGTCTCAGAAACGGCCATATTGGTATCGACCACACGGGCACAATCTGCAAGCAAGCCAAACAAGGTGCTGTAAATTATCTGCAGTTACAGTGTATTTCATTGTTGTAGTGTGTGTATGCATAGATATAGTGCTATTATCCGATTGTGATCTTCCATCTTGACTGGGAAAATGTTACTCTCCTTCCCAAAAACTCAATGTCGAAACAAGTGCAGGAGTGCTGTCAATAATAAAAGCACGTTATTATTTGCAAAATACCCACATAGGCCATCTTGTATATCCACCATGTTTTCAATGCTTTTATGTGTACTGCCATACATTTTTATTGATTTGACATTGAAATGTTGCAATAACATATAATATAATAACTACTATGTGCCAAATCGTTTCACCGCATATCTGTCTTCGATGGCCAGGAGGATTTTTGGCCCAAGTCTCGTATTCTACCCCCTAATTTAAATAACAACTGAATGACGGTGGTGATTGTCCGATCTCATCATGTGACAGGCTGAATCACTCTTCGATTAGTCGAGGGTAGAATACAAGACTTGGACCGGATATTTAGTGCAGAATTTATATTTTCTCGCAATTTAAATGCTGGAAAAATGCCTTCGTGTTGTTAAAAAAGGGTGTATGTCAGCTCCGCTATACATTTATGTTGTGCTGGAAAGTATTGCCATTGGTGATTAGTCCAACAATAGATCTTGGAGAGGCAATCAAAGAAGACATTCATTTTTTTCTGAATAGTAGATATTCCTCTCTGCTTAACTAACCATACGGTCCAAGTGGCGAATGACGCTAATATTAGTGTCATTGCTGTCAGACCAGATATCCCGGTATTTCGCTTTGCATTGCCTCCGACCGTCATTTCAATTTTTCCAGGCGATTATTGTGCGGATCAGTGGACGTATTATGGAACAGTGCCGGTTTTTCTCAAAGCTGCTAGCATAAATTTTAAGCATGTGATTGGTTGAGACCAATCACATACCTAAGATCTAGGCCATGCTCTTCCACCCCCTCCCCCACATAGTAATTCAGTTTGGCCCTGATCACCAGGAAGCGCGTTGTTTGGCATTCGTGATTTCCCGGTTCCGTTCTATGGCTGCGTACATGTTCTCTAGCAGACTGATTGCTAAACTGCACAGCAAACATTCAACACATTGCATGGTAAATCCTACCAATACCAAATAACATAAACGCTAATCTTATTAAAGGTCGAGTGAAGTGATTTCAGCTTAACGAAATAATCGAAGTATATGTCACAATGAAGTGTATGTCAAAATGTCCAAATTTCCACATTTTTCATACAATTTTTGTTCAATAATTGGGCTCATGTGATGGCAAATGACTGGGGTCACTGTCCCAAAAAGTGAAGCGGTCCCGGGTCTGCGTGTTGGGGTTGCATGATTGTACGCGCACTAGTTTATATTTCTACTTTGACCCTGCAGTGAAACCTAGTCAATATGTCATAAATATATAGACGTTGACCAGGAGCTGTTGTGGTGATGACCGAGAAAATCTAGAGCTACTTCGGCATTTTAGCAGCGTTTAATTTTAAAGAGAAGTGTTTGATTTTGAAGAGCCTAAAAGTAGACAACGTATCCTTCCACTCCGAACTTAAATATAGAATAGTTCTTATTTGTTTGAACACCATATACACCTTGCTGGAACACCACATATGATGTATTTCAACACCAACTATATCTGCTTTGCATTGTACTTCTGTATTCCAACACCAGCTATATCTACTTTGCATTGTACTTCTGTATTCCAACACCAGCTATATCTACTTTGCATTGTACTCCTGTATTTCAACACCACCTATATCTACTTTGCATTGTACTTCTGTATTTTAACACCACCTATATCTGCTTTGCATTGTACTCCTGTATTTCAACACCACCTATATCTTCTTTACATTGTACTCCTGTATTTCAACACCAGCTATATCTACTTTGCATTGTACTCCTGTATTCTAACACTAGCTATATCTACTTTGCATTGTACTCCTGTATTTCAACAACAGCTATATCTACTTTGTATTGTACTCCTGTATTTCAATACAACCTATATCTCCTTTGCATTGTACTCATGTATTTCAACACAAGCTATATATCTACTTTGCATTGTACTCGTGTATTTAAACACCAGCTATATCTACTTTACATTTTACTCCTGAAATACAGTTTTCTTTTATCCACCCCCATACCATGAATCCATCCAAGGGTGACGCCAAGGCGATGGTCTGAATAAAGAGAGGATTTTTTTCGGGACCCCAGCGACAGTGCTCGGCTGATCCCATCTTTGATTGGTGGAAATCATGAGACACCAGTCCGACGTGGGAAGCCGGGTCCGGAGTCCACAACGAGAAGGACAGCGTCCAGCCTCTAAACACACTCTGCTGCTTTAATTTTGGGCTAGTGTCTCCCACGTTGGCCCAGAATTGACCACGTACATAGCAGCATCTCATATTGGTCGAGCGGCCAAATCGATAAGCCTATCAAATCTCAAAGCGACTATTTTCTTTAAATCAATACAGTCCAGTGCGGATAATAGAGGCTGCTAAGCCAGAAGACGGTCTCCCCGACTGATACAGAATCTTCTACACCACTTGTCTTTTAAATCACATTTTAGGAGTATATAACAAAGTTTTACGTGGAAGATTTAGTGGGACGAGTTCTCAGACACCGTCAGCGTGATAAATAAATGGACAAAAAAGAGCAAAAAAGTCACTCTGGGGATAGGAATACAGCCAATCTTCTCTTGCTGAGAGAACTGCATGGCGTGGGCCTAGCTGCTTAAATGTCAATGATTTAGTAACAAAACACATTTTTAATTTAATTTTAATTGTATTGAAACAGAAAAATGTTTCTGTATGTATCATTTTGATTATATTCCCTTCTTATGTGATTAGATTTATAAAATAAGATATCGTATTGATTGAAAATGGCAAATAAATTGCCGTTGGCACTTTCAGCAAATGACAAAACCATAGCTACTCTACACAAAAATATTCACTCTCCATTTTTAAAAATACATGTAATCGATACTTAGTGGACTGACATTTTATAAAATTTACAGAACAAGTCACTGCGACATATACTCAGATTAATTCGCTGAAGTGAATGAAATCAGTTTTGTCGATCGGCATTTACACACAGACCTGCTGACATCGACGCATGGACCGTATGGACTATATATAGCCGCTACTTCACACACATACGATTACTTTTATGAGCTTTTCATCTTATGGTTGGCGCACTTATTCTAGACACACAAAAAAATACTGCCAATTGTTAATCTAATTAACTGGAGCAGGACTGAGGTTATTTAAATAATTATCGCAGCGGAACAAATCAGCGCTCATAATAATCATAATAATGCAGGCTTCGTAGCGGTTTACCGTTTACAGAATTTATTAATTATTCTTTTATTTCCATCTCTATTTTTTTTTTACAAAACCATTCTCATTTATCCAGGAATCATCTGTTCCTACGTCGCTTTCTCTCATTTCTCTGCCGTGAAATGATAATGCCAGCAGGTGACATAACAGTGTCCCATGTGGGCTGAGATGCCTGCCGGACGGAGTGGTAACCCAGAAAACACAAGACGTTGAAACAATAATGGTTTAATGTTGTGCCAGCGTCGGAGACGGTGGCACAACATGAAGCCATCATTGGATCAACGTCTTGTGTTTGCTGGAAAGCCGTCCTCGGATGAGGCATTCGACCAGTGTATAGTGAGATCTGTCCACAAGATACCCGGCCTCTGGGCGTGTTCAGTCCCCAAGCACTTAGTGTCCGTTGACATACACGGATAACGGACACGAACAGACAATGCTCAAACATCACTCAATTTAGATTAATTCAATCTACCACGTCTACAGTGATAAATGCTGAAAGTCACGGAGGTATCGAATGACTGGTGTTGTGTACACTGAATAAATCAATTGGATTCGATTCATTTGACTCATATGCCTAAAAATCTAGGAATGTAGGCTAATATTATCAATATTTTACTGGTTAGTTGTGCAATAGAATCTCTACATTGCAAGATGCCCCAACTTGGGATGAGCAAAGATCCATGAACATACCGAGTCCAGAAAATCAGTATTTTTTTTTTTCTGTGCGATAACGTGTCATTTAACATGTTTAATTACAAATATATGATGCCAAACTTGGTATCACTAATGGCCATGGATTTAGAATTGCTCTATATCCCCTCCTGTCAGGTGACAAATGTCCCTTTTTTTTACTATAATGGATCGTTGATATCGATATCACCACTTTATTTCTAGGATATAATATTATTTTATGTCATACCATCAGCTATAACTTTGCTGAGTTTTCGGGAGAATAATGTTTCATAGCCGAGAAAGAGCTACAGGTAGATTTTGACATATGAGTTGGTAGGATCCAAAATACGCACAACAATGCTCCAAAGCTAATTTGTCCATGATTTGTAGCCCAAGATTTCCGGATGTGTAACACAAATAAATGCCTTGTGATGTGATACGTCACAGTAAGGATTCCTAAAGGTTCCAAACACTCAAATGGAATATTTTCCGGCTTGAAGGTAACATTATAGTGTTCTGTCTTTTTTACTAGGCTTGTAGACTCTCTAATCGCTTTCATTCGAAAAGTTGTGCTAATAATTCTACTTGCGCCACCAAATGATTGCGCTAAACCATGTACTTGCGTCTGACTGGGACAAAACTGAACATAACAGAAGCATTATACTTTCCTATAAATCTGTAGCTTGGTCGTGCATGATGAATGGGTGTCACGTTAGAACCAATTTGTCAGAAATTGCCGAGCCGGTCAGACAGAATAGGTCGCTTGGGCCAATCGATTACAAAAAACTAGTCTGTAAATGAAGCACACGGGGTACTTCACATGAATGAGTTAAATATGATATGCTAACATAACGAAGCCAAAAACATTGACATACTAGTCACCTTAAAATTCAAACTTGGAGCTGAACTTACATGTGCTCAAACATAAATAATTTTATATATTTCGTTGTAGCATCTGGCACATTGAGATGTAATCTTATAGGCCTAATACCATTGCTTTCCCATAATACTGCGGTGCACATCTCTTATGGGAATACCTCCAATCAATCAACAAACTTGGATGAGTGCGAATTATTTTAGATCTATAAATAATTACTAAGAACGCAAGAGATGCAGAGCATCACATCTGGTGATGCCTAACTGTCATTATGAGGACGATTCGCCCCTCTTCGAAGGGGTTACTACTCCTTTCATGTTGATATTCGTGACCGACATCGATCTGACAAAAGTCGGATGTCGAAACCATGTTGTCAGGAAAAAGTGTTCGTCTTATGATGACTTGAAATATAATACCCACGTGTCTGTTGTTTACCATTCCGTTTTTAAACGAGACGATGAAGATGATTATTTTGTATTTAACCCTTTGAGCCCTTACGGTGCATTATAGCATCATTTTACATCCCTGAAAACAGACTTAATTTTCCTATAACCAAGGGTTTTAAAACGACAATTTTCTTCAATTTTTAAACCACATCAAATCATCTTCATCCACCACAAGTAGTGCATGAAGATGACAATGGTAAATTCTGGCTAGAAAGGGTTTAAGAACAAATAACAATTTGGTGCTATGCTGGTAATTGCACATCAAGGAAATACTTAAATCTCACTTGCTTCTTAACAGTGTGCCTAAAAACTGACACGGACGTTAAACAAAAATCTAACCGGAAAAAATGGGATGCCTAATTATGAAATAATGATTTTCATTAAAGCCGCCGCTGCGACATTAGTTTTTGTTCTGTCATCAAAGTAAATTATTTATTAGGAAAAGGAGAGGCGGAGCACAGACACCATTTTCTCATTTATTCCAGGGAGCAAAAGTATTAATATGGAGTCTTGTAAGTTATTTTTGACCAAATTCAATCAGGCATATAATGGGAATATTATAGTAGGCCATATAGTAGACCAATTATTAAATCGCATTTCGAGCAGATCATATCAGTGATAGGACGTATTTAAATGACCACTACTATTATGGTATAGGCCATATTATATGTATGTCATCACGCATTACAATTATGTTGGTGATTTTTTGGAGGTGAAATTCAATGGCATCGCAAAAACAATGACATCGAGAAAATTAGATTTCGGCGGGAGGACTGTTTTACGTCATGGTTGTATTACAGGATAACGCAATCGCATTGTGATCCTCAACCATCCGCCATCTGATTGTGTCACTCATTCGTCATTCAGAGTTCTGAGCCCATGCAGAAAACACGGGACGTGGAATCATGGGTGATTTAATATTGGGCCAGCGTCGAGGAAATTATAGAATAGAATTGATTGTTAGCCCATTGTCTACGACACTGACGCAACATTTGACCAGCATAGCGTCAACATCTTTGTTTGTTGGATATATACCAGTATGTATATGTTTATTGGTGTATTCCTGGCGATTTGAATTGATTTAATTTCTAGGATTTCCTGATTATTCGCGTTTTGGATGAATGAGCCGTAATAACAGCAGTTTTTTCAACGCCAGAGGAATACGGGGATACATCGAATGATGCGTCCTGTTTGAGTACCAACGCTAAATTACCGCACAAATCTTATAAGCTCTACTAAATATGTTATTGTCGTCGTTATATTCATTATATTATATCATAATATCATGCAATACTACAGCGGCATGAGGAGGGGTGTCCCAGCAGATACAGAAAATTAACCCAATGTGATTTTAATATTGGGCCACCGTCTGCGACGCTGGCCCAACATTAAAACAACAGTGGTTTAACATCTCGTGTTTGGAGGGGTGATACGATTGATGCGTTCGATAATATTACACATTGCCGCGTGCATCGCGGGTAATACACATGTAGGGGGGGGGGGGGGGGGTGTAATGACGGGGTGCCTGTGTGTTCCTATCCAGTGACTTGTTGAGTATTGATCGTTCTCCACTCTATATCACTCCCTCTATCCCTTCCTCCTTCCCTCTCTCTCTCTCTCTTTCTCTCTCTCTCTCTCCCTTTCTCTCTCACTCTAAATTTAGTTTCCTTACAGCGCCACCTATCTACATGCACGCATTTGTTATCCGGCCTGAATAATGGGCGTTAGTATGGGTCAGCAGGGCCACATTTCCAGGTTGTTGCCATGACGACAACAGTTTGATCTGATCAGGGCAGCATTGTATAGTCTGGTAGCATAGAGAACGCAAAATAATGGACATCTCATCTGATGCCCAGAAACACACCCCAAAACAACGTTAGGCCAACGTTGGGGGATGTCAGCTAAATTTTTACCCAGCATGTTGTATTTGGTGTGAAGCCACACGAAAGAGATAGCGCCGATAATGAATTATCCACACAATTTCGTTTTTTTCTCTCGTGCCAATACTCTATGTATGCAAGCATACAACATGTCCGCAAATTAAAGCGTGCCCTTTAAATAGCACTGTTTTTCTATGGCGCTCATAGCATCTTATATCACGCTCTCTGGATTCGCGACTGTGCAGCTAAACATCACAAGGTAATATGCTTTTAAAAGATGGAATTGAAGGAACAGATAGCAAATACGCACGACGAAGAACATTTATTAATAAGCTATATATAGTTAATGTTATTTGTTCAGGCACGCTTGGAGTTTTTGTAGTCATTAAATAATTCATTAAATTTTCATTTTTTTGCCGAAAAAAATGTTCCTCCTGCGCGTGCTTTTAAGAACTGTATCTAATAAGACTTTATTAACATTCATTGCATCCAGGAAAAAATAATGATGAAATGTATATAATTATGAGCTCATTTGCTTAATATGAGGATTAACTTCTCAGTCTCAGTTGCATACAGAAAGACACCCACTCACGATAACCGTGTATCGGGGGGCCGCCGCCAGCGTAGCTTCGTTTGTACCATTGTGCCTCAGCCCCTAGGAATGTGTATTCGTATTTTAATTGTTGTATAAAAATGTTGGATATTTTCAATGAATATGAAACATTGACTCCACGCTCTCGGCGGTTATTTTTCAAAATACCGTCTTTGTGATCTCTCCAGAAATTAGGGATTGATAAAATCAGAACGGGGGATTACATCCCAAAAATAATAGCTTATGGAGTCATTTATATCAAGGCTGGGGAGATAAACTCGAATGCAGTAACCATTCTAGCTTTTTAAAACATTTTGAGGGTAGCTTGTCTCGATATGGGAGCAATATGAGAATTGCTATGTATATGGAGGGGATATGCCATAAATTAATCATTATCACAGTTCATAAAATGAGTGATTCTCAATAACACTACAAACAATGTAGGATACGATAGCGTGAAAATTGTATATCAAAATGTTTATGTATAATATTTGAGAGGACAAACCATGGTGATTAAACTCTAACTTAATAGTTTATATTTATTTACAGAACCAGAGATTGAGGTCTCGGCTGTGATGGAACCAATCGACCCCAAACCTACAGAAGTACAAAAAGTAACAGAATCAGAACAGGTGGAGGAGGAGCAGCGTGAGAATGACGATGAGGGCTACGTTGACGATGAGGCTGATGATGATGAGGATGATGATGATGATGGTGATGATGATGATGATGATGATGATGATGATGATGATGACAGGGACATGGCGGCTGAGAATAAAGCCGTGTCTGTGGAGAGTGATGAGGATCTGGACTCTCAAGAAGAGGAGAAGGATGCTCTCCAACAACAGCTTGACCTGAATGAGGAGGAGCCCGAGGACTACGCTGAGGTGAACGTGTGTACAGAGCTTGGATTTGGAGAGCTGAAGAGTAACCTGCTGGAGTTCCATTGTAAACGTATAGATGAGATAGAATGCCAGGCGGATCCCCACAGTGAGTAAACTACCTTATATCATAGATCCGAGGTTGAAGCAATATCGGGCCAGCGTCTGCCAACATTGATCCAACATCGGATCCATATCTCTTACTTGCTGGTATTATACACTAAAAATGGCTCATCACAAAATAACAAAAAATGGTTTGAAAAATAAATTAAATTAATGTGTGTGTAATCTTCTCAGACTAAACCCGTTTTCGAGCAGTTTTCATACCAGCTACAATGCGACTGAAGTTGACAAAATTGTCGGTGTTCAATTAATTAAAATAATTGAGGTTGCATATATTTTTGTCTTGTACATACGAATATTTTTCATTTTAAACTAGAAATAGCGTGATTAATTTCAGTTTCAAATGAATTGAAAATACTGACTGACATCTTAGAAGGACGAGAGTTAAAGGCCCATTCCCAAGTGCCTTAAACTTTAAAAGTTTTAAAGTGTAAAATTGTGTTATCTAGGCTTTTATCATCGTAAATCTATATTATCTTTCTCCACCCTCCATTTGAAAGAGATATGTAAGCGGTGAGTGTGTATTTTGGAATGGTCATACAATTTCTGACAACCATCCCCTAAAATTATATTTGGTTTGGCCATAAAACCTGCTCGCTGAGGGTCTAGATGAAGGGTTTGATTTATTTCTTTTTCTTTAAAAGGATGAACACTGAGGGAAATCCCTTCCTTTTTGTCACTACACCAGCCACGAACATCCCATGAATATTATCTGTGTATTTTGGCGATGTACACGATGTCGCAAAGATGTAAAACATGTCAATTGGCGAGTTTAGAAGTGTTGATCCATCGTGTTTGGAAATGTGAGACCCGTTGAGAAAGCGCCGTTACGCAGTTCTTTCCGATGACATTGTAATTGAAATCGCAACGTTGTTGACGATGTAATACATCTGAGACCTTACATACTTATCCTAATATGAGTTGTCATATATTACGGCTAGAAAATTATAAAAAAAAACTATCTTTAGTAGGAAAGAATCAAATTGGTGACTCGATGTCATTTTCCTGTCAAACATGGCAAACTCATTAAAAACGCGTGGATCTGAAAGACAAAAATGTAATGATCGATATTTTGTCATAATTCGTCTTTTTCGAAACCTGATTAAGTTGCCAACGGATGTTTCTAAAAGTTGTAATCCATTGGAATGTTGCCTTCACTAATTCAAACACTCAAAAAGATATAACAGAGCTAAAATAAAAACATTCCATTTGCCTGGGTATGGGCCTTTAATGACATTATAATAACAAGTTTCCAATTGTCAAAATAATAGTAATAGGGGCCTATTATGCTGTCTGGATATGAAGATTACCTATAAAGTGGTATGGGTTATAACAGTGTAACACCTGCGTTTGTTATTGTGTCCTTGTAGAATTACAGTTTCTGGTGAACATCATGCTCAACTATTATGATCTTGATAACAATGAGCACCTGACGGAGAATGAGCTGGAAGCCATCGAGCACAGAGATCATTTGGATAAACTCTCACCCTCTTGCAGGTACGTACATGTATGCTTATTCTGGAGGGAGCGTAAAGTCTTTATTCACCGATATACGTTTTTATCGCGCTATTACTTCTCATAGTTTAAAGTGACCATTATCATAGGGAGGAAGTCCCACTTGTAGAAAAAGAAAGAGAACATTGCATGATTGATTCTATATGACAGGCACACTTAAGCATTAGAATGTCTTGTAAACTGCGTGTCAGATCCATATATAGATGACTGATGGCCTTGACCAGTATGCCCAATTAATTCAACGACCTGAATGCAAGTAACGAGTTACTATCTCTCCACAAAGTCGCCCAATCAGCGCGAATCTATTTGACAGACTGCCTGTCAGAAGCAATTATTTCACATTCAGCTTATATTGGCCGCGAAAACCACTCAAGGGCCCAAGTTGACTCGGGTATTTCTGTGCTGAGGGATCCAATGTGTCATATTTTAACATTTTGAGCTATAATTTGCAAAGTCCATGTGCAGTTACATTATAAAGCCATTAAATATCAGCAAGTGATATTTTTTAGCAATTCAGTATTAGGATCATGTTTGTTTTGTCCATGTAATTATCGGAGTCGGAGCATTACACAAGTTTATGTTTAAACTCTCATGCGACGAAGAGCACTGTGCATAGTACAGAATGTTATTGATTTATTGGGTTCTGGATAGCAATTTTTCTATTCTTGACGCTTATCACGTTGACTTAGCAAGTTTCCCACCTCGTCAGTTATACTTAATCACCTGGTTGGTTCCAGTGAACATGAGCTGTACCTAATCAGTGTCAATCATCTGCTCACTTTGTCCCACTTCATACATTATACATGCCTATCACTCAACTGGGATTTCCTCTCTTCATTGCGTTTTTTTTTCTTGCAGCCTCGTGGATTTGTTGAGTTTTGACGATACAGATGAAGATGGAAATATCACCGCCAGCGAATTTTACGTAGCATTCAGTGAGTAGTCATATCTGGCATCTGAAATGTGTAACCCCCTAAGCACAAATAATTCATAGACGCATATCGATTGAGAGGGCTTAAATTTATAAAATGATATTATTACCAAATCGCAGTGAACTATTATTATCTTTATAGCTCGTGTATTTATGATAGGGCCTATTTTACCTTTTAAATAAATTTAAAAAATTTTTGCTCGTTCATTGCATCGTTCGCTCGCTCGATCTTTCGCTCGTTCATTGATTCATTCATTCGTTGATTCATTTATTAATTCATTCATCAAATCATTCATCCATCCAGTAATTCCTTCATTCATCCATCAATTCATTCATTCATTCATTCATTCATTCATTCATTCATTCATTCATTCATTCATTCATTCATTCATTCATTCATTAATCCTTTTATCCATCCGTTAAAGTGTACATTCAGTTTGTGTATCATGTAATTCGGGCGAGTTTAGATGTTTATTTGTTCAGTCATTCAGAGAGATAATGGTAATGAGGGTAGAGATAGACGTTATCTCTGGTTTCAGCTTCAGCAGTCAGCTGAATAAAGTGTTACGGCTGTTAAAGGGCTGTGTGTGATGTCCATGTATCAGACTGATGCTCAATGTATTCAACCAGAACTATTGGTCTTAATCTCTATTTTAGCTTCAAAAGTTTAATTGAATAATGAGCTAAGGAAGGCCTAGTAGACCATAAATTCCAATACTTAGCCATATAACTTTTGATATAACTAGCTAATGTAGTTCATGCTGTTTATTTTTTTCGTGTGGAAAAATTGATCGCCATATACTAAATCTGCATTATTTCATTATTGTTATCATTTAATCACTTAAAGACATGTATTTAGAACTCAGAATTTTTTTACAAGCATTTATTTTGGAAAATCAAGTTTTTATTCGATATAATACGCTTGATTTGTCTTCACCGTGAGGTATCCGAAATGGGTTTGCGATTTTTTGCAAACTTGTTAATGTCATATAATTACGTAATATGTATAAAGAAGTTGACTGAATCACCAGTTATTCAATATTAAGCCGTGGTCCAAGTTCTGGAATGCAAATGTCTTTACCGTTAACAAGAACCCATAAGACTCATTATTTCTGCAAGTATTTACCAGATGGCTCTAGCACATAATTTCCCGGATCTATTCAACTATTTTTTTCTTAAAGTAAACAATATTTGATTTAGGGACAAAGATAAATGCAATATAAGTGTAAAATAGGATGTCAAAAATAAATGTCACAACAATAGGATGTCTTTACCGTGTGTCTAATAACCTTGGTTGAAAGATTAAATAGCTGTTCTAGAAACGGCATGAAACGGTAAAGACAAATACTATTTTAAAAGGTAAGTTCTGTGGTAATTCAATGTCCCTTTAGTCATAAAGTGTGGAAGTCTGCATACAATTATACTGAAAACGAGGCCTGCTATATAAAGCTTATATCACCTATTTATTTAACAATTTTTCTTTACGGTTACAGCAACATCTTTCCCGTTTATTGTTCTGTTTTTTTTACCGTTATAAAATTGCCTACTATTTAAGCCATACCGGTAAAGACAAAAACAGATTTCTAATAATCTCTCTAAAAGTGATAATATATAACATGCTGCAGGGATATTGCACACTGATGCTTGGCATAGTATCCTATATGTATACATTACATTTAAATTCACAAAATCAGAATTATTTTTTCTCAAAATGTCTTTACCGTTATTGCTCAATTTTTTTAAAAATGGCCCTTTAATATATACATGTGGATTATTGCCTACATGGCATCTGGTTGACAAGTTGATTCACGCCGGGTAAGAGTAATAGCACCTATCCTCCCAATATGGCCTCATTGGGGGCAGATTGATCAATTGGCGTGAGCTTGCCAATCTCGTGGTCCATGACCCGCCAGCAGGAATCAGAGAAATCCCTAGAATCGACCAGAGATCTTGCCCGTGTACCAGCTATAATTCCCCACTGGTTGCCACATGATTCCACACAATGATTGGCCAACTCATTTGTGGAAAATGCCTCGGGCGGCTGTTTTTAATGTAAAAGGAACCTGTGCTCATAGCTGGATGTCCTGACTGCACGCTAGATGGCAGTCTGAATAACACACCTAACGCTGTAGCCTCGCTCTGAATGGATGACATAATCAATATGACATCATACAGACTGGGTATTTGGCTTCCATAGACACGTCTTCCATCAGAATCACCCAGCGTACTACCTTCCCAGCAAACACGAGACAGTGACACAATGTTGCTGTAATGTTGGGCCAGCGTCGCAGACGGTGGTTCAACTTTACAGCAACATTGGGTCATTGTCTTGAGTTTGTTGGGCTATCGTCCCATCCACACCAAGGGCTAGCAGCGCACAGAAAACTCTGGGCAATGCTGAAAACGTCCACAATATTCAAATCACATTGGAGCAACCCGTGCAAGTGTCTCGTCTATTTTAGAAACAATCAATAGAACCCTCGCTTTCAACGCTTCCACTTTGGGTCTCTCTTTTCTTGTTCTTTGATGTTTAAGAAAACGATCATGTCCCGGGTGGCATTGCCAGTACCCAAGTATCAGCCCCTGTGCTGTGTGGCATGACATGGCATGACATGGCAGCATGGCACAGCACTGCAGAGTTTGTTTGGCCTGTGTGCCTCAGAGAAGCCTCACAGAGCACCGCCATTCGGTTGGCTTGACAACCTCAACTGAAACGCTCGATGCCTTCGCTGAAATATGCAGCAGATTTAGGAGAGACGTGATTTTTTGTCTTAGCTTCCAGGAGGAGGAGAATTAATCCTGAGACTCTGAGCAGCGCTCCATCCTGCGCGCCATCTCAGCCGGCTACTTCTCACGCTCCATTTCCCTCCGCCTCTCCCAAACACGAGACGTTGAACCAATGCTGGGTTGATGATGGGCCAACGTCAACCCAGCATTGGTTTGCTGTGCTCTCACACCGACGCCCTTATTCTAACTTTGCTCTCACTATTCACTTTCTTTGCTTCCTTAATCCGTTCTTTTGATTGCAGAACATAACCTTTCGTTTAACTATTTAAATCCACTAGATTGTCATAACCCGTTACCTTTACCAACGCAACATCTCACAAATATTTGGCATTGATTCTTAAATAAATACCAAGACTTCCATATACAACGGTTATTCATAACATCATGCACAACACTCATTGCTCACACAACACACAGGATTCATTCTAATAGTAAAATTATGTAGGTTAATTTACAATGGCGCCATACCAATTATTATATTGTGTTCTTATTTAAATATATGTCGATCAATAACAAACAGCGATACTTAATACAGACTGTTTCCTAGGACGGTTGAAAACAAGGACCATCTCTTTTCATGAGAATAACGGTGTGCAATATTGATTAAGCAGACCTCACCATCCAGAGACGGATTGCTTACTGTATTCCACACGGTCCACCGCCGCAGTTATTCGTTTTCTAAAATTCAAAATGGTCGACTGACCATACATACCTTGTATGGTAGCCAATGTATGGTTATAAAATAAAATGTTTTTACAGGGATATCTCGTGGCAAATTTTGTCGATGATTTAAAAATGACTGAATTTATAATAGGCGGCCATTTTTTCTCAATGTCACGTGTCTCGGAAACCTTGCATTAATATAGAGTAGAGTAGAGTAGAGGGTAGAGTATTAGTATAAAATAATCTGCCCTGTGTTACGAAACATGTGTTACACAATGATAACCCATGATAAAAGTTGTATATGTAGAATTCAAAATAGCCGACGGGTGGTAATGGCTTTCGTTATCGTTTCTGAAAAAAACCCTCTTTTTAGTTATTTATAAGTCTATCTATACAATGTAAGATAGACTTCTTATTTTTTTACATTTTTTATGTAATAAATATATACATAAATTCATCCCACATCCTGAACGTATTTTTTATTTTGTTACTTGTCAGATGTACCCACAGTAAGTCTTCCTCTCGATTTACGTGTTTTCACCACACAAGTCGTAGTGGGTAACAGCATAGAACTCAAGTGTAACATAGAGGGATCGTCCGATATCACATGGAAAAGAAACGGAGCCTTCCTGGACGATATCACAACCGACGATATCAAGGTAAAGGCGTCATTTCTATACTGTATGTGCGTCTGTGTATGATAAATTTGTCAACCTATGTGTATCATGTATTTGCTATAATATTGCTTGTATTAATGTAGCATAAAAAGTTGTTTATATGATTTTTTTTAATGAAAAGCAAATCTACTATTTCTCTGTATCATTCATAAATATACCGATATACACATATCTACACATTCCAAAACAAGTCCAAGAATAAAAATCTTGAATTGGTCCTTTCAAACACTCACATAACAAATATTTTTGTCAGTAATTATGTGAACCGCATTTTTTTCTATGTCAGAGATAAGTGTGTTACGGTGTGTAGACTGCTCTAGATTTATGTTTATGATCACCACCATTTCCATGTGTCGTAGTCTTGTCGTGTATCAAGATTATATAAGTTCAAGTAATAGAAAGACGTATCTCCCCCTACATGGAGTGGCATATACGCTACTTTAATCGTAAAGAGAACGAGTGTTGTCTATCGTAATTACCGGGACTAACAGACGCGGATGTTTCTGTCATACAGGTATTTGAAGATGGATCACTTTACATAAAGAACCTTGGTCTGCACCACATGGCCAACTATACTTGTCAGGATCGCTACAATCCAAGGGTCGTCCAGACTCACGTTCTCAGAGTCCTGTGTAAGTATCAAATCAACACACGACCTCGAACCCCAGCAAACATCAACGTCCAGCCTGTGTTGGTTTGATGTTGGGCCAGCGTCGGAGACGGTGGCCCAGCATCAAACCAACACAGGGTGGATATCTCGTGTTTGCGAGGCTAAGCCTATTTTTGTAGCCAAACACAAACACCAAATCCTAGGCGAGTTAACACGACGTTTAGCCAGTGTTGGGTTATTTTTGGTCCAGCGTCGCCGACGGCGGCCCAAAAATAAGCCTACATTTGTATCTTATTTGCTGGAAAAATTAGATGCTTCTAATTCCAGCATCATAAATCAGGTGGGTCAGAAAAAAGAGTAGGGGCCTATGTTTTAAATAGTTCTATATCAGGTGAAAAATGTGGTCCATGTAAAAATAAATCAAGCAGATCAATTGTACATTATATCTTCTGCGGGATGAATGTAATGCACGGGAAATGCAACAGCTCTTGAGTCAGCTCGTTCCGAATTGAATTCGAATACGCATTATGCCCCTGTAAAACTAATTCAGGTTGATATGGGCTCAGGGGGGGGGGCCCTATTTTTGCCAAATTCGTTGAAAAAATCCCTAAATTGGCCTAATATGCAAAAAATCCTGTGCCCCTTTTTCAGATCCTGAATGCACCCTTGCATCCACATAGGCCTACTCAACCATCTTACCCCGGTATACATTTTCTTTAATCATTCTGTGGACTAGTGAACAGAGGGCAGACCTACTAGTAAAAAGACTAAAAATACTATTGAGTGTCACGTTGTCATTAGCGATCACCACAGTCACTTCCTTCATCTCACCGGAACATTTTCTCCCCACACGCATGCGCTGACTACCGGCAGGAAATTAGACTTCACTCGCTGACGAATTGCCCCCAACCACTTGTTACAGAGATGTCACGCTCTCTTCACAGAAGTTTTGTAGGCTGTAATCATCTCACAGCGCCGAGGCGCACTGTGCTGTTTAAAGTAAACAATTAATCCAAAGACAATTAATCCCTATTTAGATATTTATGTATAAGATTAGGTAAATCGAATTGTATTACAGGTGCGTGTGCGAATTTTAGATGACATATTATGATTCAGCTTGTATTCAAGGAAAAAGTCCATTGCGTTAAATAATTATTTAATATGATTATAAGTCAAACCATCTAAAAAGGAATTATTCACATGTACTGATAATCAAATAAAAAATCATGGAAATTTGGAAATGATGGATTTTTTCTCTGTCTTCTTAGGGCCAATAACATATTTTCCATGTGCGTGAAATGTTTTTTTTTATTTGATCTATCTGATCCACTAATGTTTCGTATGGTTTCGTGTTAGGGATGATGGATAGTGTGACCTGACACAGACACGAAACGTAAGCCACATGGGCATTTACTACGAGCAAATGTGGATGAACACATCAACACAAGCAAAGCCAGGGCAAAACTTTATTACTTTGCCACGCAGGGATTTTTTTCTTTTTCTCGTCAGTTTTTGCTTGGCTTCTCAGTGTACGCATGGCTATTAACAGCTGCTGCAAAATGTGGGGAAATATCTGTATGATAAAACAGTGACACAGAGCCAGATTAAGAATGTTATTTATTTTTCCTGTGGTATATGCCTACGTGTTTGTTAGAATTGTAAATTTTGGATGATTTTCTCATGTAGTCCTATATTTTATCTCTTGGATCCGAGAAGATATATTTCGGCCCCAGCGCCGTCCGTATGTCCGTGCGGCCATATTTTCCACATAAATTGTATTTATTTCATATTTCATTTTGCTTGTTGCCTAACGGTGGCTAAGGATGTTTTTTCTATCGACTCCAATTAATTGACCTTGGTCAATACCTGGGGATCTCACAGTATATTGCCGCTGGAATTTATCTGATGCGCAATATGTTTTGAAGCGTTTAAGTTTGCTTCTTCACAAGGCACCCCCCTTGCCGGTGGAGGCTTTTAGCGTTTGCTCAGTTGCCACCGCCCTCACCGTTGGTTATTGACCATACTCTCTTGGTATTTGGACAATTTCTTAATATTTACATGTGTCCCTATATATAGGCATATCCTTGGGGAATTCTGTGGACTATAGGTGACTTTTTGTATCCGCATCAGGCCACTAGTCAGCAGTTTTCCAAGATAACCGTCAAATATCTTGTGGACGCGTTATCTTGAACACCGTTACTGCGATTGATCCGATATTTGGTGAGTTGTTTATATGTCCGCAGGCAGCGGCTCAAATAACTTTCGGGCAAGTCTCCTTTCCATATGGCTGCCTGATGGCCATTTCGAGTATTCCATTTATATATATTCCATTCGGCTTTAATGGTTTTTAACTCGAAAAGTGGGCAATATAGGGCTACATGTGATTTCTATTATTCACCTAGGAAGTGTGAAATAGGAAATCCCACCACGGGTGATGGGCCAAACGGAGGTCACTCACACTTTATTTATTTATTTATTCACAGTTCCTTCTATTATTCCCCTCTGTTTACAGCGCCACCTACCGTTCGTGTGAGTCCCATCACACAGTTCCACACGACTGGATCCAGCGTGGTACTGCAGTGCTACGTGGGAGGCGTACCAGAGCCTGCGGGTGTGGAGTGGGAAATGAATGAAGCTCCTCTCACAGATGATCCAGATAATCAACATTATCTTCTCCTTCGTAAGTATGAATAGTACATAATTTTACTTATAGTGCGCTGAATATTGGTTTGCTATTATTTGAAGTTGGAAATGTTAACGCAATTTCAAGCTTCATATTGAAGAAAAATACACCGCTAAAATTGTTGTCAGAATTTTATGGCAGTTACGAATAGACGATTATTGTATAAATGAACAAACAAAGCTGACGTGTTTGTTAAACCTAGCTAAACTGGACCAGAGAAATATTCCGAGGAAGAGAACGCAATAAAAAATTACTCCCAGTTGACAGAAATCACGTTTTCCAGACATTTAGAGAAAGATGTCCGAAATGTTATATTCTTATGTATTTTTGAAATGCTTTGATTACATGTTCCCCATATAATACCAAGAACGTTCTATACTGCGTCCTTGATAATACGTTGACAAATTACTTTTCAGTACAAATATTTTAATAAAAGCCTTTAAAAGCCTTGAGCTTTCCAAATTAATTAAGATTCCACAACATAACGTATTTCATGATTCACCATTTGAAATGTCATGTCGGCAAAGTCCGGTGCCGTGCGATTCAAAGGTATACATTCGCAATAATTCGCAGCAGCATTTAAAATATAACTAATTCATTTTCAGTATGAGCGTAGTAGGTATTATTTACAATTTGAATGATTATTCTTCTTTGGATCGGCTGTTTTTGTAAGGTTTTGCGTATAAATCTATGTAAAATGACTAAAATTTCCCAATTATACTCTACTTTCACACTTTAGCGAAAAATGTGAACCATTTTATTCGAGACTGAAGGCTGCAAGCTTAAATATTACCAATTAAACATGATTTACAGATCAAGGAAACCATAAATATGATCTTATCTGGAACCATGTGAAGCTGTGATCTATTCATGATCACGCTTAAGCTTGCCTTGTCTAGGCCTACTAGAAGTGATACATGATCATTTTCTGAAATCAATACATTCCTTGCCCATAGCAGCGCTACATAAGATGTAGTGCACCCGAATACGTCTCCGGTATTTCTTTTGACCTCGGTGAAGGGAAGAGTGAGTGGGTTTCATGCTGCTATGCCAAAATGTCCACCAAAGTGATGTACTAGTTTGCCTAATTGGCATCTCACGAGGAATGACGACAACCGGCCATGGGCAATTGGCGACATTTACCTCATTTACCATTCACTTTCTGGCACAAAGACGGCTTCTTTGCCGGCAGACTGTTTTGACTAATCGTGTTGGCAGTCTGACGAATCCACAGAGTACCAGTTTCAGGGACACGTTGTAGCACTTTGTGAAAACATACCAGGACCACTAACAAATATGCATCCAATATTAGATCAATATCGCAGGTAGTTGTGGGCCCAACATTCAACCAACATAGGATACGTTTATTGTATTTGCTGAGAACACATTGTCTCTGTGGCAGATGTCACTGATGTATACTGCCACGGAAAGACGAACAGCAATAACTGCTTACATTTCAAATGGGTTGTTATTTCTGTTTGCCTTTGCATGGCAAATTACAGAACATTATATTTTAACTATATAGGGCCTACGTTAGGCTAATAGCTGTATGCACAACCAAAGTTGGTTTTACATAGGCCTACATCTCTAGTTAAAGCAGCTAGTGAGTGAGTGATTGACAGTGGCTGATCCAGAGAACGGGGGGAGGGGGAGGCTTCGGATGCGCCCCCCCCCATTCAGGGTCACAAAAACCCCCGAAAAATACCATATTTAGGCCGAAATAAAATAAGCAGACCAATTATCATGGTAGGACTATGGTATTAAAACCAGTCAGGTGTGACTGAGCTGTGAGAACATGAGGGATCCTCATTATGATCTGATGTGTTTTAAGTGAGTTAAAACCCTCGGGGTTCTCCATTCTTAGCTGTGAAAAAGGCCTTGGCCTTCGGCCTCGGCCTTTTTCACAGCTAAGAATGTAGAACTCCTCGGGCTTTATGCTATACGTATTTACATGTAAAAGAAGTATGAAGTTTGTCGTTGAAGATGACTGGCACATAATAAAGGGCGTGTGTAGTGGCGCGATCCTCCCTTGTCAGGACTCGCTGTGTCATGGCGCATTTCAAGGTCACAGGAGAGCAAATTGTGTTGTGTGAGTGACAGGCAAGGGCCGACAAAGCCAGCGTCCTGTCCCGATGCCACGTCAACCGTCTCGCAGGCAATAACGGCTCTGACGCTGGTGTTCAGAGCTCAATTTGATTCACGTTTGCCGCCTAAAATAACCGGCAAAAGCTGAAAGGACACGACTACGTGATTACGAGTCGTAAGCTAGCCTCATGGAGTTAGTGATACCATGGTTATGGATAGGACTGATCAAAGATCCCGCGCCTGCAATGCCACAGAAAATTGTTCGGGTCATTTATTTTCATTTGCTTCAGATGTCAGGCAATGTAGTAATAAAACTGTCTGACATTTTATGACCTGACATTGTTATTTAATAACAAAGTGCAGTCATATGTGTGATGCACTCTTTTCAATGCGAATATGATTAAGCCAACATGACATTGTATTCAAAATTATTTTTTTCACAGCGATGGGCAGGTGGAAGGGCTTTTAAATTTGATGTTCTTCCTCCCACTTCTCTTCATTTTCACAGAGGAATATCATCACATTCAACAAAGGATTAGCCCAATTTACTTTACAAAGCATGTAAATTGGCTATACAACATAATTATATAATATCTGAAATAAATTCATTATACAATTGTATTAAGTATTTCTGATCACATCTAGGCCTATATCTTTTCTAAATATACAGTATGGATGATCAGAAATGTACGTTTTTTGGTCTTGTGTAGTGTATAATTTCTAATGAAGTCCATGGGAGTATTTTGCCATGATAAATACAGTATGCCTAACTCGTGGAAATGTAGTATACATAGGCCTACTTGTACTGACAAAATTTAATTTACTTAAATTCACACGTATAGGCCTAACTAAAATACGTGGACCAGTGACCTCCACGCCAAAACACCGCTGAGACGCCTGTTTTACTGTTACTAACGTCATGAAAGTGAACAGTTTTCATGTGAATCAAATTTAAGACGACGCGCATGCAGCTTTGAATATCAAATTAACTGTCATAGTTGATTTTGATCAGAGACAAATATAATTGACTGGATGGACCTTCAGTGTCGGGGCCCCGATGTAAGTGGTGGTTGAAACTCCCTGTCAGTAAAAATAAATTTAAAATGTTTCTTCTCCGTTCACACGCAAAGATTCAGTATTGTAGGAAGTCTCTGTGATTGAGAGGTAGCGTGCCCGAACTCAGACTGCCAGGGCTCAAATTTCGAAAACTGTGTCTAGAGGGCAGTGTCATCTGATTCATTTTCAGGAGGCTGTCCTGGCTCAGTTTAGCCTGTATCTGCACAAAGATGGTCTAAAGTCCCATTCATTCTTTCAATGATTCTATCTGTGTCATAGATCTGTTGATGTGTCACTGAAATATCAACAATAAAATGCAGTCGACTGACTACAAACCTCGCCGTCCGCCATTTTACACATTGCCACTTCTTGTCTAGTTGAGGTCCCCGATGGGTTCTCTCACTATCGAATCCTATCTGTTGGCCACGCATACCAAATAATGCCAGTGTCAAAGCTGGGGGACTCGTATTCCCAGTTATTTTTAGATTTAATTAAAGGTGCATGTATTCCTGCTTTGTAATTTCAGACAATAACGCCACCCTTGAGCTGCGTACAGCCACGTACACCAAGGATACAGGAGCGTACAAATGTAAGGCCAAGAACACGGCTGGTGTAGCCCAGGATATCGCTACTGTCTTCATTGAAAACTCTGATGTTCCCAAATATTCAGACTGTGAGTATAAGCACTTGCCATCATATGTTGAGGCAAATATGATTCAATGTTGAGCTAGCGTACGCAGACTGTGCACCAACATTGAAGCAACATTGGCCCAATGCGTTGTGTTTGCTGGGAAAGATATTATTACATTAAAAAGCAATTTGGTAACACGATGTCCAGAAATCAATCATTGTGTGAGATTTATTTAATTGTTGTTTTGTTATAAAAGGGATAATGTGTGTATGATAAATATAAAATTAGGACTATGATAGATTTTTTGGCATTAACCCTTTGAGCCCTCACGATGCATTAAAGCATCATTTTACATCGCTGAGATCAGCCTTAATTTTTCAACAACTAGGGGTTTTAGAACGAAAATTTTCATGAAACTGGTTTACCAATACATAGTAATTTTCTTTAATTTTTAAACGACATCAAATCATCTTCATCCACTACAAGTCGAGAATTGCGACAGCAATTCGCGGCTTGTAGTGGATGAAGATGACAATGGTAAACTCAGCCTTGAAAGGGTCAAATAATAATTTGCTAACAAAAGTACATGTTTCGTATATAAAATTGATTGCCTAACAACAGATGCTAATGTCATAGAATTTGACTACAGTATTCATTTAGCATTTTATGTTTAATTTTGCAGCTTCGCTGGATCGTAATGAGATGTTTGTGGTTTTCCACGACCAGGGGTACACAGTATATGAGCCGGCAAGTTGTCATATTGAACACATGGTGACTGGAGCATTCGACCATTTTAAGGTAGGTGTATAAGATTTGACAAGTGAACATAAGTGATAATCAATGAGTGTTTGTATGTGATTTATGTTAGGTACTTATATACGTTAAGGGAAACATATTTTTATGCCCACCACAAAGCAGATCTGGAAGATAACACAGCAGAACAGAACAGACGTCATGTTTATTCACCAAGAATGCTCTCATTTTAAACTGGAACAACTGGTGTGAGATTTTAATTTACAGAGCGCCCGCAACGAACGAATTTGATTTCAAAACCTTAAAGGGTATTTCCATGTTTCATCCTTGCCCTGTCATTACCCCGCTGTAGGCCTAGGCCTTTATACATGACATATCGACGGTAAATATACGGCTATTTAATACTGATCCCCGGCCCAACTTATTGAGGGTGGGGGATTTTGGCCAGGATTTTGTTTCGGGTCATTCGTTCGGAAATATTTGATAGAATGTTACCAAATTTGATCCGTATGATTATTGGGCTACATAGATGTTAATGTTGATGTTAATGTACTTTGACCTAGTCGTTTTGTACTGCAATTGGACCTAGTTTGTTTCGAAATATACATTGGAAACTACTTGATGCATTGTTACTCAATTTGATACAAATTATCATCGGGAGCTTTTCACTAATCTTGGAGATTACATAATGTTGGTTCAAATGATCCTGCTGGGCTCTACCTGTGCCTCTTGGGATAATCATCTCGGCATATACGTTCGATAAAGTAGGCTTGATATGCTAAGATGAGGAAAATGTGTTTTTGTAGTCTCGTAAATGTGACTTTTTCGTGTGACTGGCTGCACGTACTTGGGATATTAGGAGTGGTCGTGCTGTTGTTTATAGGTTGTCTTGAAAATGTCACAACAATCTACTTTTATAATGTAAAAAATAATGAAGAACAATTTTGCGTATTTAATAGTTATGTTTAATGGAAGGGTTTTTATTAGTCGCATGCCCTCCTTCTCGCGCGACTTATTCCCCTTCTGTATGTAATTGGCAAGACTATTCCCCGAGGTAATCTTCACATAACACATCTTGTCTCACGAGACGCTCTTAATAGTGTTAATTATTCAGCTGAAAGCCACCAGCCAAAGGCTAGATCTCATTGTGTGGTCTATCTACATGTACCTGAAGAGGTGATGAATGAATGCATAAATACCTGAATACAGAACGAATGAATACATGGATAAATGAATGAGGGAATAAATGAATCAATGAATCATACATGTAAACAATAATTTGGTCTGTCCATGCATATCACTTTGACGTCGAATGTTGCATTTCAGTTTTTTTTCCTGGATAAAATTATCTTCGTAACGGAATGAACTATCCCACCGTTAATGATGGCATTAAAGGCAGTGAAATTGTAAATGACATTGCTGTGCGGAGTCCTGACTGAGGCAGTATTTAATTATTGACCAGTAGTAACGTCATTGATGGATGCGTGGTCTGATCCTGTATTGGACTAGCCTTGAGGAGGACATTACAAAGAATCGGCAGTGAACCTCTTTATCAATTATTACTCAGAGACCACATACTTATTTACTGGTGGTTTGCTGCTCAGGAGAAGCACCGTGCTAATTTAGGGTAATGATGTATTAACCTGTCACGTGTCTGTGCGGAAGACATAACTGAAACCCTTGGAGCAATGGTGTCCGCTTTAGTAGTGCTTCCAAGTTTGTATTAACCCTTATGCTGCCGAATCGCTTAAGACTATTTTTCATGCATTTGAAGCTGGAATTGCTAACGCAATTTCCAGCTTCAAATGACGAAAAATAATGATATTTATGCAAAAACATACGTCTTCAAAATGTAATATTTAGATTAAAGGGACTGGCCCACGCTAAAATCATCAAAAAATCGGTGATTTTATTTCGGGTTCTTAATATGACCATATGATGTAAACATGTACATGGACTAGAACTGCAATTTTTTATAATTTTTGTGCTGCGCATTCACCAGTTAGGCTAGATATAGAGACGAAATTCCTGATTTCTAATTATTGACAACCATGTCAAAAATAGGAAATGCGGGAATTTCGTCTCTATATCTAGTCTAACTGATGAATGCGCAGCACAAAAATTATAAAAATTTGCAGTTCTAGTCTATGTACATGTTTACATCATATGGTCATATTAAGAACCCGAAATAAAATCACCGATTTTTTGATGATTTTAGCCTGGGCCAGTCCCTTTAACTAAGCATCTACCACAATTTTTTTTAGCAATTTGAGTTGAATTTATTTGGTCCGAAATTTGGTTGAAAACGGATATATACGGTTCCGGCAGCATAAGAGTAACCTTTGTAACCAGTTTTTTTAAAGAAAAATGTGATATGGGTCTACTCCGTATACTTTGTGACTTAATGTCGCAGATCCCAACATTTTGGGACATGAACTATGCAAATAGATGACTGAATGAATTGAATGAACGAATAAGGCTTTAAGTCACCCTTGTGGACCTGAACCGGGTCAGGAGAGCCTCCTGGGGGTGGTGTGATAAATCAGATCACGCTGCCATCCAGACAAGGGATTCAAAATTCGAACCCTCTCGGCCTGAGGCTAAGTACTTTACCTCCGAGTCACAGAAGATCCTCACGATGTTGAATCTTCACGAGTGAGTGTGTTACATTGAAACCTGTGCGGGAGGTGAACTCTCGAGCTCCGACACGACAGGCTGTAGTACTGACCAGTACACCATAACCCACCTGAAATATAAACGAGAAAGTGAAGCAATCGGAAGACGAAGAGTATTCTATTTTTGTAATAAAAATTAAAATAAAAGGTCGCGTGCCTTGAGTGATCCAGGCACCGTGTTGACAACCGGGAAATAAAACTAGAATAACATTAATATGCCTATTATAATTATGTTTAAGAATCCACCTTTAGTAGATATAATATGATTTATTGGGGAAAAGAACTCATAGTGGTCATGCTTTTTGTTGATTTTTTCCCTAAAGAGGAAAAAAGTACTAATATCGCTTCACTTAGCCTAGGCCATACGTATTGATTTTATTGCAGGACAACTTATCATCATCACAGTGTGTTTGAAGCGTTATTTCATCAAATGCAATAAATATTCGTTTTCGTGTAAAAGCTATTGTCACAAAGACGTGGTAGATAGGCCTATATTAAAAAAATCAGTTGTTTGTGTTCACTTATGGCTATTCTGCCAAGTACCTTGTTCAAAGTAACGCAAATAAATATGCACCATTAAACTGGTCGTTTGCGATATGAAGGTGAGTATGCTTGACAATGGCGCTATATTTTCTGGATCGTAAATATTTAGCCGACAAAACTAATCTCATGTAATGGTCACATCAAACGCCAGGGCGATATTTCTCCATTTTCTCCCGATGGGTAATATATTTTACGAGCACTAACGTCATAATAGTCAGGCTTTCCAGGCTCGTGACCCCTTTTAGCTTTTAATGGGAAGAAGCTTTTAATGTGGCTGCTGACACATCTGTGGAGAGCAGGAAACTAATATTAGACAATGCTAATTGACATCTTAGCACAATCAGCACTTACACCAATAAAAAAACTACTTAAATATAGACTAAGTTTACTTGGTCTGCATACTACCAGAAATACATTATATCAACAATATTATATATCCTCGATTATATACAGTTTGGTACAACGCATATCAACCAATATGAGCTTGTATAATGTCACAGCAAATTGACCTGTCCTGACCTCCTTTGCTATATACAGACATGTCTTCTGATTGGATGGGCTTATAACACATAATATATTATGAACAAGGACAGCATGCTTTAACTAAACGTATTTTTGCAAATTTTTAGGTAAATTTAGATAAATTCGGGTAATTATTTTTGATAGTGAAAGATCAACGGTGTGGTTTATGATCCACAGAGAACAAGAATTGTATAAAGAATTAAACAGGCACGGAACCCTTATCTAATTTCAATAACTACATGTATTAACGGAATATAGAAACAATTGCAATACATCTCAAAACAACAGAACATTTTGAAAATAAAATAATCGTCATAGCTCCAAGGAGGTGTGGCTTAGCGTTTTACGATAGCCTATGTCCAAGGTTTGATAGCGCTCCTACATTTTGGAAAGGTGATTTAGAATTTAAAATACATTTAAATTATGTTAGACCGAGCCCACGATAAGAAAACACTGAACCAACACGAAATATTAGACAGCACGTTTTGGAGCATGCCTATTTTTCAGACGAGCAGAAAGGGCACCGCTCGCCTGGTAATCTCTCCTAGATCCGCATCAGGCTCCATTGATCTTCATTTTGTGTATCACAGGTGCTGCCAGATTATGGGAACTCTGCGGAGACGCTTTGTGCCAAGGGACGTGAGTGTGACTGGGGCAAGGCAGTGAATGTACAGAACAAGTACATCTACGTGACTCAGCCCTCCCTCAGCAGAGTAGTGGTGGTGGACATGAATGACAGAGCCAATCCCGTGGAGGTGGGTTAGATCATGTAGATGGGAATAATAGTTTGTGCTTAAAATCTATCTATCTATTTTATTTTACTTTCCTGGAAAGTAAGAGTAAAATAACTAGATATATTTTAAACACAAACTATGGCAAACTTTTTTCCACGCTACATTCTGAATATCTGAATAAAAATTTGTGAATAAAATTTAAATTGGGCTATTATTCATTTACCATAATAAATATTTGCAGTGAGTTCCCGTTGTACATCTTGTATGATTTATCTTATATTTGAGAGATATCCATCGCTACTGACGTAGTCTACACCCATAGTGAAAACGTTCCGGTTTTACACTGGTTTTAAACGTCTGTAGTATTTTTTTCAAATATATTTTTTCTTTCCTTCTATATTATATGTAATAGATAGTCCAAGATAAGAGCATGTGTCGCTTCATAATAAGTTAACTCGTAGAGCTTAGATGGTTTATTGACCACCTGTGCACAGCAGATCGACAGTTATTACTGCAAATGTCACGGTCACAAGGCGGTATTAGCATCAAAATCTTAGTGATAATACGCCTACTATCATAAAATACAATTCAAGTAGTCCATCAATATATATTATCAATGACGGAAAACAAAAACGCCTTCTATTTGTTGCAGGTGATCGCGACAGACCACGTACCTGTTGGCTTGTACTACGTGGAGCATCTGGATCAGGTGTGGGTGTTATGCTGGAACCGCGAGGAGGACACAGGATACAAGACGGCCATCATTATCCGGCAGGCCAGCCAGCCTCAGCAGCACCACACCGTGCACACACAACCCATAGGCAACAGGTTCGACCTGGTAAGTATGCTGCAAAGGCAAAACAGTTACTGCTGTTTTCCTTTGCACTGTAGTGTTAATATCAGAAGTGACGTTAATGTGTGTGATATAATAGTACAAATAGTAAATAGTTTGCCTTGTCGTCAGAAAAAATACATTTTAAATGATATGACTAAACGTCCAATATCTGTTTATCATGTAGACTGAATGTGTATCGCTTCATGAAGCATAGAAAAGCCACCGTTAACAGCCGTTCTAATGATAAAAGACTGAATTGTCGGAGATGTCAAAACCAATTATATCCCTTTCAATACTTTATTCGAAGCCATTTATTATTTTTTAATGTGTGAATAATCAATATACGTGTACTAGGTTTTCCTTTCCATGTTGGCATGCTACTATAATTTAATTACCTATAGCAATATAGCCATATTGTATGATGGTATCAAGTATTAATTTCCAATATATACGTATAATATTACAAATAAGAGATATATTTGGACAATTTGTAACAGTTTTATTTAACTTGGTGTATTATTTTATGACAGATCCAGGATATATTCTTGCCTCAACATAACGATCTGGAGCAGAGATTCCAGTATGGTTACATCACCCACCAGGATCAACAGGGATTATATAAACTGGACCTGAGAAGCATGAAATACGTCCGTAACATCAACCTCCAGGAATACGCCTGTATCCCAAGATCTGTCGTGTTTGTACCGCTAGGTAAATTAATTAGAGGATAAATTGTCAGACCCTATTATAATATATAGCTGTATAATAATGTATCGTATTGAAAATATGATGCATATCATTCATTGACTGTTGTACATTGTTGCCAACAACAAAGGTCACATCACATTTCAATGGATCAGTTTTCTGAAGACACAATCACTGTCTTTTGACAAACATAGTAAACACATCCATGTTTTCTCAAATCAGATTTAGTTGCTAAGTGACTTCATTTTTGTCATCATGTCAATATGTTGTTATTGTTATTTTGTCAGGAGGTCAGGTGATAATCTACTGTAGAAGTGCTGTTGGTGAGGGTGGTCCGTCTGTACGCCTGGTACTGGACTATGTCACAGACAGGGTACTGGAGCATGCTGAGCTGGAAGGTGAACCCCATCTCTCACCTGATGGCAGATATCTAGTCCTGATCGATAACAAAGAAGACAGCTTCTCTGTCAGCAAAGTCAATGACGACGGTTAGTAGCGTTTAATACTATGAATTAGAAAAAAAAGATATGCAAACGATGTTTATTATTGAGTGTGGTATGGGAAAACACAGCACTGTTTCAGCGACATCGACATTTCGGTGCGGTGACGTCTACATACGTCAGATGTTGACGTCTAAAGTCGGTCCCCGAAATGAAAGAGTAAAATATTTACTATGGCTGTAGACCCATAACATAGGTATTTAAATGAAGCGGAAAGAGAAAACTAAGACATTTATGATGATTTCGAATTGAAAAAACTATACACACTATACACAAATATTTCAGTGCTTTAACGTTTGTATGTTCTCACATGATAAAAATATAGGCTAACACGACTGTCATCAACGGTCATTTTCGAATGAACATACTGTTTTACATTCACTTTGTCAAATGTGAGATACTCATCAGTGTGCTTATTATGTTATCACAGGCAAACTGTCACATCAGTTTGAAGGCTATTCCAACATGAGAGTGCACTCAGCGACCTTCTTCCCATCTGAGCGTGGACGCAGCTATGACTTCTATGCCACAGGCCTCGAAAAGAATGAAGTACTTTATATGAATCTGTCATCTGGAAAAGTGCAAATGATTGACGGTGAGTAAAGAGTTAATATCAATGCTATTCCCCACTCGCTAGTGGAACGTGGCGTCTACTAACTGGCCAACGAAAATGTTCATGACGTCTTACCCTAAGCATTATTTATCTAGCAAACAGGATACATTAAATCAATGCTGGTTTAATGTTGGGCCAGCGTCGCAGACGGTGGCTCAACATTAAACCAGCATTGTCTTAATTTATCTTGTTTGCCGGTTAGTGATTTGTGAGCTTGATAGTGACCCGAAATGATCATTATTATCTAACTATCTTAAAATAAGGTTAACGTCTCCTGTCTTTTATGTATGTCAGGTGTGGGAGTTGGCAATAAGGAAAGTAAGATGGCATGGAAGAAACAGCAGCGCCCCATCACCAGCGCCGGCGTGTTTGGACATTACCTGATGACGCCATCAGAGAACGCTGTTGTGGTGATAGACGGCAAGCGGCAGCACGTGCAGTGTGAATGGCAAGACGTACCTCATGGTGACGTGATTGTCTGGGTGGAGCCACACCACGTGTGAACAAAATACACTCAAATTCATGAGAACAAATCCTTACCCCGCTCTGGAATGAAAAAAACATTCTTAGCTTGATCTCCTTATGGTTACAAAAATCACCCATCATTTGATTCCTGAAAAACAAGAACAGTTAAATGAGAGACTTTAATAGGAGACGTTAATATTATCAAATTAGGCGTTGGTAAATTCATTTTGAATTGTTTAAATTGTTTTGAAATGTTTAAAATATACACACGATATGAACGATTACGGATAGAATTACAGCTGTGACACCATCTCTATATAATTAATTTTTGTGCCTATGCCACGATAAGGTGTTATAAATAAGACAATGTTTTTGAACCACTAAACATGATATCTTTAAATGGTGCCCTACTATTAATGCAAAACAGAATAAAAAACAGAATTAATAGAAATAGGGTTTGAATTTGCTACATTGCAAGGCGATGGTAACTGGTATTTTAGGTGCATGTGTCTTTTGTTGCGGAAATATCTGTTTTCACACAACATATTAGTCAACGTGACAATTTTTGTGTGTGTCTAATGCCCAAACTGACATATTTGATTGGGAAATAAAATTCAAAATATTTAGATATGTCAATTTATTACGAGCTCTAGCTCCAAAGACATGTGTATTTGAAAAGCTTCACGAATTGCCCGGAATGACAACAGATGAATAGTCGTGAACTATCCAGAATACTAACAGGTGTCACATGTAATGTGACCTGGGCGATATATAAAGAACCATCTGGGTTAGTAGCAGGTTACACATTCAATATTAGAGAGCGGCCCCATATAATAAAGGGTGATACGTGAATTGTGATATTGCATATTGATGTCTTTTGCATCACTCAGATTGACAACATCATCCTTAATCAAATGAAGGTAAATCTGTAGTTTCCTACACAATCATTAATACCAGCGACAACTGCCATATACAGGACATATACTTCACAAAACAGACTACCAGAAGACGTGTTTGTCCCTATTGTAAACGTTCCCTTACTTTGACGTTTGTGTACATTCTAGTGAAATAAGTTAATGACGAAACTGGATGCCACACCGCAATATGTAATACACCGTATGTTGTACGACTGATGATGTAAATAAGTTATATATAAATATACATACTATATGTATCTCGGTGGTTACATTATTTCTTCTATGTTCAAACTTGTAATCATGTTGGTGAATAATAATTGGTCACTACAACATGACATGACATAAGTTGATTACAATTAGATTAAACTATTTATTTTCAATTATGTAAGTGGCACAATTATGTAAATTACTTTTTTATATCATTGGGATAATTCTATATCGGAATAATGTCACTTTTAAAGTCTAGCTTTTAAAGTCTAGCTTAAGCAGAATAATTTTTATACAAATATTTCCATTTTATTGTATATATTTTTATTGCGCCTATCATTATGTTTGTGTAAACCACGTGTCATCGTAGTATAATGATTGTGTCTACATTGAGACCTCCGAAGTCATACGATTATTTTATCTGTATTTTAAATCATTCTTTTCTCATATCACGGGACATTCTTAATGCTTTACGTAAACAGTGCCAACTGCACTGGGTTTTTATATACATGACATTGATGTCGCAATAATGTTCATTGCTCCTCCTTCCGCTTTCACACCAAGTCTTGCTTTGTTCAAATAATACAGTAGTCTTCCCCGAAATATCATTCTCTGAAGACGTGAAAACGGTACAACTGAAAGAAATTCTCAAGAGAAACACGTACAGTTGTATGCAATCCCTCTAGAATTTAGTAAAAACGATACGCAAATCGCTAAATATGTTGGGAATTATACATAAAGAAAACACTATATGAAGTGGTTGACTATTGTATTGTTATGTTGCAACACGAAACATTCCCCATGCATTTTACCGAATTACTTTGCTATTTCAACCTGATGTTGTTTTTGCATACGTATAACTTATAACGCTGCTGGTACATGTACATTCCTGACCCATTGCTTCAGCTAATAGCCCTCGATATTCCATTAGGATGATTAGTGTGAATTGATACTCTACCGTGTGATCATATTTATGATAATCTATCACATAGAATAAAAGTTGTATTACGCATACCAGTAATAGAAACAGGCGAGGCAGATGGCGTGCAGAATAATGAACAATCATTATTTTATTGTAAGTTATAGAAAAAACATCAAACATGGCATATTAAGAATAGGGAATTATTTAGTATTTAAGTCCACTGAGAGATGTAGATGCTTTAATAAAACGTAAATTATATGATGTTATATTTCATTTTAATAGAATATCGTATCTTTATATTATATTGATAAAAGTTATTATTTGATGTAGGCCTACTTCTCTATGGTTTCTACGTATTCGCACGATAATTGTACATGTATCATGGTGATTGTTGTACGACGTGCAAGATTATACTTCTGTAAAGTATGTAAAGTATGTCAGTGTAGTATTATACCTCGTCACCACCGTTCACTAGAAGATAAACTATTCCTGTTCATGTGTTCATGTAACATAATTATACAATACTATGATTATGCACTATACTAATATTAAGATTGATATGAATGAAACCTTCAAAGATTCTCATTTGAAATGTAATTATGCAATCTTGACAAATTAAGTTTAACAGTTAATTTACTTTATCTACAACGTTGATCCGCATTTAGATTATAAATTTGTAATCATACTAATGTGAAGCTTGAACAGTGGTTATGTAGTCTAAAAAATGCCAACGGAGCATGTTTAGCTAGTAATCTCGCACGAATATTGTACATTTTTGGTGCCTCCGTATTTTTACAACTACAACCCAGCACTGATTGCTTTGCGGCTCATGTAGTCATTTCACAGTAGCATCTCCCTGGGATTGTTAAAGCTATATTTTATATATTAGACTTTGTTAATCATTTCTGCTGTAGCACTTGAGTTCTTTTCGCCAGATGTAGCTGTGATGCGTTTGCTGCACTTTCTACAATAGGGTACTTTCTACCTGTGTGATAGATCTGCTAGCTTTGTGGTGTTGCAGCTTCCCGCTACTGTAACTATGCCAAGCAGGTTGTTGTTATTATTGAGTACAATGTATCGACTTTCTTTATTTGTAGGCTACGTATAGTGAGCACGTATGTTTTTCATTCTTCTTCTTTGCCTCTTTGAACCAGGACATGTGTATTTTATGAGAGGAAGCCAAAAGTGGTGCTTGTGCTTTGCCTTGAGTATATATGGATGAGCATATACATATAACTTTTGATTGTCACATTGTAAATTCAGTGTACCATAGATGGCATTATGTGCCGTATGGTGTGAGTGGTGCTCATCTGCCGTGCAAAGACAAAAGGCAGTATCTATCTGCTTACTTTTCAAGTAAGCAGATACTGCCTTTTGGCTTTGCAGAGTAGTCATAATGCTCGTAGATGGTCACATAATCATTGATCATAACACAATGATACGTGTCAACACACACTAGAGGACTTGAGCACCACTACATCAGGCATCACTTGTCTTAATGTATTCTAATGTCATATTTTGTGCAAGTGTGTGTGAGTGGTACCTCATAAGTAAAGTCTGACATTCTCAACATAACTTGTCTTGTTTGTTTTATTTTTTTCATACAAATTAACTTACAGCAGCTAATGCGTCGAATACGTTTTTTTCATAGAATTATTTAAATATGATGGTGCCTGTTCCGAGCATGCATACTCCTAGTCAAAAGACAACAGCCAACTATTGTGACTGATCAACAGGTATGGTTGAGAATGATAATTACAGCTGAATTATTTACTTATACCCCCTCCCTTTCTTTAAAGCAAATATATAGCTAACAGTTACAAATTAGAAAATAAATCCTTCACTTTGGTGATGTATTCCTTTAAGTAGTTTTCTCAGTTTTTACTTTTTTAGGAACCAATATATCAACAATTTTAACTGCAAACTATATGTTAGTGAGTCACACTGTAAGAAATGCTGTAAAATTTAAGTTCACAGTTTTACTGAAGGATTATCTTTACTACCAGATAGGGTGTGATCTCAAGGGGGGGGGGGGACTTTGACACTGGGATCATCGGGCTACCTCCTGGTGGATTGGGATTCGTCTGTTTTCTGCAGGTCAATATCACTGGATGGAACTATCACATCGTCTCTCGGTGGAGGGTTATCAAGCTTTCGAACGTTTACGGAGATTTCTACACTACCTTCAAGAGCCAGGTCATCGGGCTGATGCGTTGCTGGTGCGTCTAAGATAGGCCTTAAAATGGTAACTCAACTAAGCAGGATCTAGATTTTTGACATACATTTCTCACTGATTCTGGTACCAAATATCTGGTGCACGGATCTTGAATGTGGACTTGTTGTCCTACATTATGTTTTTGCTTTGCGAAAATTGTGGCGAATACGAACGAAGAGCGGTCTGCAAGCGCTATAATGTAGTTGGCAATTTTCCTGACAGTGTACTTGAAACTTCCGGTGTGATTTATCGTGTTAATTAGCAAATACAACAGGGTTTTCTATGGCCGTGATGAACTATATTTTGTTTGCACGCACTCGGCTATGCCATATTGTCAACTTGTTTCATGACGCCAGAGACACCTGGTGAGGATGTGCAGGCAATACACAAGAAGGCTCGGTAGACAGCGTTAAAATCGTAATTGCGCTGGCTGTGGGCAGATGCATTCATTTATTCATGTAATTTTCGGTACTGGACGACTGACCCCTGAACATATATATAAATATACATATTTTACTATATATTAGCCTTTTAAATTGTATTGGGCTCTTAGTTAATGCTATCTGATATAATAGAGGTAAATCCCGTTTTAATATGTATGCTGTCTTGACTTCGTTCAACAGAATTGAGTCCTCCCCCCCCCCCCCACACACACACGGTGTGGGTGCCTCTTATGGGTTTGATCTTCCTAAACTTGTATTGTAGGCTATCCCGTTTTCCGCGACCAGGTGAATTACTGTCCATAATTTATTAGTGCCGTCATGTGTAAAGTGCGCATAAGTAAGTACGCAAACAGTTTCATTTGCAAAGGCAGCGTATTCGCAGCCGCAGAACAGTTTCTATATTATAACATCGGGCCTAGTCGGTATCATCTTGTGAAATCGAATGTATAGCAACGGTGGGTGTCCCGAGGCTAAATTCTACACAGATGTGCAGCTGCAGTACATTTTCAATATTATACACTGTTGCCGGGGACTCCCATGTTCGACGGAACATTTTTTTCTAGTTTTGGCTAATATTATTACGTGTTACAGCAGGTAGATTCCCCTGTAACTTTCACCATAATATTTCCCCACGACTGGGAATAATCAACATTGTTCATAGGTGTTGATCACACGAAGTAGTGTCAGGCATGGGTCACCCTTACTCGCTTTAGCTTTTTTCAAGACATTTTTACAAATTTGTATGGTTCTCTCAATGAAACCGTTTGATTGTGGATAATGTCATGATGATGTGACATGAGTGAAACGGGTATCCTGTGAAACCAAAGGTCTCTGAAAATGACTGGTATACCTCGGAGTCATAGTGTGATCTGTTGTCGGTGGAATACCTTGTTCTGAAAAAAATATCTTTGGTAATGTTGATGATTGCTTGGCTTGAACAGTGAAGTGGTGTTTTACAGATGAAGAAAAACTATGATTAATGATGTGACGTCAGTGGTGATGACATCTGCGCTGCATGACGCCTGATGACGTCGGCATCAGCGGCACCCGAATTCGCTTGAACGTGGCTCACATTGCGGCATCACTCTGTGACGACTGGTGCATAATACGACCCCTTTTTGCGTAGTGAAATCTGTCCACACGACCTGCCAGGGATAAGATATGGGATCTCACATGGAGCTAGAGTATCTTTCTGTTGGGCTCTCTTGAATTCCAAACTGGTGGTACATTGTTCAGTGCATTTGTCAATGTCTTTGTTCATATTCAGCCAATATACACATTTATCGTTTTTTGTCTCAATGTATCTAGATGGGCAGTTGCAAACTCAATGTGTTTGGATTCATGTTTTTTCGGCTGTCTGAGACCAATACTTCTTTGCTAATAACTTATATATAGGGGTCTGTGTCAACATCACATCATCGACACATGGTTGTAGACATAGAAGCATACATTGTAATCTGGAAAGAGCCATTTTGATAAATTTCTTTAATATCATCTCCAAGGGTTTATGATGACTGTCCATCCGGAAACTTGATCCGTAGATCTATATAAATGTATGGAACTTTCTCCGCCTTGCATAGCGATTTTGAAGAGTAAGCTATATGCTTATTATGTTGAAGCAGGACTGCTCCAATGCCCTTTTTTAAAGAGGTTAGTGTAATTTCTTCGCATATACCATACTTTTAACAAAGTCCTACGCTTTCTGGCGTAATTCAGTCCATACAAAATATGAGTCCTTCTTGAGGAGTTCGCGAGAAATTCGTGAAGCCGTGTTTTGTTTTCAGGCGTCTTAAGCTGTTTCATATATAATCTAATATTTCTGTGGATTAAGCAGAATAATTTAAATTGAGGTGCACATATGATACAATTTCTACTGTTGAACATAAGGTTATTTTTCTACCCGGCATGACCAGGTTGCTCACTTAGAAGCAGACATTTTCAGCTGACGATATCTAGTGATCGTATTAGAACTATTTTTTACAGCTATAAACCCATCAAATTATTATCATAATTAGTAGCATCGTGTTCGGCTTCTGTTCTGCAGAGTACAATCAGGCTATGTCATCGTCAATGCTGATGGTACCTTCACATTCTTCTAAGATTTGGTCCATTTTGTTTCGAAACACATCTTGGCTCATGACCAAACCAAACGCTATTACCCGGTAACAGTAGGCCTACCTACCGAAGGGAGTATTGAATGTAGTCAAAAGTGAACTTTCAATGTCTTACTGCCCAGTAGCCGTTTATTGACATCAAACGTAATGAAATATTGAGTTCCTGTCAACTTGGGAGTGTCTTCCTCTACTGTTGAAGACACACGATGGCATCTTTTTTTGTCCTGTTCAAATCTTCGGGATCCAAAAATATTCGTAACTGACAATTGCTGCTGTTGGATTTTGCCCTAATTATACAATTTCCCTCCATTAAATCGAATTCATGCTCCAGTTCATTGTAGAGGTGTACTTTTTCTTATCGCGCGCATTATATGTTGGGAATTCCCCTTTAATAATATATGGCCAGAACCTGGAAATTATCCAATGCCGTGAAATTGCTTAGGATACATTTTCAACAGGCGTCTTGACTGGCTTATAGACGACGTAGGAGATTTTGCTTGTATATGACACAGTTTATCACCATACCTTATTGTGACATGAGACAAAACAAATTTATTCATATTATTGCATAAAATATAGGTGTAGAAATATAGGTGTAGAACGTTTTTTTAAATGCTTTGGACAACATTATATTCCTAACTTGAGCTCATTGCTCGGCTAACGTCAAACTGAGAATGTTTCATCGCAAAGTATTTCTCTTGCATCCAGATGTATAAATTTATAAAAACAGAGCGGGGACCCTGGTACATTGGTTATTGCTACCGCCTGTCACAGCAGAATTAAGGCGCGCAACACAATTTTTTTCTAAACCCTTGCAGTTCTAGTCTATGGACCTGTTTACATCATATGGTCATACATGTAATAAAGAAGCCAAAATAAAAATACTGATTTTATGATCTTAGCCTGATTGTGTCGCTTTAATTATGGTCGACAGTCCGTCTTTTTAAATTTGACATAGAGTTGGCATTTTCAAAGGCATATCACTATTTCAAACCGAACATTTTGTTTCATAGTAATGGTCTAGCTATCTGGCACGGTTTGTCAGATATCACCCATATTGAAGTTAATTATGACTGAAAGTGAGCCATTTTGAATTGGATCAAGTTTAATTTTTTTAGGGCATACCACTACTTGAAATGACACATTTTGTTTTATAGTAATGATCTAGCTATCTGCCACGGTTTATCAAGATTTTAGGCATATATTAAAGTTAACTAGAAGTCCACAGTTTTTTGTAAACAGAAAACTGGAGATGTCTCCCCTCCAGCAGCTTAGCCATAAATGTTGATAGCTAATAGATGTAGTGTCAATGGCTTATGTAATTAATGTTATTAATTGGCTCCTGTGGACAGTAGAGACTATGTATTAAGCGGAATTTATTATTCCATTTTGGAACCACGCCGATGTGCAAAACACAATGTAGCTTGTCAACAGCTGCTGCGCTCAATATCACGCTGGTCTGGTAGTGCTTACTGCTGGCGGCGAGTACAAGCCGACATCGACCCAATGTCTGTTAAATGTTGGGCCAGCGTCGCCGGTGCAGGACAGTATCCATTTAGCCCTAGTCAGTACTTCATGCTGGCAGTACCGGCACGATGCTTTAAACCAAAGCTGGGTTAATAATGGCCTGCCGTCTGTGACGCTGGCCCACATTCACTGTGGCGCCAAACACGACAGGGTGACCCAAATACTGGGCTAATATTGGCTCAGTGGCGTAGACGGTGGGCCAACATTAGCCCAGCATTGGGTCAATGTCTCGTGTTTGCTGGGGCCACCTCTGCGGCCTCCGCCTGCACGATAGCAACCCCTGGACAGACGGACAGAAATGAAAGAAATGGGGTTTTAGGCCACCTTTGTGCAGACAGACAGACAAAACGCGGCAGACACACTGAGCTGTGTACAGAGGGGGAGACACAATTATTGCCGATTGTCGGACATTTTGAATTTGATCAACCTGAAATTTGTCAGAGCATATCCCTACCTGAAACCACACACCATGTTTTATAGTAAATTAATGGCCTCTATCTGGGCACGGTTTACCAGATATCAGGCATATTAAAATGTGCTTACGAATGAAAATATTTGACATTCTCTCAAAATTCGCTACACTCGGCGAGTATTTGTAAGCGTAACAAAATTCGCAACGTTCGCAAGTCATTCGCCACCTGCTTGCGAATATCGACCAATTTAGGAATGCATCTCCTAAATTTCAGCGAATGTTGCGAATGCTGTCACTCACCGTCAATTTTCGTAAGCATTTGCAAGCCATTGGTAACGTTGGTAAGGTATTCGGAAGCATTTGCAACATTCGTAAGGCATTTGCAAGGCATTTGTAACGTTCGCCGTTTCCCATTTCTTCGAATGTCTTACCACTGTTGCCAATGATTTAAATTCAAGAAAACAATGAGCATAGCGTCATATTCACTTCGTATTTATACCAATCACAGCCTCGTCATCAAATACTCGTATCATTCGTAAGAAAATGGCAAAGAAATGGTAACGTTGGTAAGACATTCGCATCATTCCTAAGTACATTTGTAACGTTTGCAAGCCCATTTGTAAGAATTCGCAAGAATTCATAATATTCGCAAGGCAGTCGCAACATTTATTTGATATTATTCTTAAGCTCATTTGAACAATTCGCAACGATTTTTAGCAATTCGTAAGGCACTGGCAAGCGTTGGCAAGCATTCGCAGTGCATTTGCAATATATTCGTAAGGAGAGGTCGAGGGCATATTTGTATATATATGGTCTCACCACCGTAAATGAGTCGAAATCCAAGGGGGTGGCTACTGACTAGAGAGTCCCTACCCAAATTCTACTTTAAATGGTTGTTTTCACGTCTGGTGAATTAAGAAAAATACAGGAATGTTGTAATTCTGTGGATAAATTGCAAGCATACACTGTTTCGCTATCTGTGATATGAGGTACAACTGTTATGTGAGATTGGACCATTGACCACATGGGGGGCCTAGCTCAAAATCCAATTGGCTGGCATACCATTCAAAAAGGACAGCTTATGCCTTATTATGGTGTGTCACATTGGGGTGTAGCTAGGGACGGAAGTGGTAAAATCGGCCCTTAGAATGTTGGCATTATACATGTGTTTCAATGGGACTGGCATATGGGCTGGTGAGAACATGTGTGAGAGCAGTATAAGGGATGTGTGTGCGCAATATGAAAGAAATCCCCCAAATGGGTTTCCGAGATCTGCTCCGGAAACGAGATGCGGACAGACGGAGGTACGGACATCCGAGACGACGCCACAACCCTCCACCACAACTTCGTCGGGCGGGGGATAAAAAAAATGATAAGAGAATATTCATATCCCAAAAAAGGTATTACCTAGTTATCAAAGACAATGCCACATTTTATATAATACATATATTTAATTCAGCACAAATTATCACATAATTCAACATGTAAAAACAATATGTGTAGATACATCCGAGTGTATTTATAAACAAATTCAGAATTATTATGATTTCAACAATTGGGGTAAAGACAATTACAAATAAATAATGCTTTAAATATCACAGATAGTTCATTAAACAAAGAAACAAACAAATAAACAAATGTATAGACAAATATATAAATACAAGCATTTAACAAGAGAAGAAGCACATGAATGATACATTTTCTGTAGTGGGCGCGAGAATTTCTGAGTTTGTTCCTATAACAATTTTTTTGCAAAATACCATTATCAACATCCCAGACTGGCATATCTTAACAATAAAACACTGCTATCTCCCGATTTTTAGTCCTTATTCCCTGACAGAATTTTCTAACATGATAGTTTTCGGTTCAGCCGAAGTCATCGAGAATCACGTACCAGATAGCGGAAATATAAATATTTACAATATTAAACGACAAGTTCAGTATGAGCCTAAATTACAGAGGTGGGTAGTTGTATGAGTGGGTTATGTAATACAGTAACATGTATTCATTGAAATAATATTAATTAAAATAAAATAAACATATCTTCGATTTTACAAATAAATATTGTGAATATAGAAGTTAAAATATATGAGATTCGACCGAGACTTTTGTGCTACCACTACTCCTAGATCAAAGTGGAATATGCAGACTATTTTGGCATTAGGCGCAAATATTCAACGTTTTTGCTAATCACACATTATATAGCATTGTAAGTATGTTCATGATTTTTCATCACACTAATGTTTGTGTGTCAATAGATAAAATAACTTAGCACATTATAATATAACAGCTAGTCTCTTAGAACCGCTTTGAACAAATTGCATAATATTTATATTTGTTTAATAAATAGGACGCTATGTGAAAGAGATCATTATGTCCATTATCTACAGGCTTCATAAAGATATTAATTCATTAAAAGTGTTATTAAACTATACATGGACAATTAACTGTATATTATTTTCTAATTAACAAGAATATCGTCGCTTGTTAAATAATACGTAAAACAACAGACAGTCGTGACTGATGACCAGCTTGACATTAATATTGAGACATGTGAACAGGTGAACTAACCTACATCTAACTTGTGATGATTAACGACCATGACAACATAATAAATTGACAACAATTAGACGGAAGCGAACCGACGGGGAACATAAAAATAACATCCGATGCTTAAGATTAATATTATGTTCGACACAAAAAATAGGTTAATAACATTATCTAAAATGACAAACAGTAGGTCGATTGCACAGAATTATAAATTCCATACGACTTAAAATTCTTAAGGTAATAAAGAAAATGGGCATGTACACTAAAAAGAAAAGATTTATCCTTTTCAGCAGTAATGGAAGGAGCGCTAACATTACCTCAATTTTGAGCAGCACCTTAAACTTTGGCCCACAATTAAAGGGACGTTGTGTGAATTGTACGTAATTAGTTATGGGTTATATGACATGATCTATATTATAATGGGATCAATATACACTGCACACTATATTTGAGTCATACTCTCTACTAAGATTACCCTGTAAGTGTTAATAGACAACACTGACTGCATAAGGATTATACCTGATGAAGAGAAGCTCTAAATATGGTTATGAATAACACCGGTATTCCTAATAAATATGACATACCTACTTTTCATACAGATTAGGTGAGATGCATAATATGCCCAGAATTCATGAACTATATATTTAAATACTTGATTGCTGAGCACCTTGACCTTGTGATTAAGCAGAATCACCTGCTGAATCACAATGAATTCTGTTTGACAGAAAATGTAACTCACATAACGACACATAATTACACTGCTTCAGTCAATAAAAACAGACAAAAAAGTTAGTCCAGTAAGCAGTGGTAAGCATTTATAATTATGCTTTATTAAATACAAAGCACGCCTACTATCATCACCTGGTGAATAAAGAATCGGAAGGGTCACTTTGTAACGTATGCCTATAACATCAGTAAAACGTTGACGACATATTAATTTTATTTCTCATTATTGGTCAGTTATAGTCAATGACAGCTACCAAGCCTAAAGTTACACCATGTCCGACTAAAGCTAGGACGCCATGGCTGTTTCAATGCTGGGCATGTGTGCGCAACATCAAGAGTGTTTCGTGTTATGATAGTTTTTTAAAAAGACACATTGTACGCTGCCTCTCTATGACATAATATTGCAATGCTATTGCTATACTCGTATTGCTATTTTTTCTGATATGATGAGTATCAATATATTCTTAAGTTGTGGCATGTCCTCTGAAACTAAAATAACAATTAGATGACTATTCATAATAACGTCTCCACAACAGTACATAATTGTCCAGAATACAGACCCATGCAGCACATTCATTAGTACCTCAACATGATTGTAGATTTGTAAGTAAGGATATATTCAACCAAAGTGAACCACCAAACAACACACAATGAGATTGCTCAATGTTGGACAACACGTTACAGTCTATGACGTAATAAATTATGTCGTCAGTGTTTAATGTTTGTTGGGGAATATATATAACGTAGAAAACAGCAGATATTACCCAGTGCTGGTTTAACCCTTGTCCTCCTACGCCCGGGTATATACGGTTTCAAGCAGATTATAAACCAAATAATGTCACTGAAAATGGATAAGATAGTTTGTGGTAGATGCCCGGTTAGAAAATTAACTAAATTTAGAAAATGCATATTTCCAAAAAATATAGATATTTTTCGTCATTTGAAGCTGGAAATTGCGTTAGCAATTCCAGCTTCAAATGACGAAAAATACAATTGAAACAATTCAGCAGGACAAGGGTTAATGCTCACATTAAACCAGCATTGGGTCAGCGTCTGGTGTTTGCAGGGTATTAAGGCTCCTGACTTGATGTGTATTTCTTGATGATATCATCCACATACTGCTTCTCACTGTCTCCCATCTGCTTCACATTACGAGTACCCCCTTCTTCTACGACAGAGCGGTTAGTATGTTCAGTGATATTGTCTGTTGGTTTATTGGTCACTGTGGTGGTGGTACAATTGTTCTCTTCGGCACGTTTAGAATACCTGCTGATGATCTGGTCTATATTGTGTTGATTCATCCCTCTGTCTGTATCTACGATCCCGGTTGGTATCCCTGTTGGTATTACGGTGTTGTCATGTGGTGTAGTGTAGTTTTGCACGAGCTTCTCGGTATGTTTCACGTCACCTGTTGGTGTAGTTTTTCCCTGTGCTGTGGTGTAGCGCTGTACCAGTTGGTCAGCATACTTCACGTTGCCTGCTGGTATGATGCTGCTGTCCTGTGCCGTGGTGTAGTGCTGTACCAGCTTGTCGGCATACTTTCTCTGTTCTGGTGTCAGAGGTGTCTTCTCAACACGTACGGCAATCTCTGGTGTACAAGGCCGATCTGGAGGTTCTTCGCTCCCTCTCACACTGAAATCATAAATAATTACATTTAGAAAACTTGCAATAAACTAATTAGAATCGGAGTAGACTAAGTATTGCAATGTAAAATGTTATTCTGTCAATTGATATTTTTATGTAGATTTTGTTTATTTCATTTCAACAAAGGGCTATCGTGATAAATACATGCATGTTACGTAAAATGCAATATAATTGAAAAATATATTTGACAAAAATATTCTTTGGTTGATATAGCATCAGCTAGAAAATTGAACAGCAGAAATGTTAAAATTTTAATAAAAGTAAAATATTTTCTATCAAGGAAGAGCAAACTCGACTTAAAGTAGATCGAAATTAGGTCTACTCTATCATTCAATTATTGAGATGATTAATTACGTGATAAACTAAAAAGGTCAAAATCATCCACTATTTCCAATAAGGACATTTGATTGTGTTGAAAAAAAATAGTTTAAAAAGTCAATATCACAATATTTATTATTGTTGAAACAGCATCTAGACAGCTGTTCCGAATCCATCTGCTTTTAAAAATGAATGCTCTGTACAGTTTTTTCCAGGGTGTAATATATATTACATTAATTATTTACAGTATAGATAGTGTGTACCATGTTACCACAAAGCATGATTACATTTGACAAGAAAGATTAAGCAATATAACTAAATACAAAATCGCGTATATTAGATTTTGTATGCTTACATGAGTAATGCATTAAATTAGTGGTAGGCCTATATGATATATTTATATGACTACATCATGTATTTTGCAATTTAAATTCTATTGTATGATACCTGACATAACAATACAATTCAAATAAATTGTAAATGACATAAAACTCACAAAATATAAAGACAGTCTAATCGTTTATCAAATGCAATTTTGCAGATTCATAGATGTACTTACACAACATTTATGACAAATAACAAAGACATGTTGGTATTTTGAAAGAACGTTGTACTCCTATAAGAGTTTATTCCCCACATACAGTATTATATGAAGATACACCCCCATCAAAACTGCTGAAATATTCAATCTTGAAAGGTCAGTACCTTATTCACTTTCTGAGGAGCCAGGTGTCAAAATATATCAACAGATTAAGTTATAATTTGGACCAAAAATAGCCAATAGAACTCAATAGTTACAATACCAGAGTTACTCATATTTAAATATGACACATACACTTTGCCACACTTGCAAACTAAACAAATATTTCACCTCTAAACCCTGCTATATGATGTGATAATAAATTGATTAAAAGCGACTAGAGTCGTGAATGGCGCATACAACGGTGAAACGGATGACGTTACAATACATAACATGACAAGCCACATGGAGTCAGCCTAGCCGACTCTTACCCATAACAGCTGGCGATAGGGGTCCACCTGCTGGCCAACATACGCGGATAAGCCTGATACCTGCGACCTCTAGCGTGTCCAAACCTTTCACCAAAAGCAGGAAAATGTGCAAAGAAGATTTGTACAGGTGAAGTGTAATTAGTAGTTACCCGACAAACACAGTATATGGACTCACTGTTGGTTAAATATTGGACCAAGGTCGCACGGCCCAACATTAAATCTACAGTGGATCAAAGTATCGTGCTTGTTGGGAAGGTTATTGTTGTAAGTATACTCTAAATCACTCACCAGTAAAAACCATTAGGTTAAGACTCTATATCTGAAATACGAGTAGCAGGGTTTACACAAACCAGACAGTTAGTAATAAATCCAAATAAAAAACAACCCTTCTCGGTGCTGAGCATTTCATCCACATCAAGTCAGCAATAGAATTCATTCTTAATGCATGTCCTTATGTGGACGAAAAATAAACACATTTATAATTTAATTAAAGACGGTGTTTATTAGACCTGACTGACAATAATATCAGTTAAGCCTATAAACACAGAATTTAGAGGAAATGGGGAACACCATTTAATATCCAGGGTGGGTATTATTATAATTTAGATCCCCTTCTCATGTCATTATCTTCCGATGCCAGCCAATGTTACTTACACGGTACATCTATTTGCTTCGTGATTCAAACATTTTTTCACATATTCTTTCTATTAAATCAATTATTCCATTTGATTTAATCCATACTACTCGGGTCCCTCCCACTCTGGATAAGTCATGGTGTCCCCTTTAAATCACACACAGCACCCTGAAAGTTACTGATAAATAAAAAAACACATTCTAACCTCGTCAACTGACTATATTTTATGTGTTACTGACTAGCTTATGTACCTACCTGAATCGCTGATCAGAGGGTAGTGATCTCATTCCAGAGGACTCGGCTGCTTCAAATTCAGACTTAAGGTTCTTCACCACCTCCACTTTCTCATCACGCCTTGTTGTTGAGGACTCTCTTTTTTTTACATGCTGCCTTGGCTCTGTCCAGTACATACTATCACCAGAGGTACGACTGCGAGCTGTAGAACCATGACGACGAGGTTCACTCCAGTAACGACCATCATGTTTCTCCACATCTCTATTCTCAACAGGACTGTCGCGTGGTGAACAACGTGTAGCGGCAGTCTTGGTTTGGTCCTTTGTTGGAGTGGCGTCTTTACGGCGCATTATATCGCCAGATTTGGTTACTACTAAGTCCTGATCAGACAGAGTAGATTCCGAGCGTGACTTTAATTGTCTACTATGGTCTCTGGTACCACTATGACTTGTTTTGTCTTCACTGGCTGGTACGTGTGTTTGAGAGTGATGTGAGTAAGCACTAGTCTGCAGGTCAGGACCAGAATAATCTAGATGAGTTGTATCAGGAGGTGATACATGTCGCTGGAGCTCATAACGTGATGTAGATGTAGGCTCTGGTAGATCGTAAGTCTGCTTCCTCCCAGGATCAACACTCGTATTATTCCTCATGTTTTTTAATGGAGAGGCATTAAGTGAAGGGTCTAGTGTACTTCTCTGTACGCCCATGATGTCAGTATTTTCCCTATCTGAGTTACGCAGTATGCCTGGACGAGCAGCTATAGTATTGGAGTAGTTCTGTTCTCTGGGATGGGCTGCGTATTCAGCATCACTTGGTACTTTCTCTCTACTTACAGGATTTGATTCATACTGGGCTCTACAATTTACAATGTGGGGTGATGTAATGTCTGATTTTGTTCTCCTATACTTGTCCTCATCACTTCTAGCCTGTTCACGTGAAGATGAATCTGCTAGCAATGCGTTCAAATCACGAGTTCTCTCTGCTCTGTAGTCTGATGATTCATTCCTCTGGGAATATGATGAATACTGTGATGAGGGTCTCTCATACATTTCCCTATCAAAGTAGCCTTTACCATCAAACAATCTACCACTTGTAGCAGCATCTGTTGCCCTGGTGTAGTGTGGATCTCTATCTATGACATCACGGCCGTGAAACGATAGACCCGTATTAGGTCTAGCGACATCCGCTCTTCTCTCTGTATAATACTGACTTGTCTTCTGACCTGTACCTCTGTCAAGGTTGTCTACGTGTTCAGGTCTACCAGCAGGAGAGCGCCTGTAGTCATGTACAGCTCTCTGCGCCTCTCTCCTGTGCATGTCCACATAATCTGCAGGGAACTCCTCATCTTCAAACTCATCACCTACAGTACAGTCCTCATCCGCGTACACCACACCAGCACCATCCTGCACGTATTGATGATCACATCTACGATGTACCTCATCCACCCACTGATCACAGTAAGTTCTGTCACGTGATGCACTTCTATCACGTGACACTATTCTGTCACGTGATGAAGACCTCGCTTGGAGATCTCTATTTAATCTCTGACTAGAATTATAAGTTTTTCTTTCACTGGCAGCCGGATTATATTGTCCATCACCTGGTCGATGATCACAGTGTGTACTATGCCTCAGATTACCAGGTAATGAGTGATAATGCTCCTCACCCACTTCTGTCCTGCCGTGTCCGTTCTGCCGTAATGAATCTCTGCCATAACTATCAAACTTTTGATGTAGATATATTTGTTCCCTTTCCATGGCATCCTGTGACAGCTGTTCGTCTGTGATGTTGTCTTCGGCGTATGCCATGCCTGCAGGCTGATAGCCTCGCTTATGCGGATAAATTTGACGCTGTGGTCGACTGTATACCTTGGGTGTGTCGCGAGGTATGTCCATTCTTCTAATTATAGAATCCACTGCTCGTTTATTATCTTGTGTGGTGGGGACTGCTGGTTCTGTGTACACTTCAGAACTGTTGACATATTCATCTTGTAGTTCCCCTCCAAAGAGTAGATCTTCGTCAGCACAAAGTCTTTCTTTCATCAGCCTCAGCCTTTCTCTGATCGCCCGTGATTCATCAAATTGATACGTCTCAGGTTCACCTGGGTAAGTATTACTAGACATGGATGACTTACTTCTAGATGCAAGTTCAGTAGTTGGTAGAGCTGTGGGTCTTGGTACTTTTGTTGTTACGGGGGGTTTCTGTATCTCTCTATACTGATCAGCGGGGTTCTCTGTATGTCCTGTCTGGTAATCTTTATCTGTTCTCCCCGTATAAGCATGGATTAACAAAGCTAATCTCTGCTTCCTCATATCGTCATAATCCTTCTCCATCTGCTTATAATTGATTTTAGATTGTGACATGGTAGGTCGATTGTGAGTAGCTGTTTCTGCAGGCAGTGCGGTGGATAATCTAGTTTCTGGATGAGGGACAGATGACGGGATTGAGCTGACGAGTGGGCTATTGACTCCCCTTGTATGAGTGATTACCTGGTGAGAAGTAGAGGGGACTGGCACGAACGAGGCATACCCTGAAGTATTAGATGATGTAAAGTCATCCGGAGAAGCCTTACATGTACTTTCTGGCTGGGGTATATGGATATCTTTGTGGAGAGTTTGGTCAATGTTTGATTCTGTTGTTGTCACTGTATCGGTGGCTGGTTTTATAGGATCTGGTGTTGTCATATTTTGGCTGCTGGGTGCGCTATCTTTGACTAACTCGCCCTCTATTATCTTCATCAATGGCACTAGTTTCTCTACATCAACCGTTTTGCTTAAATCATCAGTCATTACAGCCACACTCTCAGTCTTTTTCACATTCTCCTTCTCGCCTCCGTTAGAAACAGATTTACCCTCCCTGGTCATTTGTGTAGCTATAGAATTTCTAACGTCTTGCCAATGTACTATTAAGGATGGCTCATTATTAGGGACTTGAGAATCTGTGATTTCTTTCAGCACTGATTCAGATTGGGTCATGATATCAGAGTGTATCGACGCCCGTTTTCTGTCGACATAGCTGGTTTTCTCGGCGGTTGTGTTGGGTTTAGCAGATGTTACAGCAGCGTTTGTGAAGAGAGAAGATGAGAGTTGAGGATCTGCAGAGAAAGCTGACAAAGCGTGTTCCTTCAGCTCCACCAGACGACGCTTCAGGTACAGCTGCTCTTCTGTTGTCAGCTTAGATCTCCCGGTCTGGGCGACATCAACACTCGTCTACAAACAATCAGAATTACATTGAATTCACCAGAAAAACTTAAAGTGTGTTATTCAGTTAATCAATACATTCTGTTTTGTTTAAATATAGCAATCACAACATGGTGTATTATGAATTCGACCGGAAGGAAACATAATATTAGTCTATAAATGTTCAACCTTTGAATTTTTTCCACCCAAAAGGTTTCAATTAAAATAGATGAATATGTTCTTTAATCAGATATTTTTTCTAACTGAAGAAGCGTAATAAAATGTGCTCAATCACTAGTGATTTCTTTGATAAGACCCATATGGTAACTATATTCTATAATACCAATATGTCATTTCAAACACGCGAAATTAATGTCTTGGCTGCAGTAAAATGCTGCAAATAAGCGACCAGCGATGTTATATAAAAGCTGCACTAAAGTCAAGACTGAGAGTAGGATGGGTCAGTTGTAAGAGATACGAGGATCCTTTCACCAGATGTCGGTATTTACATACCCCCTCACGTTACAGTACCCCTGATAAGTGAGATACTTACTTTTGTAGTATCTGAGAGTAGTAGAGACTCCATGATGGTGACGGCTTGTCTCAGTTGATTATACTCCTCCCTGAGTACCAGGACCTCCGCTGATAGTAGCTGCTTCTCACTCTGTGTGCCTGTCAGTGACGTCTCCAGATGACCTAGTGCCGACTGACGATCCACACTCTCTGTCTGCAGCTCACTCAGCGTCTGTGTGTACAAACATACAGCATACACATTAGTTACCAAAAAAACAATCTACATGTACACATTCGTAACAAAAACAGCCTCAGAAAACACGAGACATTCGCCCGATGTTGTTTTGATGTTGGACGGCGGTCATAGACGGTGGCCCACCATTAAAACAGCATTGGGTTAATGACTCGTGTTTGCTGGGAGACACATCGGCATTGATTTATAAACACCAGACATGAACCATTTACCTGCAACTGCAACTGTTACATCATTTTGTGTTCACAAATTCTTAATCAGTTGTTAATATTGACAGATACTTTTAATATTGACAGATCTTGAAATTTAACAAACTATTCATGGGTCTTATTTTGTTCTGCTCAGAAAAAACAAGTTATTATTTCTTCTCACACAAGTTGCAACTGGATTAAATCACCGTAGCTCTCTTGCCAGCTTACACGCATACTACAATATGTAAGCTATGTATTTGGTACGAGTATAGAGTTAGCTCTATGGTATAACTGCAGTGCTCTAGTGATCAGGTGATAAACAAAACATCAATATTTAATCCATGCATAACAAGCACTCGTGTGTTTATTTACATGTAGCAAAGCGCTGTAATGAGCCGATCGATTACCATATTATGTAGGTAGATACCTTAGTTATACGATACTGGTTCATGCGTAAGCCTGGTGTCAGTTCAATTCAATATTGCTCAACTATTTTCACCCATAACAAAATTCTTGTGCGAAGTACGCTTAAAGAAAAAAGTTTCCCAAATTTTTGATGTAAAATAGAAATCTCCCTGTAGCAACCTGAAATTATTCCACAAACCTCATTTTGTGTGGGGAGTCCCTACTAGCGACCTATTAAAATACAAGCTTTTCTCTCTTATTTTAGATTATGCAATAGGGACGGGTTCCACTTTAAATAAATACCGTCATATCCTGCATCGGTCCTGTGAGACCGTTATTTAGTTTACTCACAGCAAAAGAACCTTTAAGCAAGGAATCTATAGGAACACATAGATTCCTTGCTTTAAGAGACTAGTCCAGTAACATAACCACCAACCTGTTGTTTGGTAAAGACTGTCGTGAATGAGAATATCGGCTGAGTAGTTGCCGATCTGAATAGTTTGACTGGTGACTTATAAATGTCACTAATCCTCTCTATACGACGTGCTTCTAACGGGCGAACTTGTCTAATGTAACCATCTGTGTACACAGGTGTAAAAAGCCGTAGAGTGCAGTCTCTCAGTCACCTGATCAGCTTCATTGTGAGCTTCTGAATATTATTATAACTGCGTGACAACTAGTCCTGAGAATGTGGACGTTCGCAAACAAATCCATTCTATTTTCTCTGAATGACTATTCGCCTTTTTAAGGTCAGTGCTATGGTATTAGGTCGCCCGGGACTGTGGCTTTGGCACGCTCTGACTTGCCGCTTAGACGTGTACGCGCGATTCCCGCTATTAACGCACTTTGAGCCCCATAATCTTATAACAGTCAGCAGCAGCCGATAACGAAACAATCGAGCCTCAAGCATGCCACATATTATAGCAAGGTTAATTTTTTTTATGGTCTAAGCTAACGCTAAAAAGTCAGCGTATGCTTATAATTTAATTCTGTTGGACACCGTTATTTATGATCCGTGCTTAGCATGGATTAAGCTATTAGTGGTCGCCTGGGGGTGGTAGGGTGGCCAGTTGTCTGTAGACATTAGACAAGCCCGGGATTGCCCAGTGACAGGTATACGGTGTGATAGCTGCCGACTGTCACCTGACTAGTCCGGCATTACGATCTGCATGTTATGGCCGGATCCGTGAGTCCTGTATTGTCAGACTGTGCGTGCATGGTCACCCGGGCCGGCGCCGAGTGATCACGCCCACTCCACAGGGATAGCAGCTGTTATTATCCTGTCCAAAGACAAAAGGCAGTAACTGCACACTTGAAAAGTGAGCAGTTACTGCCTTTTGGCTTTAAACGAGTGTTTGTTCTCATGACTTTTCTACATCTCATAATCACGTGCTCCAGAGATCTAGACATTAGCTTTTTTCCTGCTATGGAGCCATCATCATGATCATGATCATGATCATGATCATGATGCTTCAATAGCTTTCATTTAATGTTTGACATAATAATGATGTCTGCAGGTTTGTCCATTAAGCAAAGGTAGCGTGGTAGGGTAGACGACAGCCACATATCTTCCTAACAGCGGAACACGATAATTAACTAAATTGTTGAACTTTGCAATATCTTTAAAAATCAGGAGAGTATAATTGTAATCTTATCATGATCCTGGTGAGGAGCGCTATATAAGGTGAATATGGATTTTATATTAAAATCACAAGAAGTCTGTGCAGAAACGAGCCAATTCTAAGTTAAAGCCGCACATGCTCCGTGGAAATCTATCCTCACATTCGAATGCATCAAATACATATTTTACGCGATTTTATTGAAATACAGAAGTATACACAGATGTGTACATCATTGGAATTGTTTATCCTGTTTATGGTAATAAATATTTAAATACATTGATATAGAGAAAATAATGGACAACAAAATCTTATACAAATACAATTAATTATCAGTTTGACGGAAACGTATTGAGAAATGTGATATAAATAACTGTTTTGTACAATTTTTTAAGTAGTTCATTTATAATTTATAAGCGGCTTTAGATTATACTAAGTTATTAAAAAGAAGGACAAGAAGATCCACAAAAGGGGAGAATTCAACAATATGATAGAACACTAGAGGCTGGTATCAAGTTTGTAATGTTACAATCATACCCTGGTGAATTGATCCCTTCCACATGTTCCCCTTCTGGAGTAATTATTGCGCATTATTCATTATCGGTTCTATCTTGAAACGAGCCTTAAAGTTTATGATCCATCATCATGATTATAGCGGGGATTATAGCCGATCACAACTGGCTTGAAATAACAACAAAGCTAATCACTGCTAATTATCTCAGCAGTACTAAATCGCCTTAACATGTAAATGTTCACACCTCTCGCAAATGTTATTAATTACTGTGAATTAAAAATTTACCTAGAATTTTGTTAAGTAGTTTATCATTGAAAATTGAACTCACAATCTTGGATTTTAAATTCCTTAATATTTGCATTCATTGTGAGATGTGAATTGGGTTTTTTCTGTACAAATTTTATTCCGGAATATGTCAGATGTGTCACTAGCAGGTAAATGGTTAAAATAGTTTACAGTGGATGTTATGATAAATGTTGAGGTAGAGGGTGAACATGGGCTGTTAGAGTGTTGTTGACGGTAGTCTGGTAGCCGAGTGATCTGTACACAATACATCAACCGTTGTCCTGGACGTCTAGCTACTCATATGTACCCACTTTGCTCAACAAGGGCACAGCATTCAATATCCGTGATATAATTAAACTTTTTAAAAGTTTATTTTCATAATTATTTCACACACTATTTATTTGCGGTTTTCCCCTTTTAACTATAATTTCCAGATAGCAGAATAACTGTCACATGATTTTTCTAACATATAAGATAATCACATGTATAGGGCCTATTCAAATATTATGCTAATGGCATACGGTATGCCGCATAACATTAAAATTTATACAGTGTTGTGTACAATCACCTCATTCTCCCTTCTGTACAAGGTAGGTGACACAGAATCAATGGATTTTATAATATTCCTTTCACCAGAATTATGTCCAAATGCACAAAAATAGCAATCTAACAACAAATAGTCATCATATAGAAATATGTATCTAAAATGTCGTTAACATTTCAAATGTCTAAGATGATTTTTTGAAGCTTGCTAAGCTTTTTCTCCGGCTTTTTCAAGTTTCCTTCAATAACTTTTACATCTACTGGAGCTGAACAGGCCCTATTCCATCAAACACGAGACATTGACCCAATGTTGTTTCGATGTTGGACCACCGTCTTCGACGTCGGCCCAACATCGAAACAACATTGGGTCAATGTCTCGTGTTTGCTGGGCATACTTCAGTTAAACATGTGATAGCGTGTTTGTCAGGGTACACGCCAGGTGGCTCACACGTAGGGGGGATTAGCTGATGGCGTGCTCCTCTCCACGCAGGTTATATAATACAATACAATCACACGAGTCCTAGCCCTCAACCCTTGAAGCGCTGATTTATTTTATGAAAACCTTGGAGACCAAAGGTTTTTTTTATTTGAAATCATCATAAATGTCTTAGTTAGCTTTTTTCCGATTCATTTGAATACTTATGTTATGGGTCTACGGACATTATGAATGTTTTCACTCTTACAGTGTCGGAACCGACTTTAGTCGTCAGAATCTGACGTCTGCAGACGTCAGATTCTGACGACTAAAGTCGGTTCCGGCTCTGTAAGGGTTAAACCGCCAAGCCCTGACGATGCATTAAAGTCATTTTCATCCACTACAAGTCGAGAATTGCGACAGCAATTCGCGGCTTGTAGTGGATGAAGATGACAATGGTAAACTCAGGCTTGAAAGGGTTAAACCGCCAATCACGGCATAGTCGTTTAAATCTGTTTTATTAGCCGTTTAAATCACAGTTATTGGGAACGAAATGAGCGTTTAAAAATCAAGATTTGCAAATGCTCGGTCTCAAATATGGGTAATTTTCACAGCTACCGCGTCACACAACTTCAAGTGGGTGAAAATTTAAATTATTTAATTTAGCGGTTTAATTATCATCATGAAAATAAATTTGTATTCTATTCTGCTTTGTTTTGAGGAAGAAACCAGTTTTCTTGAACTACATATCATATACGCATAATCACCGTAAAAAAAATAATTATATCAGTTAGTATTAGTAAAAGTGCCAGACTGATCACCTATAAGAGCGTGTGGAAATACAATTATACAGGACTCTCATGACACTAATCTAACTATGTTGTAATTTTATTGGGAAGTAGGTTATATTACTGCGGAAACTCACATGTGCATGAAGATTTATAAGCCTGACCCAGTTAAAGGGGGATTAATCAATCTATCTACGAGCTCATCAATAAACCAGGAAGATAGATTATCGTGCTTCTGCACGCTTGCCTTACATTACTCGGTGCAGGCCTAAGACGGAACTAATTAGGTTGTGTACAGTAACATTAAAAAAATCCAACATTTGAAATTACTGTTAATAAATATTACAGCAGATCTAACAGAGAAGGATGTCTGAATGAGTTATATACAACCCCAGTCAATACATGCGTGACTTCTTATTGATTATTATCTGTACGTTAGTCAGAAGATTTATCAGAACGGGGGGACGAGTGACTAATTATCACTCTCATGTCGGATGTTTATTAGAATAGCATTCAAAGGTAATACTATATCGATTCACTTTTTATGCCATTTGGAGAGACACGCGCCGCAGACCTGTCTATAATAGGACAAGCAACGTGAGGCGCCGCGCTATTATTATTATATTACGTTTATCATGTTTATGGTAATGACAGATCGTCTGTAATAACATTATAACATGTTTTGAGATGTCCCAGTAATCACGCCACGGCAGTCCAGCAACACAAGACATTGAACCGATGCTGGTTTAATGTTGGGCCAGCGTTGTAGACGATAGTCCTACATAGGCCTAATAGTCTCGTGTTTGATGGGAGAGTAGACCCCTACGCTGACTTAACCCTTTAACCGCCGGTGCCGCATATATTCGTGTTTTTTTCTTTTTTATTAGCACATTAAGTACCACATTTTAAATATGGTAAAGATAAAATGTGACATCAATCAGCAAGACTTGAAAAGAGTTGACCTCCAATTTGTCAAATCTGAATAATTTTCACTCAGTTGAAGTTGTGGATCGAGTCAGCGAGACACAACTTCAAGTGGGTGAAAATTCCAATTGAATAATTTGGCGGTTAAAGGGTTAACCACTTGTCGTGTTAGGGCCGCACATGTAAGCTATGTATACGTCTTCAATTTAGTTTCAATCCAATTCAAATAAAATGGACATTATTGTTTGTGGTAGATGTTCAGTTATTCAAAAAAAATTAACTTTCAATATGTACAAAGCCAAGAAGAAACATTTAATAAAAAAATCAAACTCAATATATAATCGTAAACTCACTACATCGCTATATTGAGTTTATAACAGGTTATATGAGCTTTCTATAATCTTTAAAAAAGAGTTCATAACAGTTATTGACAAATTAGTTTATAGCAGTAGTAGATCGATTTATTTTTGAGAGTTCAATATTGGGCGTATAACAGTTATCGATACATAGTTTAAAAAACAAAAAATCTAAATATAACTTCCGGGGCTTCGTAGCAATTCCACGTTCAAATGCACAAAAAAACACATTCCGCATGAGAAGGGTTTATATTTACTACAATATCTTAACGGATTTTCTACATGGTAGAATGTCGATTATTGTTCAATAAATAGACTATGAATACTATGAATATAGATCCATAACTTGGGAAGTACAGCGGCCGCAACAATGACAATATGATTACCGATACTAAATTTTCCTCGTGAAATAAAGTACTGAAAAATACACCCCGAAAACGTTACGCCTTTTCATAAACAATTGAAATGTGGCAATCTTCGCATATATATTGACACACAGTCAATAGATGGACAACATTCTCTAGACAACACAATAAATCGCAAAAAAATATTTATAACAAAGCGTCTACAAAAACTGCATATGTGACAACTTGATTGATATACATGGAAAAACATAATTAATATGAGCGAACATGACAGAATCATTGCATACCTTGGCTGCTATTATGGGCTGCTCACTGAGCTCTTTCATGTCGGTGATACTTTATGTGGTTATTATCAATGAGTGATACGACACCTCAACATTAACAGCCTATAAATTAACCCTTTAGGATGTACAAACTTAACGTAAACGCGTGATATATGTGCTTAACCAAAACATCGTACACACATAAAATATAACTAAAGAGGTATGTGAATGTTTTGCTGTAATATACAACAAATCTATTTTTCTATTTTACTAGACATGCAGAAGCATTTTTCAACCACTCCCAATGATAATTACATTGACAATACATGACTGAACATACAAAAGAGTACTATTGATATCAAATGGTTAGATTGGCATGACGACCATAGCCGTCGTTATGACTTTTTAGAAGGTGGAATGGTGCTAAAAAACACCATGTGAAGACGTCAGTTTTTCATTTATTTAATTATCTATTTGGAACTAGATACAAATGCACCACATTAACATGATTAAGTGTTAATGTGTTTCAAGACTCCTCAATAATACATTGGAATCAAATTTGATATACATGTATGAAATTGAACGAGAGGGTATTTTTTTCCTCAAATTAAAAAATCTAATTACAATAACGAACAATTTGACATTTTGTGATTCTGTGCAATAAAACTATAGCTGGAAACTTATTTGCTGCATGAAAATTAATGTTTTGGTTCCGATCAAATAAATTAACTGAATTATACAGAACTTCTATGTAAGACGAAATAATATAATATATAAATATATAATAATAATTTGACACTAGCCTTAGAATTCGACCTATAATATTGGTAGTCTAATATAGGAATTCCTAATTTGTATTTTCATTGTAAGGTATAGCCTACTTACAATTCAACTCCACACTCACATAACACAAATGTGGCAGCCTCAGTTTAAAGATATACGACTTATTATAATTAAATGATTTGATTTATGTTAACCGTTAAAACGCCAAATTAATTGATTTTAATTTTCACCCACTTGAAGTTGCGTCTCGATGGGTGACAATTACCAATATTTGTTTAACTTTGGACCAAACGTTCCCAATATCAGCGATTTAATTCTAGTACATTATCGTCCATCTAATTAGTGACGGATTGGCAAGGTAAGCCTAGCACAGGACACATAGAGCTGAACAAAAGATGGCTCAATGTTGGTCCAGCACCACAGACGGTGGCGGGGCATCATACCATGATTTTTCAACGTCTCACGTTTGCTGGGTAGCTTTAAGAGATACATGGTAGACCTACATCACAATGATGAAGCAGTTATTCCAGCTCTAATGTTGCTTACTGAAAGGTACAGTCATAAATTCAAAATGTTAAATAGCCAACTGGTATGACGCTCACATTATCAACAGGACACGTATACTTACATACGTCATTTATTAGTTGTGAGCCCTCAAAAACAACCGATGTTTTACAATGTCACTAACCTCACTTCATTTATTTATGCGATCGTTCTGATGACTTTTATTTTGGGGGATAATGATTTACACACCAATCCAACTGACCTTTTGTAAATGTTCTTTCTCGCTCTGTAGAGCCTTCACTTTCTCCAGCATCTCGTCCTGGACTACGTCTGTGGCTCCAGCTTTCTTCTTCTGGTCTTCTTCATTAATGTGTTTAGCTGTGAGAAGTGTCAGTGCCTCCTCTAGCTTACATTGAAGTCTCTCGTTCTCAATCTGACCCATACAGAGAGCCTTCTCCAGTCTAGCTATCCTGTCTTTAAGTATGTCCATCTCACCCTGGTCACCGGATCTCTTTACCTGTATCACTTCACACTCCTGCTTTGTCCTACTTAATTCAGACAGGGTTTCATCGAGGTTTTCAGACAGTTTATCCACTTGGTAGTTCAGCTCAGTATTTCTTTTCTTTACGCGGTTGTTCACCAGATCTTGTTGGAACAGACAACTAGTGAGGCTCTGCTGTAAAGCTAAAACGATGGGATCTGAGCTGAGTGGAGTCATTGATAGTCTCTGCCATTTCTGATCTCCTTCTTCTTGGTTAAATATGTTTTTTAATTCATCACTTATTTCCCTGTATACAGCATTACCTCCTGATCCGTCTATTGTTCCATCAAACGACGTGTCAGGAGTGTGCTCATTCTCATTCTGAGAGGCAATGCTGCTCATGTGTTGTAGAATTTGGTCCAGCATACGATTAGGCTTATCAAATGCTGGATGAGTTTTATGATGATACTTAGCCTGGGCGTCTATGCTGGATACAGGCGATGAAGTGAGAGAAGAGGGCAGACTAGTGTAGGCACGCTTTACTGCTGCAGGAGGCAACACTGGCTGCGTTATCACTGAACTGGATTCAATAGAGCTATCATCTGGGATAGCCCGCTGGGGATCTAACAACTCAAATGTCTGTGTGAACGAGTCGTAGTGGAAGGGCTTGGCTTGTATACCCACACTCCATACCCGGGGTTGTAACGCTTCAGTTTGGATGGCTTTACTAAACACTTGACATGCTGATACAGGTACCTGCTCTAAACAATCAGATTGTGATGAGTGTATTGACGTATCTATTTTCTTTGCTTCCATCTCATCAATATGAGCCTGTAATCGATCCACCAGATTCTCCAGTTTAGTACATCGGTTTTCACAGTGAGTCTTACTATCAGTGATACACGTTAGATCATGGTGAAGTTCCTTGCTGACTCTGGTTAATGATGCCACCTCTACTTCTAGGACCCGCTTCTCATCACTCAGGCTATCCTTATCATTCTGTGTATTCTTGATAACATGCGCCATATCATTCTCACTGGTGTCCAGCTCATTCTGTAATATCATCTCTCTGGCATATGCCAGGTCCAGCTCACTACATACCTTCTCTGATCTGGTACCTATGGTGTTCAGTATCTTCATCAGTTCATCACTGACGTTAGATGCGTCTGTCGTCAGTGATGCCGTAGACGACGTACTGACTGGAGTAGATGTCCTCATTTCGTATTGGTTGTCAGCGTCAGCTTTGTCAGTGTCAGCGAGATCAGCTGTGTCACCAGTCAGTGTAGAATTAAGTATATCCAAAGGGGTCGGCGAACTGTTCTCTCCTCCAATAAACTGTCCCGGGGACATTATATAGGCCAGTGTGTTCATTCTTTTCATTTGTTGTGCTACAGCCAAAGCTACTACATTATTGATATGACCTTCAAAGCCACCAGGTGATAAGTCATTTCCGTTTGAAGCGTCTGTGTCGAAGAAGTCGTTTTTGAGGAGATCATCTGTGTCTTGACTTGATTCTAGATGACTAAGATCTAATCTTAGGTCTGCTGCCATAAGTTGTTCCGTGTTATCTGACATTACGTCCGTGATAACCTCGTTATCTAACACCAGTTCCTCCACTTGGTTATTCTCCTCTGTGATCTCATTGGTTGCAGATAGAGGTCTCTGTGGAGACATTTGTGGAGAAGGACTGGTGATCTCGATCTCAGGATACGGGATGAGGGAGGGGAGTAAAGATCCTGACCACTCTGTCTCCCGTCCAGGAGAGTACATCTCTATCTCGGCGTGAATCAGTCCGCGCCTCAGATGAATAGAGTCTTCTTCATCCTCACGAGGTGTCTGATCATCAGCACTAGGTATATGTATATCAGGAACATTATGTCTAGTAGTTTGATAACACGTCGCCTGCTCATCACCTTCAGGTAAATAATCTGAATCATATGTGATGAGTTCTGGACTCTTGACTGGGTTTTCATCACACCTTCCAGACACCACGTGAACCACCTCAACCTCTAGCTCGGGTAAATCTAACACCTCGTCATCTTCCAGACTGTCTTGGTAGCTTAGCGTGTTAGAATCCGGATCAACAAACACGGCATTCTGCTCATTTTGACTGCCGTGGCTATGTAAATAATAATCCAGTGAGAAATGATTAGCAGCACATTGATTGGTCCCTGACTCCATCGTTACGTTAGAGACCACAGGCATAGAAGCATTGCTATTAAGATCTATTAAACACGAATCAGTCTCACTCATAATACCAGCATCACCAACTACAATGTCCTTTTGAACGAAATCATTCACCTGCCCAAAACAGTTAAGTGATTTGTTTTTGTTCTCATTTAATGTAGATCCAGGCTTGATAGTCGCATTTTCTTGTGATTTATCTGAGACGGAATTGCTTAAATCTTCTTGTATGTCCTGAGATGCACCTTGTAACGCTATGTACACGTTTGTATTGTTATCAGATTCACACCTATTATGATTATCACACATTATCTTACGATGCTCTGTATTTTCAATCAAATTTTGTACACTGCTGATTGCATCCGTATGTACACCATTGATATTCTGAGTCTCTATGCCATTATTCAGAAGCTCAAAGCTATCTGATGACGAAACACCCTTTTTCTGTTCTGAGTTATTTAGAGTATTTATTTGCTGTGATAATGTGAGGCGGGCAGTACTAGTGTAGGTATTATTCTGGCTGGTCTGTGACACATTATCAGTATCAGTGAGGGATGATACAGTGATAGATGCCCCGTCAGTCACATCGTACACAGGGGTGTGTGCAATGTCATTACTGATAACAGCAACATCTCGCTCACGCTTGTCACAGCTGCAAGTAGTACTTATATCTGATTTATACAGTGAGTTTTTCTGTTGCTGCTTGGACACTTGTTGTAGCTCATCATAAAGTGACATACACGGTGCTGAGTAGGACTGTCGCAGAAATATATGTCTCTCTACAGGCGTGATAATATCAATGTCATCAAGAGTTATAGCAGAATATGTCTGACTGTGAGGTAATACTACAGAGTCTGCTGTAGATATACTTACATTATTATATCTCATCTCGGGATGGGCAGTACCATATTTCTCCTTGATATCTCCATGTATAGTCTGTTTGTCGTCCACAGTGGGTGACTGCTTAGAACATGTAGATTCTGCAGAATCAGAGCATCCTATTCCAGAATCAGAATTACATAATGACTGACTCTCAGAGCTATCTGTATAAGTATGATCGGCATTAGTCGTGCTGTAGTTAGTTTGCATCATTGTGTTTGTTTTTGATACATTAATAGTCACTAAATGAGAGTGTTCGGGCGTGTCATCTCCGCATTTATTATCTATTGTTGTCCTGGTATCTGCGGCTGATACTGTTGCTGTGTTTGTTGCTGCTGCTGCGACGAGCATCTGGTTATGTTCAGGTAGCGGCCCAACAGGTATACACGCAGGTGATGCGTCAGACTGGCCCACACAGTCACACCTCTTATCCACATGGTCCAGTCGCCCTGCTGGCGTGCCACCTGCCAAAACCAAGGAAGCACCTCCTGACACAATTAACTTCCCCTCATTATTATTCAATATGCAATCAATACCTCCTTGCAGGGGGTAATCAATATTAGGCATCGGTTGGGTATCTGCGTCTTTCTCAGAGACGTCTGTGTTTGCTCGGCACGTCTTATCATCTTGGCGTCTATGACAGGTATTATCAGGTGTGCGGTTACTCTGTCTAAAGCTATCATAGCCTAATTTACTGACAGATTCATAATATTCACATTCAGATTCGTCAGAATGCCAACTATTGGACATGGTTGATTCGCGGCATACGAGAAATCCGTTAGTTTTCACATCGTCTTTATTTACATTAATTTGTTCACGGGAATGATTATAATGAGGACAGTCATCAGTAAAAGAATGTTCAAAGTCAGAAGGGATGGAGAGATATTCACAGTCGCTGGTGACATCCTGCGCGGAGTCCTGGTCATGTCGGTCCAGCGGTAGGTGGTGTCGGCCACAGTTAATCTGGTCTACGTCAGGTTGGCTGTATTGTGGATGCTCGTTACCCATCACCGTGATTCACCAGCTGATCACAAGATGGCGCACCTGTCAACAAATCACACACACACGATCAGCTCTGAGCTCACAGGGCCCGCACGATATGGCTTGTTTTAAATAATATATTTTAAAGGTGAGTTGTTTTATAGCGCTTATACAACAATTAAGGCATACAAATATATTTTATCCATACAATTGTGGTTCACGGCTGAGAGAGAGAGAGAGAGACTACTACAATTGTGTTTACTTGACACTTAAATGTTCAATTTAACAAAAATAAGATTATTTTAATCCAAAAATTTCTGCTAAAGTATCTTGTAAACGACTAGATAGGTTTATTAGTATTTCAGAAATACGTCGTATATTCTCGTGTCTATCATGATCATCACGGATTAGAACAATTAATGAATAGCATTTAACATGTTTAATGTACTTTCATATGCTAAATAATAGACGATATTATATATAACCGCCAATTCAAATAGCATTCAGTAATATATATTGCAATATATAATGTAAAAAATGTCTAATGTTATAATTTTTTAACCGCTTCCCCATTAAACACACAACATTTGTATGACATTTGTACAATGTTGGACCAACGACGTAGACGTTGGGCCGACGTTGTACAAATGTTATGCAAATGTTTTGTGTTTGCTGGGTCATTCCTGTTACAAACAAGGCGTTGTGTATAGCAGCTTACCTGAGCAGGATGGCGGGGGGGGGGGTGACTAGTCAGATGTGGTGGGCTGGGCGTCTGCACCCCATGCTGTAAATATAGTAAATAGTCCATTAACCAATTTCAAATTGACCATATAGATGATTAAAGTGTAAAACATCGTATAAATGTATATATTATTATATCATGTTCCTAGCATAGACTCTTTGATTGCCACTCGTATTGCATCATTCCACTGGCACTTTCAATGACGGCTTTTTGATTTGAAACTACCAAGCGAGGGGTCAATCAGTAGGATTTAACACATAATATCTAGATGATGTTGTATCAAATCAAACTAATAAATGTTCATCCACTTCAAGTTGTACGTACAAAATACAACCATGCAAGCATATACAAACATATTATAGACATTATTACGTACAGGGATTTCCGGAAACTGCCATTCATGAGTAAAAACTGTCCTTCCTAGAAATGGCCTCTGTCCTAGGATGGCCTAAAATTTGCCAGTTCATCGGAATGGCTAGTAAATTTTTTTGCCATTCCTGCACATTTTTTGGCAGTACCGGATCGGAGGAATGGCCTTATTTCGAGCCCTGACGTACATGCATACATTACTTACAAGTAAAAAAAATACATTAGTCACGGCCATGATGATAACTTTCAACACAAGGTTTTCTTTAGAAATATAATTAGTGTGACAAGAATGCAGTCTAAGTAACTTGTTGTAAAATGTAATCTGTCGCGAGCCCTTGAGACAGCCTTGGTTGACAAGCAGTCATTCTGACCACTGAGCTACAATCTGACCATGAAATAAGGTCACCAGATTTAGTTTTCTTGATTTAAATTTTTATTTGTTAAATTAATAAATCCATTTATTTTTATATTTAAAAGGCTGTATTTATATCTTTAACGTTTAATTTGCATGTAAAAGGCATAGTTCTAAACGATTTGTCTGTGATGCTTCAACGAAAACAACATTCTTTGAAACACCACTGACGGATATAAACTGCGTTTAATTAACACGAGTGACATTGTGTTAGAATAATAAATCTAATATGCCACAGTCCTTGATCAAAGCTAGAAATAATGTCAATCCACTTACTTTGAACGTCACACATTGCATTTGACAAAAATAAATTTAAATTTGAATAATTTATCATTTTAATCTTTCAACTGCTGAATTGTTATTTTTACTATTTTGCAAGACCATTCATTTAGTGGGATTTTTTGTCGTAATTCCCGGATTAAAATTGATTTAAAACAAATAATAGTATATGATAATGACCTCCGCATAGAATACAACGTTATTATACAAAATAAAGAGTGAATTCTTTGGTAAAGTGGCGGATAAATATATAAATAGTATTTTCCGAGGAAATCACATTATAATGCCACTTGCATCATAATGAATGAAAAAGAAAAACATGTCAAAAACATTCATAGCAATTGCTATTATTATTATTCATAAGCACGAATAGCATACACGTGCTGTGGGATAGTGAATACGACATGTCATAAACTTATTCAGAAAGGTCCTATTTACAATCGGTTGTCCCGATACTTAATCTTCATTTGAAAGACTGAATTAAATAGCAAATCTTGATATTGAATCTCTTTCTGTTCTTTTGTTTTGATTTTCTCCAAATTATGAAGGATTTTCAACGATTATTGATATTTATTTGTCTTTTGTTGTGATTTTCGGGCAACGGCAATTCGCTCCGGTTAAATATGCCGACTGGATACAATAATGTCTGTAACGCATTATACGTCAATTCAATTATAAAAAATAAAGCAGATCAAAATGTCCATTATTAGGGGTGTTAAAATGATAACGATCAGGTACTTTTTACCTGAGGTGTGAATGGAGCCTTAATAGCATGCATGATGAAAGGTGATAAATGCGCGCACGTCACTACGTAATCTGTAGCCGATATGTAATTACCGGGTAGAGTGAATGGGCACGTGCACAGCCAGAGGCTGAGCGGGGGGGGGGGGGTAACGGGACAAAGACACGCGGGGGTGACTTCACACCTGTACCGGGTGCCCAGCAAACACGAGCCATTGAACCAATGTTGTTTTACTGTTGGGCCGGCGTCGGAGACGCGGCCCAACATTAAAACAACATTGGCTCAACGGCTGAAGTCCGCTTGGTGGTTGTCCATAGCGTAGCCCAGCGCCATAATGCTGAGAACGTATGAATATTAATGTCGGATAGCCTCTTAAAGCTATAATATTCAAATTGAACATTCACACAATATCTGGACGAGTCAATATGGTTTATGCCCTTTGGTCGAGAGCTTCTATCCATAGTACGAAATGAGCTCACTTGTCACAAAATTATTTTCTGGTGATATATAAATATAATACATCTTTATGAAGCTAACTTATTAAATGTATTATGGCAAACATAGAATACACTATAATTGCACGTAAGGATTATTACAATATTAGTGACGACAATGATTAAACCAGAGATATAGAAATCTATGGATTGAACTTGTTGGTAAAAAAAAAGAGAAAAGTGACTAAATAATATGTACACTACACCACACATGTTCCCTGGTATATGAGATCTTCACTAATCCATATCAACTATATTTACACATTAATTCAGATAAATCAATTTAAAAATAACTCGTAAACTGTGATCGTGTTACATAACATAATATTGTCATCCGGGCAATAGTCAATATCAGTGATCAATATGTGTAGTTTTTAAAGTCTAACAGCACACTTCATAAAACATAAGATAAAAATAATTTAATTAACTTTTAAAATATAATCACACCCGGTAAGATACGTAAACAGTCAAAGTGAAATATTGTGCAAATGTAATGAAAACTTGACGAGAGATTTTATAAACTGGAAGATTATTCAAACGAAGTCTTACAAATATAACGAAAACTTGACGAGAGACTACGGAAAATGGACGATTATGCACCCTGGCTGTTACATACCCTGATGTGTGTAATAATCTATCAGCTTACCTAGTGCGAATGTTGGTGGGAATTGTGGGAGTCTGAGAGGTAGGCGGTGAGTTACAGTGGATCTGTCCCTCTGTGGTGCAACTAATGCTTGACGCTGCTTAGTCTGAAAATACAGCAATATTGGATATAAAAAACAAGGTTTAAATTCATTCATACATCTACAATTGTTAATTGTATTACTGTACATGTTCTTGCTTATATTAATTACAACCGCTTGATACGGGAGGTGGATACATGCGCTAAACAACTATAAACAAGCTCAGTAAATGTTAAAAACGTTTTGAACGCTTCGAAACTGGGAACTACCTGATTATTTACCCTGGCAAAATTGGCTTCGAATGAATGACGAATAACTTTATTCTATTCTATAAATAGTTTTACCTTTCTGCGAAGTAAAGCGAGATAAATCAGCAGACTTTCCTGATCCACAGTTTTATCCAAGACTGCTGTGGCGCTGTTAACATAGAGAATGATGGCAGTTTATCATTAAATGTTATGTCAAGTGGAGCTATACATAGGTGTACCAGGGATGGGTGTATAAGGTAATGTGCACGATGGATATAAATACAAGCATGACGTAGCCTGCCATGTGAAAGTTTATGAAAAAACATGACACAAACTAATAGGATTAATAATCACACGGTACACTACAATGGTTGTCAGATGAGAAAAAAAAACAATTCTTACCTGCCAACCCAGCAAACACGGGCACGTTGACCCAAAGCTGATTTAATGTTGGCCCACCGTCTGCGACGCTGGTCCAACATTAAATCAACATTGGGTCAACGTCCCGTGTTTGCTGGGAAGTGGGCACATGAGATATACGACCAGCACATATGACTGGAGTGTGTTCTTACTTAGCGCGGTCACTAGCTGGTAAATGACCGGTTATTCCGTGGTTTACTTGGCGGAGCGGGTGTCTGGACACGTCTTACTGAGATCTCCAGCTTGACGTCCTGAGCAGCCCGCTAACACGGCCATACTCTCACATATAATCCTATTAGCGGGATCTCGTTTCAGGCACCACTGACATTTGATGTCATATCCCGCCTCACACCACACACTACCATTAAACAGTGCACGTTCTATGTTTGTTTCTGATGACAAGTGTTCAGTAAGTGTGACAATGATACGTCCTAAACTAGTGAGCTTGAACTACAGCCAATCTTCTTCTGGAGGGGGGGGGGGGTGTCCTCATATAATACTGTCTAATCCAGGGCGCTACCGTCTCCTTCACACTAACAGTAACACTATTCTTCAGTGTCCACAATATAACATGTCCACATTGCCACCACATCAAAAACATATAATAAGTAGTCAAACAAGTAGTCTACTGCTGGAATGTCAGAATTTACGAATAGGTTTATATACGAAACAGTATTCCTAGTTTTTATCAAAATGGATTTTTCGTAGCCTAATATCAACCCGGCGGATGTAATTAGTCTCATACCAGATTTTCGGTGTATTATTTTGCAAAATATTACTAAGCTAATATTGTCTTCCTATGCGATAAATAATGGGTCTACTAATAGGCCATGATGACATCTATCAGACCAGTTGCAGTGACTTCATGCTGGTCTCACTGTCAATCTAAACTGTCAATCAATCCAATCAAAAAAAAATTCAACACACTTAGCGGACACCTTCGTTAAGAAGATGAAAAAAAAATAAAAGGGCAAACGCACAGTACGAAATACTCAGAAATTAATAAATATAATTTTCGAAAAAAATAATTTCGCGCCATAGATATTGCGTTAATAATACCACGTTTTGATACATTATCATTTTAATGTCCACGTGAAATAAAGCTGAGTGCACTAATCACATTTAAGTCCAAGTGGATAGTAGATTTGACCACTCTAAGGCAATGTGCTGTATAATACCATTTTCCCACGCAAGGATCGCTACTCCCGAGGTCGCTTGCCCTGACGGTCTCGCTGTGTTAATATAAGCCTTATTGCCGGGAAGATGTATAATATAGGTTTATACTATGAAAAATTGGGTAATGTTTATAACTATTATATTTGCATATTAGAATGTCAAATACAGGAGGCCAACACCCTAATTACGTTAAGCATTTAGAAAAATATATTGATCAAATATCACGCGCGCACCTGTCACAGACGTACATGGGCTTACACTGAAATTGATGCAGTTCTTTCGAAAAATTATTCCTAAGAACACTCTTTTTGAATAAAAATGAGTCAGTTCTGGACCAGTCTAGGATAGAAGAGTGACCCTTTCTTCGCAGACCTAAAATTTTTCTCATGTTTGTAGTCTCTCAATAAACCCACAAGCCAACACTGTTAAAAAATAAAAATAAAAATTTAACAAGAGCACACTCAACACGTCACGGAAGTGTGTTAACTTGAAGAAGGTAAAGTCGAGTGGTAACAAGTGAGTGGCGATCTGCCCTGCATATATTAATGATTGATATATACGATATGCAGTATAATTGTATAGATTCTTGAGTAGTGTAAAGGAAAATATGGTTATCCGCATTTGGACGTAAAATCAGAAAAGTCGGCCATTTTGATTTTTTTTAACAATCACAGAATTTTTCCGGGAACAGGTTTCATCAACATGCAGAACAAATTTCAGAATGATACATGAAAATCTTGTCATGTTATCGCCCCACAAGGAAATGTTATATTAACGCCCAGACGTTGAACTGCAATGGCTCACCTTTAAAAACATAAAATCCCAGATAAAAAGCAGCTTGATGGCCATCATCTACCCGCGGAAAGACGATGGACTGGTAATTTATCTACCAAACGAAGGTTTGTTTGCTCAGAATCCTATATATGTCAATACTAATTTTGTACATTAAGTTTAAATAAACTTCTTCAAAGAGCAAAATTTCCAGATGACAAAGGTCATATCACTTAAAAATTCTTTCGTTCTATAATGTATTTTAATGTTGGTGAACGGGCGACCAACTTGTACAAGAATAAACAAAATCGTTTGGGAGGACTGTTTAGCTCGCCCAGTAAATACGAGACATCGACTAATGTTGGGTAAAGGTTGGTCCAACCTCTGCGGCGTTGGCCTAACAGTGCAGCGAGCTTAGGAACTGTAGATACACATAAAAGCCTCTAATTTGAAAGCCAGCAATAGGGGTCCAATAAGGTAGGTTTTATTTTTCCATAACAGACATTAGAACGTCGACCTAGAGTGAGTGAATATTGCTTAACGTAGCTTTCTGCACAATCAATGGCAATATCGCGACATAAGGAAGCCTGAAGTCGGGACTTTATACTGCACAGTACCATAGACAACACTGCACACTCCAGGTATTGAACAGTTTGGAGCACTGTATATATGCACACATGACAAACATCCGATTCGGCCGGGATTAGAACCCAGCAGGGTTTCCACAACCGCAACGAATGAGCCATCGGGGCCAACAGGTCGACCTGGAAATGAATAAGAAAGAAAAATAGAGCAAGATCTCTCATGATTCTGTCAACAGCATGATTCTATCCTTAGATCTATTTTGGACAAACACGCTCCTATGAGTACAAAGACACTGTCCAGAAAACCACCCACTCCATGGATGACTCCGGAAATAATAAACGCTAAAAACCTTTGCCACAATCTAGATCGCACAGATCTAGATCGTTCTCGTTACAAATGTCAGTGCCACCTGTGTAATAGAATGCTGACTGAAGCTAAATCTAAATATTTTTCTGATGTTATTTCAGAAAAGTCAGACAATCCGCGTCGCCTACGTAACTATACTATTAATATTATGCATAGAATTCCACCGCCTGCTCTGCCAGAATTCTTGTCGATAGAATTGAAAATATTCGTTCACAATTTCCAGAAAAAGTACCGAATATTTCATTAGTATCCAACTTGAATTTCATTTCCAAAATCGCAAAAAAGGTAGCCAATCGTCTGCAAGCTCAAATAAAAAGAACCATCTATCAAATCCATTACAATCAGCCTACATGAAACAAAATTCTACAGAATCAGCTCTACTGAAAGTACATAATAGCATTATTGTCAGTATGGACAATGGTGAAGTTACAGTTCTGACACTGCTTGCCTTGTGGGCAGCTTTCGACACAATTGACCATGCTACATTGACAAATAAGACTCTCAGATTGGTAAGTCCTATCTCGCAAGGCTCAAATTTCGTTTTCTTCATATTTCAAAATAAGTATCAATCCGTAAAAATTAAAGACACTCTGTCAGATAAAGTTACACTCTCATATGGAGTTCCACAGGGCTCCGTACTGGGACAACTGTTTTTTTTTATCTTATACACTGCACTACTCAGCGCTATAATCTCCAGTTTCGATTTAAACCAATCATCTTTTAAAAACCAATCATCTTTATGTCGATGATGCTCAAATTTACATGTCCCTATCAGTTGCAAACGCAAAGGAATCTCTAGAGAAGTTGCAACACTGTTTACAAATTCCTAAATAACTTCCAATGCTTAATTCTAGGTCAAGCCACAAATCCATCTGCATCAGCCAAAAACTTTGGTGTAGTATTTGACAGTAGCCTGAATTTCCGAAAACACATATCCAAAACATTTAGAGCATGCTTCTATCATATTCGTGGCCTGTGTCGAATTCGAAAAAGTCTGCCTTAACTCTTGCCAAACAAATTCCAATGGCACTCGTCAGTAGCAAAATATCTGAAACGCCGTATCTAATATCGTTTAATTGAAATCTTAGACGTATTTTTTCCGTCATTATTTCAGTGTGATAATATCTGAATTATCTAAATCTTTTATTCCATTCCATTTTCACAGTAGGATGCCACCTGTGTAGTAGGCCTAGTATTAAGCCATGCAAGTGTTTTTTTTATTATATGATTGATAGCCTCTGATGACACCTTCGGAGATTGAGGATTAAACGCTATGCCCTGATGCCACTGTCAATTGGGACGATACAGTGCACTTGTGGGATGTCCTCCAAAATGCAATAAAACACGAGTGATGTCTGTTCAAGTAGAATATAATTCAATTTAACGATGCACCCTTCTGACAAGTGATAAGAGGAGTTATAAATAATCTATCCAGTCAGACAATCCTAACCAAACTGTAGGCCTACACTACATTCACCACCAACAGATATGAATAGGTAATATGGCATGCTCAAGTTATATTGGCTTTAAAAATTCCGAGGTCGGCCCAGATGGCTACATGTAATTCAGCCTGGAGATTCGGAGGTAATACCGGATTCGAATCCTGACCAAGCCGGATGATTGTCATCGTGGTTTTGCATATGCAATGCAGTGCTTGGATCGAAGACCCAGAGAGTACAGTGCTAACTATGATACTGTGTACTATAAAGAACTCTTGAAGTCATCCCATAAGAATACAGCATAGTCCCGATTTGGGGCTTCCTTAATTAAAGCTTAAAGCCAGTCCCGAACCAGATGACAGCTTATTCTTGCATTTCCAATACGTAGAAGTTTGGAACGAACGTGCAATAGGCCTACATGTATTGTCCGTCGCATGGGTATCGCAAATGCACTGCAAGTCTGCAACGTTCTTATATTTTTTGATATCTTAGAACATAAAACGGCTAGACTAAGATAGTAAAATGTTCTGGATAACATTAACTACATTATTTGAACGTTTGTGCTGTATATATATAATGGACTAAGATAGTAAAATGTTCTGAATAACGTTAACTATATTATTTGAACGTTTGTGATGTATATATATAATAACGAAACCTTTAGATTTCGCGGCCAGATCGGTAAATACCTACAGACAAAATTGTGAGTGATTTGGCTTATGGGTTTGCGGACTTTTCATTTCGCAACCAGGCAGGTGAGTGCCTCCATACAAGATTACGAGTGATTTGGACTTTGGGGTTCTTGAAATATTCCTGCGAGCGGCGGCAGAGGAGGCAGCGGCTTTGTCTGATCATATAAATGAATCCCGGGGGATGCATAATGAATAGCGAAATCATACGACGATGTATATCACTACCATTGTTTAAAGTTGATGCATAGCATATTGGAAACCTTGACAATACGTTGGTCTAATGATGGGAGATCATCGTAGTAGAAATCCAATAGACATTGGATCAAACCTGTCAATAAGGCCACCACTTTAGGTGTTTAACTGACACTGGGCGTGAGAGCCTACACGACAAACTGACAAGGCATTTAAAAGCCTAGGATATTAGACATAGGCTACATTAAAACATGCATGTACACTAAGTCTCTTGAGGAAAAGTATAGGCTACCACTTTATATTCAGACACTGGTTACTGCCAACATTCACAAACTGATCAGGATAATGAGGTTGATCTGAAATTATTTATCACAAAGTTAACAGGTTCTTGTTAATATAGATATCTATATACAATAACATAGTACGCACGTCTTTTTATTGGTATTTATATCATCTATAATTATGATAACATGGCTAACAAGAAAAAAAACCAATTGAGTAAAAATATTATATTTATGCTCGTGCAGCTGGATAAGGCAGGCGCTATATAAAAAAATATATAAATATAAAGAAACATGACAGAGCAGAGCACACAGAGATTGAAGGCTGTCCAGGAGGGATTTGTCACTTGCTGTGACCCCGCGATAAGTTTTATGACATGTCAATACTTGACGTCTCCTTCACTGTCATTGATGACGACAGTCAGTGTCTATTGACCAGGCCCCCGAGGATAAGTCACCGCATTACGCTAGCACTGTGATCAAACTACCAGAGAAGAGCACTTCTCACTGATAGGGATCACATATCTGTGGCAGACATACCACTAATGTTAACCATACATACCACTAGAATTATCAAATACTCAATTATTATAACAGTATAAATGTAGTACAAGATTTACTTTTATATTGAAATAGGTTAACTTTGATTAATTCCTCACCTCGTATTAAAGGGATCGTATTCGCCACTTTGCAGAGTGACATATACAACCCTTTAATAAAGAGGTGACGAATTGTGGGTGATAAAGGTAAAACATCAGTTTAATAATTTAACAAGGGTTTACACATAATGAGAGAGGAAGATATGTGATACATATGTCCATTCATGTGATATCATGTGATAATGACGTTATCATTTTGATATTGACGTTAATGGAGACAGTACCGATAATTACAAAAATATATCCAAACAAGTCGCGTGGATCTAAAGAGAAATACGGTTGACAAGTTTTCAAGATTCCATGCCAGACTCGAGTGTTTGCAGAGAAGGGGTAATGACATGGACCATTTTTGTGGGCTGTAAACCAAATAAGGCCACAGCAGAAATAAATAGAGCTACACGTCATTGATAAAATAACGTGCAATGAAATGATTAAATTAAACACTCAAACATAACATAGAACAATATTGGTCAATCAGTTTTAATCTCATAATTAATGTATCACTCAATTGTGGCAATAATTTCACTGGTCTCTTTACAAATACTGAAACGGATAATTCTAACTATCGAATTTATCGGTTAAAAAGCTCACTTGTGAATGCTTGCTTTACCGGTGTGGTCTTCACGTGCTGTCGACGTTGTGTGACAATACACGAGACGTTAAATCGAAGTTGATTTAATGTTGGGCTAGCGTCTGCGACGCTGGCCCAAACATTAAACCAACTTTGTCTGAACGACTCGAGTTTGTCAGATATAGGCCGTGTACACGGACTGGCGGTGTGTCCACACAGCTATTGTGAGTGGAGATCTGCTGTTGACATACGTCACTCATGTGCTGGCTAGGTTTCTGCTGCATTACACCCAATTCTGGAGTAACCTGAGTAGCCTAACGTGGCCATTCAGCGAAGGTAAATAGACGAGAAGCATTCAACCAAAATATCAAATTCTAGTGAAATATCAAAACATAATTTACGTCCACTAGAATTATTTTATGTCAAAGCTTTTTGACATTTTTATTAGAGTGGTCGTGGAGCAAACATGAAATATGATTAAAGAACACACAAATTTAGATTTGTTAGCACACTGTATTGACGAATGAAGGAGGATAACATCACTGAGGTTATTCATTCAAGAGTTACTAGTTATCCTTCTACAATGTTCCTGCACCCGTGCCGAGGTGTTTTAAACACTTTCAAAGCGGGGATCGAACATATAATTTCAAACGACTTATCATTCTAAAGAAACAATAGTTTGCAAAACACATAAATATCTATGGAGCAGGAGCAGTACGTATGTGAATGAAATGTTAGTCAGAAGACGTTCTATATTATACGGACGTTTTTAACTATTTTAAGCTTGGAAATCCGTCAGCGATTTGACCTTCAAATCAATTAAAAATATAAAAAATCATTGATTTAATAAGCAAGAGTAATTGTAATATTCTTCTATGTTCAATATTCGAATCGATGTAATATTTGTATTGTCTTGAATAGTTTTGTTGTGGACTATTCCAATCTTCTAACACCATTTTTTCTCACCTGAGTAAAGAGCTACGGATTCCGAGTTCTTTCTCTGCTGCATTCAGACAATTGTTCAGGTATTCTTCTGTATTCTTCAAACAGGTCGAATATTTTATTTTATTTTAGTGAATTATAAATATTGATAACTAAATTAAAATATGACCCTATGTTTATCTATCAGATATATCGACATTAAATTATCATGATAGTTGTAAGGCATGTACTTAATCCAATGCGAGAGTCATAGAGATGATAGCAAAAAACCGAGATGACTGCAAAATACAAGATGGCCACCAAAATCTAAGATGTCTGCCAGAATTCATTGTTCAGAAAATTGTTGTTAATAAGTTTGAATTACTTAAAGGAAAATGTTAAATATTTTTAAATAATCTGCATCACTTAGCTATAGAAGAAAATAAAAAATATTTATAAGAAAGTCAGAAATTTTTGATTGCTCCCCACACTACTCATAATATAAAAAAACTGTCGAAAATTAGATTTGCAAGTAGGTTTCAGAGCAAAGAAATATGACTATCACTTTTTCAGACAATGAATGCCAGAAATGGAGAATGCACACAATGTAGGTCCAGCCACCAACATGTGGATTTGACTAGAATTTCAACAGTTGTAAGTTGTAAGTTTAAAAACAGTGAAATAACAATTAATATGAAACGAGGCAGTTGTGAAAAAAATCCTCGATACCCTTTCAAACTTGTCCAGATAATTGGCACGCTGAATATGTAGGCCAAGTTTCGAGATAATGGAATAAGAACTAGCTAGTTATTTTTGTTTACAAATAAAAAATAAAAATGTGATTTGAATGTGATCTGCACCACTGGAGAAATTGACTGGACAGTAGACCGAATTTCAAAACAAATACAATTGCAAATAGAAGTTCGCCAGTCGATCTCGCTGACAAGAACACATGTTTGCGGTGGGCAACTTAAATGTATTCCGTTTCAGAATAATAAAAACTTTTCAAACTCATTTGGAGAATTGGCAGGGTGAACAAGTACGCCATTTTCAAATCAGTAGAACGGACGGACACCATACGGACGACAATATCAGTTATGTTACATACAGACGTATACCGTAAAAGCGAAAATTCACATTATTTTAGAAATTATAATAATTCACGTACATTCTCATATTGATAATACTGAATGAAAACTAGGTTAATTTACTAAAACGCCATATTAAGTGGTATAATTTTAAACTAATAACTTGACAAAGTGTTAAAGTGTTTATAATTGATGTTTGTTGTATCTGCTTACCAGATCATGACGAGCTGTACACTGATTGGTTATGAGATCAATTAAAATGCAGTCTGTGCTGATGCTAAAACAAAGACATATATTGAAGAGTAAGATCCTGCTGGAAAATGTGCAAACTCATCGCCAACTGCCTAACCACTTGAACGAAATTGAATTTTCACACACTTTCTAAAAACAGTTTTGTTACGGCTAAGTAATCCTAACCTCCACATAAATGTATTTTAGAACACGTTAACTTATCCGGACAGGTTATTATTAGAGAATAGCAAACAGTCGGAGGACTGAGAGTATCTAGTAACATAATGGGGAATAACATGGTAACAAGAGAACTCACTTGTCTACTAGTGTATCAAAATGGTTCACTGCTATGTGAGGCAGCACCTCACGACACCAATTTAATACCATGCGGCAACCCAATTTCTCGTTCCTCTGAAAAGCGTTCACCTCTGAAATGAAAGGGCGCGTCACTATTAGAACGTCTGATGGATGATATTCAATTTCTCCTCCAATATTAACAATGACAAGAATCTGCCGGTGATAATATATACATGTATTGAGCAAATCACAAAATATATACAAGAGAATAGAATAGAATATATTTCAACAGTGAATATACATGTATTATATGACAGAAACATTAACAGGTTATATATTTAATACATTTGGAGACGCTCAAAATGTATGCTGTTCAAGGAATGTCTTACTTGGATTGTGAATGCAGAAGTGCAGTATGACGAGCCACAGTAATTCCAGCAGAGCTTTTCCATTTCTTTCAACCAGAGCTGTAGTAAATAAATGTGCAGGTGTTTGACAAATATCACAGCGTGACAAACAATAGCCGTGTATTCATCACAGATGATTAGTTGTTCACTCTAGCTAAGTCTCAATTAAAGCTTTTGGAGATCTTTTATCTGTAGATATCTACACGAACCCAAGCGTTATCAGTCTATCTTAGCAATATACCCTGTATGAAGTCGCCACTAACTGACAATCTGTCTGTTATCAGATAATGTAGTGGTGGCTTCAGGGATGATTTATAATCTGGTTAAGGATATGATGGTCGTGAGAGGACTGACGATCGGCGAGGAGAGGACTAACGATCAGCAAGCCCTGACTGGCTGTGCGAGAAATAAAACAGCCAATACGGGATGTTGTACCGATGATGCCTTAATGCTGGGCCAGCGTTGTAGACGATGGTCCAATATCAGAACAACACAGTGCTAGAGCTTACACAACAATTCATAAACCATGTCATTTTAACGTTGGCCATCGTCGCAGACAATGATCCAACATTAAAACAACATAGGTTCAACGTCCCGTGTTTGCCGGGCTCTTAACAAACACTGATGACATGATATACCTCACACAACGTGATGGATCAAAATGGCCGAACATCAATGATGTTTGGCCACAGTCGTACCAATGTCTTGTGCTACCTTCACTTGTATCAATGTGGAATCAAAATTGAAGTTCACGCGCTTCTACATCATTGTATATTATGCCAGATATTACCTGTCTTTAACATTTGTGGCAACAGAGCTGGCAACAGAGCTGATTATGTTTCTAGTAAAGACCAAATACTACTCAGCAGTATTTGTTTTTTATTAGAAACATGATAAAAACGTCATATACAATGCATTATAAAGATCATGTGATACGCATGCTAAACCCAGACACAATTATAATTCACACTGAACCAGACAGAATAAACAATCAGTCATGTTTTCTGCTGAACCATGAGCAGAATTGATTTGGTCTGTTCAAACAGCAATGAGATTACAGAAACTAGTAGGAATATAAATGTAACGACCCCTGGAGAATATCAGCACAGATATAAATGGGTGTTGGTTGCGAAAAAGCTCATGGTGACGTGATATACCATAGGAAAACTGACGGTGATATACAATAGGATGTCGACTAGTCTGCATCTCATTGTAGAGCTCATTCAGATGTGATCTCGTCGATCGGCTACTCTAAAAATACTCGAGGTTTACAACAATCTTTGAGATCAGGTTCAAATCTGTACTAATTCAGCCTTTGTTCTACGCCTACTTCAAACTCTTCAGGCAATGCTATTTAATTAATTTTAAGTAGTCATCAATTACTTTGTCAAAATATAGAGGGTTTTATCATAGCAATGCCACCTAACATGATTTTAATTCTGTATACTATAACATGAGTATTTTTATGTAATTTCCCCAAACTAACCATCTTGAATATACATGTACATATATTTCAATGACAAATAAGTCTGCAATGTCTTTTATTTAAGTCAATAAAAAATGTGAGTGTCTGTCTATCTGTGTGCGGTGAAAAAATAAATCTCTGTGCTCTCGTGCATAGTAAAGGTAAAATAGCATACATTTGGAATAGACATATATATTTAAATAATAGATGAAAATAATTCCACAGATTTAACTTCATTAACATAACCAGCACATAATGCTTATTAGCTCATTTAATCAGACAACTTCTTACCTTTAGCTTCTATTGTATGCTTGACGTTGACAGATGTCATGTAATGTAGTATGATTCCAAAATGGTCTGTAGGTGTGCCGCCTTTATTTTCCTGTATAGGCCATGAAAAAACGAAATTAAACTTTTTCGCTATGTAAAATTGGTTAATTTTGCTGTTTACGTGGAAGGCATGTTTGTACATGTATACGTATATCATGTGTGAGACTGGTTGAATTTCACAGTTAGGTTTGGATAATAACTTACAAAAGTACAAAAGTACAACCTTCTCATGAGTTCACATAAAATAATGTATTTCTGATTTATAAAACAAAGTCGCCTATTATTACCTTTTTCGATTCGTCTTGAATTGAACACCTACCCATGCAGAATAACTCATTCTTCCCCATGCCTCTGTTTTTAAACGATTACGATTGAGGGAGTGTGAGGAGGTAACTGGTACAAACTACAAAGGGGAATTTACTTGGACGTATCTCATTGTTCAAAATTTATGTTGACCGTGCCTTATAAGGGGGATTCCAACTCCGACGTTTGGGGTTAATTGGTCTCCACTGTTAAAAGTTTGATCAACGCTGGCAAACGTTGTATTACTTGGAAAATTATTTGTTTTTCATTATTTGGATTTTGTATATATTTAAAAATGTTGAGACAAAATGACCCATGGAACATGTGAAAGGGTAACCCAAAGCGCTGAGGTTCACTGACAAAAATAGTTTTATTCAACTGTTAAGTACTTTCTAAATCTTTCAAATAAACATGTGCTATGCTAAATTTTCTCATATCTACTATGTAGAAGCTAATTATATTCATGGACATTGCATAAATAATTATATCGACGTGTTGTTTGCGATGGATACTGGCTTGGATGGCAGCTTTGAAAAAGCTAGCAGTAGCACAGTACATGCAAATCACGCGTCTTGTGTTCTCAGTGGTGCCATATGGTCTGATGAATAAGTCATAACTGCTGTGAATAAGGCAGCGTCTCGTCAATGTAAGCCTTACTTTATAGTCGATCACACGCTTAGAAGAGCGTCGTCATTAAAAAAATACAGGAGAGAATCTGAACACTAAATCACCACTCCTTTTATTATCTTTAATTAACTTACTCGACCTTACACAAAATAGTTAGTTGTAGCTGACATGCTGTAGTACAAAATTATATCCAACCTTATGATATATCGATTAGCTATATATTTGTTTATTTGCTATTTTATCTGAAAAGCTGAATGTATAATCGTGGGGTTGATGAACATTCTATCTACCCTGATGACATCGCAAGGCTCTGACACAGTGACCTCCATTTGTTTTTAAATGTAATAGTTCTAATATGATCAACAGTTTAAGCCTGCTGAAAATGGCCTAGTTTTCGTAGGCACTTGAAATATTCGTCCCAATTTCATGGCATCCGAGTTTTTTGGTAGGCAGCGCGAGTGTCGTTTTTACACAGCTGGCTATGCAAACAAAATGGCGGTCAGTGTGACTGGGCCTCGTGCAGTAAATGAGTTAGGCAGACCAGTCATACCGGGTACATTCTATCGTCATCTATCCCCTTATTTGATAGACAGCAGTTCATCCAGGGAAATCATTGGACAAATCGGAAAGAATAAGATGAAATTAAACATAGTTCTGTACTGAAGATATTGATATTAGAACAGCTGTATTCTATTGAATCATTGAAGAAGTTGGATTTGAAGGTCATTTTCTATATCACCAATTAGCTTATTTTCTACAAATTCGAGGCGGTATCGAATATATTTATATATTTTTGTGCACAAAAAATCGCCGTAAAAATCACACCAGTGTTCACATCTAATTTATTTTTATATATTTGAGGGAGTAGACCCTTCAAATCGGGCGCAGATCGCAATTTCAATTGAATTAATTCAAATAAGAATGAAACGGGTTAAGAAAAAAATGTGATAGCATCCATTTCTTCGATATAACGTGTTTGAATTCTATTCACAATTCTACAAGTTCTATTCAATCAATCAATCAATCAATACAACTTATATCACGCCTATATCCTTAACGAACCGAGCTCAGAGGCGCACAAATCATTTGCATGATCATGAGTCATAATGGAGGCCAAAGCAGGCTCGTCAACAGGGAGCTGTGCTACCGAGGAGCTAGGGTGGGAAAGCCAGATCAGATAATGTAGGTGAGATTTAAGTATTTTCCCGAATGTTAAAATTGTATGGGCATAACGCATGGGCACAAGCAGGGCGTTCCATAAGGCTGAGCCAAATATAGAGAAAACTCTTGACCCAGTCTTGATTTTCATAAGGGGGACAGCAAATCTATTTGAATTTGTGGAGCGTAGATATTTTGAACTTCTATTTCCATTATTGTCATGATATATAATACTAAATGTGACTTAAAAGTCATGATTGCCTACACACACAGGTGACGCCAAAAATAATTAATATTAAACCAAGTGAATATCCAGACACCAAAAACATAATGTCATTAAAGCATTTGCGGGAGGGCGCTAAATGTAGAGCTACTATGTGACGTTTACACCTCTCGCTAATGTTGATTTATTGGAGATGTATTCAGGCAAACATATCGGAACAATAGAATTAAGTGCTTGCTAGCTAGAAAATTTTGTGTGACATTCATATATAAAAAATTTTACACATATATAATAAATACATTTCTTGAAACTGTCATGGTATATTTCTAACTATTCCAAGGGCACTCTATGCTTTCGGACTGCATTCTGAATGCGAGCAGTCTAAACAATATAGGTTCTTTAGAAGGAACCCTTCAGTACTATCACCATGCAACCCCAGGAGAACCCTTGCAGGGTTATCCTGGGGTTGCATGGTGATTGTACTGAAGGGTTCTTTTTAAAGAACCTATATTGTTTAGACTGTATTCTGGAAATTTTTTGTCATGCTCATAACTCGCAAAGCAGAGAAAACCACAGTAGGATTGTGTTAATTCTAATACAAAGTTTTAATATTTGCAATTTTTATTTGATACTTTACAGAAACATACAACGTAATCAAACTAAATTCGAACCCACGGTAGCTAGCTTGCATCCTTATTTTCAAAATCTAGCATTACAGCAAAGATATGATGCTTTAAAAATACAGTATTTGCAGCAAATGAGCTCCAAGCACACCAAAAGCAGTTTGCTCCTTGTGGACTCGGATGGGCTAATCAGTTTTGTGTTACTATGTATGGCATAGTTAATTCATACAGCAACTGAGCAACATATCTCAATTTGCAAATTTATGCATTCATAAAACGATTACAATTTATTAAACAACATTATAGGCTATGATTTTTTATACGTTGGAAAAATAAATTAGGACTGCGCAAAAAAAATAAAAAGTAGTTTTTATTTATCCACTATACGAGACTAAAAATACTGTTAAGTGTATATATCGAAACCTCTTTAACAGCAAGCGTTTCACACAACACCGCTAAAGTGCACGTCAAACAGCGTTCAATGAGCCTGTGTGCACATTCTTTCTTTTCCGTTATTGACAGAAAAACTACATAGAGAGACGCAAGTGAACAGTGTACCCAGCAAACACAAGACAGTGGTCAAAGGTTGGTTCAATGTTGGCCCATCGTCCACGACGCTGGCCCAACATTGATCAAACATCGAACCAAGGTCTTGTGTTTGCTGGGAAGTGACTGCCACAGGATATTCACTGTGGTGGCCTCTGCAGAGAAATTTAAGAAAATAATCAATACCATCGGGTCAGGCACACACTGGCTATGTACTTGGACATACTATATTTCTAGAATCAAATACTTCAGTTCGCATAACATTTGTAGATCCTTACAAAACAATTTATTGAGTATGTAATGAGGTTATTGATAGCATAAAACATTCCACCCAGCAAACACGAAACATCGACCCAATGTTGAACCAATGTTGGGCCACCGTCTACGAAGTTGGCCCAACATTGGACCAACATTGGGTCAATGTCTCGTGTTTGCTGGGTAAGACATTCTAGTAGAGATGAGGGTATAGATATATAGATCATTTTGAGACAAAGCTTCAGCCTGTGTAAATCATCCTGTTTGGAGACTTCAGACGGCGGTTACTTTGAGAATGGTCTTGACATTGTTTTTCTTGAGTGGGGATAAATTTAAAAATAACTCATATAAATCTGTTACAATAATGATATACGAATATAAATTATACTATGAATAAAACATAATTTGTATTACTGACGGAATGGGGTTTTAAGCTATATTTGTGCACATGCGGGCTGACCTGGGTCAGTAGAACATTGTGAAGATGATGTAATCAATCAGGTCACAATGATCTCAAAACAAATTATTTAAAATTCGAACCAAGAGCGGGGTCAAACCCGAACTCCGGCGCGACAGGCGGTAGTGTTAACCACTATAGTAGAAGTCCTGTGTCGCACGTCTTTTGCTGATTTCTCAGTCAAATTTTAATCGATTTTCATGAAATTTTGGAAGTACTATTTTCTACTCCTACGATACATCTGGCACCCCCTCTACTCTGTCCCTGAAGTGGCTGTGGTGGGATTTAAGAGTTGAACATGTCTAATGCCACGCAATATCGTCACGATGTCGTCATTAACTCGATAAGATGGTCACGGGCAAGGTTCCCCACAGAAAAAAAAATCATCCGGTCGTTCTCACAAAAATCTTAACTTAGCGCGCGAGCAGCGTAATAATGTTAACTGTTGCGCACGCGCGCGCGCGCTAAAAAAAGCAAAGATTTTTTTATTAAGACACAACAAAGTATAGTAGTCAGTAGGCCTATCACTCACTCACCAACGCGGTGACACTCTGGTGAGTGACAACGTGTCGTGGTGACTGGCAACGCTAAGGAGTGTTGGCCCGTCAACGCTGTTATCACACTCTCTAGTATTGCCAGCTCCGCAAGCGTCGCGCCAATGCCGGCTCAGCGCTGTTAGCGTGACATAACACTGACCTAACACTCACTTGCTGTCAGCTCTGCTTCCCAGCAAACACGAGACATCTACCCAATGTTGGTCCAATGCTGGGCCAGCGTCGTAGACGGTGGACCAACATTGGGTCGATGTCTCGTGTCTGCTGGGACATCTATGTTATTTAGCATAAGGCCCATGACGGGTGGCCAAGAGAGAGGGGGGTTATGGGGGGGGTAGCACGTGTATGTGTACATTTTGTGTTCACTGTACACCGGCAATATACGCGCACACCAGTCTTACACGGACACGCTGATCGCTAAACCAGCACAGTAAGACACCAGAGGTATGACACTGGCAACAGGAATATTGGCTAATCTACCAGCTGGATAACAGCCGGATGTGACCTATTACATGCTGGTCGGCATAAAATTCATCCGGTCGGGTTGCCGGCATTTCCGGCATTGTGGGGAACCCTGGTCACGGGTCATGTGGAACAGTAGAGCAGGATATTAATCACGGATCCCCCTCACACGTCAAGCGATCACTCCAACTAATTCAATCGATCAATGGGGGGGGGGGGGGGTTGAGGCATTATCTATTTATTAGATAATGTCCCCCATTGATCGAATGTACTAGTTTTCGATATTGGTAATATTCAGAACGAATATTAGATCTGATGTACATAAATATAACAAAATGTCAAAGACTATGTGACGTAATAGAATCATATGTGAATATAATTATCTTCACTTCCCAGGACAAACATTGGAATTCGTTAGTATTTATTAGAATTTGCCTCACCTCTAGTTTATCTCGTAATTTGGCAGCTGGCCATAGCGTGTCTATGAGCAGGGCCAGCGTGCGTGGATTGTAGAGATCATAAAATGATTTCACTTCTACCTTCTCCTCACAAAGGATAGAGCGTGCCCAATCAACATACACCTGGAAATAACAACGTAAACAACTTAATAATGCATTCCACTTTTTAATGGACCAAGATACAGCTAAATGATGAGTTATGTGTAGCACACAATTATCATGACGCAGTGATGTAATCCAAAAGTGTATCACAAAAATCTCGTCTATTAGTGAAATTAACCTGAAAAAACAATGAGCAATGAGCCAGGATTGTATCCTTAATATCGTGCACACATACTAATATACACCACACAAGTTCGGTCCCATAATACTCTTAACCCAGCGAGATTAATTTGATAAATAATTTGTACCTCTCAGCTCAAACACGAGCACAATAGAAGATATCCCACCTATGAGTGGCATGAAGCACAGTGATCGTGTCAAATTGTACGACTTGTCACTGAATGGTTCGCTTTATCATGTAGAGACAGCAATCAAGCGTGACCTGTCAATTAAGACGCCACTACTACCTGAAGTGAAGGGATCAACCCCTTTACTGGCTGGTAAAGAAGGCGTCAATGCTGCCACATTTACATTTCAGCTAACAGCAAATAATCTCCTCTGTTTACTTACTGCTTAATGTTTGTACTGCTGTATCAAATTATTATCCTCCCAATAAATACAATATGTTGACCCATTGTTGGTTTGCCGTTGGGCAAGCGTCGTAAACGGTGGACCAACATTACTTATACATAATATTTTTCATAGCTAAAATATAAGTAATATTTAAGGTTAAATAGATTTAATAATAGATGAAAAAATAACGAAAGACAACTTAATAACAATGGATGAAAGCCGGCAAACTGTCATCGTGGAAAATGAAAAACAAAATGTGAAAATTGAAGCTTAAGGCTAGTGTTCAAACGTGAGATGTGTTGTTTAAATTCTTTATGTGGTAATATAATAATATTCCCTGACTTTCTACGTAAAGAAGAATGCCACCCCCCCCCCCCACCCCAAATTCACCACACTCGAATCCGATTGGGAATTGTTGGGGATGGTGGACAATAAGGTGTTCATCAATCGAGATCCCGTGACGTGAACCGAAAGCAAGAGAAGAGCAGTGAGAGTGGAGCAAGAATAATCCCTCCGAGAACTTGGTTCACTCCAAGCCTGAAAGACTGAAAATTGTGCTTAAGATGAAAAGGGGATACAGTGGTTATTAAATTGGATGTTTATAATATCAGCACTTCTTATCTTGGTTTTTGCGAGACAGTAGTAGTAGTAGTAGTAGTAGTAGTAGTAGTAGTAGTAGTAGTAGTAGTAAATCATTGCTTTACGTCACTTTTCAGCACAAATGATCTTTTAAGTGACATTGTAATACGATAAAAACGTTGTAGTCAATTGATGAGATGAATGATGTACAGATGATGATGTGAGGGTGGGGGTGATAGGGCATGGTGGGTTTTTGAGAGCGTTTTCCTTCGCTCGCCCGATAAGGGGTTCTAGGCATGTCTAGGTGATCTACCCCCAGACATGCCCAGACGGCCGGAGACTTGTGTTTTGCTGTGCAATTTAATGCTGAAACTCCGTGGCATTTCGCGCAGCTCCGCTATCCTCGGGTCGGATAGTCCCCAGAGTAGCAATAGAGACCTAATGTCATCAAACACGCTCTTGACGGTTATTTAAGGCTACCACGGCCTACACCAGCGCCAGCACTGATGCGGGTGCTGCATTGGCTCTGATGTTGAGCGGAGGAACCAGGGTACGCTGCTGGCAATCCGCCCGAAGATTATGGCCAGATACGAGGAGGCTGCAGCTGCCCTTGGATGTTTTGCGAGACGAACGAACTTTTGGGACACGGTGTAATTAACCATCTTAAAACTATATATATTAGTTAATTTATTTTCGCGACATAATTACATTTGACGGGACCACTCCTTTTCCTTCTGCTCATGATGGGCATTAGTGTTAGTTGTAATATTCCCTGCATATGGTACTGAGCATCAAATGTTGTCCCCTGTAGTTCTAAATTAAACTACGAGAGTCCATATCATAGTACGGACAATGAACTTCAACTGTTCAGAACGATGGACCTTCTCATCATGGTTGTCATTTTAGACACTGTCAAGCTAAGTCACTGTTAAGTGTCGGGAATAGATATAGACCACACTCATAAAAAATGACCGGTTCTCCCAACCCTCTGGGGACTTGCTAGCATACTTCTGGCGAAATACAGTCTCTTACCTCGATGGAGTAATAGATGACCATATAATTTTGGTTCGTTTCTTCGAACATCGTCATTACATTTCCCTTGTAACATCAAGTTTATTATAACCCTATATAATACTGCCGTGCGGGACGGAAATCAGTAACTGCTTAATTCAAAAATAAGCGATTGCTGCTGTTTAACAAGTCAGCATTCGTGATGTTTATATTTTTTCTCACACAATAGGGCTTCCGTCCCCTTAGACATAAAAGAGTGTATCTGCCACCGTAAAGTGGCAGATACACCTTATCATATCTAAGGGGACGATATTGTCTATTTATATTGATTTGTTATTCACGGCAAGGTCAGCGTCTGATATCATGGCGATAGCTTCGGTGTTGTCGAACCATTTATTACTAATTGATAATGTTTTTTATAACCTTCAATAAACAGGTAGGTAAAAATATTATATATGTTATTTTTTGCAGTTAGCACATACCGCTATGTAATATATAGGTATTTTTTAGGACGTATAATCTCCTCTTGTTGTTTAAATACCAGAGGCCTATATTGTGAATAGTCCGTTGCTATGAGAATAAAACATAATAAGCCATGCATAACCTGTTTATAATCTGTTACGAACAGACAAAGTATTCTATTCCAGTAGAATTGTTACGTTATTGAATCAGTTAATATTAACATTGAGCGAGGACCATTTTTCTAACATTTTGCCAAACCCTGTCCAATAGTTTATTTAAGCAATTTAAAATACACATATATATATATATATATGCTCATGGATAAGGGATAAAATATCCTGGAATACCTTTCACTGAACACCTTTGTGTTACTTTTTCTATTGTAAATAATGTATAATAAATAATAAATAATCAACGAAGGACTAAACTTTCTCGAATATGACGTGTGTCATTACATTATAACAATCTATAGACACCGTTTTATTGACGAAAATAGTCAGCTTAAAATAGCCGTCACACGCCCATAGATATAACATACAAGTTATTCAATTTTTTTGCAAACTATTACGTTCACGATTTATTCAGCTGATATCTCATTCCTAAACTTGATTACTAAATGGGAATATAACAGAGAACATAACATATATCATCCAGAGTCACATACCGATGCATGTGTTTTACTTTGAAATCTTCATAACAACTGAAAACTTTTAAATCAAATATATTTTAATTTTGTGAGAATTATTTCTATATCAACATAGTAGTTTTTTAAACCTGGCAATAAAATCATATTAAGACGCCAAAACTGTTAAAATACTGAACTGTCACAAGTGAGAGAGATACCTATCCCAATGTTGCTTTAATGTTGGATTAGCCCTGAGCGTCGTAGATGATGGTGCAACAATAAAACAACATTGGGTCAGTTATGTCTGCTGATACAACAAGCCTTAGACAAAAGGATCCTTAATACACACCTTTTTTATTCTCCTCACAATAATATTAACGCAGTGTGATTAGAATCAAAACAACTCACAGTAGGGGCCTACTGGGTACTGCATCATTCAGATTAATCTAAGGAGTTAACAGTATACCCAGCTAACACGGGTCTTTCATCCAATGCTGTTTCAATGTTGGGCCAGCGTCGAACACGATTGGCCAACATTGAAACGGCATCGCATGAATGTCCCGTGGTTGCTAGGTACGTCGTTATATAAGGACTACTAGTTTAACTGCTATCCATATTTCGGGTAGACAACACTAAGATTAACGTTAGAATAGAAATAGAATAGCATCGACGCACTAGTCAATACGGGTTAACCTTTAGAACACTGAACTATTTAATTTAAATTTTCAGCCACTTGAAGTTGTGTCTCGCTACCGCGATCCACAACCTCAAGTGACTGAAAATTGGTATTATTTGTGAAATTTAAGTCCCAACATATATCAGTGTTTCAAAATTGAAAGCACATTTTACTTTTAACAACTGGTTATACAGGTGCCAATAAAAACGCAGAATGTCTACTGTAGTCGACATCAGTGTTCTAAAGGTTAATCAGGTAGCCGTCTGTGGTAACCTGGCTTGACATGATGCTCGGGACCCGACCGCGAGGGCGACACATTGATACTAGAGACCTCTGGTGAGTTGTTTACATTTTAGGTGCCACTTTGAATATCTGAAGTATCTCGGTGTGGATGGTAGCTTTTGCTAATTACCGTTAGAATGACTAAATCTGATCATAGTATAGTGGTCATAGAGGCACAATCTCTTATAACAACTCCATCAACATCTTCTGATGTGGCAGGTGAGACATCGGTGTCATAGGAAAGCTGCAGTATAAGGAGTAGGGGTGGTTTAATCAAATGTCTCATCGAGATCAGGGATGCGTTTTAACGATCACAATTTAAACACATTTCCCATTTTCAAAGATTGCGACATAACTTGAATGTTGTGAGCAAACATTTCGCCACAATGTATGGACATTTTCAATATCAAATTTATGCAGGTATATTTTAAATTAATATAAATGGTATGGGCATATTGTAACACCATAACCTCAGAATGGTGCTCTGAAATTGCAGAATTCAGTTTCAGTAGGCAGCAGCCTCGTTTCCAGGCCACCACCACCGGTAGTCTGCCCTGACATAGTGGATTGAGAATATATACTGACAGGAGTACCATTTGGTTGTAGATTAATTGTGTATGCAGTGTTTATGGAAAGTCAGGCCTAAATATGCACGTGGGATAATAAGATAGGAATATATGAAACTTTGCTTTTCAGGGTTATAGTGATGTAGTAAAGCCCTTCACCACCAATGGTCCTCACCACCCTCCCTTAAAAGTAGCTGAATAATTATTGTTAATTTCATAACAATTCCACGTGTTTGGCCATGTGTATTTCTTGACCTAACCATGTGGTTTAGAATGTCAAGGACACCATTTTTGTTAGGCATTTCCATGTTGGCCAGAGAAAATAAATATCTCAAAAATAACTAATTGTACAGTGTAGGCCTAATCAATCAGAGTCACTAGCTAGCGGACTGATAGTGGATCTGATAAAAATGAGTTTCAGAGGAAGGGGTATTAGCTAGGGTTGACATATAATACATCATTTACTGTTTTGTTAAAAAAAAATGAAAGGTTTTACTAATTTATTGTAAAACATGTAACCTGTCCCACCAAAGCAATGTAAAAATCATCACTAGTTCCAGATGACATGGCCAGCCTGAGCCTTCCAGCGCATCGAACCATTTATGTCGTTGTTTGCCTCAGGTGAATTCTGAGCAGCGTGGATTGGAGAGCTATATTTTATTTCTTTTTTTACATTGTTCAATTGTTATTTAACCCTTACAACGCCGAAATATTTTTGTATAAACCATGGAGAAAGTGTTTTTTCAATTTAAAATCATCATAAATGTCTTACTAGGCTTTTTCAGCTTCATTTGCATACCTATGTTAAAAGTGTACGGCCATTATAAATACTCAAATTCTTTCAGTGCGGGGACCGTCTTCATACGTTAGAATCTGACGTCTGTAAACGTTACATTCTGACGTATAAAGACGCAGGTCTGATGGGGTAGGGGTATGGATCAATGCCCCTTTCCCTTATGGCCCAGTCACCATACCAGTCACACTGAACCAGTTCGCACGACGTTCTTGATAACGGGAGAAGAACGAAGAGAAACGTAATAAGAATGGAATGGACGCAGTACACACCGAATACAATCGTATTAGGAACGGTATGGGTGGGCAAAGACGGGGATGGTGGTCCAGAATGTCGACCATGTTCAAAATCCGATCCCGTTCTACCCTTTTAAAATAGGACTGGGTGAGGACTGGTTAAGGTCATACTTCGAACGAGATCGCCGTACTGGAAAAGGAATTGCTTGAAAGGGTTTAAGTTAGGTGTGGTGGGGGCATGAATCAATGCTCCTCCCCCTAAGTACATGTACGCCCCTGAGTACTAACCCACCATTGGGTAGGCCAATACAACGACAAACACTAATATAAATCCAGCATTCATTACAATAGCCGATATTCGCCTACCAAAACATTGGGCCCATGCTGGTTTAATGTTGGGCCATCGTCATAGACAGTTGACAGTGGTTCAGTCAAGAACACAAAGTTTTTGAACAAATGAACATATGATAATCGGAACATGGTCAGGTGACCCACAATGTTTTTCAATATCAAGGTAATTTGTCCGTTACTGTCTTTACTAAGTTCTAAACAAAAATGCGGGTACTGGCACTAGACACAAACATTATTTAAATCCAGCCAAACCGTTTTGACTAAATTCCAGAAAATAAGAGAATATTTAATTACATGCAGTTGCGTTTCTTTTTGTGCCAAGTATAAAAAATACAGACAAATAATTGATTTATCTGAAGTTGATAAAGTGTCACTGAAACTTCTAATACATATTGACATGTTAATTTCGTACTATGTTTTTTCGCAATCAGCACTCCTTAGTTGTGTTCTCCCATTGGCCTGTATCGTGTCTTGGGACGATACCATGTTCTTCATTTTGCAATCAGATAACTAGAAAGAGTTGCTCGGAAGCGAACACGAAACAGCCCTCTGCTACCGCCAGTCATCCATGTTGGGTTTAATATATTAAATTTTGCCATGGGTAAGCATTGTCCAGCACAGGTTATTCATAGCTTATTTACAGTACAGTGTATTTAATACCAATACTCAGGATGTTACCTATCATGCAAGGTTTCTGAGAGCAAAATTTGAAAAATATCATCTGATATCCTTGTAATTTGTTTTAGAGTTGTTCTATAGGCCTACGTGTCGCTACCATGTAAAGTTTACAAGATAACCTAGAAATGATAACCTAGATTAAAAGAAATGGCACCAGTCGGACGACACGCTCTCTAGCATACTCGATCAACACGCTCTACTCATCACCAAGACCATCAGGGTGCGGCCGAATACTCCCTGGTTCGATGAGGACATTAAGCAGGCCAAAAGCGAGAGGAGACGTAGAGAGAGGAAGTGACGGCGTACACGGCTGGCCACAAATCTTATCCACCTCAAGGAGTAACGACACCGTGTTTGCCAGATGCTTGACTCAGCAAATGCCACTTTCTACCATGACAAGATCGCAGCGAGTGGTCAAGATAGTAAGTCTCTGTTCAGGCTCATGGATAATATCCTTGGACATCGGGATTCAGAACACCGCTCATGACTGGCTTTGGTCATATTTAGACAACCGCTGTCTGTCCATTAACAATAATGGCTGTAAGTCACCCTTGAGATTTGGAGTCCCACAAGGCTCGGTCCTTGGCTCATTCCTCTTCACGCAATACACTGTGCCCAGAGCACTGTGCCGATAAGTGCCATATGTAGGACACACGGAGTCAGCTATCAGCTATACGCCGACGACACCCAGATCTACATCACGTTTCACATTAGTAATGATACGGATAGAAAAGCTGAACTTGCCGAAATTGAAGCTTGTGTAGCGGAAATTCGTGCATGGATGGTAAAGCACAGACTAAAACTCAATGATGATAAGACCGACTTTGTCTATCTGGTATCATTGAACAATACCAAATCTATCAGCATCGAGCCCATAACAATTGGTGACATCAGCATTCCACCAAATTCTTCCGCACGGAATATTGGCGTTATCTTCGATAGCATGTTTCAAATGGAAGAGCAAATTGGTAGTGTGTCAAGCTTGCTAATTTTGGCTAAGAAACATTCGTAGCGTAAGGTCGCACCTAAGACTGACGGCAACCCGCCAGATCGTCCAGTCACTGGTTATCTCAAGACAAGACTACTGAAACTCATTTTTACAAGGTCTACCAAAGTATCAGGTCGCAAGGCCACAGCGCGTTCAAAATGCGGCCGCAAGAGTAATTGCATGCATCCCACGCCATGAACACATCTCTGAAATACGGATGCAGCTTTACTGGCTACCGATACAGCAGAAAGTTTCATACAAGATATTGCTGCTGACATTACTTGTGTCACACGGAAATGCTCCTGAATATTTATCTGAGCTACTGGTGCTACATAAACTAAACCGATCCCTGCGATCGGTAATCAACCTATTTTTACACAACCACATTCATTCACCGAGACATTTGGAAATCGAGCGATTGTAATCGCTGCTCCAAAGCTGTGGAACTCTCTCCCCACATCACTAAGGGATATTCACGACCCCAACATATTCAAGCGGTCCCTAAACATATATTTGTTTAAAGAGGCTCATCATAGTATAATGGTATAAAGCCTATCAGTGACAATTTGTTTTCTTTGGCGCTCATGAATTACATGAGATATGAGGCGCGTTATAAATGCTTTAATACTTAATTTGGAATTATTTCCCAGAAAATTTGGTATTGACTATCCTTGTGAGAAATTTTACACATTGTTTAATATTCATGGTCCGGATATTTGGCATTTTCTTTTTGAGATAATTAAAAATTCCACAATTCAAAATAGCTGCTGAACGGCCATTTTGAAATTGCTAGTTACCAAAAACTGTTGGTCTCATCGTCTCGTGTGCATCAATCACCTGCCTTCACATCCCAGCGTCCCAAGACTTCTATTCTTCTTATTTCTGCATTTTCTATCTCTTCTCTGGGCCAATGTGGCGGGTTGCATTTCATATAGTTTTTCCCTCAGTTTCTCAGGGGAAACTGCAGTATTCGGTGTGACACTTTATTATAAAATGAGAGTGTCTTTGGATATGACCAGGGCATATATACAGTCAACTTGTACTGTTAATAGGGGCCTATGTGTTGTGAATGCTCACTATCCCACCAACGGTTACTGCGCAGCGCTGTCAGCCCCCCCCCCCCCTAGTTGAGTTACCACTGGGGGTGAACTTGATCATGGTTTCTCTAGTTAGAAGGATCTCCCCTCCACTATGTTCCTGGTTTAAAATGGCCGAAATATTTTTTGGGAGGTGTTTTAAAAGTGCTCGCACACGATAAACAACCGACAAAATGATGTTTCAAAATCAGTGAGTGTAATCATAAATGGTCAATTAAAATAAATTTATATGACGTTAATAGGGTGAAATTAGATATCGTGTAGTCTGAAGAACTCCATTACTTAGGTTCAGATATGGAATGCTTGCTAACCTGTAACACGTTGACTTGTGTAGAGGGGCTTTTGTTAATAGGTTTCTCAAATATTTATTACCATGTGGATACTTCATATAGGGTCTGAGACGGAGGCACGCATTGATCTACCATCACACTAGTATAGTAAGATATCCAGTAAACACAGTCATGACAGTGCTATGGTGGTTCAATGCGGGCTAACGTCACTGACGCCCAACGAGCATTGAGCCTCCACTGGTTCAATGTCGCATGTTTACTGAAAAAAACCTATGTGGGATTTCACCATAGGCCCGCGGGGCCGGGCCGTATGCATGAAGCTATTTTAAATTTTGGTGGTTTAACTGAGAAAATCGTTCCAGGTAAACGATCGTTTACGGAAAACATCGGTCTAAACCTTGTCGTATGCATCGAACACGAAGATAGTTTAGAAGTGGTTTAGCCTTTGGCTGTTGCTAGGGACTTGTGTACACGTATTTGGTGATATACTGATACGTGGTGAGTTTTTTGTACACAAAACACGTGGCATCTTAATGCAGTAATCGTGATAAAACGAAGTAAAATAGCCTGATACAGTAGAAATAAGTGTTCATCAACTTCTATCGCAAATGACACTTGATGGTCCTTCATGCCATGATACCACGGTAGACCACCGTTTTTACACCATGTTTGACATGAACAAACATAGTAGTCCTTGTAAATGACACTAGCCAGAAATTGTGACGTTTCAAGTAACAATAATGTTGGACATTTTAAATTTTGTTGGGTTATTTTAATGATGACATATTGATTGAAATCTTGATCATTGTTGGCAGCCATTTTGAATTGTAATTTTAGACTTCAGACTTCAGAATTCGGACTTCAGACTTCTAATTTCAGAGATCAGAATTCCTCACTAAGCTTTTGTGCTTTTATATAAAGATATAAGTATGTGTTCGTCAAATGGAAGCACATTCAGAAGGTTCAGTAAATGTATCATTTAAAAGGTTTCCACTTGCGCAAGTAGGCTATTTGCGCACCTGCGCAAGTACTTGCACACTTGAGTACTTGCGCACTTGAGTACTTGCGCAAGTATTCGCCTACTTGTGCAAGTACTTGCTTTCTTGCTTACTCATGCAGATGTGTACCGCACACTTGAGTATGTACTTGCGCACTTGCGCAAGTACTTGTGCGCACTCTTGCATACTTGCGCAAGTACTGGCACACTTGCACAAGTACTGGCTCACTTGTGCATTGCGAACTTGTGTACTTGCGCAATCACACACTTGTGCATGTATTTGCACACTCACGCTGAGTCACGCACTTGCACATGTACTTGCGTACTTGCACAAGTATTTGCACAAGCACGTGCGCAAGTACTTGCACAAGTGATACAAGCACCTGCACAAGTGCTTGCATAAGCACTTGCGCACTTGCACAAGTACTTGCACACTTGCTCAAGTACTTGCTTACTTGTGCAAGTACTTGCTTACTTGTGCAAGTACTTGCTCTCTTGCTTACTTACGCACTTGCGTACTCACGCACTTGAGTTTGTACTTGCGCTCTTATGCACTTGCAAGTAGTAGGCTACTTAAGTACCTGCGAAATTGCGAATTCTTGCGCACTTGCCTGCTTGCCACTTGCACAAGTAGGCCTACTTGTGCACTTGCATACTGGCGCACTTGTGCAAATACTTTACACTTACGCATTTGTTGCGCACTTAAACAATTGCGCACTGGGCTTTCGTATTTTTGAATAGACAGATATTTGCTTCTCAAGTAAACACACAAACTTTACTCTCTGTTGGTCTAATGCTGTATCACTGTCTGCGACGCATGCCCAATATTAAAACAAAATTAGGTCAACTTTTTGTGTTTGATGGAATTATAACTTCTATTTTAATTAACAAGTGTAGCACTTGAAAGGTTACTACTGTCTAAGGTTGGTTCAATGGTGGGAATCCGTCTGCAAGACTGTCCCTGCATTGAAACAGCATTAGGCAAAGTTTAATTATCAAACATAGCATTTAAAGGGTTATCAGGGCGATACAGCCTCGACACACTGCCCGCATTTCAGTCTGAGTCTATGCCTACAATGAATGGGGCTCCACCTGACATTTACAGCATCAAACCGACATTGATCCACACATAGTAGTCCAGAACATCCTGAATAAACCCGGAAGAACAACTCAGAATTCTTAAAAAAAAAGTTCTTAAAAAAGTCATAGCAATAAACATCATAGTGCCAAGCTTTGAAGTCGGTTAGATAAAAACTCAGGAGAAATAGCACATCATAAGCCCCCAACATGTACACCATTAAATTGACATTCATTAACACATAGTGATCCAGAAAATTCTGAATGAATCCGGAAGAACAAGTTCTGAGAATTCTTAAAAAAGGTATACAGTTGTAGCATGGAGTCTGGCTATCTGAGGAACATTGTGTTAAAACTGCAAGTTGATTGCATGAAAACCCAGGGGGAAATAACACTCCAACATAGAAAAAAAATCAAGAAAGAACCGAAGCAAGCTCATGTTTCACACCTCAACCACTTAGAGTAGGTGTATTCCCAACATGGCCGACAACAACAACTCAACAAAATGTAAGCTTTTATTTGTGTCAAATTCTAGTGTTTCAGACTATTTTTACTTTTACTTTAGTGTGTGGTAAACATCGTCGGTTCTGTGATCTACAGAGCCCAAGAATGGGTTATATAGATGTCTAATTTATATTTAAATAGTGTCTAACGTTTTGAACCAAGAAACGGTGACTCCAAATGTAATTTTGTGTATGGTAACTCCTTGGTGAGGAAACAGTAACTCGATACTGCTATGATAAACTTTTGCCCTGTTAGGTCCAAAATGGCGCAAAAATACGTAAAAATTGATCACTGTAGTATTCATGATTTGGAAAAATACTATTACAGTATTAGGTGATGTTTTCCTTGGTCATTATTGCTTGAGTTTGGTAGAGCGCATGTGTACATAGAGGAGTGGGGGAGACCGGGGCTAGTTTAAATAAAATTTTGAGAAAAATGATTTAATATTTTATATCATGAAGTTAGGAGACTGATATTTTTGTCCGATAGTATCCGACTATAGATGCTTCAGCATACATTATTCTCAAATTGAAAACACAGTAGAGTCAGAAAAACATGTTAAAGGTAGATATTTCACTGTTCGAACAAACCCCACACGTGGGGTTAGCTCGAACATGGGATGGGGTGTGTCTGAACAGTGTTGGATGTACCAGATATTTTGTTGGGTTAATCTAAACAGTGGAACCAAGTAGGTTACATAGATTATATATAACCTCCTTGGTCTAACTAGCCCCATTTTATTTGTTCCTTGTTCCAACAAACCCCACATGGACGTATATTGCAACATTCTATTTTTGGAGCTAACATCATAGAAGGCAACCTAACATGTACAAAGGATTTTTACTTTTAGCAAAATAACATTATGTGCGACAGCAAAAAAACAACTTTTGACCACTCAAAATGTAAAAGTGTTTTACTTTTACATGATTTGTTTGGAAAAAAACCTTCAACATGAAGTCAAGGATAATGATACAGTCTTTTACTAGGAGGCAGCACAGAACAAAAATACATTTACTGTCAAAATTATGGGCACTGTCCGGACTATCCCCTGTGTGAACAAGCCCCGGTCTCCCCTGGGTAACTTATCCTGATAACGGTAACTCATAGTCTTGAACATGTTGAAAGACGGTAGGCCTAACTCCCACATCTTGATTTGTTCATCTAAAATATCGATGTAACTATAAGGAATGTTATAAAAATTTAAAAGGACCCAATGTGACAGGAATGTTCCTTATCTTATATTACAAACACTGTATGGATAATTGATAAATAAACGTTTTTATTGTTCACAGAATAGTGCTAAGTATGTACAGTCCTGGATGTACTGTATTCTTGCATGTCTCTTTCACCCAGGGCCTACAGGCCTACCCTATCCTCGCATACCAAAGACATTGACCTAACATTGATATAATGTTGGGCCAGCGTCACAGATAGTGGACGGGCATTAGGCCAAGGGCATGGTCGCCAAGAGCGAACGTCAAATTCCTCCCCTGGTGTTGAATCCTAAGTAGGCACTTACCACTGAAGGTCAGTAGGCTCAATTTAGGTAATTTTACAGCTGGTTTCCCCATGCGAGGTGTTGATTGAGAGGACAGCGCTGGTTTAAAAACAACCATGTGTAGAGCCAGTGATTTTCTGTTTCAAAAGCGACTGTTTTCCGTTTCGTCCAACACTGAATTACATTTCATTTCGGCTTTCACTTCATGAACAATAACTGTAAAATGGCTAGGAACAACAAGTTTTTGTAAACTCTTATTTACTCACTGTATTTATTGTAATAAATGCCCTGGCCATTAATTGGATTACTCTATGAGGTTACAGACTGGCAGGCTGTTTCCGATTACACTGCCTTCCCAAACAGGGTAGGTGGGGGATTTTTTTGAATTTTTTTGGGGGGGATTCCTGTCACATGGCCCTGCAAAATAGGGTAGGTAGGGATTTTTTTTATTAATTTCACTTTAAAAAAATGCCTTATTGCCCACAAAACACAAAAAAAATCTAAAAAGTTGTTTTGCTGTTTTTTGATATTTTTTTACAATTTCGGGCACTTTTGGGAAAATAATTTCAGATCTTCTTATCCGCCATGCTGGCACTAATTCTAAAGCTACTCACATGCAATCTTCCTGAGCCGTTAGCCCTTCCGATCTAGGAAGTTTGTGCGCAGTTTTTAAAGAAGAAGGACATATTATCAGCTCACCAATAGTGGGAGTACTGGTCTCATCTTTAAAAAGAAACCCGAAATGCAGGGATTAACCAAAATGACCCTACCCTCCTCGACTCCCTGTGCAGTTAGTGATCAGGTCCAATACAATGTTAACTAGAAGGGTCTAGCTTTTTGTGAACAAAAAACTGGAGATGTCTCCCCTCCAGCAGCATAACCATAAAGGTTGATAGCTAATAGATGTAGTGTCAATGGCTTTTGTAATTAATGTTATTAAATGGCTCCTGTGGACAGTAGAGACTATGTATTAAGCGGAATTTATTATTCCGATTTGGTGCGAAACACTTGTCAACACTCCCAGCAAACACAACGTTGACCCAAAGCTGGCCCATCGTCTGAGATGCTGGCTCAGCATCAAACCAGCATTAGTTTGATGGCTCGTGTTTGCTAGAAGCTGCGTTCAGCTGGTCTGGTATTGCTTAACACTACTGGTGACGATTACAATCCGACACCGACCCAATGTCTGTTAAATGTTGGGCCAGCGTCGCCGGTGCTGGCCAGTATCTATTCAGTCCTAGTCAGTACTTCATGCAGAGGTACCTGCATGTTTTTTTGTTTTTTTTAACTTAGTTTTTTTCAGATTTCATATATATATATACATTCACAGTACATACAATATACAGTACAGAACAAAAGAAAACAAGACAATGCGTAAGGGGCCTTGCAAAGTTCTAAAGTTTTGGAAACCAATCTCCGGAATGGACAGAAAACTTAGTACATGTAGTGGCGGGAGACGAGTAAAGTGCAGTTTTGAGACAGTATTTTGACAGTATTTAATACCCAAAAATAAATAATCATCAAAAATTTTTTTTTTTTTTTTTTCCAATTTTCTATGTTCTATCCAAAATTGCCCTGGACCCACCCACCCACTTCCAAATTTATTTTGGATGTTTGGATTTTTTTTTACCTTTGCAACATCACAAAGACATGATAAAAAAAAACAGAACAAAAAAAAAAATATGCTACATCTATGTGAAGTGTTTTTGCGTGGTTATTATCTGGTTAGTTGATAAGAATTGAAAAAAAAGTAATATTATATTGTCGATAATATGAAAGTTCAAAATCTATATTTTTTCGTCATCTGATCACCCAGCAAACAAGAAAAACAAGCCCAATGCCAATTCAATGCCGGTCCACCGCCCACGACGCCGGCCAGGCACCAAATCGATGCGTTGAGTCTACTGAGCAATAGCCCCCATCGTCATCACAACAAAACAGGATATACGTCCACCCAACGCCGATCCAGTGCCACAGACTGTGGGACAACACTGTACCAACACCGGCTGAACGCTTCGTGCCTGCCGGAACGATCATAAGCCACATACATACGAAAGGTACCTGCATTTTGGCGGCACGGTCACGATGCTTTGAACCAAAGGTGGGTTAATGTTGGTAGACTGTGGGCCAACAATATCTTGACATTGGGTCAACGTCTCATGTTTGACAGCCTGCACAATAGACGGAGAGAACGCACAGACACAAAACTGTTTTGGTTTATTTATTGAAGTATATACATTGCTGAGATCAAATCCTGCACGCCATATTCGTTTTATATTATTCTATCACTCGATTCATGTTATAATATTTGAATTGAATTTATGCTCAAATACGAAAAGAGATACTGTTCTAAAAGGGTGCCGTTAGGCCCCTATATGTTTTGCAATACAACTCAAAATATTAAGTATTAAAGCATTTATAACGCGTCACATATCTCATGTAATTCATGGGCGCCGAAATATAGGCCTACACACGAATTACATACATATAGTACTTCTACTGTCCAGCAGCGTTCTCTATTATATTATACATGTGTTATGTTCCATGGAACATTTATGTTCAGTAGAACAGGTGGGAATTTACTTATGCTTACATATGCTCACTATATTAAATTAATCTGCTGTAATATAATTCAGCGATTCGCAAGATAATACTTTGGAAAACCCCTCCCTCTAATTATAAAGCCTATTGTTTCATTGGTTGAGAGGAGGTGCAAGTCAAAGACAGATGTCGAATCAGAGGGCCCTTGTTCATCACAAGGTGTGCAGTCTGTTACGTCATCACAGGGAAACTCCGCCCTCTCAAACCACAACAAACGTCCCGCCCATTATTGATCTTTTTATTTAATCTTATGTATACATGTTATTAATGCCGCGGCAATTGTGCGATCTTTTTTCACACCCAAACTCTAATTTTAAAGATGCATCCTACATCAACTTAAAGGTATGGATCTCAGTAATATGAATATTGGGGAGGCCAATACAGTAAATGTGGACAAAATTGGTGAGCTAGACAGATACATGTATTGGCGTTGTGAATTAAACGAACAAAAATTATGATGGGAGCGTTCTTTTCTCCACACGATATGTTTTTATAGTTCGGTTATGTACTTTTTATCAAAATTTTAAAAGGTTGACAGTATTTTCAATTAATAACCCTCGAAGTGCTACATACCAACATTTGTAACGAATTGAAATGAGCAATAACAATTAAAAGGCTTCTAATTAAGGAACACAATAAGAATATATTTTTTTAATGTAGCTATGTAATTCTAAAATATAATGATGTTTTGATCATTTCTTCCTAAATTATTATCCATATAAGTCCTAGATGCAAAACATTGGTAGGCCTATATAATTAAAATGAATACAAATTAGATGTTTTTTTAATCAACACTACGAAGCTCCAGAAGCGACATTTAGGTTTTTAACACAATACATTGCGTTAACAACTTGAAATATTGAGCATTATAATATGCATTATAATATGCATTATAATATGTAGATTCTGAAATAAGTAGGTCATGTTAGCTTGCGACAAAAATGTCAATTCATGTATCATGTTATATTCACCCCTGCATTGCAAATTGTGAATAAATAATTGCATTAATTATTAGTGTGTAGCCTACTTTAGAGTCTTAATTACTTGCTGTTCGTTGTGTTCTGGTGTCACCGAGAATCGGAAGCGCATTGGTGATCTTATATAAAATAGTAGGCCTACGATTCACTAATGCATGTCTGGTAGGCCTGCAGACAGTGTAAGATTACGTGTTAGTTGCTGTATTCATGGTATTGGACTGGTGTCTGCTATCAGTGACCGGGCGAGATCACCGGGCGAGATCTCCGCCGATGAGCGCCGCACATGCAGCGGTGCTTGTGGGGCTTGTGAGGTTGTGGCATGCTCACATCGGGGACAGGACACGGGCCGAGATCACCGGGCGAGATCACCTCGAACGGGCTGAGATCACCGGGCGAGATCACCTCGGACGGGCCGAGATCACCCGGGCCGAGATCGTCGAAAGCTGAGATCACCGCACACCATAGTATTAGACCTGGTAGATCTAATAGACTAGGCCTAAATTTTTTTATAGACTTATTTTAGTAATATATAGTCTATATAGACCTAGTCTAAATCCACCCGTTGGACTATGTTTTAGTATGTAATCAGGTAATAGGCTACTTAATAATACACCTGTAATAGGCCATAAGTTACTTTATTATCGCCCATATAAACAAAACATAAAAAATTATACCGTTTGTTTTCGGGCGTTTTTTGCAGCCATTTGCAACAATTGTTGACTTCAAATATGGTCAAAATGGACAAATAGTATTCTTGATGCACATTAATTATATTTAGGATCTTGTCATATCATAAAGTCAGGGTTAAAAGTATAAAAAATATTTAATAAATTGTCTCTCGTCAAAACACTTCCACAGCTTTCTTCTGCTCCATGGTGCCAGCGCATGCGCACTGTCATGACTTGAAGTAAATATTTTATCAACTTCCGGTCGTTTGGGATGACATCTGTGCCAAAAGCACACTTTCAAACAGCTTTTCTATGATTATGGCTGTCTGATGTTTTATACTTATTGAATAGAGTTGAAGAATAATACATTCTCAATGTGAGCGTATGATGCATTTTAGTATTTTGTGTTAAAATCGAATAGACAGTCCTGGGGAGTGTTGAAGTCAAACTCAAAATGACCAGACTGGCCAGCCTCAGTCACACTCACACAGTCACAGTCACACACAGTCACACTCACCTGCCTAGTCCCATTTGTGACTCATTGCATTCTGGGCAGGCCAGAGCAAATTAGGGTCACATGCCCATTCATACTCAAAAGCAACATTTCACAATATGCTTATTAGTCTACAAAAAAAATACACAAGATTTGTCAAATAAACGAAAGCATTTAACTTTTGACTTTGTTCATCCAGGACCAAGCAAATTATTTTTTCACTTCAACCGATTTTTACTGTCAAAACAGCGTCGTAATCGCCGTTTGCTTTTTACCACAGTTACCTGTTTCAGTTGCTAACGTTAGATGTATTATATAGACAAGTTGGGAATCTCACATTTTGGACAGTGATGTGTACCGAACTCCCTCATGGCGGCCAGTAATGATTATAGAGTGGAGTGAGTTCGGTACACAATGACATCAGCGTGAGATTCCGAGCTTTCTATATCTATGATATCGACAACGCAAGCAAGCTTTTCTTTTTACCAGCGCGGAGATTTTGTGCGATGGTACCTTTGATCAGTACTATACATGTGAAAAATGCAGGTCACGATGTGAAAATGTTGACTTCCGTTATGGTTAGATTCTAGGCCCTCTCTTGCGGGCCAGGAACTAGGCTATCACCTGCCATGCCTGCTCACTCCAATGACACTGTCTCCAGCCCCAGCAGGAGTCCGGGGTAGGCCTAGCCCCAGTGGCTGAAACAGGTTTCAGCCACAGATTTACCACATACAAAATCGTGGGACATTTGTTTGGACTGTCATATCAGAAAATATCGGGGAGTAATCAGATCAAAAATAGTTTTTTTGGAATCAAGTCTAACCTGATTTCAGTTCCATGCCCGCTAGCTCAGCTCAGAGATTGCACAGTCGTTAAAAAGTTATGGACATTTTTCGGACCTTAGCCAGGCTTGGGGCCGGGATCGCTCTCAGTGACCGCCATGTTGGATTTTTTGGGTAAAGCAAATACCGTTACATCTATCCAGGGCCTGGGAGAAGACGACACGGCAAGAGTCGGGGGCAAGGGGCCCAGAGCAGTATATAGTCTAAGCTGGGGACTTGATCGTCGAGCTTGACAGAAGTGACAATAATTTGCTGTCAGTAATTTTTTGTCACTTCTGTAAGTTCTGACAAAGACATCCAATAACTTTTGATGTCTATTATTTCTTAGTCAAATTACTGAAATTTTTAAAATTACCTCGCGGAAATATTCACTCTTTAACATGGTATAATTTCAGAGGCAAAATCCTGCTTTAGCCCTAGCACATACACATTTAAGTAAGTGTTGCGTCTCCCGGGGCTACTTTAATCCCACCTGAAGTTAATTCTTCAGCCCCATTGTGAACAATTATCTGGAGCGCATGCTTTTCGTTCATTTTCTCCGTCAATTATCAATCGATTTTCATAAAATTTTGTACAGGACATTTCCAAGTCATGTCCTAACATCGGTAGAAATTTCGTAAAGTTATGTGCAGAATTGCGAAAATTAGACCATTTGACATGTAATAAATTGAAAATATGACGTCCCTCTATAAACCCATTACACTAATTCTTTAATTTTATTAGGCCTATATGTCAAATGGTCTAACTTTAATTTCGCGAAATTTTTACCGATGTTAGGACATGACTTGCCCCTATTTGCTGCTTATTCCCGGGCCCCAAATGAAAACCCTTTACTCCAGTGGGTCTTTTCCCCCAAGGCAAATTTAGTTCATTATTTTAAAGATCATAAAAAAAATTAGTTAAAATGAAATATTATATAATGTTAGTTCCCATATACTACTACCAGATAAGCCCCATTTACAGTCACTAATATATGGGAAATGGGGCTAAAACTATAGCCCCACCTACCATTAATGATGGGAAATGGGGCTAATCAGGTACAGTAGATCCTGTCATCAACGACCCTGCCTGCCAGTGGGTCTTTTCCCCCAAGGCAAATTTAGGTAATTATTTTAAAGATCGTAAAAAAAATCAGTTAAAATGAAGTATTATATAATGTTAGTTCCCATATACTACTACTGGATAAGCCCCTTTTACAGTCACTAATATATGGGAAATGGGGCTAAAAGTATAGCCCCACCTACTATTAATGATGGGAAATGGGGCTAATCCGGTACAGTAGATCCTGTCATCAACGACCCTGCCTGCCAGTGGCTCTTTTCCCCCGAGGCAAATTTAGGTAATTATTTTAAAGATCATAAAAAAAATCAGTTAAAATGAAATATTATATAATGTTAGTTCCCATATACTACTACTGGATAAGCCCCTTTTACAGTCACTAATATATGGGAAATGGGGCTAAAACTATAGCCCCACCTACTATTAATGATGGGAAATGGGGCTAATCTGGTACAGTAGATCCTGTCATCAATGACCCTGCCATCAACGACCTTTTGTCCCCAACGACTTTTTTTTTGCACGGGACATTTTTCTATAGTTAACGACCTGTGATCAACGACTTTATGTCTAACGCGACTTGCGACCTCAAATATCTGGCAGAAGGTCATTATATTACTTGTGTCAAACGACCTCAACTTTTTTCGTTATACGACTTTTGGAAACATTCATGAGCAAACCACTGCATGTCAGATCTGACTTTATTATTAGGTGTGGATATCATGGTTAACAGAGAGGTATAACGCTGGAAGATCAGGCTGTTGTCGCAAGAGGTCTATCTACCTCAGACTGTCCATGTTACTGCACAGCAATATCACCTCCCGCCGGTAGGAAATCATCCAACCTTTCATGTCCAATGATCAACTAAAGATATGCCCTATGAATCAATTTAATGCTCGCATTAGTCGAAAAGTATATAAAATTGTTTATTTTGCATTAGCGCTAATTAAACATGTTTTAAAATACAATCGTATTAAATTGTTCAGGGAATGTAATAAAAAGATAACGCCATGATACAAATAATACAAATAATATTGTCTATAGCACACTAACTGTCAAGTGCTATTCAGTTATGTGTTGGCTGGTGGACAGAGCGGCGCAGTCATAATTATGCTATACACAGCCTGTCAGTCATCAGTACACCCCTCTCCAGACATGATACGCGCCGTCACTGACCAGGAAACACAAGACTTTAACCCAATGTTGTTTTAGCGCTGGCCCACTGTCTTCGAAGTCGACCCGCATTAAAACAACATTGGGTCAATGGCTCATGTTTACTGGGTGACTATACAGCTGGCACGAGACGTTGATGCAGGGTTGGCCGACATTAGAACAACATCGCGTCGGGACATAACTAATTCCCAATCACTTTAATACAATACACTGCCTTAATGAGCGTCCATGCGTGTTTTTTCACACGTAGCGAACGTCCTATATGAGCATGGTCCGGCCACATATACCCAGCAGACACAAGACGTTGATTCAATGGTGGATTAACGATGGTCCAGCGTCGTAGACCAACGTTAAACCAACATTGATTCAACATATTGTGTCTGCTGGGACGGGGATGGTACAAACGTCCTAGTGTGGGAAATGCTCCTGTTAGTGTAAACACACATGTGTATTATTCATCAGTAATGAATAACTGTTCCCTTTTTGTTTCACCAGCTTAAAATTTTTGTTTTACCAGGGCTACATCATCTGTCCTATAGTGACAAATTTAATGTGAATATACAATGCCTCATGCCTGTAAAGGGTCAGAAGCTACCTGGGCTTATATAACGTGTGCTTTGTTAGCTTGATTAGCGTAGCTAGCGGCCATTCTGAAAAACAAAGTCATAATCAGTGATATTAGAACAGGCATTGAAATGTTGCAGCAACCGCGTGCCTTGATCCACAATGACTACCAGTCAATGGTGGATGAATGTCACCGTCATTAGCCCGACATTGAACCAGCTGCCGCACCCGCAAATTTTACAGCAAAAACTCATTCCTGTGACCAGCAACTTTCTGTCACCAACGACTTTTTTTGTCTGGTAGAAGCAAGGTCGTTGGTGACGCTGGTGACATCTACTGTAGTAGTATATAGAAACTAATACATGTATACCGGTACTACTACCGGATTAGCCCCATTTGTTTAAATTTGTCATTTACCCCCAACAAATTCCAAGCCCTTATTTGCTGCTTATTCCCGGGCCCAAAATGAAAACCCTTTACCCCAGGGGGTCTTTTCCCCCCAAAGCAAATCATTAAATCATTATTTTGAAGATCGTTCAAAAAAAAATAATTAAAATTAAATATTATATAATATTAGTTCCTATATACTGCTACTGGATTAGCCCCATTTACAGTCAATAATATATGGGAAATGGGGCTAAAACTATAGCCCCACCATCCATTTCATAATGTAACTGAAGTGGGGCTATAAGTAGAGCTGATAGAATGCCATTTCAGATACTCACTCACGTCCAGAAAAAAAAATATTGAAAATAATCAACAGCAGGGGTTGTTTTGGAACTTTGTCTTTGGTCAGCGGTAAGCGGAAAAGTGTTAGGAAAAGTGTTTAGGTTACCGCGCAGTGGTCTACATTGGATGATGACAATTGACATTGATGTTTAATAAAAGCATGAATAAGCTTACCATTAACTGGGGCTATTTTGCCACCCAAAATGAAAATTGTCCTCTGGTTTTCGATAAATACCATTTAGGTTAATAAAAATAACTGTTATCATAAACATATAGGTAAAGACTATATTCATAGGCGTAGGAAGATATTCACGAATGGGGGTGGGCGAATCTGAGTTGACATGTGTAGTCCTACTACCCTAGCTGCGAAGCACGACGCCGCATTTACGCCAAAGGCGGAAATGCTTTGCTAGGGAGGTTATTGGGTATGCATTGATTTTGAGGTGCTCTTTCATGAATTCTGAGTTCTTAAACCATAAAATTTGCAATATTTTGGTATTACAAAGGGTATATTTTTTTTAAAGAATAACACAAAATGACAATGGGTGGGGACCCTGGTTTAGTAGCCACAAAAGTCTGGCATAGAGGAGCTGGCGAGTTTGTCTCTGCTCCAGTATTTAGATTTAAAAGAAACAATTTTTTCACACATGAATCATGTGAGATATGCATTGATTTGACTTATTTTCTGAACGCTTGTGATGATTCAGTATAATTATGGTGAGATCATCTGTATCCGATCGAGAGGTAACGTGCTCAGCCTTAGGCCGCATCATCCTCAGAAAATTCTACTGACTTGAGTTTTATAGCTCGTATGTGCATAACAGTGGCTCGAATTATTATGAAAAAGTTTGAATAACTAATGCCAAACTCATGCCTATGTAGACCACGACAGAACAATTATTGGAAAACTGACCTGTAGGCCTATTAGGCCCATATTTAGTCCATATATATATATATATTTAGTGAACGATCATGCAATCAGCAATTCTCACCAGTTGTCCACCTAGTTCTTCACTTTTAATAATTCTAATGCCTCATTTGTAATGAGTTAAGTAGGCATTTACATCAATTTATCAATTTGGAATATTAGATAGGCATACCGGTATATCGATCCTTATTGTGTTTACATGCATATATTGCCTACCTAGCTATAGGGCCTTGAAAGGTCTGGATGAAAACAAGTCAAATTATTTCAAGGTTTGTGTAACGTTAGTCTAATATTGATACATTAAATAGCCATGGCTGCGTACATGTATACATCGATACGGACGTTTCATTTAGACACGTCTCTCAACTTGAGAGCCTAGATGTTAATCGGTGAATAAAAAAGTAAACTCATAAATCTATGCCACTCAACACCAGATAGGGTTGATTATTGTGACTGCATGATAGAAACATTTGATTTGAAATCAATATGTTTGATTTTTTTTATCATACTTGTCATCGTTACAGACGTAGAAAGTAGATATCAAAAAAATATAAATTTACCATGAGTTGTAGTTCAATCTTGTATCTTGTATCCCTTGTTGTCAATTTGAATTATATTTCGCTATTCACAGGTTCGCAGGCAATTATTAAGGCACTCTGTCCACAATTCACAAGAAATGTTCTCCCTCAATTCTTACTAGTATCCGATTTAAATTGTGTTTGTTTTGTTTGAAGAGCTCGGGCCTGTGCATTAAACTTCCTCATAGATTTCAGAAATTTTAATTATTAATTACCTTATAACCTAATAAGGATCTAATTAGGGCACTTTGTCCACAATTCACAAGAAATGCTCCTCCTCCCTCAATTCTTATTCGATTTTCTTATTCAATTTTGTTTAGTTTATTTGAACGAACTCGTGCCTGTGCATAGAACTGCCGCACGGATTTCAGAAATTCTAATTTGTAATCAACTTACCCTAATTACGGATGAGCTTCTGTGTCATTGACACTCTGGTTAACATACATATTTTTCTTTTATGATATTTGAAGTGTCCTTAACACATAAAAAAAAAATATTTGATGAAATTTCAATATTGGGTCTGTTTGAGCACTTCAAAGTAACCGGGGCTATTTTGCCACCCCATGCTGGGGTTATTTTGTCACCTTTTCGTTCTCGGTCCGATATGAAAACGGACTTGGCCACTAGAATCACTGACCCCTAAAACCTATATAAAAAAGTACATACCAGGTTTAAGGCATGCTTTTTAATAATTAAAGAAAATTCATGAAAAATAATTACTCTTTCACTAAAATTTTTATATTTATATGTCTGTATGGTACATTTACCTGATCTATGTAATATAATAAATGGATTGATGCAAATGTTTACTGACTGTTCAGTTGATTTGCTTTTCATTGGATTAGCTGCTCAATAATATTATTTTGAATTAAAAAATATTTATGTTGAAAACTATTTTTAATCGGATAACAAATGGTTTTAAGTTTCAAAATATCCACAGTGTGTGGTGGCCAAATAGCCCCGGCAACTGGGATTATTTTGCTACCATACATTTTTATTTAGAAGTCCTATAAAATAGAGCCTAAATACAAACTATGGGATATTGTTTTGCTGAGATATTGTTTTGCTATATAAATGCTTGGGTTTCTATAATCCTGAAAAATAGTCATTTTCAACTTTTTTGCTTGTATTAATTATGTAGAAAATGCAGTCCAGCACACTCAGTACAGTTGAAGACTGTGCTGAAGCAGATGGAGCAGTTGTCATAGAATGCGAAATCAGTGGAACTAGGGAGAGACCTGCCTACAAACATCAGGGCCATACTCTAAAAGCTTTTGATGTTCTCAATATTCTGCGCAAGTAAGTTTCTTGTGGTGCATATGTTTTAACCCCATAAATGTATTTGTATTTTTTTATTAAGCCTGGCCGTAGGCCGGTAAACTATTAAGTAGTTTGTGTCCTATTTAGGGGTGCTGTGTGTGGGAAACAGTTGACATTTCTGTACAACAATCCTTATGAACATGTTCAATGTAACGTTTGAGGTCACTATGTTAAGTACTTTCATCTTTAAAAAATGTTCAGATTAAATATAGTGATTAGAGCTTAAAGGGTTTTGATTGGAATAATGTTGGCCCAAACGTCGCAGACAGTGGCCCAGCATTACATCTGGTGTTTCTGGCGCCGGGATGGAAAGAGTCACCCACAGAGTCACCCATATGCAGCAGTCAGAAAACACTGTACAATCACCCACAGCTGTTTTAATGTCGGGCCAGCGTCAAAGACTGTGAGTCAAAGACTGTTGGTCGACATTGCATTAGATGAATGCCACGTGTATGCGCAAAGTATACAGCAGACCCAGTGATGGATTAGTGTTGGGCCACCGTCGTAGACAATTGCCTGGCATTGAACCAGCAATTGGCTGAAATGCTCGCCAACATTGAACCGGAATTTTGTGGGTAGGCCTACATCCTCTGTACGAGGTACATCATAGTCAAGTGTTGAATGAATGTTGGCCAGCACCGGCGATGGTGGTGGAAGATAATAATTTAAACTTGTCTCCTTGGTTCTTTCCTTAATTATATCAGAGATTTTACTAATGAACAATCGCTGATTATAGCCTGAACATAATATCATTCTAATCCGATATAAATTAAAGTTATTAAAATTATCAAGTATTAAAAATGATTAAATAATGTACATGTTATATCCCTGTGCGCAAATCTGCATTCACTTGTATTTTAAGATGAGTTAACTAGTTTTTGAAAATAAGTATATGCTATATAATTATTTACCAGTATATAATAAACAACAACAAAATATTTGAAGAAAAGGAAATGCACAGTTTATATGCGAACAAGAAAATATCTTTTCAAAAATATGTTATTAACTTTAAAATTCTTTAAATATGTGTATAAATAGTAGTGACTATATGTAGTGGCTATATGTCCCTGAGATGTATATACATCACTCTTATTATGTGGTGTAAACCCAAAAATGTTGGCGGTTTGAAACTTTGATTTGGGAATCAGAAAAATTGGCGTAGCTTAATTTTGATTAATTGGGGATTAAAAACACGAATTTCGAGTTCAGTAGGTGTATACAGAACCATAAATGCCAATGGTGTATACCTTATTTATTTCACTAATAGTGAGTACCATAGTTGTTTTATAGTAGACAATAGACAATAGTTTATTCATAGTATCTGTTATTTAACAGACACGTAGAAATAAAGCCAGGTGGGCTATACAGTGTTATTATATACATGCATTGATGGATTTTTGTACAATACTGATATATATACATAAGTTTTTCAATTCTAGTATGTTGGGACTAATCATATATTTATCAAATGTAAAAGCTGATGACCGAATCGTATGATGTCTTTTAATTAGCTGGTTCCGAGAAGTTTTAAAATTTGAACAATTTATAATAAAATTAAACTCGTCTCTCAGTTCATTCTGACACCAGTTACACTTTCTTTGCTCTCTGGGTATACCTCTATGACATCCTTTTTTAACTGGAAGGTTGTGGTTTCTGCAATGGAATCTCGCAATTAATCGTCTGTTATTGTAGGTTAGTGTTGTCAAATAGCATTCAGTTTTGAAGATTTGAAAATTCTATAGTTTAAACATTAGCTACTTTGATTGATTTCTGCTGCCCATTTTTGTCTAAGCTGATGGAGTAATCTTTGCTTAATTTGTTGTTTAAAGCATTCCTTACTGCAAAAGATGACTTGACTTCCCCAAATACCAGGAAAACCCATCTTCCTCTGCAAGGCTGGCTATTCCTGAGGTCGTAGACCGACCTTGCTGAAACAGGGTTGAATCCGCCTATTGGAGTGGGGACTTTCAAAAAATATTTTTTCTGTTTGACCCAAGTTTGACCTCTGGCATGAGTGTTGTTTTAATGTGGGGCCACTGTCTACGACACCGGCCCTACATTAAACAACACATGTCTGCTGGCCGAGTAGCTCACCGGAAACGTCTCAGACGCAGACCATCACATCTCACCGCAACGTGCATGAGGGTTGAATTAATGGTGAGCCAACGTCGCAGACAGCGGGCCAACATTAAAAAGACATTTTTTGAAAAACTAATGAATATTCAATATCTAAATCTCCCTCCCTACCCCAATAGGTTGATGGTATGGCTAATTCAGCATAGCTTGGCCTGACGGCCTCGCTGTGTCAAGACTTGCTGCCAGGAGGATGGGAAAACCACGATCTTTCAGAATCGTTTTAACACAATTGAGCCAAGGCGATTCATACACATTTTCTTCGTTCAATCTATATAACAATTTGTACATCAAGTTTGAAATTTTAGGTTTCTCAGTGTCGTGGCAAACGCTGGCCCAGAACATAACCATTCTTGTTTGGGAATAAAGAATTAACGGGTATTCACCTAGCTCACCATATATCATATTTGAACATGTTTACTAATAAATTATATTTACAAAATCTTAAATGAGATTTTCAAGAATTTCTGTTCTTTTGCAGACAAAATCTATTGTGTGATGTCACTCTAAAAGCAGACGGCTTGGAGGTGCCTGCCCATCGTTCTGTTTTAGCAGCCTGCTCCCCCTACTTTTATGCAATGTTCACTGGAGAACTATCTGAAGCCAAGGCTGAACAGATTGTTTTGCAAGAAATTGATGGAAAAGCTTTAGCATTATTGGTAGACTTCATATACACATCTGAAATTCATGTCACCGAAGATAATGTACAGGTTGGTCTGCTACATATATTTAAATGAATTATCCACATTTTTTTAGTGATTTTTATTCAGTGACTCAGAAGTGGGGGCGGGGATTATTGCACCAATCCTGGATATACGGCACCAGTCCATAAGGCCATACACATTTTTGTTTCTGGAGCATATCTCCGAAACCCATGGGGTGATTTCTTTCATATTGCACACACACATCCCCTAGGGGGTGTAATTGTGCCCTTTGGGGATAATGACCCTTTGCCTATTTTTCTACCTGCATCTCTTGGCCAAAATAGCTTTATTTATTTTAATGTTGTTGATATTTAACTGGCAAGCCGTTTCAGATAGTTAGACCATAACTAGTATAAAACAAAATGTGCGGTTTCATGGAGGGATATCATATGCCCTGATAAATTTTAACTATGCCCTGATAAAATTCAAAAATGGCTGAGTTTAAAGCTGCATAGCTGTTTTTTCTTTATTCTGGAGAATAAATCATAAAAAATTGTGTTTTATTTTTTGATTTTACACTTCTGGTTACTGAGTTATTAAGCTTTTTTGCCCCACCAAAACAAACCTGATCACAGGAGAGTAAGACACGCTGTCTGTATAATCAGGACATTGGGCTGTTGGGCTAACATCGCAGACTGGTCAACAGTAAATCAACATTGGGTGAACTTTTCGTGTTTGCTGTGAAGGTTTTTCTGGTGTCGCATCTCTGACACATTCTTAACTTTGAGACAGCATTGGGCCAACTCATTGTGAAAGATATACAGGCGCCGAGTTGCGTCATGTCTGTATCTGCTGGTTGACATGCTGACGAGATAGTGTGTAGAGCTCACACATCTGCGATGCTACCTCCAACCAGCACTAGTGTAGGCCTACACAGCTGTACACATACACACCGTCAGTTGTAACCCTCTACAAACTGTGGCTGGATTAACTGCCCCCCTCCCTCATCCATTAATCATGTGATACACTGACCTTGAAACAATGTTCATTTAAAGTTGGCCAGCGTTGAAGACAATGGGCCAACATTAAGCTGATATTGGTCATGTTTACTGGATTATTTCTGCCTTGGACATAGTTTTGACAGTGCTCTGATAATGAACATCTTATACATTATAGCTCCTCACTGTAAGTTAGTTATTATACAGGCGGCGTTATGTCATCGCCAAAGTCATGTATGTTAAGTACATGGCTAGCCCCAAACAATAACACAGAAGGCTGGTCTAACATATCTTAGTGGAACAATTAGATTGATATGTCCAGGAAGAGTGAAAGACATATTTTTGACAATGCCTCCCCACATCCTTTGCTCTTTCCCAGTGAACACTATGGTTGAGTTTGCTGTTAAACATAGCTTCACAGCTAGCTGCTCATGCAAAGTTACAACAATTATTTGCAAAAAATATCAAAGCAACTGAAGGTAAAACATAAAAATACCATCATAAGAGTAAATACAATTCACAAGCCAAAATAGAGGATAAAGAATGAAAAATTAGAGTAAAATGTATGAATTATGTTGCATTAATATACCCTGAAAATATTTATGATACGTTAATATACCATAAAAATATAAACATCAAACTATCTGGTCATCCTTAATTTTACATCCCCCATTTATGCATGCACCTCTCTTATGCATGCGTTCAGAGATGGCATGACGGGTCCATGCATAAGAGGGTGACTACTGTATTACGTACACATTGTACACAGACAGACCGATTTACCACACCATATAACTTGATAGTGTATCGCTTTGTGATCTAATCCAGCTACATTTACATCAATTTTGTGCATTTATGAAGCTTTTCAAAATATATGAACGATTGTTTTGAACATTTTAGGTTATTACTGTCGAAATAAACAAAACAGTTATGCAGCTTTAATATATGTGTAATATCTGTAAAATCGTGCCAAATGGCTAGACCATTACTCTAAAACAAAATGTGCAGTTTCAGGGAGTGATATGCCCTAGTAAATTTCAACTCGATAAAATACAAAATAGCTGACTTTCAGCCATTATTGACATTAATATGTGTAATATCTGGAAAACCATGCCAGATAGCTAGACCAGTAATACAAAACAAACTGTGCAGTTTCAAAGAAGGATATGCCTTGCAAAATTTCAACTTTATCAAATCCAAACGGCTGACTTGCGGGCATCATTGACTTTAATATCTGTATATGTACATAGCAAACTGTTGTAGATGGCTAGACTATTACTGTAGAACAAAATGTGAGAGTTCAGGGAAGGATGCACAAAATTATGACATGAATTGATTATCATCTTGTTTCAGACATTACTTCCTGCTGCAAATATTCTTCAACTAGTTGAAGTCAGGGACGCTTGCTGTGATTTTCTACAGTCACAATTACATCCATCCAATTGCTTAGGTATTCGTGCTTTTGCTGATCTTCATGCATGCCAAGAGCTGCTAGCATATGGAGAGGCATACACAGAACAACACTTCAGGTATGAAGGGTATGAACGATGTAGTTAGTCAGGACAGGTACTAATAATGCACACTTCTAAGTACAGATAATCAGATAATAGATTGATATTGCAAATACAAATTGCGTTGAATAATGAAAATAAGTTCTTGCTCACTGTCTTAGAAGTTAACTTTGTTCCTTTTCAATTTAATTTAAGTAAATTCATGATCAACTTAAATTGAACTCTATTTCAAATACATTTGAGATAAGTAGTCTAAAAATACTGCAAGGTAATGTATACGTATATAATTGTAAACTATGGGTAATTTAAAAAATATTATAAGATTTAAACCTTTTTTATTTATATAAACTGAATTTAAAACATACCAATCTGATATATGTATATCATGTGAGTCATTAAATGATTTGATACCATGATCTGCAAACTAGCATCTTACTAGTATTCTTTTTTTTTTGTAATTATAACAATTAAAAAAAAACCTCATATCTTACCTAGAGCTGTAAAAAATATTGTAATTTTGTTTCAGTGAGGTTGTTCAACATGATGAGTTCCTCAATCTATCTGCTACACAGGTGCGCAAGCTTATATCTAGTGATCGATTGACAGTCTCAACAGAGGAACAGGTAAGTTCCTGTAGCAATGTCACTGTGTATTCAGTCTGACATTATTGTCACCAGCTTCTTTCTCTATAACAGTCTGTCAACCGATTTGTTTGTCAGGCTTAGCTTCTCTAATTGATCGTAAAAACTAAAAATAAGTGCTTTTTTATTCTCCCAAGTTAGTATAGGTCAATCTCTTACATGTACTCGCATCGAAAATAATGTGTGCTGATGTAAATTATCTGTCTGAAAATAAATTGCATGCAACGGATAGGTTGATCTAACAATATGTATTCACCGATGGACGGCAATGGATAAAACATGTATAATAATTCTATTAATGAATGTTTAATTTGTAGGTTTTTGAATCTGCATTAGCCTGGACAAAACATGATCTGAACAGTCGACAGGACTGCTTGGCAGAACTCCTAGAACATGTCAGACTACCATTGCTCCCCCAAGAATTTTTGGTGCAACGTGTTGAAGAAGAAACTTTAGTGAAGAACAGCAGTGAATGCAAAGACTATCTGATTGAAGCCATGAAATTTCATCTTCTAAAACCTGATCAAAAATTGGCCTATAAATCACCGAGAACTAAGGCTCGCACACCCATAGGACTTCCTAGAGTGAGTACATATCTCTTTACATTAACATAGGGTGATTTGGATCCATGGCCTTAATTTGCAATTTATTTGGATGATGAATTTGTTTGCAATAGCAGATAACAGACTGTCTAATTAATAAAATCATTTATGTAGGCCTATTCAATTCTTGCTACCAGTATGGTTTATGTTTGACCCACTGAATCCCATTGTCATGCTTTATTAGCTTACTCTGCTATACATGACTAGCTAATACATGTATAGACCAAAGGAGCAATAATGAATGAAATTCATATACATGTAAAGATAAAGCAGTTTTGCAATTATTGAGTGTGTGTACTGTGTTTATTGTATTATCATTGGAAGTGTACTGTTTTCAAAGCTGATTGAATATTACATACAAAAATTTCCTGATTTTAATTTCTCTGCAACAGTTAATTTCTTCTACTCTGCACTTACCTGTACTATGGTATTAAATTTTCTTGATTGGACTTTTAAGCTTGTTAACAAAAATGGAGTCCTAGCCAGGAAAGGGGAGTGATTACTCTTGTGCACCATCATGTTTCTTTTTCGGATGAAAGGAGAGTCATAAGTGGCACTCCTCAATGCTAAGAAGACTTATGTCTTCGGCTTAGATCTTGATTTGTAGTGGATGTTTTATATGGCAAAGCATGAAAATATACAAATATACATATATCAGGTTTACCAGTAATATAAATACATCTTCAGCGAAAGAAAGAGATCACTTTTAATTTATCATTGAAAACATACTTTATCCCTCCTACTTCTTGAAGACCAGTATATAATAAACTAAGAATCAACTTAATAATTTTTACTGCTTGGCTAACAGTATTTCTTTACATCTGTTATACAGGTTCTACTTGTAATAGGTGGTCAAGCACCAAAAGCTATTCGCAGTGTAGAATGTTTTGACTTCAAGGAAGAAAAATGGGCACAGGTTGCGGACATGCCCTCTCGAAGATGTCGATGTGGTGAGTGGATCTTCACCTGGTAATAGTTTTATTTAGAAAATATAAATAAACCCTTTTAGTGTCATTCTCGAAAAACTCTTGACCAACTCTTGACCATTTATACTAAATTTAGAAGTTATCATAATGCAACAGCTTGTGTAAAATGAAGGATCAAACTCATCCTTTGGGAGCACACCTATGCACAGTGATTTTTATCTTTCTCTCGACGAAGTTGGGGCAGAGGGTTTCTGGCAATATTAATGTTGTGTTCTAGCTTACAATATACTATTGTCTGAACATTTCACTTATGTATACATAATGTATGTACATACTACTGAGAATCATATATCACTCTGTATATCTATCTTTCAAAGAGAAAAAATGTCACAATATGGAGCCTGTATACCATATATTGATTTTAATGCATAAAATAACTGCACCGGTTCTTCTTCTACATGATTATTACGAAAACTACTTACGGTGGTGAATTAACATATTATCTTACAGGTGTAGCGGTAATATCTGGTTTGGTTTATGCTGTTGGTGGCTTTAATGGATCATTGCGTGTTCGAACTGTTGATGTTTATGATCCTATCAAAGACATTTGGACATCCATAGCGAGTATGGAGGCTCGGCGAAGTACGCTGGGAGCTGCTGTTCTGAATGGACTAATTTATGCTGTTGGTGGATTCGACGGCTCATCAGGTACAGTTATTATATATGCACATATTAAATATAGTGTTATGTATGAATCTGATTTTTTAGTGCACTTCAGCAGTGTCACCTGGTCTTGTGTAGCCACTGATAACCTTTGTTGTGTGGATAATAACACCTGGAGTTAGGCACAGTGCCATTATCCACAGATGCCACTAAAAAATCCAGTGTTTGAACTGCTGTGTGAGACAACTGGTTCTGAGTGTAGTGCTTAAGCAGTAATCTCAGATACCATGATTCTCAAGACCTGTATAATGTTAGGGATAGTGTTAGTACTTTTTGTATCACCTTGAACAGAATGATGAGATTTCAATATGTTTATGAAAATCCACTGCTCTGTTCATTCTACATATGTTGTTACACACCACCCTCAACATTCCTGAATTTGAATGTTTTAAATATTGTTCATACACAGACATGTGATGTGTGACTTACTGTACATTTGTGTAGTAAATAGTTAATCTCTATTTATTTATTTTAGGCTTAAACAGTGTAGAGTGTTATGATCCACGAACTAATGAATGGCGTGTGGTAGCTTCTATGTCAACCCGCAGAAGCAGTGTTGGTGTTGGGGTTGTCACAGGTAAATTGCTGTAATCAACTGGTAGAAACTAGATTTGCAAATTACTTCTAAATACTTTTTCACTACTGCTCATGCTAATATTCTTAGTAGATCATTATATATTTCTTCTAATAAAACATATATTTTAGGATTATTGTATGCTGTTGGGGGGTATGATGGTGCTAGTCGACACTGCCTCAGTTCGGTAGAATGTTACAATCCAGAGATGGATAAATGGATGCCTGTGGCGGAGATGTCATGTAGAAGAAGTGGAGCAGGTCAGATTATTCATTATTCCTCAATATTCATTTCTGATGATGGCTTCTCTGGTATGACACTGCATCTCTGATACCTTCATACTATGCTATGCATACATTTTATAAGAGATAGATATTCTTATTAAAGCTTTGTTGTCTAGGGGTTGGAGTTCTGGATGGACTTTTATATGCAGTTGGTGGGCATGATGGGCCATTGGTGCGGAAAAGTGTAGAGATGTTCAACCCAGAAACAAACATGTGGGTGCAAGTGGCTGATATGCATTTGTGCCGGAGAAATGCAGGTTTGGAACCAAATTATTATATTAAACTTTTAACCCTTGTGATGCCGAATTGTTTGTTTCTATTTTTTGTTCATTCAAAACTGGAATTGATAACACAATTTCCGGCTTCAAATGACGAAAAATATTGAATTATTGGATTAACTAACTGAAAATTATAATACATGTACTTTCTCCTCATATTATTATTCTTATTTCTACTCTTATAGTTAAAACTTGCCATAATTCACTAAAATAAGTCGAAAGTAAATATTTATCAGAATTATGTACACCCAGTTTGATTGTATTTCAATAAAAATAACCCATCATTAAATCTTTTTCAATTTTGGGGTATTTTTTCTGTCTTCAGGTGTTGTTGCGCACAATAGCTTTTTGTATGTTATTGGCGGTGATGACGGTTCCAGTAATCTTGGCTCTGTAGAATACTATAATCCTAAGCTTGACACATGGACTATGCTCCCGTCCTCAATGATGACGGGAAGAAGCTATGCTGGTGTCTGTGTAATAGACAAACCATTATAGCAATGATTTACATAAACTGATTGTTATACACATGCAAAAACACATACTTATTATATGAGATACTACTTTATGGAACCAATTCCAGTACAAATTGTCATCAGCCATATTACGAGAGTGTATTAATATTTTTGTCACATTTTCATGACTTTTCAGTTGAACTGGAAGACACCATTTGCCATTCAAGTGTTTTTGTCAGATTTGATTTAAGTATTTTATTATGTTAATATCACAGTTATGTTTTTTCTGAAGATAATATTTATCATTTGAGAAATTTCTTTCAAAGTACTTGTTGGACATCTGTATATGGGCTTAACCCTTGAACTGCTAAAATAAATAATTTAAATTTTCACCCACTTGAAGTTGTGTCTCGCTACCGCGACCCCCAACTTCAAGTGGCTGAGAATTACTGATTTTTTTTTAATTTGATACCAAGAATTTGCAAATCTTGAGGTTTAGACACACATTTTCTTGCTCAATAACTGTGATTTAAACTGCTTAGAAAAACATTAAAAACAACTATAGTTGTGCTTAGCAGTGTAAGGTTTAAACATAATTATGTTGCACTTGTAGAAGGTCTGATCCAATACATGGATTGTTCCTATAAATTCACTTCACCGTTCTAGTAAAGAGTTGTGCATGATTTGACCTACTTTCGGGACATGATAGCCATCACAATAACCCCTGCTTTCAGGGCCATGTGCAATAAATTGGCCTGTGGATTCTAATTCTATTTCATTCATATGACAAAAATTCGAAGTCTTTTTGGGGAACTGAGAGATCTTCAAAATGAATTTATTGAAACAATGCCAATATCAAGTGTACATAATTATATTTCATGTACTTTTAATAGAATGCATATGATGAAGCTTGTGTACAGATAATATGTGTATGGTGCATACACATGTCTAACAATACTGTTGCTTGCGAAGCTCTCGCGATTCCCAAGAATCTTAGCTGAGAATGGCCTTTTTATGTAAGCCATATGCAAATCATTTCCACTCTAAGTCACTTTGCTGTCTTCATCAATCATACTGTCTAAATATAATGTATGTCAACTGCAAGTAATAGGTAGGCAGGACTCTGTCTTATAGCATTACTATGATAAAGCAGGACTTTTTCTTATAGTATTACTATGATAAGGCCACTGTGACTAATATGTCTGTTTTAGATCAGAAACAAACTAAATCTAATGAGGAAGTAAAATAAACATTAAAAAAAGTTAACGAGGATGACAAAAAAAATAGCACCTATTTCTGGAAAATAAATGAGGGTGATGAAAATAAAAAAACACAGCTGGACAACTTACTTTATCTGTCCTGAAATGTATTGTTTTCCCAGAAAATTGCAACCACACAATGCGCAGGCTGGGATGAAAAAACATGTGTAATTTTGAGGCTAGGATGTGCACTGATCTAAAACAGATAATAAACATTGTGGCCTAAATGTGTCATAAATCGACTGACACCATTTTTATTAATAATTTTGTGTTCGTTTACTCAAGTTTTTTTGTCAGCATTATGAGTATAGATAGACAGGTTAGTAAGTATCATAAGTATATAGGCCTATAATATTCACTTCATATGTCAAAAATTACAACTTGATATTAAAAACCATAATGTTGTTCAGGCTAAATTATTGATATATTGATTTCTATGCATTGTTCAATTAACATTTATTTCATCATTCATGTAGCGATTTCTTTCTCAGTTAAATTTATATAAATAGAATGCACTTACGAATTGCTAGTTATATATATTTTTCGTAGCAAAATGAAAGAAACATACTCCATTTTCAAAGGATCATTTACTCATTTTAGATATTGCAAGCAGCGTTTTTGTTTTTAATATTTGTATCTTTCTTTGCTGTGTAAGGGGGATTAATTAGCAGTATAATCAACCACTATGTGTGGTACACAAGTTTGTGGGAAGATATCGTTATTTGGAACTTAGTACTTATAAGGACTGTAGCTGCTTTTATTACTCTTTTTTGTGTGTTTTATTACTGGAGTGCACAATCAGTTTTCAGCTTTTTTCCATGTACCGTAGTAGTTTCATGTAAAGAATTGCAATGAAATTTAATTTTCTGAAAAACTATAACAATTTCAGTACTATTTGTAAATTTGTTTGAAAAGTAAAATTATGGAATATATGTTGAACTGGCAGGCCTGGGAAGCTAACATAATTTAATATTTTTATTTATGAGCTGAAAACTTTTTACTGTTGACATCAAAACTATGTGAATGTCAGCAATAATTATATTGCTTGGAATATCCATCTTCATGCTATAGACATCTATATAGTGTGAAACATAAAAATTTTTTAAATGTATTAAAAAATATGTTATAAATGTAAAGTTTGAATGAAATGTATTCTTTCAAAGTGCTATTTTCATCTGTAAAGTGCTAATTTCATCTATGAGAATCCATGCCCTAATAGAGAGAGCCAGCTGTTAGATACAATTTAGAGGAACAAAGTATGTATTCCACTGACATGCATGTATTGTGTTTCAATCAGTAACTGTCAGAAATGTTCTTATGATGCTGAAAATCTATTCTGAACTAGTCACTTGTAGCGCATTTCAAAATGTTTACTGATTGTTCAATCTCATTGATTTGATATGTCGGTGTGGTAGTTTTTTATGTGAATAACTTGTAGTTAATAAATAACATGCCCTGCTTCTTTGACCAATGGACGAATAACAAGTATGGAAGCACAATACATTTTTTAACTCACTCTAACTATCTCAATTTGGCTGTTAAGAACACTTGATTACACTGTAGTGTAAGGCAGTATGTAATATATGCTATCAATCCTCTAGATAAGTACATTTATCATCATGGTTTTCTGCAAATAGTAGGCTAACAATTTTCTGATATTATTATGATTTTTAAAGCACATAGTTTGTCTTATTTCTAAATATCAGTATATATCCATTTAAATCTTTAGAAAAAAGTAATTATTAAGAATATGGACACTTAGCTAATTGGCATCGATATGCAATGACAATAGATATTTACGGCTTTGTCGACCATCACAACTAGAAGATTTGATGTACATGTATAATGTGTGGTGTGATAAATTTAACTAACTATAAATAGGTTTTTATTACCAGTTAATGGGTTAACTATGAAATGTCTATGATCTACATTCTTCGCAAGCAACTGATCCCTAGTTTCAAAGATCGAAACCATGAATGCAGCATTCTAAAATATAATCACTTCCAGTGTGATTATCTGCATCTCAGAGGGATCTTGTCCCATTAATATATCAAATACAACCATAACATAAGTCGTTTGCAGAGGATGGAATTCTACCGCAGTAATCTAAATTTATAGGGAGGTAAAGTCACCCAGCTATACTATGGATAATTGAAAATAGCTTATCAAAGAAGATGACATCTGATTATAATGTAATCTGTGCCATTGGCTTCTGGATTTGCATTATCTATCATGTATAGATACCACATTACCTTGTGCTGTGACACCCACCAAGCTTTCTTGATGATTTTGTTTTATTCTATCTGTGATAATATTCTGGAATCAACCAACATTTGTCCGATCCCAACGAGATTGTATTCTGTGTCATTAGGACAACGAATATGATTCCTCATTGTGTATTACAGATTTGATCATTTTATTACTTCATTAGCCCACTCATGCTCTGTCATCTTGCAGGATTTTATCATCTTAACACAATGTTATATGCCATGTACATGTTTAGCTTTGTTAAACATAAAATATGTTGTCAGTGATCATGAAGATAACTAAACATGGATGCCATAATTTATAATAAAACATTATGTTGTAAAGTTATTTTTCACGCTCCTTGTGAGATTGTTTTTCAAATTGTACATTGAAAAACAACTATGTATAATATTATGTTTTCGTCAGCACCTATTATTATGAAATAAAATATTATTTGTTCGCTTGTGGAAAGCTGGAGACAATCAAAATTCAATCATTTTGTTAAGTAGTTTTGCACGGAGGGAGCTATGGAATCGGCTCCGTCGTTACGGTAAATCTTCTTTCGTCTATAACTTTTGAAGACAATAACATCGGATAACAATATTTGGCATGTGGGTCACTTCCAGGTGGATAATGGACAGGCTAAAATATTTTTTATCTGGATTCAATACGCAAGGTCACAGAAGACATTGAATGATGTTACAGCTTTGGGTCGTCTGTCAAATGAACATTTCGTTTCCGAAGCATAACTCAAGATCTACTTGTCCGATTGTCTTCAAATTTGACATACAACACCTCTAAGGGGTGTAGTTGTGCCTTTTGTGGTATATGAACTTTGACCTACTTTTGTTTCGATGCTGTGACCTATTTAGATGTTTTGACTTACACTTAGTCATATTGCACATACATGATCTCTAAGGTACCCAGTTGTGCCTTTTCGGGTTTTTGGACCTTCATGTTGACCCACCACTTCGGCGTAATTCAAGATAGCTAGACCATCACTTTAAAACAAAATGTGATATTGCGGGGGACTATGCACCCTGAAAAATCCGACTTGATCAAATTCAAAATGGCCGCCTATCGGCCATTATTTACCTCAATAGGCCTAATATAGGGTAAACCATGTTAGATAGCTGGACCATTACGATAAAACAGAATGTGAGGTTTCATGGGAGTATGCAACCTGAAAAAAATGACTTTATCAAATTAAAAATGGCCGACAATCTGCAATTATTTACTTTCATATGCTGATATTCGGAAAACCGGACAAGATGGCTAGATCATTAGTGTAAAACAAAATCTGCGGTTTCAGGTGAGTAAGCACCTTGGAAAAATTCGACTTGATCAAATTCAAAATGGCCGCCTCTCGTCAATTTCTCACTGTCATACACCTGATATATAGTAAACCATGCTAGGTGGCTAGACCATTACTATAAAACAAAATGTGAGGTTTCAGGGGAGGAAGCATCCTGAAAAATGTAAACTTTACCAAATTCAAAATGGCCGACTATCGGCCATTATTTAGGCTACTTCAGTATGCCTGATATCGGGTAAACCATGCATGTCCAAAATAAGAAATACAGTAATTTATTCTTTATAGCTCGCTTAACTGGTAAATGCACAACACGAAAATTAAAAAAACTTACACAGTTTTAATCTATGGAAATGTTTACATCATATGGTCATATTAAGAAGCCAAAATAAAAATACTGATTTTTGATGATTTTCGCCTGATTGTGTCGCTTTTACAGTTTTTACTAGACTATTACTCTAATACAAGTAGTAGTGATTCTTGACCGACTTATTACTTCCACCAGGAAAATTATGTTTTTGGTTGTGTTGGTTTGTTTCTCCGTCGAATTACTTAAAAAGGATACTAGTATTAATTCTTAGACTGAATTGTTTTTTCAGAAAGTTCGGAAAAATATCCAGGTCATGGCGTCAAAGCCGCTTTTCCAACATAGGCCAACTCAATATTCAAAACTGGATACGAGTATTAATTTGTAGACGCATTAATTTTTGCAGAAAATTCGGAAGAAGAATATCCGGGTCATGACAGCCATTTTTAATTTTATCTTCGTAAAATTTGGACTGTGCCACCCTGATAGCTTAAAAGCCGCTTCTCCAACATACTCAATATTCCACGCTGGATAATAGTATTAATTCCCAGACTGCATCAATTTTTCAGAATATTCGGAAAAATATCCGGGTCATGACGGTCATCTTTAATCCTTCTTCGTCAAATTATGACCGTGTCACTCTGCTTTATCTTCAAAGCCGCTTATCAGACATACTCAATATTGTTAACCAATCCGGAACTTTTGAAAAAGTTATATGTAACCAATTGAACGATTACTTCAATTTAAACAAGACTACATAAGTCCAGGAGCTCCCGCTCCGAATTAGAATTTGATTTAAGCAATTTTGTATAGGGTTATTAATGTAGTCCTAGTCTAGGTCAAAAATCAAGACGCAAGACAACTAGGTCTAAGAAGCCCAGTCTAAGAGTAAGATAAGAACTAGACAGTCTGTCAGAGATTGCAAACCTCCATTGAAATTATTGATCCTAATCAGTATCCCAGTAATGGTCTACCTATCTGGCATGGTTTACCCGATATCAGGCCAATCGAGTTAACTAATAGCAGATTTACGGTCATTTTGAATTCGATATAAATTAGTTAAAAACTTAGGGTGCATCCTCCCCTGAAACCTCAAATTTAGTTTTATAGTAATGGACTAACATCTAACACAGTTTGCAAAATATTGGGCATGTGAAAGTAAATAATGGCCGATAGAGGGCCATTTTGAATTTGATCAAGTCAAAATTTTCCAAGATGCATCCTCAGCTGAAATCTCACATTTCATTCTATAGTAATGGTCTAGCCATCTAGCACGGTTTACCAAATATCGCCCATGTGAAAGTGAATAATGGCCGATAGGAGGCCATTTTGAATTTGATCAAGTCAAAATTTTTCAAGATGCATCCTCTCCTGGAATCTCACATTTTGTTTTATAGTAATGGTCTAGCCATCTAGTACGGTTACTAAAAACCGGCTATGTGAAAGTAAATAATGGCCGATAGGCGGCCATTTTGAATTTGATCGAGTCAATTTTTTTCAAGATGCATCCTCTCTTGTAATCTCACATTTTGTTTTATAGTAATGGCCCAGCTATCCAACACGGTTTACCAAATATCAGCAATGTGAAAGTAAATAGTGGCCGATAGGCGGCCATTTTGAATTCGATTGAGTCAAAAGTTTTTTAAAGGCATCCTCTCTCTAAACGTCACATTTTGTTTTATAGTAATGGTCTAGCTATCTAGCACGGTTTACCTGATATCAGGCCTATCGAGGTAAATAATGCTGATTGTCGGCCATTTTGAATTCGTAAGTTAAAAATTTTCAGGGTGCATCCTCCCCCGAAAACTCACACTTTGTTTTATAGTAATCAGGTAATGGTCTAGCCATCTAGCACGGTTTACCAAATATCAGCCATGTGAAAATGAATAATGGCCGAAAAGGCGGCCATTTTAAATTTGATCAAGTCAATTTTTTTCAAGATGCATCTTCATCTGAAATCTCACATTTCGTTTTAAGGTAATGGTCTAGCCATCTAGCACGGTTGACCAAATAACGGCCATGTGAAAGTGAATAATGGCCGATAAGCGGCCATTTTGAATTTTATCGAGTCGAATTTTTTTAAGATGCATCCTCTCCTGAAATCACACATTTTGTTTTATAGTAATGGTCTAGCCATCTAGCACGGTTTACCAAATAACGGCCATGTGAAAGTGAATAATGGCCGATAAGCGGCCATTTTGAATTTTATAGAGTCGAATTTTTTCAAGATGCATCCTCTCCTGAAATCACACATTTTGTTTTATAGTAATGGTCTAGCCATCTAGCACGGTTTACCAAATAACGGCCATGTGAAAGTGAATAATGGCCGATTGGCGGCCATTTTGAACTTTGACAAAATGATTTTTTTCAAAATACATCCTCTCCTGAAGCCTTACAATTTGTTTTATAGTGATGGTGTAGATATCTCGAGCGGTTTTCATGATATTCCACAATATCAGGCCTGTCGAGGTGAATAATGGCTGATAGGCGGCCATTTTGAATTTTATCAACTTCAAATTTTTCAGGATGCATCCTCTCCTGAAACCTTACAATTTATTTGATATTAATGGTGTAGCTATCTTGAGCGGTTTTCATGATATTCCGCAATATCAGGCCTGTCGAGGTGAATAATGGCCGATAGGCGGCCATTTTTAATTTTATCGACTTGAAATTTTTCAAGATGCATCCTCTCCTGAAACCTCACAATTTGTTTTATAGTAATGGTGTAGCTATCTTGAGCGGTTTTCATGATATTCCGCAAAATCCTTTAGTCGGATTTACCGATGTTATAAATTAGGTCAAAGTGCTGGGTCAACTTCAAGGTCAAGGTCCAAAAATCTGAAAAGGCACAACTAGGGACCTTAGAGAACATGTATGTGCAATATGACTGTCATCGGCCCAGTACTTTTCGAGATCTGCTCCGGAAACGAAGTGCGCGTCAAAACGTCTAAATAGGTCATAGTTCTGAACCAGAAGTAGGTCAAAGTTCAAATACCCCAAAAGGCACAACTAGACCCCCTAGGGGTGTTGTGTGTAAAATTTGAAGACAATCGGACAAGTACTTTCAGAGATATGCTCCGGAAACGAATTGTTTACGGACGGCCCTATGGCCCAACGCCGTCACATCATCATTTTCTCCTCTGCAACCTTGCGTATTGAATTCAGATTTAAAATATTTTAACCCGTCCATTAGCCACCTGGAAGTAACCCACATACCAAAAATTGTTATCCTAGCTTATTTTCTCACAAAGTTATAGGCAAAAGAAGAGGCCAAACAAAAACGGAGGTAGAATCCATAGCTCCCTTCGCTCACCTACGGTGACGGCGGGAGCTAAAAAGCATTCCATGGCAGTCCATACGACTTCAAAAAACATTCAACCGAATTGGCTGCTATGGAATTAGTTGATCGGGCATAACAAGATGGATAGAGGCAAAATTCCTTTTGGCATTTTCTTGGACCTTTCGAAGGTTTTTGACACGTTGAATCAAATCTATTCTTTCGGATAAATTAAATTATTATTGAATTAAAAACTGTTCATCGCATCTTACTAATCGATTACAATACGTAGAGCGCAAGAGTATTATTATATTATACTACAGCCAAATCTCAACAAGAGTGCCTCTAGCGTCAATCCTGGGACATTTACTATTTATAATTCACTTAAACAACATCCCCCTCTGTAGTGAGACACTACTGTAGTGTGACACTACTTTGATAGCTAACCTCGGTGATTTAAAAAAAAAAGAAAAAAAAAAAGATACAAGTTAAATGCTGAACTGTCAAGAAAAAGTGTGTGGTTTCAACTAAACAATCTCTTTCTAAACACAATTATGCCTAGAAAACGCCTACGTTGAAAACTGTAATTTTCCAGGAGTGAATTTCGACACTGACACAAATATTAATAGAAAACCTCATTTAAGCGAAGTACCATATAAAATTATAGGTATTATGAATAAGCTAAAATTCATCCGTCATAAAACATTCTACTAAATTTATATAACTCTCTAATCATGCCGCATATAAATTGCTGCTTTCTTTTGAATCTTTTAAAAATTAATGATTTATATCACCTTCGATATTATTAAAACTATATTTTAAATGTTAACAAAACTTTCTTATTTTCTTCTTTCGTCTACTTTGATACATTTGATCTGACACGGAACTGTGAAGTTCATGACCATAACACACGAAATATAAATAAAATACACGAGCGTTATGTCAGCCATGATTTCGCTAAGAGATACGTTACGAACTGCCAATTCTTCTAAATAAAACAGCACCATCTATTGTACAAAAGTCAACACTCGTACGTTTGCACTTAACACTAATTTTTTATAGACTACTATTTAACCACTTGCGATGTCCCAAATTGTTACTCTTGCAATAAATTCTTTATTAAATTTGATAAACAGACTGCATTTTCTCATACACGTTGTATAAATTTAATTATTCACATGCATACTGTACAAATTTAAATGAACATTATGTCAAATATGTTATTCTAATAACTTGATTAAAAAAGTCTGAAACTATCAATTAGGGAGGTAGGCTTCGTCTGGGTCGCCGTGCGTGACATTCTGTGTTGATTTTATCTCCGTCCACCTGTGTCCACAGTCAAATTCAGTCCAACAGATGATCACAGTTGCTTGTCATATTTAGGCCTGGTCGTAGGACAGGAGCCTATTAAGTTTATTTTGTATGAGTTTATGTCCTATTTGGGGGCAAGACGGGTGCTGTCTGTGGGAAACGTTTGACATTGATATACACCAGTGCTTATGAACATGTCGAATATAACGTTTGAGGTCCCTAGGTTAAGTACTTTCGTCTTTAAGAGGCGTTCAGAAAAAATATATCCACGATTATATTCGTGGTTAAGAGCTTAAAGGGTTTTGGCCGGAATATTGATGGCCCAGCGTCGCAGACAGTGGCCCAACATCATTTCACAATTGGGCCAATGTATCGTGTTATCTGGTTAGTGGCCTATCTGGAGACGGGCGATGAAAGTGTCACCCGCATAGCAATTGCCCCAGTGCTGTGCCGCAAAGTATGTATACAGAATGTTGGGTTGTTGTTCGGGGCCATTGTCTGACACGTTGGATCAAGATTGAAGTAACATTGGTTAACCGTCTAGTGGTTGCTGTGGACGCTGGTGTAGAAGTATGACGTGCTGGACCAGTGTTGGAGTAGCGTTGGGCCAGCGTTGTAGACGATTGACCGGTATTGAACCAGCAATGGGCTGCGTAGCTGGCCCAACATTGAACCGGAATTGGGTGGGTAGGCCTACATCGTGTGTACGAGGTACATCCCAGTAAACACAGGGCATTCACCCAATGCTTTTTAAATGCCGGGCCAGCGTCGAAGACGGTGGGCCTGCATTGAAATAGTATTGAGTGAATGCCTCGTGCTAGGATCGTAGAGACACGGCAACACGATTCACTGGCAATTGTATTGAATGGATGATGAATACCCAGTAAACACAAAACATTTCTATAACATTTGTATAATGTCGGACCAACGTTGTAGACGTTGGTCCGACGTTGTACAAATGTTATACAAATGTTTCGTATTTGCTGGGTATATATTTGAACTTGTCTCCTCGGTTCTTTCCTAATTATATCCTGGACATTTAGGATTCTGGCTCATGAGGAAATGAAATGAATCGGGCTTTAGGCCACCTTTGTGCACATATAGGCTAAACTGGGCGAGGAGAACCTCCTGAGGATGGTGAGATGATTGAGATAACACTGTCCTCCAGACACAGGATTCGAAATTCGAGCCCTGGCGGTCTGAGGCCGAGCACGCTACCTCTCGGTCACGGAGGCTCCCCACAATACTGACTTTCACACGTGGATCATTTTTGTTTCTTTCAAGCCGCCGAGACCGGGAACCGAACTATGGCGTGAAAGGCAGCGGTGCTAACCACTACCCTAGCGCCCCCGCCCGGCTCATGAGGAAGACCAATACAGTTATGTTTACAAAATATTGAGCTGAATTTTTGTCCATAGCACTCAAAACAGCCTGAAGCCGGGCCTCGGAGTTCGGGACTACTGTTCTAGTTATTATATATCAGGTCATACTACACATTAGCAAAATAATTTCGAGCATAGTATTTTAGGCTCTTTGTCGTTTTTTACATAAACATCACGACTATCACACTTTAGTTTTCACTTGCTCTGTAATAATCAGGTTATATCACTATTTATATCACTAAATTTCTGACATAAATAAAACATTGTACACTAACAGAAAAATCAGTCAATTCCTCACATAAGACAAATAGACCTACATCTTAGTTAGATACCATTAAAATGTTAAATCGCATCATCATTTAGATGAAAAGTTTTAAAAATATTGCAGAAGTCTCTAACCAAAAATTAATATACCAATGGTTTGACAAGACAAGGTAATTATCATATCCAATTCATTATGTAAAAAAGAAAATGGAAACCTTATTTACACAATATGCAGATCATTTATACAATGAGATTTACATGTATACGACACCTTGGCTGCTAGGCGAATATAGATATGCATATATTTCTCAAAATGATGTGTATTAACTATTATTTCTGAAACATTTTAGAGTTATCTAGTCAGTCCAACTGCCCATGACAATTTCCGCCACAACTCTGAGATTTGAGAAAATTTATCCCAGGCCAGATTGCTAATTTATGTCGGAGAAAAGTAGACATTTCAATTTTGAAACATCGTTTGCCATATATTTTATTATAACCTAATACTTTAATATCGCTTATCTGAATGACATTGATCAAAATGTCATACACAATAACATTTTTCAATTGTTCCCCCAAAATGACGTTTTTAACACTATTTTATCACTTCAGATATTTTCTCTATATCCTAGAAAATATGGAATATAATTATAAGAAAACACGCATATATATGCTATACAGGATACACAAAATATACTTAAGTTTAACTTAAAAGCGATTCTAATTGATTTACACATTTAAAAAGGCAACGAACTGGTAGTATATTTTTAAGATATAGTTAATTATCATAGGATCACTCGTTTGTGTTTCAGAGATATTTCCTGTTATATTTTACTAGTGCCTATACGTGCAAGGCCACGACAGTCTTTGCCTTTATTGTAATTTCTGCCCAGCCATTCATATTTACATGTATTGACTGGGTTGAGGGAGAACATGGAGGTGTATTGGAGTTACTGCTAAATACATCGCAGTATATACCCGAAGGAAGTGTCGTCTCGAACCACCGATTCAGCACAAAATTTTCGTTGTTAATTATTATATATCCCTTTCTATCTCTGGCAAAAGATATTGCTTGATATTGATTGTCCCACCATTTAGTCACAGGCGTTCCAACTACTACATTATGGAACTTTACCATGTTGGCTATTTCAGGCCATCTGTGCTCGTACATCCATGTGCTGTTAACGAGGGCTGTATTGTTAGCTGTATGCTGTGTTGGAGAATGATCAGGGGAACCCATCCAAGAGTTGACGTCTTCACTACCCACGAAGTGTTGTGGCCATGTATAACTGCTCATAATCCTCACATAGCCGTATGGCCAAGCTAACAAAAAGGCGTTAGCCATCTTGTATGAGTTAGGATCTCTAAATGTCAACAGAGACGGGGTATATCGCTGACCATCATGGTTATCAATGAAAGAAATCGCCGATAAGCCTGGCATCATTCCCCACGATTCCCCAAAGTTGTTAAGATAAGCCAAAAGCTCGGTACTGCTGTTAAACACGCTGCTCAAATATTTCCCAAAACGAAATTCTGTCACTCTCCCTAGATGACTGTAATCAACAGACTGGATTTTGTCAGCACCCATATCAATTACCTCGTGGTAGATGAATGGAGAGCTGTTCAAAGGGAAATATTCAGAGGATAAATTGTGGAGGCGGCTAAAAATTGTTGCCAGCTCTTCTGGCCAGATGTGCTTGGCAGCATCAATTCTGAATCCTGCCACTCCAATATCAATGAGTTTATTAAGATATGCCACCAGTTTACATTGAACATGTTTGCTTTTCAGTCGTAAATCGTTCAGTCCAAGCAGTTGACAATAACGCACCTGGTCAGCGTCATCAAAACTTGTGATTCGCATATTATCGGTGGTACATTCCTTTCTCCCGTTGAAATGTTTTCGTTTGTACGGGACGGCAGGATAAGTTTGATTGTAGCCATCCCACCTACTGCCTGCCCATCCTACTCCACTTCCTCCTCCAGTCATGTGGTTAATCACTGCATCCACATACACTCTGAAACAGTCATATATACCCCATACAAAATGTTATGTGATCCAAAACGGTACAAGTTCTACTTATCATATGCAAATATATAGCAGGAATCAAGAAACAGTAAGCCTATTTATAATCATTGTGTGTTATTTTTCATTCGTTAATGTGGTAGCCCACTGTGCTCCATGTATATCATACAGCCAGAAAGCAGGGTAGCACCCCGCGTTTAAATAGAGATAAATAGATATATAAAGGGTTGTTGTTTATGATTAGACTTATAGTTATACTTCAAGTGTCCTTTCTGGTTGAAAGTGACAACTCATTTAATGGATATAATAATCTCCAATATAAGTTGTTATTATTCATCATTGTCTAAGTGCAAACAGCTAATAGCCGTGTTCCTATTTTATTTACTTGGTGGCACCAATGTCCCGAACAACTGCCACTGGTTTACTAATAGTCCTCGTATCAGGTGGACGTCAACCTCAACATAAAAGACACAATATTCATGGAACAAAAAGAAAGTGCAGACTAGCAATTATCTGCAGCAAATAACTAGTATGACAAAATAAATATCTGAACATATAAATTATCACATAAAAAATGCATGACAAAGAAAAATCAACAAGAACAAATATGTTTAAGCACCAATGAATCAAACATAACATAAACACAAAAGTAAAAATGTCAAAATAAAATCAATTTAAGAAAAAAGTCTAAAATTGCTCTAGATACTAGAATCGGCTGGTAGGGCGAAACTATCTTGCCCAGTCTGGTCAGTGTAGCAGACAGCTTGATATAATAATAGCTGAATGTATTATATGAGGCGGTACTGCGTGCTTCCGGTAGGACTGCAGGAAAGTACGAACTTATTCCAGCATTGAACCACATACATGTCTACCACCTTGAATCAATGTTGGGCCAATGTTGGGCCAGCGTCGTAGACGATGGGCCAACATTGACCCAACAGTGGTTCAAGGTATCGTGTTTGCTGGGTATGTCGTTAGCCCAGCAGGAATAACCATAATAGTGCAGGAGGTTGTGTTTTTCACCTGGATTGGAATTTTAATTTTTGGCACCAAGGCTAATATCAATCTACTGGGTCTAATGATTCAGAAAAGTTTTGGTGCCATTTTTTCTGTTGCCATTAAGGGTCATCATGAGGTGATTTAGTGCAGGTACCGTATATTTCACATAAATCGTAATAGCGTTTTCGAGGTAATGCCGGAAAGTATATCATGTGACGCCTTAAAATTGCGAGGAGAATACGAATATATAGCAGTATAGATATAAATGTACACTGAATCAAAAAAAAAATACGAAATTGTCGGTTTAGTCGTGATTTGAGTCATAATGCTTGTCATCTTACATATCTATACTGTATGAATACAAATTCAAGACCACTGAATTTCAAACTCTCCATACACAAGGTCAGTGGTTTGATAAATATGGCCTCTTGAGCTATATGGCAGACAAACATCATATATTAGCAGCAATAGGCCGGAACTTTCGTCGCGCAAGATCTGAATTCCTGTAGCGCTCACCTTTTTCACACTTGGGCAGATGGTATATAATATTATCATAATCTGGTGACAAGTCTATTTTTCAACAACTCCACATTTCAGCTCCTTCGTCCTCAACTTCAAATTATCAGCAAGCGATATCAGGTTCGTCCGCCATTGTGCTGAGCGGAGTTGAGAACAGCAGCAGTGTATCTGTCACAAGCGTGCATAGGGCTACGCCTTAGCAGTGCTGTATGTAGCATGTCTCTACACATACACACAATATACCCAACCAACATGGGACCTTGAGCCAATGCTGGTTTAATGTTTGCCCACCTTCTGTAACGCCATCCATCCATACTAGCTTTTACTCATGCATAGTAATTAATTAATGTCCTACTGAACTCGTCCGTATTACAAGATGAGTTGTATGTAAAACGAGATCAAGCTTATTTTCTCTAATACTTTGGAAGAATATAAAGGTTGTAGTAAGCGAGATGTATGGGATATGTGCAAAATAAGATTCAAGGAGTACACAATCCAGTATTGTACAAAAAAACGCAACTGTTTGAGAGATGAATGTAAACTATTAGAAGATGATATAACACAAATAGATAAATTAATTGCAAAAAACACTTAAGACGTAAGCGAAAAGTCATCGTTAAAAATTAGTCGTGACAGATTTAAAAGTAAATATGACGTTCTTTTAAGAGAGCGTGCCAGTGGAGCTCAGATACGTTCTCGAGCAAAATGGTTAGAGCAAGGTGAAAGAAGCACTTCATACTTGCTAAAACTAGAAAATGCTAGGCAATCGAACAACTCAATTACAAGCCTACGCTCAGAATCGGGAGAAATTTTCAACTCCAATGCGAAAATTATGAAAGAAGCGACACATTTTTATACAGAACTTTACACGTGTAAAAATCTCCAGCACAATGACATGGATGCTTTTCTAGACGATATTGGTGAAACTAAGAAACTTAATGCAGTTGATAAAAATAGTTGTGAAAGTGAAATAACCTTGGAGGATTACGAATATGCTATTAGCACCCTTTGCGACAATAAATCCCCAGGTAATGACGGTTTAACAGCAGAGTTTTACAAAACATTTTCAACCACATTTAGTCAGTTCCTCATAGGAGTTTATAATGAGTCTTTTCAACATGGAGAGCTTTGCAGATCACAAAGAGAATCCGTGTTAACTCTAATTTTTAAGAAAGGGGATAGACAACTAATAAAGAATTATCGTCCAATAAGCATTACATATATTGATTATAAAATTATTGCGAAAATTTTAGCAAACAGATTTCATACAGTTCTTCCCAAATTAATTAGTCAGGATCAAACAGCATACATAAAAGGAAGAACAATTTCTCAGAATATTCGACTTGTACAAGATATAATTTTATATGCAGATAAACACAAATTAAACACAATACTTTTATTTCTGGATTTTGAAAAAGCCTTTGACTCTGTGGAGCACGAATATATCTATAAAACGTTAACAGAATTCAATTTCGGAGAAAATTTAATTAGGTGGGTTAAAACATTATATTCCGGCTGTTCGGCAAAGGTAAAAAATAACGGATACCTGTCAGAATCATTTAGTATATCACGTGGTATAAAACAAGGGTGCCCCGTATCAGCTTTGTTATTTAATTTAGCCGTCGAAACAATGGCTTTGAGCATTAAAAAGAACGATAAAATACAAGGCATTAAAATTACAGTATCCAACACTACATATCATATAAAATATGCTGATGATTGTACACTCTTTTTAGCCGGGCTGAACTATATTCCAGAAGCTCTAGCACAGATAAACAAATTTACAAAAGTATCTGGCCTAAAACTAAATATTGAAAAAACCGAAGGAATGAATGTGGGGACACAGAGACCTCTAAATGATAAAATATATAATATTAAATTTGTAAATAAATCTATAAAATTTCTCGGTATATACGTTGGTGAAAATGAAACTGCTTGTAATGAAGAAAACTGGAATGAAAAAATATTAAAAATAGAGAAAATTTTGGCCTCATGTAAACACCGTGACCTGACCATTTTTGGAAAAATCTTAATAATCAAAACCCTGGCGCTTTCCATTATCACACATGTGGCCATCTCATTAACAGTTTCGTCCAAAATTATTAAACGTTTAAACAAACTATTTTATGGTTTTATTTTGGGTAAACGCGACCGAATGAAAAGAAATATATTACGATTGCCTTTGGACTCTGGCGGCGCCAACATGGTTGATGTTGAATCTTTTTTTGCATCTTTAAAAGCTGCATGGGTGCCAAAAATACTTAACAGCAAAAGTACCTGGAGTTGTCTGGGAAATAAATATTTATCAGAACTTGGTACTAAAATACAAATATCCAATTTTCGTTTTGATAAAAAATACAGTATCAAAGAATTAGCTAATTTGCCAGACTTTTATAAAGAAATAGTTTTCGCCTATAGGAAATCAAATATTACAAACAAACCAGAAACATTAGATGATGTATTAGAACAGCCTTTATGGGGGAACAAACATATTAATATATACAACAAAGATGCGAAGAGAGAAATAACATTAAATTTTAAGGAATGGGCAAGCAGTAACCTTTTATACGTTAAAGATTTAAAATTCAGTGATGGGAAAATTGATGCCAACTATATATATAATAATGTAAACAACAAAAGGGATATATACAAACACATTTTGTCACTAAGAAAAGCATTACGCCCTTTTCATCTTATATTAAATGAATATACACCACAAGTATTCGAGTATGATAACAGCAATTCAACATTTGTACTCGCAACTAACTCAAAATTTTATTATACGAAGCTTTCTAGTCAACTAAAGTCACACTATATTTTAGGTATTTGGACCCGAATGTTAGACATTTCACCCGAGGACTATCAATGCATATTTAAACAAAAGTTAGTGAACATTTTTGACCTTAAAATTAAAGAATTCAACTTCAAGGTCTTACATGGAATTTCGTCTTGCGAATCAAATTTAAAAATATGGAAATAACAAGATAATGACAATTGCATTGTGTGTAAAGGAACACACTCGATTCTTCATATGCTATATGAATGTCCAATTGCTAATGATGTGTGGTTAATTTTTCAGGCCTTTCTTAAATTCAAAATAACACAAAATGCAATAATTTGTGGAGTGAAAGATAAAATATCTAACTTTTTGATATCTTTAATTTCTTCCTTTCTGTATAAAGATTGGATTATTTTAAAAAATGAAAATTCTAATTGCATTCTAAAAACATTTCTTTTGAAAGAATTATGTTTCAGAAGACTGGTTTATTTGAAGCTAAAACAGACTAATTTATGTGAAAAAAATTCAGAGGTCGAAGAAATAATTAAAAAAGAAATGCCTAACTGATTCATTGTTTGACCTGTTAACGTTTACATGTTTATGTTCATATTCTAGTCACAACTACGCTGTTTTCTAGGCTGAAATATGTGGGTTATTTTTTTAATTTGAGGAAGTATTTTTAAATATATGGCTTAACTACTAATCCATTGTTTCAGCAATTAATCTGTTCATCTCTAAATACTCATATTACAGTCACAAATATGCAGTTCTACATAAATGTGTACGATTTGTACTTTTATACTGTGCCTGTGATAAAAATGAAAAGAATCGGGCTTTAGGCCACCTTTGTGCACATATAGGCTAAACTGGGCCAGGAGAACCTCCTGAGGGTGGTGAGATGATTGAGAGATGATTGAGATTGTGCCTGTGATAGAATTGCCGTTAGTCGGGCAATCGTGTCACATGTATCACCCTCCGGTGAACTCGAGGCTTTGGTCCGGTGTTGTTGTAGTGTTGGTACGGCGTCTTCAACGTCGTTACAACATTCTCCCAGCGGTGGATCGGAGCCTCGTGTTTGCTGGGTCAATACTGAGTTATCACACCTTACCGGCGAACACGAGCCGTTGAGCGGGTGTCGTTTTTTTCGGGCTGGCTCGGTTTCGTAGACGCTGGGCCAGCTCTTGAACGGCGCTTGTAGGGTGGCTCATGCTCCTGAAAAAAACCCTGTACTGTATGTAGAGACACTGGCACGGTGCTGAATTAATTCTGGGTCGGTGTTTATGACGCTGTTCCGGCATTGATTTAGCATTGGGTAGGTGCCCCTACTCACTGAAAATGCTGATTTTATATACAACTATCATGATTATCCCGCTTCATTGCTTTTGTGCTATCGGACCAACACTGGTTCTAACAATTATCTGTTTTTATGTGAATGTATATATGAATTGTTTTATTAATACCGCATGTTAAACACTTGTACTATGCATTTTATTCAATAATAAAAAAAAAAAATTAATGTCCTAGTGATCATCATCCTGAACTGCAGTGTACTCAGCATTATAACATTAACCAACTGCCAGTTACAAAACGTCAGCCAAGTTCACAGATTGTGCATGGACAAAGTGTTTTTTGACAATTTATATCCCATATTTGCAATATAAAGGTTTAATTACACAACCTGGAGCTGCCTTAAAAATGTTCTCAAAGGACGAAGACAATATATTACAGCCATCCAGTCATTTGCCCATCCATATTCTGTTGTCGGGGCGAGCAGATATTTTGCAATGTGAGCCAGGGGCCATTTTCGAACTTGGTAACTATCATGAAGTATGTGGTGGTGTTGAGCAGCTTTTGATGGGGGATTTTAGTACTTGGTACCAGCTTGGTACCACAATCTCGGTTGCATGTCTTAAATAAGTAGGCCTACTGTTGCCATATATAACATTCTTCCTTGCTCACACTCCCTGCTTGTACCTTCTTGCATGACTGCTAGATTTTGGACAAGGAACATTGCCTCATTTTCTGTTTGTAATTCTTGCAAAATAGATGTTGGACAAGGACCATTGTATTAATTACTGCAAAATAAAAATTACGAAACTAAAACTAATGATTACAATAATGTCACCCTATATTGGCACTTTGGTATATTGTTCTTAGTGCTTTTTAAACAGGACTGTCAGAATATAAAGAACATTCATGCTGAGAAGGCAGCATAGATCCATCAGAAGCAAATAAGAATTGAATGATGCATGGAAACTCGTGCACATGAGCTGTCATGGCTATTTTTATAATAATAGTTTGATCTACGCGAAGCTACGGTTGGCATCTTTACTTCGACGTATTATTGATCTACACATTGGAAGCTTTGTTTTATCATCTTTGTGCAGATACTTCCATTGGCAATGATGCCTCTGCAACATTTATGTCTTAGATGCTTCCAGTCCTGTGGCAGATGTCTTCATTACATCCTTTGTTACCTCGTAGAACATAACTTATTTGTTGATTTGAATGAATTTTCACCTGTTGTAACTGTGATATAATATCCTCTCCTCGTTTTTCTAGCAGAGTTGGAGAAAAAAAATGTTATAATTAACTATTGGCTTATGACATATGCGTCATAGGTATATCTGCAAATGGTATCATAGACGGATATTAGCGTATTTCGGATTTTGTATGCATATAATGTTGCCGATTTCATTTAACACTGATCTGACTCTTATGCTTTATTAATATTTACATTCTGTATCTCATGCTGAAAATTTGAAAATGCTGAAGGGGTCATATGATATACTTTGTGCCGAGTGGACGCTGTGTGTAATTTTCGTATATTAAAGATCGTCAACAAAAAATGGCATCAAAACTTTTCTGAATCAGTAGACCTAGTAGAGACAGAAAAACAGTGGTGCCACCAATTAAAGGGACTGGCCCAGGCTAAAATCATCAAAAAATCGGTGATTTTATTTCGGGTTCTTAATATGACCATATGATGTAAACATGTAGGCCTACATAGACTAGAACTGCAAATTTTTATAATTTTTGTGCTGCGCATTCATCAGTTAGACTAGATATATAGACGAAATTCCCGCATTTTCTATTTTTGACATGGTTGTCAATAATTATAAATCAGGAATTTCGTCTCTATATCTAGCCTAACTGGTGAATGCGCAGCACAAAAATTATAAAAATTTGCAGTTCTAGTCTATGTACATGTTTACATCATATGGTCATATTAAGAACCCGAAATAAAATCACAGATTTTTTGATGATTTTAGCGTGGGCCAGTCCCTTTAACATTCCAATCCCAGTAAATGGATATCTAACATGACGGCCTGCACTATAACCTCTCACTTTTTATACATTAATGAACGCCTCAATGCCTAGGGTGATAGGCATTGTATTATTGAAAAAAAGCTATCTCTTCTTTTGTAATTTTGAGTTATTATGTTAATGTTTGGAATGATGCTTTTAAGATGATTTAATGAAAATAAACCCATTACATATTGCGCATGTGCATGCTTGTCCATGTGCTTACGTAAAACTATTTCTATATTGCAACTTAACCAATTTGATATTCAATATTATGAGACTACCACCCTGATTCTAGTGATATTAAAAGCTCTCATCCCCATTAAAAGGTTTATTTTGTCGTACCTGAACATTGCATCAGCAAACTCAGATTTATTTGATTGCTCCCAATATAATTCAGCCATATAAATTATAGGATAAAATATATTGGCAATGCAAGTGGCATGAACATGAATTCATACCTAACTCCTGCTTGATTGCATATTTGTACCATCTTCTTAAATTCTCTGGCTGATCCTCCCCTGCTTGTCAGCCTGTAGCTGACAGGCTGATAACGATCCCACCATGGTGAGGGAGGCTCATGGATCACAGCATGCTCAGCTGGCGGGGACACCTGTATAATTCAGTGCATCCATTGAAAATACAAACATATATGGGTCATTCCACACGAAAGTGGACATTTAGGTAGAAAAGAAATCTTGGTTCTTTAACAAAGATTTTGCCTTTATTGTACCGACAACACCCGTAAATGAAAAGAATCACACTGAAAAACAATTGTGAAAGCCTGGCAATATGATTTTTTATTATTTTAAGATAACAATTTAAAAATCTGTAAAATATATGATTTTTACATATAAAATGTATTTGTCCATAGTTTCTGTAGATTTTCTGAAGAAAAGAAAATTAGACATGAATTCATCTTGCGAACTACAAGTCTTTTAAACAAATTAGTGGTCAACAGTGATAAAATGACATCTGACTTCTAAAAGTAGTAAAAAAAATTGTCGTTACGGACGTTACATTGATATTGATATGTTTAGTGTATTTTCTAGTTTTCTCGTGAAGTAGAAATAGTATTAAATAACTCTCTCTTCTAGAAGACAGCTGTTTTTAGGGGTGGTGGGCATAGACATTTTTTTTTAAATTGAAAACTTCAATATTCTAACATATAGTGCTGCAAAGTATGTACGTCTGTAACGTTACGGACGTACAAAAATCGTTACGGCATTACATCTTATAGTAATAAAGAAAAGCATTCTAAAAACATACAAGAAACTGAAAAAAATATTTCTAATCTTCATTTGTTGGTCTAAATATACAAAAAAAAGTTTTATTCTATTGATTATATTATATATTATATCATATTATCATGATTATTACGTAATTTATTTGTCATTCTGTCGAAATTTACTGTGATACCGTTTACTGCGAGATTGATCTTAGTCTAGTTTTTTGATGGGAAATATCACCAGTTTCATTTTTAACTCTGTATGTTAGGATGCTATTTGGATCAGTGCTGCATTTAAGGTATTTTCATAACAATATTTGGCAATATTGAAGATTATAACTTCAAGCATCTTAAAGATATAGATCTGTAGCAGTAACAAGTCATATCATGCTATTTTTATGTAAATTGAAACATAGGATTATTATGTGAATTGAAACCATGATTTGTGCTTCTCATGATTATCTAGACTCTTCAAACCTAGTTCCTCACCTTTTTTATGTTTGCTTAGTTATCAGATTATATTTCTTCTTACCAAAAACGACATATATATATATTTAAAAAAATTATACTAATAAAAAAAATTCTGATCACATTTTATTCCCCATATAATCATGATAATTTACCCTTTTACTACGGCCACTAGAAAATAAACACTCAATAGCGCATTTGAGAAAAAAAAAACTCCATCAGATCTATCATTTTTCATAAAACTTGCATGAGAGCTAGCTAAAACATAAACACTTAGAGCGCTGAAATATGCTGATTAACCATACAAAGGGTTATTAGGGGTAATAATGACATAATTGGTAGGGCTGAAAAGTATGTACGTTCGTAGCGTACATGTATATATTTCCACATTTAGACCAATTTCACACGCACATGCCCATTCGTAAAAGACAGGAGAGTGAAATATCACACATCTTAAACTTATGAAGTGTGCCTTTATAGGTTAAGCGTCAAAGTGAGTGGGGGATGGTGAGAGACTGTCAAAGGGGGTATGGGCGTCGCCTCAGATGTTCATCCGTCCAGCCCTCTATCCGTCTGTCCACATTTTGTTTGCAAAGCAGATCTAGGAAAGCATTGCACACACACATTCCCAAGTTAAGGGGTCTTGATGTGCCTTCTGGTTTTTTTTAATTTTGACCTATTTAATTAGCTGCCCATCAGCCACAATTAACTTTAATATGCCTGATAACTGACAGTGTATCGTTTCCGGAGCAGATTTTGGAAACCATGGGGGTATTTCTTTCACATTGCACACACACATCCCTTAGGGGGTGTAGATGCCTTTTGGGATTTATGAACTCTGACCTACTTAACTGGCCGACCATTGGCCATTATTACCTTTAATAAGCATGATATCTGGCAAACCATGCCAGATAGCTAGACCATCAAGTACTAGAAAAGCAAAATGTACGGTTTCAGGTATATAGGGAAATCCATGAAAAATTTCAACACAATCAAATTCAAAATGGCCAACGATCACCATAATTTACTTTAATTTTCTGCTATATGGCAAACTATGCCATATACATGTAGCTGGACCATTGTTATAAAACAAAATGTGCAGTCTCAGGGGGGTGGGATATGGCTTGAAAAAATTCAACTCTGTCAAATTTAAAATCGACTACCTTCTGCCATAATTAACTTTAATATGCCTGATATCTGGCAAACTATGCCAAATAGCTAACTAGACCATTACTATAGAACAAAATGTGTGGTTTCAGGATGGGATATGACCTAAAAAATGTCAACTCTATCACATTCAAAATGGCCGACTATCGGCCATGTAATTAACTTTAATATGCTTGATACATAGCAAAACTTGCCAGATAGCTAGACCATTACAATAGAACGAAATATGGTGTTTCAGGTAGGGATTAGCCTGAAAAATTTAAACTTGATCAAATTCAAAAGGGCCGATTATCGGCCATACCTAACTTTAATATTTTTGATTGGCAAACTGTGCCAGCTAGACCATCACTATAAGACAAAATTTGCGGTTTCAGGTAGGATAGCATAGAAAATTTCACCTCAATAAAATTCTAAATGGCTGTCAATCTGCTGTAGGCCTAATTATATTTATTATGCCTGATATTATCATTACCATTAAGCAAAATGTGCGGCTTCAGGTAGGTATATGCCCTGAAAAATGTCTATCTAATTTAAAATCGCTGACTATCGGCCATGATTAACTTAAATATGCCTTATATCTAGCAAACCATGCCAGATAGCTTGACCATTACTCCAAGACAAAATGTGCGGTTTCAAAATGGCTTGAAAAAGTTCAACCTGATCAAATTCAAAATGGCCAACTATTGGCCATAATTAACTATAATATGCCTGATATCAGTCAAACCGAAGCAGATAGCTTTCCAGAACATTTCTATAAAACAAAATGTGCGATTTCAGGGAGGGATGTAGCCTGGAAAATCTCAACTCGATCAAATTTAAAATGGCCCATTACTGTAAAACAAATGTGAGAGATAAGGGAACGATGCACCCTGAAATATTCCTATCACACGGGCGGGGCGGGGGATTATGGTGACCGGCTGGCCTCTTGTTATGATTTCACATGGCAAGCAGTGCTAATTCCTGCAATCTGGGCCCAGATTATTTTTTGCATTACGTCCTTAAAATTTTTTTACGGATCTGTAAACAAGTAAAATAGTTAAAAGAATTTGGTTGGCCAATAAAACAGAATTTGAAAAAAATTGGCGTCTTGTATAATTTTTTGCTTTTCTGTACTTCGAAAAAATGTGCGATGTGACTGATTACGTGCAGATGGGTCACATATCATTGAAAATATGATATATTATTTCTACTACACCAACCGGCTGCTTAAGTGGTAACCAAATATTTTATTTGGCTATATCAGGTATTATTCCTAGTATAATGTAATGGATGTAACGTCTGTAACGAAACTGTGTAACGTCCGTAACGATCAATAATCGCCTGCGAACATGTGAATTGCGAAATATAATTCAAATTGACAACAAGGAATACAAGATACAACCTTGAACTACAACTCATGGTGAATTTATATTTTTTTGATTTGTACTTTCCGACAAAATCGAAGTTAAACATGTCAAACGAAAAATGATGTCCTTTTTGCGTAACGTCCGTAACGCTGACAAGTATGATCATAAAAATCAAAGATATTGCTTTCAAATGAAATGTTTATATCATGCAGTCACAATAATCAACCCTATAGGGTGTTGAGTAGTATAGATTTATGAGTTTACTTTTTTATTAACCGATTGACAGAGGCTCTTAGGTTGAAAAACGTGTCTAAATGTAACGTCCGTAACGATGGAATGACCCATATACAAACCAAGTACAGATCAGTTAATTCGTGCGGCTTCTAGTACACCATGTTACCTGGTTATGTAGGGTAAAATATTGTGTCATCACTTTTTGGTATGTTGTGCTGTGCGCTCATATGTTGTTAAACCGCTACATTTGTTATATTTCCATTGCTATAGCTATCATGGCTGCACCAAGGTATTTCGTATTCCTATGCAAAAAGTGGCCATACATCTCCCGTTTTATTTGCTTCATACTAAAATCAGATTGACGCTTAATATATATGTCTCCACTTTCGCTCGGGACCGATACCAACACCCCCTATTTTACTAATTCCATATTTTGGCCTTTTCGATTTATGGATAATTTGCTCAAAATCGACTCAGGGCTTGGCCATAGTAGTTATTTGCTTCAAACAACTCACACAATTCGGCTCAGCAGTTCAGACTGGAAAGTGAGAGAGAAAATAATTATGTTAAAAGCTAACCTTCTAAATTATGTATTTGTTACAACGCTGGCCCCACATTAAACCAACATAGCCTCAGTGCCTTGTGTTGTCTGGGATACGGTAACAATTGTTGTACGTGAAGCCTGATAAATTAGATATCATAAACGTAGATAAATAAACTTTCGCCATGTTTTTTTTACAATGAGCTTCAGATTTGCAAATTTGAGTACAAATTGTGGGTCGTGGGGGTTTAAGAATTGATCGTTTTTTACTTTTACCTCACCATTTTCACTTTGATGTTAATTTTTCCTCGGCTTTAAACCTGGAATAAGGCTGTGTCAGCCATTTTAAATTTCCTTTTGAAACATTTTGATCTTTATCTTGAGTAGGGATGTAATATGTATTATTTTTATATCCACTTTTAGGAATGTTCATATTATACACTTTTCCTTCTACACTGAAATACTTTTGTTCCATCTATATTAAAATTTAAGAACAACTATATATATATATACTTCAAATAAGATATATTGCTATTGATCTACATCTATTGATATTTTATTAACTGAAAATAGTATATATTTAGTAACAAAAGATTTATTTTGACACACCTGCACTGCGCAGTAACCTATCTGTCCCAGGTGGTGCTTACACTCTGTAGCCACATCTTGCCATTTCCACTCAAACAGCTGTACAAATACATCTCTGCCCTGTATACAGTGATCACTGTAATGTCCCATATAAACAGGATCCAATATAGTATCTCTTCTGTTGTTTTGATTGAATTGAGATCCCCTGCGCACACCACATGATAATTGTGTCATTATCATTATTATCAGGTTTGACAGACGACTGACATGGTACATCAGCATTTTAGAGTTTACTAAATATCAGCAAATTATTAATTACAAATTTATTTATCTGTAACATGTGTGCTCTTCCTTGTAGCTTTACCGTGAATGTGCTTCGCCCTATTATTCATCCCATATCAGTCAGTTTTCAACACCCACGTGCAACACCCAGTTTTTCCAGTGGACCTACCGTCCCAGCCCACACGAGACGTTTACCCGATGTTGGTTCAATGTTGGAAAGACGTCGTAGACGGCGAGCCAACGTTGAACCAACATTGGGTAAACGTCTCGTGTTTGCTGGGTAAACAGGAAATATTGACCCAATGTCGCTATGATGTTGAAATGTCGTCAGCGACGCTAGCTCAGCATTAAAACAACATCAGCTCAATGTACCAGGTTTGCAGGGATATCGCAGTTTTGTGAGGATTCTGAAGTCTGCATCGCATGTGTGCTTCTCAAGAAGCGATGAGTCACTCTGATTTCCATCAGGGGGGGGGGGGGCAGCCTCCATTCTATTTTCCCTTAGGGCCCACCATACTAGTTTTAGGAGAGGAGGAATTATTAAGCCGTCCTGTATGTAATCAATTATAATTATTTATTTAATCAGCTCCAGATTTTTTGAAGTTATTATTGACAACACATTATTTATGTCATTGTACACTATAAAATATATAGCGCATGGTAAGCAATTCTTGAATATCATGGAGATTTATAAAAAAAATCATCCAAATATGTTATTGCCGTGAAGTTAGATGATTTTATTACACCCTCCCTTTTAAAAGCATACTTTTTATTAAAAACATTTAGGCCGATTCCAACTAAGCAGCCATGCAGTGAACGCGATTTATTTAAGGATGTACGTATGCACATAATTATTTATTTACTCTTTGTTAGGCCCAACTATATATGCCTTTAATTATAATTAAAAAAATACTCTTGCCTCCAGGAAATAAAGTAGACCTATGATGGTCTCTCGTATTGGATATTAAATATCAGCCTCCCATGGATCCTGATGCGAATTAATAACCGGCCCTAGCCTACGTTAACCCTTTAACCGCCGGTGCCGCATACATTCCGGTTTTATTTTTTTTATTATCACATTAAGTACCACCTTTTAAACATGTGACAAAGATAAAATCTGACATTAATCAGCAATATTTGAAAACAGTAGACCTCTATTTTGCCAAATCTGAATAATTGGATAAAAATTCAGATTGAATAATTTGGCGGTTACAGGGTTGAAACGCTAAGTTATATCATTTCTCGAAGTTGCGTCTCGCTAACGCGAACCACAACTTCAAATTGATGGGTACAGATTACTTATTTATAGAGTTTGAATCAACATATATCTAATCTAGTAAAATAATTGCTTATTTTTATTCAAATTTACTTGTTTGAAGAACAAATAAAAAGCTAAAACTGCCATAGACGTGATGAGCGCTTTAATTACCCATAAAGAGCTGAAATACTTTCGTATAAACCATGGAAACCAAAGGGTTTTTTAAAATTGAAATCATCATAAATGTCTTAGCTAGCTATTTCCGCTCCATTTAAATACCTATCTACGGCCATTATAAATATTTCAATTCTGACAGTGCAGGGATCGACTTTAGACGTCAGAATCTGACGTCTACAGACGACAGATTCTGACGTCTAAAGACGATCCCCGCGCTGTAAGGTTAAGAGTTATTAAAGTACATCCTGAATATTATATAGGCCTACACCAATGATAGGCCCCTATATTAGGGCCCATATATGCTACTGTCATAGGAATTATACATATTTTATATTCCGATCTAGGTCAGTAGAACAATCCCGGCCGTTGAAATAGTTTGAGCCGCTACATGAACTTTATGAAACTCAAAGAGATCCGTTCACATGTCACTAAAATAGCAGATAGGCCTACTAGTAGGCCTACTAAGGCCTACATCAACTTAGTGTGCGCAATTGTTGTTGACCGCACGCCACACTAGGACTGTAGGCCTAATCATGGGGCTGCATAGCGATTGTTGTCAGTGTAAACTCACTGCAAATTTTTATAATTTTTGTGCTGCACATTCACCAGTTAGGCTAAATATAGAGACGAAATTCCTGATTTCTAATTATTGACAACCATGTCAAAAATAGGAAATGCGGGAATTTTGTCTCTATATCTAGCCTAACTGGTGAATGCGCAGCACAAAATAAAAAATTGCAGTTCTAGTCTATGTAGGCCCTACATGTTTACATCATATGGTCATATTAAGAACCCGAAATAAAATCACTGATTTTTTTATGATTTTAGCCTGGGCCGTTCCCTTTAAATGCTGATAACTCAACATAATCAAGAGGACATGAGACATTGAACCAATGCTGTTTTAATGCTGATTCACTGTCTACGACGCTGGCCCAATATAGAACAACGTTGGGTCAATGTCTCTTGTTTACTGGAAAGCTCATCAGAAGGTAGATATGTAAGATTTATTATGAACTCGGGGGAACGTTAGTAACGAACGAAGTTCTGACAGTCAGGCTATACTTTGTTGTTGCATATTTGTGGCATCCCGTCAACGTATTGAACTTTGACCCCGTGGCAGTGAGCTGTATGCCAAGTGCATGATGTGTTGGTTGCACACAAGCTAGAGCGATGACATGTACTGTGTGGGGCATAATATAGTTATAGTTATACACATAGTGTGAGAGCTGTAACACTTATCTGTGGAGTAACATAACATAATAACTGATATAAAGAGTGATAAATACGTCTTATTAACATCTGATGTGTTACTCTGGAACGTAAATCTAGCGGTGATGATCTGACTCTTTAGAGCGGAACTATGTGTGCTATTTTATACTTCATTTGAGCAGGTGAGTTATTAATCTTAGCGTTCGGCATGAATGTAGTGTCACTGACACTGTTACTGTATGGTATAGTAACGTTAGTATAACACCTGATACATTGATAATACATGCATAGCTTGTATCGATATATTAACGCCACATGTATACATGTGACCACCATCCACCGTCATGACGTGGTGTCAAAACAATAGCCTATATATGAAACCTTGTCAATTATTCTGTGCGCCTGCAAACCCGATTGTGTTTAAACACTACCATTTATCTGTATGATTATTATAAAAGTGTAGCGCCTATCGTCTGTTTGTGAGTGACTGAAAATGGTAATTAATCAATATATTATCCCAGGAAACACGAGGAGCATTTACCCAGTGACGATTTAATGCTGGCCTGCTATCTGCGACGTCGACCCAACATTAATCCAACAACACTGGGTGTAATACATATAGGCCTAGGCCCCTATACATGATGATATAGGCTTATATCATGTAGGCCTATATCTACGGTACTTAGTATTGAAGGTCATTTTTACCACAGCACTACAACTGTTTATTTAATATTATCTCTGGTAATATTTCTGTAGGCTGTACCACTGTATGATGGAATGCTAAATAATGTGTCATTAATCTTTGGCCAATTATCTTATGATAATGTAGGCCTACCCGTAGGCCCCCAACCGAAACTCAGGCAAATACTATGTATTTTCTAATAGACAAAACTATTCAGACATTGTAGTGAGCTATGTCATCGTTTCATGGCAAAGTCTGAATGCAAGTCCATTCTGTATCCATGGGATATGCCGATTACCAATGAGTTATCCAAATGAGATCCCAGCAAAAACGAAATATTCACCCAACGTTGGTACAACGTTGGGCCAGCGTCGCAGACGGTGGCCCAACACTGGGTGCCCTAACACTGGCACCCAGTGTCCTAACACTGGGTGAACGTCTCGTGTTTGTTGGGATTTAAATGAATAGATATAATGCTAGTATAGTGTGTATTTTCTTGCTTCATGTAAACTGTTGTATTTATATTAAAGTACCGTATATGGTTAGTTTCCATTTATATACAAATTCAAAATGTAGAAAAGGATGATAGATCTAAGATTATAATGTATGCATCAGTGTGTCAGAGGCGTATGGTGTATGTTTGAGCCGATGTGGAGTACTTAATCATGGCTTATCATCCGTTATCTTGGCCTATCATCACACTTCCATATTGGTGATCCATGCTATAGAAGCGATTGATTACCTTCCATATTAATAATAAGTCAATCGTTTGTTTAAGGAAGTGTGTTGATTACCACGGTTACTGGCATATAATAACAATCTACATATATACTTTCAGATCTACGGGACACATCATGTGTCACACGTACATGCATGGTTACTGACATAAATAACAATCTACATATATCTGTAGGTTTTATTTACGATATCGTCCTCCTGGATCTGAAAGGGTTTATCTTTCGCTTTGAGGCGGAGGATACACCCTTTCAGATTCCTGGGGCACATATCATTAGGATGAGTTAAACCTTTGAACTTCACCTGTTACAGTAGAGCTTACATACCACGTCACATCATCACATGACTCACACTATTGGACTTGACTCATAAATCTCAGCTTATGTATAATCAGACTTGGGCCAACATTCATCGTCCAATGTTTTAAACTTTGACCCAAGAATGACTCGACCAAGGTCTGTGACACATTTACAGCCTCAGGTAATGTATGTTATGCTGGTGATCAACTGTTTGTATTGTTATTTTATACAACCTGATAACGTTACATGTCACAGAAAACGTTTGTGATGCAACTAGAAAAACTTCCTAACGTCAATGTTTCCAAAATCATTTAGCCCCTACATCAAGTACATAGGCATACCATTACCCACAGGTTAATATTTTTTTGTTTGTTCTATGAGCCAAATGGTTATCTAGTAATTATTATAGTATATATATTTTACATACTTTCTTCTTCTTACTTTTGTATTATTGTGTGGAAAAAACGCCGTGGATCTGCTTATTGTTGAATGCTGATCTAATAAATCGAATATTAGATTATATACATGCTGACGTAAGCAACCTACGTATGTCTGATGTGGGCCATCTATATAATTACACAGTTTTTACATTTAATTATGGGGAAAGTTATTTTGTTCATATTTTCACTCACTTGAAGCTGTGCCTCTCTCACGCGATCCACAACTTCAAGAGAGTGAAAATTATTCAGATTTGTCAAATCGGAGGGCCACGTTTGTTTTCAAATTTGACAGTTATCAGGTTATCAGGTTATGAGGCATATTTCACATTCAAAATTGTTTTTTTCATGCGATCATAAAAAGGTTGGCCACGATTTTAATCGTGTTTAGTGCTTAACCTTTTTCACGCTACGTTATCTAATTTGAATTTTCACCCACTTGAAGTTGTGTCTCGCTACCGCTACCCACAATTTAAAGTGGGTGAAAATTACTCACATGTGTTACATTTGGGACCAAATTTGTAAATCTTGATGTTTAAACAGTTACACATATTTCGTTTCCCATCACAGTGATTTAATTGGCTATTAAAACGGATTAAAAACGACTATAGTCGTGATTAGCAGTGAAAGGGTTAAAGTAGGCCTATTAAAATAAACCAGGAAGCTTTGTAGGAAAGGGGTACGCGGAGATCACACAAAATGGCGGCAATCTATATAGATACTGATTATCACCAAGAATCCATTAATGTATTCTTATTATCACTGATTACACAATCTGAGAGGACATCAACCTGACATCCCGGTCGGCACACACGACTCGTGTACGTTTTGATGCTGGGCCAGCGTCGTAGATGGTTGACCAATATTAAGGAAACATTGGCTCCTTGTCTAGTATGTCTTATGTTTGCTGGGTATATTTTCTTAACGCGTGACCGAGGGCATGCGAGTATAGCAGCAGTAAGAAGAAAATTGTAATTCTTTTTCCATCAACCCTGTATATGTTTTCACTTTTCTATTTTCCTACAACATAGTAATAATATCTTATGTAATATTGTATTACACAATCAAGCAAAAAGTCAATTAATGAATTAATGAGTTTGGTGTGGTCAACAGTACTGCAATGTTGCTACACAATTTATAAGTATCATGAAATAGGAAATATTTTATTTATATGGCTAATTTATTAATTTCTGAAATAGAACAGATAAATTGTTGATCTGTTTTGGAATAAAAATGTATGTCACCATGCAATAATATTTATTCGCATAGGCTACACAATGTACCCCCTCCCCTAGGCTCCCCACACGTCCCATTCATTTAGTGGCGTCAGAATTTACATCCTTTTCGATAGAAACTTGATCAAGTTAATGCAGTGAGAGCAGGATATCATTTTATCATAGTATGCAGCAATATTTCTAGCATAAACATGGTACTGTAGTAGGCCTACTGAATATAATACAAATGTACTAGTTAGCGGACCTACCTTACAACCGTTGATAAAAGAACTAACCTTGGCGTGGACAATTTACGAGCTCATGATCAGCTGGTATATATTAAATTTGGTTTCCTTGAGTCAACTGAGGTTGAAAGCCACATATATCACTGCAGATCTGGTAATTTTCGCGTGTTTGATTTTCGCAAATTTCTGATTTTGGGCCTTTAAACGCAGTTTAGAATTTGCGAATTTTTATTTTTCTTTACTAGCGCTATTATAATAATCATGATAATATTTTTCGTGAGATTCTTGAATTCGCGAATTTGTCCTCCTCGCGAAATTCGTTGAAATTAAAACCTCGCAAATATTACCAGATCCACAGTATATATATGTCAACCTGTATGAAAAGCTCCATTTTAGAAAATTATGTGTTTCAAATATTTGACAAAATGTAGGGCCTATAACAATCATGGTATAGTATTTCTACAGATATAGATTATAAACTTGATAAATATCTAACGAAAGACTGCTATTCGGTTATTTCAACCACTACAGTGAAATTATGGAAACAAATTATGCAGATTAAATCATTTTGGTTTTTTTGACTAGGCTTAATTGTTATAATATATCCATCTAAGGACGTTTAAAGTCCTTGCCCCCTCCTCAACCAGCCACACTTCACTACTCTTTTAAGTTTTGCGATACCCTTCGTTCGGAGTATATTATTCCTTTCAAGCTGGTATTTCTGACGAAAATAATGTAGACTTGACATAATTAACAAGAAATCGTGTTTATTTTAATTTTCTGCAATTTTAGTTATTATATTTATTGTCAAAAAGCGTTTATGAACGCAACACTGTTCCCGACAGTGGTGTGACTGAGGGCTCTCTGAATAGACGTAATAAGTCCCCCAGGTGAAATATGATAGAAATTAGGAAGATTAGTTTCATTAAAATATAGTAACTTAAAGTAGGTGGGTCGTCATGATTCGCTGAGTAAACAGGGTTAGCCCACCCGCATGCGCAACATAATCAACGTCCACAGGAGTGGTGTCTGCCGAAATATAAAAAAATCATGGTTCAGTGAAGCAAAACGACCCAGCTGTTTTAAGAGATCCTAATTTAGTTATTTGAAGATAGATTGACATAGATTTTAGTTTTTAATTCAGCACTGATGTAAACGTGATGATGTGAGTGTTTTTAGCAGTGGATATTTCTGTGGGTTTAAACTGGCATCACATAATAACAGTACATTATACACCATCGAAGACGGTGGGCCAACATTAACCCGAAATAGGGTCAACGGCAACGGCTTGTGTTTACTAGTATCCGAATATATATCAGTCCTCTATTGGCCCGGGCTTACTATTGGCTATAATGCATTATGATTGATGACCTTTTATACCTGGCAATATGACTACTAGCAGTAGTTTGTTTCATCTCTTTTAATATCTGTACTACCAGCGCATACGTTACTTAAATAATGAAGTAATTTACGAATGCATGAATGAATGGCTGAACATACTCAATGAATGAATGAATGAATAAATCAATCAACGAATGAATTATATTGAATAATTGAATCAATCAATCAATCAATCAATCAATCAATCAATCAATCAATCAATAAATCAATCAATCAATCAATCAATCAATCAATCAATCAATCAATCAATCAATCAATCAATCAATCAATCAATCAATCAATCAATCAATCAATCAATCAATCAAATAATCAATCGATCAATCAATCAATCAATCAATCAATCAATCAATCAATCAATCAATCAATCAATCAATCAATCAATCAATCAATCAATCAATCAATCAATCAATCAATCAATTTTAAAACGAAAGAGAGAATAACATAATGTATAGCTGATGTACTCACACAAGTAAGAAATAATTAGGCCTAACACATGAAATGTTATTTGTTTTAGAATTCCTGGCAGACGATACAGTTACCAACATAATCAGTGTTGACTCTTCATACAGACAATACTTAGAGCACAATGTAAATCATTGATGATGGGAGATGAACAGGTGCACTGTTCAGCCTTGCTCATACGTATTACCGCCAGTGATTTATCGGCGGTCGAGATAACATAGAGTATTTACCCATCAGTACACGTAAGGTAAGGATACTGCAGGATAATATTATGATTGCCAGTCTAGCGGTTCAAGAATAGGTCTATGTAGGCCTAAGTGTGAGAATTACAACTTGTGACCACTGAAATAATGATTACAGAAATTGATACCCTCTATATAAATACTATTCATCTTTGTTCTCCGACCGAACACAACGGCTTATTCTGCGGGTTCGAATTCTGTCCAGACCGGATGTTCGTCATCGTGATCGTACATAATTATATACTGTTCCCCAAACTGGTCAGTGTTGTTGTACGCATTCCTTCTGTGGCTATATGCAACGTGAAACAATATTCACTCACTCACTCACTCACTCACTCACTCACTCACTCACTCACTCACTCACTCACTCACTCACTCACTCACTCACTCACTCACTCACTCACTCACTCACTCACTCACTCACTCACTCACTCACTCACTCAGTATAGTAATTGCTTATACTCGTGATACTATGAGCGTTCGAATACCACATGGATTAGCAAACGGTGAACCATGTGGATCTATGGGTATGATGAGGGACGATCGTGTCGCTGACATGAGTATGTTGAAGTGTTACGTTCCCTCTCATTTCCATCAACTCTTCCGTCGGGACGACGGGAATAAACAACTCCTATTAAATCATTCTTCGATTATTTCTCACTTTATTGTAGTCTAGACATTTACACAGTGCACACAGGCCCCAAGCGGAGCGTGATGATCCCCGCCATGCGGCTTGGCCCTGAGCTCACGACAGGACGTCCGTCTGCTTCAGTGGCAACGAGATGAGTGGTGGCGCGCTTGGCTGAGAGCGTGCTCGATTCGCGTCGTAGGCTGATCAAAACAAGGCCTGGCGGGCCCCGGCCATTCATCAGTGGTCGGAGAAGCCGAGCAGTCTAGAACAGGTGAGACACTAACCCCACATTACCCCCGGGTTAAGTGTAAACGTATGAACCAAGCCAACTTGTGGTGATAGCGTCGGTTCGCCGCTCTGTTTGGGAAATGCACAAAACCAAAATACAGTAATCAAACAGTAAAACAGTCAGTTGTAAAAATACAGCGTTGGTGGTTGGTAACATCGCAAGCGCAGCATAACGAATTAATATGTAATAATTATATCTAAGTTCCCATCCTTTTGACACCATTGTTCCAATCCTCATAACACCATTGTTCCAATCCTTTTGACACCATTGTTCCAATCCTCTTAACACCATTGTTCCTTGCTTACGAAATATGCTGCTGCGCTACGGGTAACGGCCAACCTATATAAATCTAACTAATACATTCTGTACTTACTTTCATAAGTAACTTAATTAAGTAACATTTCACAATAATATTTTAATTATGCTAGGCCTGGCAAACTTTATATTTACAAATTATGATTTTACGGTTCTTGCAGTTGGTCCCGCATTAGATGTCGTTAGGCGCCACTAAAGCGTGGACCATCTGTACGAAACTCTAGTCTGTTTTACGGTTACGTCTGTTACAATTTGGTCACCAACGGCGATATTCGAATTGTTTTTACCATTCGATGTTTTGGTCGTGTCATTTGAATTGGGGGTTCTACCTCGTAAGTGTAAAGGTACACGTGAATACGTTTGCAAACCGCAACCGTTTCCCGCGCTAACGAATATGGCGCTACATAAGGGGTGAATTGTTTAGGCAAATTTACTCAATTAGCCTTATGCTGTGAAGTAGTGGCCAAATTTGTACCATTTTAAACCGCATTTTTAAGCCGTGTCTGTGTTTTCGCTTTCGGTTTAGCTCTCTTCCTGTCGGAATTCTGTCTGAGAGCCGGTGCCCTTCTAACTGTCGCAGTATTTTTCGAATTCTTCGTATTATTTTTACACACTTTATTGTTTTTGCCACGGAGTTTCAGCATTAAATTGCACAGTGAAACTCAAGTCTCCGGCCGTCTGGGCATGTCTGGGGGTATATCCCCTAGACATGCCCAGAACCCCTTATCGGGCGAGCGAAGAAAAACGCTCTCAATAACCCACCATGCCCTATCACCCCCACCCTCACATCATCGTCTGTACATCATTCATCTCATCAATTGACTACAACGTTTTTATCGTATTATAATGTCACTTAAAAGACCTTTTGTGCTGAAAAGTGACGTAAAGCAATGATTTACTACTACTACTACTACTCCGTTTTTCTTAGGCACCATATGAAGCGCTGACGACCACTCACTATCGCTGGGTTCGATAACGCCTAACTTTATCATGTCGTCGATCTCGCGTTTTGCAGTGACTAGTTTATTAGGTGCTAAACGTCGTGGGCGCGCAAATACGGGTTGTCCTTCGGTCACTATTTTGTGTGTAATACCGTGTTTGACTGGCTCGCCCTTCGTTGTAGGACGAGTCAGTTCCGGAAACTGACCTAATAATTTTGTGTAGTCGTTTTGAACGGTGTCGCCTCTATTCAGTGATAACGGTTTATTAGACAATAAAGTAGCTGGTATAGCTAAACCGGTTCGCATGTTTCTCAGACAACGACTTTTTAAGTCTTCTAGTAAGCTGTTATGTATGAGAAAATCAGCTCCTATGATTGGTTGTTTGACGTCCGCTACTATGAATGTCCAAGCGTAATCTCGTTTAAGACCAACGTCAACGACGCGTCTACAAGTACCGTAGGTGTTTATAGTAGTATTATTAGCTGCAACTAGGGGCAGCCAGGCAGCGTCAAAGGTCCTGTTAGCGCAAGACTTGGGTAAAACGCTGACTGCTGCGTCCGTGTCGATTAGATAGTTACACTTGTTGTGTTTGTCTGCGACGTATAATAACTTAATGGGAGATAAGCTGGGAAGGGGAGCTTCCGCAGAGCCATGTCGCACCTCAGTTATTTCGCCAGATGCAAGAGCCGCTACCTTGCTCTGGCTGATTAGTTAAAAGAAAACGCGCAAGGTTTTCTGCACGTGCGTGCTCTGTCACCGAATGTTTGATGATAAAAACAAACAGGTGCATAGGCTGTGGCGATCGGTTGAGCAACGTTAATTTGCTGTATTTGCGGCGGCGGTGCGTTAGGACGACTATCTTTTTGTTATTTGTGGAAACATCTTGCCTAGTAGCAGTTTGATTATTAGGTACAAACGGTTTGTCTTGCACATTCGCAACGAACTGTGTCTTAGCGGCACGATTCTCGGTTGCTTTTGACCGTCCGTATGTCTTCTTCTGTGTTGCTTTGGCTGTGGCTGTCTTTAATTTTCAAAGCCTGCAAGACAGGTCTTCCGACAGTCCAACGAGCTTTCCGCTCTCACTGACGTTTATCTCGGCAACCCCTGGCTTAGCTTCGTCGACGTCCTTTTCTGCAGCGACAGCACGGTTGGCCAACATGGCCAAATTTTCTAACGACACACTATCTGGCTGTGTAGCTAAATGAGCACGGACTGATGGCGGCATTTGTCGAATAAAGGCCTGGCGGATGACTGCCTTGCTTACCACTGCTTTGGTTCAAAAACCAGCTGTCTTCTGTAACCGCCTGAGAAATCTAGACGGTATGTCGGATTCCAGTTGTTCTCCTGAAATCACCTTGTTTACTCTCTCTGGTGTCATTAAACCTCAGCGATCGATTAAGATGGCTTTCAAATTCTCGTAATTATGAGTGAGGAACGGCTGTAATAATACGTCTCTAACATCAGGCGCTACTTCGCCAGAGAGTGCAGCACATGTCAATCTGTAACGTTCGTCATCGTCTGTTATCTGGTGTAAATCAAATTGTGTTTCGATTTGATTAAACCATAACTCCACGTCTGTTGCGTGAAAGGTGGCTATTTTAAATTTCGGCGAATTGGTTGAACGCCGTTGAGGCTGACATTTAACCGGCGAAGGGCTTCTTGAGAATTCACTCCGTGACAAACCTCTCTGACGTCTGTTGCGTGCAATCCACAGGAAATCAGCTTTCAACCGCCTAAACTCTGCATCGGTGTCTCTTAATTCTGCTGTGTTCTCATCACTCATAGGATAGTATATATCCTTATGACGAGCCCCTTGTCCGTCGAGGGATGATGACACGAGACCTTCATTGTCTCCTTTCGCAGCCATTTTGAAATATGCATTTATTGAAATTAGTTTAAAAAATGAAACGTCTGAGTTGCCTATTGGCTACTGTGCAATGCTCAGACGGTTATTGAAATGGTATGCTTTTAAAACATACCAACTAGTTTGATTGTCGCACTACGCTTGAAGAACTGTGTGCACAGTTGTCCAGCTTGAGAAAAGTCTAGATGTGTGATTATTCTATGAATGAAGATTGTCCATTTAAATTCGCAGGTAGTAGAGTGCAGAGGTTGCTGAAATAACTGAAAACTCTCTATTCAGAAATGTGTGCGAGGTAGGGGTCATACTATTTCATTTAACATATGAAATGTGATGATTGTAGGTCGTCAACTGCATGCAAAAAATGCCAGAATAAATGCTAAGTTGCTATTCTAAGCTATAGGGTAATAATATTTGGTAATTCGACCTGTGTGGAAAATTTTTCACACAAGTCAAAAAAACACACAATGTATCGAAATAATCGCCGTAGCGCAACTGTTAAGTCTCAAATTCAGATTTAATACGTAACAATTAAATGCTGCCCATCATGAGAAAATTTCTTCCTCGTAAAAATAGGCTGAGTTCGACTGTAATATGCGTGTACAGTTCGACTTAATTTATATAATCATTTGTTAGAATTCTTGACTGACAGAAGTCTATAGAGACTGCTTAGTATAAATCTATTTTTTAATGTACACCATGAGAATCATTCTTATCAACGTCAAAATCTGTCGCTCGCTTCGATTTGTATCGGTGCGTGTAGACTAGTGCCCATCGATGTAGATTGTACGGTTGTGTGATGTGCGGGATTGTATGCATAGCGGCACGCTGCCGTGCCTCTATTCGGGTGGTGGGCACTTCGGGTACCGTGCACTGTGTACGTGGTGTGCGTATGATTGTGTGGCGTACCCATCAGCTCATGACTCATTAACATATTTAGCAGCTCAGTATGTCGCCGACGTTTGGCGCATGTATTAGCCTACCTGAGCTCTCAAAAAATGTGTCATACACGACAGTCTGGAAAAAGTAGACTACCAAACTTTCAATCACAAAATGTCATACAATGTGTGACATGATTTGCTATATCTGGAAACACATATTAAAATTAAATCAGTCTCTCTTTCCTGACTGAGAAAGATATTTTGGAAAAATTTAATCTTGTCTATACTTTATTTCCAGACGCTGTGCAGGCCTATGTGGCCTTGATATGTGAGCAGCATTAGCCGTGCACACCACTGATTCAAGATGGCAGCCTAATTTATGCCAATTATGCCGATCTGAGCTGATAGGGTGATGCCGCAGTGCATTACGGGTAGGCGGGAACACGAGAGGCTATACGACAGCCAATTGATCTAAAGTTAGGGAGACCGGCTGCCAAGATGGCGCCACTCTTACCATTTCACATTAAAATAATTCTGCTGCCACTGAAATAAAAATATGATTACAATCATAAGATGTCGACCTACGGACCTAACAATGATGTATTTATAGACCAAATTAGACCTTTTATTCACATATATTTCAGGCGAACAGTTTTAAGTGGCTCTAATCCTATTTGAAAGCATTCTCCACACATAGATGTCGCTCAGGTAAACCCCCGCTGCATCTCTGTAAGCAGGCGCCATGTTTTAGCAGAAACTGCTTATTTCGAGCAGTTTTGTTGTTATACCAACTGTAAGCTTATATACACGCTTGTGTGTCCTAAATATATATGGCAAATATAAAAGACTACTACTCCGCAGCAAACTATTAGATTAAACGAAATAGTGAAAAAATGATCAATAACCAGTCCGGGTGAACATCTAAATAGTTCCGTGGTTATATGAATGGTTATTCAAAACTTGAATCTCGCGTGCTAATGGCTGATACATCAGGTTAATCACCATGCGTGCTTACGGCAAAAGCGGCATGTGGTATCAGAGATATAATCTCTGAGGTCAGAATGATTTAAATGCTGTCTGGAGCGAGGCGATATTTTGGTTTGGAATTAAATTTTAGTTTAACTTAGACAATAAAAATTATTATTGATATTTTCTTGAATTGGCCGAAAAAATCGAATCACCCAATTATGGTGTTAAACGATTAATATGAATTAAAAATCTTTCCTTTCCAACCGCCAAGAACGGCGTGGTTAGAAAGAAAAAATCTTTATATTCCTACTATTTTAGGAATGACCCAATTTGTCCAATTTTTACTGTACATACCAGCGTGCCAGCCATCTTGAAAAAGATTGATCGCACGTGGTGGTCCTCAAAATTTACTAAAATTTTCGCTGTTTTTAGTGAAAACACGTATACCTCTCTTCAGATAATCTAACCTCAATGGCATTATTATTATTATTGACCCACAATCATCACGTACCTTGCAATTTTTTTTGAAAAAATCCCCTAATTTTAAAACTATCCTTGCTGGCTCAAAACTAATGGTTTTGCACTGTCGTTTGGTTGCTTTGTGAAAACAATATGCTTGAATGAAGCTGCGATTACGTTTCAACGTCCGAGGTCACCAATGGGTATTATGCTTGGTGAAAACAATATTAGCAGAAGGTTGCGTAGTCGATCTAGCGCGGGGGTTACCAATATGGGTATGATGAGGGACGATCGTGTCGCTGACATGAGTATGTTGGAGTTTTACGTTCCCTCTCATTTCCATCAACTCTTCCGTCGGGATGACGGAAATAAACAACTCCTATTAAATCATTCTTGGGTTATTTCTCACTTTATTGTAGTCTAGACATTCACACAGTGCACACAGTCCCCAAGCGGAGCGCGACGATCGACGCCATGCGGCTTGGCCCTGAGCTCACGACGGGACGTCCGTCTGCTTCAGTGGCAACGAGATGAGTGGTGGAGCGCTTGGCTGAGAGCGCACTAGATTCGCGGCGTAGGCTGATCAGAACGAGGCTTGGCGGGCCCCGGCCACTCGTCAGTGGTCAGAGAAGCTGAGCAGTCCCGAACGGGTGATCTACTGATCAGTTAGAGTAACTGAGTAACGTTATGACACGTGACAAGTGGGCTGTTGATGCACATACCTTATAGTTTATGAAGTGGGCTGTTGATGCACATACCTTATAGTTTATGAAGTCACCACCTCCAGGGGTGGATCCAGGATCTGAAGAAAGAGGGGCGCCGGCGGGTTTCCCTGCCTAAGAATTTTTAGACATATTTGGTCGAATTTAAGGGATGTGTTGTTTTAAGCATCTTATTATATTTTTTTTGTCGCCACTCAATCACCAATGCTCATCCAATATCAATATCCTGATCATGCTGATGTACATGCAGACCTACTAACATTACTAATACCTACAATGTTTTGGTTTCACTGACATAAGATATAACAAACTGATTTCACAACTGTTGTTTCTGAATTATGCTGATTGGAATTTTCCGATGGATTTATATATAGCTTCAGTTAGGCTATAAGCTGAATCGGTAATCCGAATTCTTCAAGATTTTGTACGTAGTCACTTTACCTGTTTTGGCCCAGAACGTTTTTTTTTGCTACGGTTCAACGGTTATTTTAAATTTCTTGGTTTTGATTGTTTTGATTAATTAGTTCACCTCAGAAGGGAGTATTTTGCTTGTATTAATATAATTGCCACTATTTAGCCAAGGCCAGTTTCAAGTACTCTTCGCATTTACCACTGGGGCCGGGGGCGGGCTGCTTATTGTAATCCACACGGTCCGCTACCGCCGCCGAAGTTATTTGTTTTCAAAATAGCTACTAATCTATGAACATCTACTTCCTCATACTTAACATCAGATCTTGTATTAATTTTGCAGATATGTTCAGCTATGTCAGGCAATGACCTGGTTAACTTTTGGGAGAAACGCCTATAAAATGGTATCACAGGTTTCACACAAGGAATTTGAGTAATTTGAATTTGAGTAATTTCAAGACGTTTACCATGTTTACGTAACTCAAAAACAATGCAAAATAGCTGGACCATGGATATAAAACAAAATGTAAGGTATCACACAAGGATAACCAAAATGGCCGAATGTCTGCAATTTTTAGTCATTTTTACTATTTATCTCTGTAATATTGAATGATAGCTAAATCGGTAATATGAAATAAAATGTGCGGTGTAATGTACACAAGGACAACACATGACAAATTTGGCAAATATAAAATCCAAAATGGCCGACTTGTGCCATTTTGTTTCAATTTTGCTCATTACCTCGGAATTGTGTGTATTATAACGGAGGGCTTTCTTCTTTCTAGTTTTTACTATGACTCGAAATGACCAGTCCGAACTCTTTGTATGTAGACAATTATCTGTTGATGTTTGGTTGCCGTGTTTGAAGGAAAACATTCTACTTTTTTAATTGAGCATATACCATGTTTACCTTTACAAATATTTGTCACAGATGGAAGTTAACAGTAATCACTATGACAACACCCAAACGATAGCTTACACCCGTGCACAAAGCTAGTTCATAGACGACTACAAAACTTTAATTTTGATTTTTTCATTTATCCGCTAAGACTTTATGAATTAAACGTAAAGTATACCTACGTGTACCTGCTCCGATGACGTAACGCATTTGTCACAAAGTCTGTATCGATGCGCCGATGTGGATGTTTTCATTCGGCTACCTGAAACTATGTGAATAAAGAAACAGTGATGGTGATAGGCCTACTGGTGGTGAGAATACGTGTTCTCTATCCTCCGTGTATTAATTATCCTTATTTATTTGATGAGTCAACAAGTCACTTGAGATTTATTGCCTGAAACCATTGGCAAATTTTGTTTTTGCGAACGTAAAATCTAGTCAATGTATTAACATTTCGTTGTTGTAAAAAAAGTAATACAATGATTGAGAATGTCACTGCTAGTCGTGTGGAATAAGAGAAATAAGAGGAATAAATATCATAATGCTAATTGTTTTTCGTTATATGATGTAAAAATGATCACCCCAGAACACAGAGGGTTTTCTGTGTGAAGACAACCTGGTATTCAATCACTCACTTATTCACGTCGTTTTTGTACCAGACATTTGTTCAACGCTGCTTCAAATATGGCCCAGTGTCTGACAAATAGGCCCATGCAATATTTGCCTCATCTCCAGATACATTGACAGTGCATACACATGACAGGTGGTGACGAAGAAAGTTTTGTCCGTGTTAATAATTATGTGGATTCATAGATAAAGGATATGGTAAATACGGATAGATCGGCATTATGGCTAACTATTTTGGTCAGGCTATTCATATTTGGTTCAAACATATTTATTTTCCGATTGGAACAATACAACAAAATGTAATACAAGGCACCTTTCGAGGCTATTTATAATTATTGTAAAATAAATAGACCTCTCTACTGGAATACGGTCAAATTTTCACAACAGGCCGGAAATAAATCACTTCCAATAACATGAAATAATGAGAAGGCATATTTCCAAACCAGAGATATCAAACAGATCGATTTATTTGATTCAACTGGCATGATGTGTCGGACTCAAAATTAACGTGCAGAAATGTCCAAACATTCAAAACTTTGAGTGCACCAAATATGGCTACACAATCATATTCTAAGTCTTTCGGTGTCGGTTTGTCAACCTAAGGTCGTATCTACAGTAGTCACACTATAAGAGATGTGTCTAATTACTGCAATCCACCATTTACGAGTTGGCAGTCTGCTGTATTGGTAAGTGATTCGGGTTGGTACGATCTGTAAAATCATCGTTTTGTCATAGCAAAATAATGATTCAACCAAAACCTAAACGTATTTAGAACATTTGAAATCTTGTAGCGTATCTTAATATAAAGTCAAAATACTAAGACAAAATACCAAATTAAAAAACTTAGTCAAAAATATGTCAGACTTCTTAGTTAATATTAGCACAATATTAATATGTTGGTATTCTATTTTAACCTTGTTTAAGCATTTGGCGTAGAATGTTGATATATATCTATGTAGAATCTCAGTGAATTGTAAAATTGTATCACGATCCACAAATTCACCTGTGAATACATATCACTGTTGAACCTGAAGGGACCTGCCATGAAACGCAAAGATATGGTCAGAAAGTTCCGCACTGATGGAAAGGGGTGACCAGAAGCAAAATTGCGTCTGTCGCCTGACCAGCTGACGCTCATCACCTAGACGACTCCCCCCCCCCCCTCTGACGGACGTCTCCACGGCCCAACACGAACCAAGCGTCACAAGTGTCACACCTGACGTGTGCTAATGATCGTCACCAAGAGATGCGACCTGACAGCCCCAGGATAAATCTAAACCATGGCCAATGAAATGTCGGGCGGTGGCCCAATGTTTCCAACATTGCACACCTATGATGCAGCATTGAACACATATCCTTCCTTGTCGGGGTTCCACAGCTGTGCAATACAACAATAGCTTCAAATCACATGACATTCGGTCAATGTTGGGGCAGCAGCAATAAAGCTGGCCAAGTATTGAGACGATGTTAGGCCAGCGTGTAGTCGGTTTTGACATTGCTTATGAAGGCTTGATATGAGCCATCTAACCTGTCTAGGTCACAGTAACTATCTGCTGTTGTCCTCAGACGCTGGTATCATTTCCTCTGTGGCGGTAGTCTGCCGGTTCAGATCCTGTAGAGCTGCCTGTAGTCACTCACCATGGTAGAGGTACACCTGAGACAGAGCCTCTCCCTCACTCTACACGCTGCAAGATACTCACCACAAATGTACGTCTATCACAATATCACCAAACAGGCTATATAGCCTCTTTGCTATCACTACCTTATATCCCTAGTTATGGAAGAGACATGGCGCTCACGCTGTCGTGACGTGGCTGACGCTGTTAAAACGTTTTCAACGTTTTTGCAACGTCCTGGGTGGCCATCGAATCGGTAATGACCCGAGATTAGCAGATATCCTAATGTACCTAACACATCTCGTTTCATTTGTTATTTTCTTAGTAGTTTAAATTAGTATTCCTAAAATAAATTAATACTACAATTTTACAACATTTGTATCTTCTGTGTACATGATATGTATACAAGTTATAGTGTTACGCTGGTGGCGTTATGAAACTCACCATTCCCTAATTATACCTATTTATATTACATGTAGCTGTGAGATAATTAGCCAAATTGTTGATAATTATCTATGATCACTGGTACAGTCCTCATAAGAAAATGACGGAGACCTGAGCATTAGCACTGTGACAGCTGATGCAGATTCAGCCCAAGTCTAAATGTTATATCTCTATATTCGTACATCTTTACCAAGAAACTGCTACACACCACTCAGTTGTGTACAACTACATATTTCTTCTTACGATTACTTTCTCTTTGTATATAGATGGCCGCCGGATATAAAACGTATACTTTTTAATGGAGCTAGCTTAAGAGAGCGTTTTCTGTAATGAACCCCCCAAAACTAATGGCAAGATTCTGTGCAATATTCACTAGTTTTAGCTGTTACTGGGGGAACGCTGTGGCGGATGGTGACGACGAGTGTTCCACAGATTGTACCTGTGCTGACTGCAGTACCCTGCCTCTAGAAAAAGCCACGGCTCTTTGCCAGAGAAAACTCAAGACACAGTCACTCGTCCATGGAAACCAGCTGATAGAAGATCAGGAAGATGGAAAAATCCAGTGCGGAGCTTTCCTACAGCGACGGCGTAAGGTTGTGGATCAGCGGTTTGACCTTGGATCCGGGGTGATGCTTATCTCCCTGAAACAGGCGTCTGAACGCGTGTCATCTGGAGCCGTAAGCTTCTCTAACACCAGGGGATTCCCCCTGAATACCCCTAGAATACAGAGCTATGAACAATCTCAGAATAATACGGGAAACAACTACTTTGACGAGTTGGATGAAGGCACCCTAGGATATGCTTTAGGTATACCCGCTTCTTCTTCTGCATGCTATATTAATTTACAATCACCTAGTAAATTCAGCATAATAGCATCGGATTTGTTCTTATGTCCATAAGTCTTTAATAAAAATATGCTTGAATTGATTGCAACTGCTCTTGAGTAAGTAGGTGGAGGTACTCAGAAGCATCAAGCTACCACGAGCTTTTATATCGTCTCCCTGTCGACACAGTGTGGCGTGTGATTTCAGTGGTCCATTCCACGGTATCCAAAATCATGATTATAGGAGATAATATACGGTTTTAGTTATCAAAGATGTTCAATTAAATTTGTGAGATATAATGCTGTATGCGATCAGAACAATCATATTTATAATTATTTTAACATCTCAATTTAAGCTGGGAATTCCAGTTTCAAATTGATGGAGACCAGGATGAAAACTGATCCAGCGATTAGCATGATTATCATTAACATGATTACGGAAGAGGTATATATATGCGCTGACAGTGTTTATGTGTATGTTGTGCACCATAGACATCATATATATCTACTTAGATAACTAAGATATGCCACCCCAAGTGAGAGGTGAGATTATTTTTGAATAGGAAGTAGGCCTAATATATCTTAAACGTTAGCTGATTAGTGGAGTTGAATAACAATTTTTTTATTTTAATATGATTCTTCACGGTAAGAAACAAGAGGCCTAAAATATGGTACAATTAAGCTCACGTGATAGCTGAACACCTGCTATATAAACCACCTTATCAATATAAATCATGTGCTCATAATACACACATTCACTGTTCTCTCTGAGTATTTTTTGTTTCCTGTGGTGTTAATATGGGGTATTATAATGGGCCCGTATTCTCGTACAAGTTACGATATATCGTAGGCTTCTGATTGGTCGAGATGGCTATCTCGACCAATCAGAAGCCTACGATATATCGTTATTTGTACGAGAATATGGCCCCTGATGCACGTGATCCACAGATGACCCTCACACGTTCTCTGCTCTACCCAGCAAACACAAAACATTTGTATAACATTTGTAAAATGTTGGACCAACGTCGAAGACGTTGGGCCGACGTTGTACAAGTGTTGTACAAATGTTTTGTGTTTGCTGGATACCTACATGGCAAAGAGAAACACATAACTGTTTGATTATTATGGGATGCATTCATTACCTGCTCATTATCGATACTTTGTTTTTGGTAAATTTTAGGGGAGGGAAAAACTTAAAAAAAAATTCTATAACGGTTGAAGCGCTTGGGCGTCTTAGTTGAACTTCCGCTTATATGGGTGGTAGATAAGATACTTAAGCTCTGAGTATTCAGGCCTCGCTTATAAGGAATTCTGGCTGTACCGTTTATTGCACGCGTTGATCATCAAATTTATTGGCGTTAAATTGTTACATTTTTTGCCACATCATTAATGTTTTACAATCGGTAAAATCACATGCATCCAACCAGTACGGTATATGTTCCGAATGCTATTTTTATGTTTGATCTGACAAGATAGGGCCTATGACTTTGTGACATTGCCACTAAAGTGACGCTGTGCAACACCACCTAACGATTATAAATGCTGGGCCTAAGCATGTATATAAACATATTGCCAACCACAGCTACATGTATATATACCTAATATGATATTATATGTTGATATATTTATATCAGACAGTACAGAATAACGTTATCGTGTTAGATATTCAATTTAAATTTTCAGTCACTTGAAGTTGTGTCTCGCTACCGCGATACACAACTTCAAGTGACTGAAAATTTGTGTGATTTGCGAAATTTAGGTCCCAACATATATAAGTGAAACTGTTTCAAGATTGGAAGCATATTTGACTTTTAACAACTAATTATACGGGTGCTAATAAAACACAGTATGTGTACTGTGGTCGACATCAGTGTTCTAAGGGTTAATAATAATGCTTCAGGAAGATATTATGACTTACCGTGGCGTGATTAAAGATAGCCAAGTTTTTAACTTTCAATTGGCTTTATCCAGCCAAAATATATGAATAAATGAATTGACTCTCTACTTCCTCCTTGAGCAATGTCCACATGTATGCGCCATTGACGGTTATGGTTCGTCACCCTTCGGCTGATTCAATATGTATTTTGCTATTTGACAATCCATTATAATACATGTAAAAAAGCCATACAGTCCCATAACATAAGGACATGCATAGGCCTATATATATATATATATATATATATATATAGAGAGAGAGAGAGAGAGAGATAATCTCTGTACGAACATTGTATTCACCAGGAAGCATGGACAGCATTGTACATGCTCAAGCCAAGCCATATTTACCGACAGAGCGATCAATTGAATTTTGGTATTTGGCATGGGTGTTACATAGTTTTTATTATTAAATCAATGTAATATTCTATAAGTCTCGCAGTGACACACGTGATACAAAGACATGGCTTACTTTGGAAGATCAAAAGTAGCAGGTGCTTTTCATTTTGTTATTATTTAATGCCTACATTAAGAAGACTCAAATATCCTTAATAGTTGACCTACCAATATAATACATTAGCACGATTTGGTGATGCCGTGGAAGTTATATAATATTGTAAAATTCACATCAATCAATATACTCATTAGGCGGTATTGTTGCATTTTATTTAATATAATTGATATACGCATAGTATTTATATTGTACATAGTATAGGTTATTATTATTAGCCAAAGTATGCAATTAAATATTTTTACCCCTTGCAATTCGTGTGTCTTTACCGCGACCCAAAACTTAATGTCAGCAACTATTCTTGTATTTGTTAAATTTCGAAATTTGAAATTTGTGTACTCTCGATACTTCAACACATCAAGAACCGTGTTCTATGTCACAAAACATTATTCAGTGACTGTGTAGGCCCTTTCAGAGAAACTTTAGAAGCGATGAACATTCGAAGGGTTAAATATTATAAAGAGTATTTTTCACGGCCTTTACAACGAAGAGGGCCAAAATGTGTCATCATCATAATTATAATAGCGAGATATTATACTGTTAGCGTGAAGTATTAAAACAGCGTTTCAAGTAATGTGTGTTTATCAGGTTGATAGACACACGTGGTGTACAAATTATATGAGCATGATGATGATAGGTTGATTTGCCATTGTGTTTAATGCATACCTACACCGCGATACCATGACATTTCTTCTGGATACTATTACTAACATTGTTTATGACATGACAAGTCTGCGGACCCGGATTAACAACTCCAGACACAATCCACAACTCCAATGTTTTATGCCTCACTTCAGACGGCATGTTAGCCCTAATGCTGCCGAATCGTTTTGGAATATTTTTCATTCATTTGCAGCTGGAATTGCTAACGCAATTTCCAGCAATTTCCATTCATTTGCAGCTGGAATTGCTAACGCAATTTCCAGCTCCAAATGACGAAAAATTAATATATTTATGAAGAAATGGACGTCTTTAAAATTTTGTATTTAGATTAACTGAGCATCTACCACGAAATATCTGAGAAATTCGGGTTCATTTTATTTGTTTCGACATTTGCTTGAAAACGCATATATACGGTCTTGGCAGTATAAGGGTTTAACCTCCTGTGTCTCTCCTCACTACGTATAACTAGAGAACTAGACTCTCTCCAGTTATATGGTCTAAGTACTCTGTCAATCTGAGTAGTCATCACCCGTTAAACATGTTAAACGTTGTCCTCCTCCCCAGCAAATACGAGACTGGGCCCAATGCTGGACTAATGTTGGGGCAGCACCTTAGATAGTGGGACAGCATTAATTCAGCATTGGGTCAACGTTTCGTGTTTGCTGCGCTTGTGTTTACAAGCAAGTTTCAAACCGAATAGATACAAATTCCACTAGAAATGATGAAATAGTTGTGTAAGCTGCTTTCTCAGCTCAGTTGGAAGATGTATATTTCTCACAAATAGACACAGTATTTGGCGTTTGAGGTTGAAATTCTTGATGAAATTTTAAGCTTCGAATGAATGAAAAATAATGTAATTGAGCAGGGCAAGGTTATTCCCAGCTGACACAAGACATTGAATCAACGTTGGTTTGTCGTAGACGTTGAACAACGTTAAACACCAACATTGATGCAACGTCTTGTGTCTGCTGGGTTATCATTTTATCCTGATCGCATTTAATCCATGATGTCTCTAACCATGCTAACGTTATCAGTGGTTATCAGCAAGGAAATTCAATGGTGCTGATCCGAGTGAGCGCGGGCTTGTTCACAAAAAAACACGTGACATAATCTCTTCACTGGAAGTCATTTAAAAGTGAAATGTAATCAAATATATAAATGCTGTAGCCATTGAACTATAGCTCGATGAAGATGATATCACGACAGTATAGCTTATAATACCAATATTAGTGGATGTATATATACATCCACTAATATTGGTATTATAAGCTTGGTATTATATGTTGAGAATGGTATTCTTTATGAGCATTGCGAGGTCTGAAAATAATTTTGTTCTTGTGTAGTGACATTCAGTGAAATAAATATAAACGATTATTACCAGGTGTTCCATGTTAGTCATAGTGTATATATGTATACTTCGCCGCTGGTAATATTTTTATTGAGTCAATATCTCTATTGATTCCGTAAGGTATGTAAGTATATACATGATATATGAGGACATTGTACGTGTTCATATTACACTATGGAATCAATAAATCTCCTCTGCAACCTACATACCAAAGAGAAAAAACCAGTTCATTCAGAATGTGTGCTGCTGTTATATGCAATTACGTAATAACAAAATTCGTATATTTTAGAAGTACCAAGGGGACCACCATTCAATCTCCAGCCCCCCCCCCCCCCCTGGAGATTGAATGGTGGCCCCCTAATCATGATGCATACCAGGTGCATCCATATTTATGTTACATAATATAATGTCCTATTATATTCCATATCTATGCTATGTGAGGCAATGTTCATGGGGTCAACATGGTCAGCCTCAGTACATTCCTGTACGCAAATTGCCTCCCACATATTTTAAAATTCTGCATCCGTATTGCATGAAGATGGTTTTTCGTGTATTGTTTGATAATGGACTCTTCAGACATTTAACAGATCAAAAGCAAACATTTGAAAAATCTAAAATGTATATATGTGTTTCAAATGTATCATTTTGTACATATTTACTCTTTGTGAAGACACCATAGGCCCGGGCATTTCAGATTGCCATGTCGGTACATTGATCAGATGATATGTTAGCCCTGACAAAGTGTACCTAGTCATCCAAATAGCTTTACGATGCTGGTATTACCAAGGAAGCTAAGTACATTTAGCCGCGATGTAATATGTTTTATGTACAGTCAGTTTGAAGTGACGTTTCATTTTTGGGTGCCTTGATATCATCAGATATACATGTGCTATAAATGACACAGCACTTTAAAATATTAAACCGACTTTCCAATATTTAATATACACGGATCTCCCTTACCACCAAGCACAAGATGTTAAACCAATGCTGTTTTATTGCTGGACCAGCGTCGTAGACGATGGACCAACATTAATCCATCATTGGTTCAATGTTCTATGCTTGCTGTGTTTGCCCAGTATCTGCCATTGAATGTTGTCGAACAGTAGCAACCTTTACATTTCTAACACATGCGGGTCATTGTTCTGGATTTAACCTATTTAGTCGGTATCCATCAAAACAGATAAAATTGTTATTTTTTATGTTAAAAATGTTTTGCTTGATTTTTTGCAAGCGGTTGGGTTGGGAGGGGGGGTTAAAGGGTTATTGATCGTAGAAGTGTGTGGGGAGGGGGGAGGGGTGCACGTTGGCACAGATATAAACTCTGTCATGGAGATCAGTTGTAAATTAGTATCCGTATTCCAGCTCTTTGTATCCGTGTACATACACAACCGGAATTCAGCTCAGCTTGCCGTGTCTATACTAGTATATCATTATGACCTATGTTATAGTCACAGAGATCTATAGTCTATTTTTTGCCTATGATGATTATGATTATTATATGTTTCGTGTTTTTGTGTCCTTGCACGAAAATTGTGTAGTAATCTTGTAATGGCGATCGATGAAACTCTGGGTTGAAAATATCTAATTATTTGCTCTCGTTTAATTCAATGCTTTTCAAATTCTGAACATTTTGAAACCGATTCTGACGAATAAAAAATCCTAGCATTGGTAAACATTTCATTCACAAAATGTTTAAACATTGTACAATTATCGGCTTATTTCAATTCATGCCATTATATGACGTCCGTTGAAAACAAATTTTACCATAATAATAGTTCTTGGCGAAAATATCTGGAATGTATAAACAAATAGATCAAACTTTACTTAAAAACAGTATGCAACATGTATACACAATCTGAAGCGAATTTATAACTTATTTATTTTTTTATGCCACAAACATGTCATTTAAATGTTAGTTTTGTTGATATATATTTTCAGCATCCAGCATGTTGCAGCAAATCCTAAAAGATATGTACATAGATCCAGATCTCCTGGCGGAGCTGGATGAAGAACAAAAACAGGTTCTCTTCTGTAAGATGAGAGAGGTGAGTGACATACAAGTAAACACAAAACATTTGTATAACATTTGTACAATGTTGGACCAACGTCGAATACGTTGGGCCGACGTTTTACACATGTTTTACGAAAGTTTGCTGGGTTTGCTGGGCTAGTCCTATTTTCAGGTATCAGATTATCTGATATCAAATAAGATGTGAACACTAATATATAGTCTATATATAAATATATATTTCAATCATTTCGTCGGTCACTTTTCTTTTTATTCTATAGATCACAATGTTTGTATTAGCAAAGTATGGGAGAATATGAGAAAATATAATAATTTCATCTTTGTTAGAAAAAAATAGAAACATTTCATTTCCGGTGGTTATAATCAGCAGGCCTATTGGAAAGTAGAATAGGCCGTGCAGTGTTTGAGTATCACGACCAGTGCATTCGTAAACTGAATTTTTGTAAAAAAATTGGTATGCTTAAACTCAAAACGACGACGATGGGATGCGATGCTAACGTTAGTTTTTCTATCTGAAACAGGAGCAGATTCGGAGATGGGAAGAAACAGAGAAGAAGCTAGAGAAAGAAAACAAGAAAACAAAATCTCCCAAGGCTCTTAGTAAGCGAGTCTTTTTAAATAATTTTCGCCAGAATATATAAACAAGTGTTAAGTTGATTTGACAGTTTGATGAATAGCCTTTGGTAGCCGGGGCACCCGCATATGCTTCTATGCCAAATGCGGACACCAATTTTTTTATCTGAGGTAAATTATCGTTGCAGATGTTTCTGTGACATTTCTGTGCAAATATCATACGACGGTCCCTTGTGGATTAAAATATAATGTGTATCAACTGAGAGTAATAACCACTGATAACGATAATACGGTAGCCAGGCGTGAGGGGGTTACTCATAATATTAACACAATTGAATTTTCTCCCACTTGAAGTGGATGAAAAGTATATGGATTGATCTAACTAGAGTCGGAATATTTGACATTTCCAAAATCTACAAAGTATATTTGGGATGCAAATAAAAAATTATAAAAAAATGTAGTGACGATTAGCTCTCAGTAGGTCATTTTCAGACGAAGCAAATACGATGTGATGTATACAGTTTCTTCATATGCTTACATGTATGATAAGCTTTACATAGGACACATTATTGTGGAATTGCTGTGTGTCGTAAGAGGTTTGCCCACGTGTCTGTGAACTAGCACTGATATTCGCTATGTGAAAATAGGGCCGTTTTATTATTCAGGAACAAAAAAATTGTTTTTTTTTCAATTATGTACAGAGAACGGACAGAAGAAGATCGACTTTTTGATTGGTAGTGATGGTAACCCGTGGGTGTGGGTGATGGGTGAGCACACCAAGGACAGTACGATAGATCAGATACTAGAGAAGGAAGCTCATGAACATGCTAACAAGCTGGCAGAAGAGGAGACAGAGTCTCTCAGGTACAATACACTGAGTTAACAAACATGAAAATAATCTTAGATGTAATAATCTTAAATATCCAATGTTACGATCCAACATTTACAACACTGATAGTGTATTTTGATAAATGAAAATTTCAAGGCGGTGTACAATTTGTATATTTTCCCCTTTTCTGAACACGTTACTTGTATGTACAATTTGTATATTTTTTTTCTTTTTTGAACATGTTTCCCATGTGTATGTACATAATATCGTTTATTATTAAATTTGTATATATATATATATTGCGTTAATGCACATTACACGTAGTAATCTCCGTGACCAGGACATAAACCAGTTTAATACCGGAAGGGCATTGTCATGCTCCGCGCCATTTGTTTTAGCCACTGCTCCAACATGGCCTGCAACTTTTATACCAAAGGTCAAGGTTATAGGTCAAGGGTCAACAATTATTTGGTAACGCAATAACTCAAACAAAACTGATTGGATCTATCCATTTTTTTGTGAAATTACCCATGAATGTGGAGATAACCTGATTAGATTTACCGCTTTCCATCAATAATCAAAATGGCCGCCAGCTGGTGACTATTTTTCGACTCAATTTGTTTTATAATTTACAATGTTGCCTTGAGACCTGGTAGACATAGGTGTTTGGAGTCTACCAGTCTATTGGCAATGTCCGTGTTCATGTGCGATCGAAAATTAAGCTGTGGCGGCCATGTTGAATTTATTGATTTGAATAAATCAAGTTTATGTTCAGTTAAATGCCTTAAAAGTTATATATATAGTGAATAGTCTATTTAGTACATCAACCGACTTGGATATGCGTGCTGGCACGGTATTTTTTCATTCTTGGCCCATTTAGAACGTGGATCCATTCGTTTGTTTTGTTTGTTCATTCATTCACTCATTCATTCATTCATTCATTCATTCATTCATCCATTCATTCATTCATTCATTCATTCATTCATTCATTCATTCATTCATTCATTTATTCATTTATTTATTCATTTATTCATTTATTCATTTATTCATTTATTCGTTCGTTCATTTATTCGTTCGTTAATTTGTTTGTCTGCTCGCTCGACCGTTTGTCCGTTATTACATTGATTGATCGATTAACCCCTAAAGGGTTAATTGATTAATTGATCGATCGATCGATCGATCGATTGATTGATTGATTGATTGATTGATTGATTGATTGATTGATTGATTGATTGATTGATTGATTGATTGATTGATTGCTTGATTGCTTGATTGATTGGTTCGTTCGTTCGTTCGTTCGTTCGTTCGTTCGTTCGTTCGTTCGTTCGTTCGTTCGTTCGTTCGTTCGTTCGTTCGTTCGTTCGTTCGTTCGCTCGTTCGTTCGCTCGCTCGCTCGTTCGTTCGTTCGCTCGCTCGCTCGCTCGCTCGCTCGCTCGTTCGTTCGTTCGTTCGTTCGTTCGTTCGTTCGTTCGTTCGTTCGTTCGTTCGTTCGTTCGTTCGTTCGTTCGTTCTTTCGTTCGTTCGTTCGTTCGTTCGTTCATAATTATTGCATGCATTATTTTATTCATTTATTCATCTATTCAGAAGTTAATAATTATGCATGTAAAAGAATAATCACTTATATTTAAAATGAAAAACATTGGGCAATTAGCTAGCATTTATTTTTCTAGAAATATGCCCCGACGTTATCAGCGACGTGTTTTTAGATTTATACAGTACATGATCCCACCGTATACATTATTGTCAACCATAACTTATTTTAGTTCGGAAACTAATGCGGAAATGGCTGCGTTAGAACCGGAAGAGACGGACAGTAGTACGAGGTAAACGCATGGAGTTGACCACTCAGCAGCATGTATCATGCTTAAGTACATCACTCTAGACTAGTCATCTGGTATTAACACCTGAAAATAGTGAAAACACGCTACTCATGCTAATAAACTCTCATTTTTACAAAGGGAATGTTTCTGTTTTATGACATTCCGGACATTGTTCGTTTAGATCCTGTCGACAAACTGGCTGGGTTTGTTTTTTCTTTTTCCTAAACTAACAAAGTTACAGGCCTATTCTGCTAATAGGAGGGGCCACACACATCTCAAATGAGAAAATATAACAACTTTTCTGGGTCTAAGGTTGAAAAACTAGATTGTTATCAATACTCTCTGTAACCCCTGACAAATAATACTTTACAATCAGTTGGCTCTCGTTTAATTGTTATTTTTTACTATGATCATCAATAGGTCTAGTCCCTTAACTCTTCTCTTTTTGTTGGGATTGTCTTGTAGAATGGTAATACAGCTGCAAAGGAATGGTACGCCTTTTATTATCGTGTAGTTTAAAGCGTTTTATTCTTTTCAACAGATGTTGCATGCCATTTATAATTGAATGAAAACTTTAAATTACCTATTTAAATATTTATTTCAGCAGCCAATATTTTAACGATTATATTTAACAATCGATTATATTTAACACCCGAATTGTACTCCATCAGACCACCTCAACTTTGAATATGTCATCAACGTGATGTACATTGTTGTTTGGGATTGTGTGCATAGATCTAAACTTATTATTGCAGTGTGCGTTTATTATTTATTCGATATTCAGTGTCTGTTATGGCATGAATGTTGATATTTGTGAATTTATTGTCCGTTAAAGATCTGTTTGTATATATAAATATTGACGTCAGTGCACGTCTTTACATTATATGTATATAGTGAGCATGTTCAATGTGTTTAAACTCCCGCTACTAACCGAGCAGGCAGGCGTATAGAAAAAGGAAAGGGTGAGTTATCCCGCAAGGTGAACGGTAGACTTTGACTTTGGTAAAGTTATGCCACTTTTCAGTTTTACTTTATTTTTGTGCTTACTTTTAGTCGACAGAATGCTTATTCAGTATGGTGCGGGCACGTTTATTTTGCTTTTGCAATTTTGATGTTATGATCAACATTAGCCTATTAATCTGACAAGATGTTTCCTTTTGACGCATTTGTTCAAATCTACTTAATGAGAAGTTAAAAATAAGTTATTCTGTCATATTTGCGTGGTTATCCCGATGGTCATATTTGAATGGTTATCTCGCTGATATTGGCGCAACACTGCCTTAACGCTGGGTCAGCCTCAAAGACGCAGCCATCGCTCGGCCACCTTTTCTGTTGAATCAGATAAATCCGTCTGTAACTGTCCTTCAAATTTCGAAGAATTTGTTTTTCTTCCCTGCTCACACGTAATGATTCAATATTGTGGGGGACCTCCGTGGCCGAGAGGTAGCATGCCCCGGCCGCTCAGACCGCCAGGGATCGAATTTCGAATCCTGTATCTGGAGGGCGGTGTCATCTCATTAATCTCACTATCCTCATGAGGTTTTCCTGCCCAGTTTAGCCTATATGTGCACAAGGGTGGCCTGAAACCCCATTTATTAGCTCCCGCCGTCACCGTAGGTGAGCGAAGGGAGCTATGGATTCTACCTCCGTTTTTTTTTGGCCTCTTCTTTTGCCTATAACTTTGTGAGAAAATAAGCTAGGATAACAATTTTTGGTATGTGGGTTACTTCCAGGTGGCTAATGGACGGGTTAAAATATTTTTAATCTGAATTCAATACGCAAGGTTGCAGAGGAGAAAATGATGATGTGACGGCGTTGGGCCGTTGGGCCGTTGGGCCGTTGGGCCGTTGGGCCGTTGGGCCGTCCGTAAACAATTCGTTTCCGGAGCATATCTCTGAAAGTACTTGTCCGATTGTCTTCAAATTTTACACACAACACCCCTAGGGGGTCTAGTTGTGCCTTTTGGGGTATTTGAACTTTGACCTACTTCTGGTTCAGAACTATGACCTATTTAGACGTTTTGACGCGCACTTCGTTTCCGGAGCAGATCTCGAAAAGTACTGGGCCGATGACAGTCATATTGCACATACATGTTCTCTAAGGTCCCTAGTTGTGCCTTTTCAGGTTTTTGGACCTTGACCTTAAAGTTGACCCAGCACTTTGACCTAATTTATAACATCGGTAAATCCGACTGAAAGATTTTGCGGAATATCATGAAAACCGCTCAAGATAGCTACACCATTACTATAAAACAAATTGTGAGGTTTCAGGAGAGGATGCATCTTGAAAAATTTCAAGTCGATAAAATTAAAAATGGCCGCCTATCGGCCATTATTCACCTCGACAGGCCTGATATTGCGGAATATTATGAAAACCGCTCAAGATAGCTACACCATTAATATCAAATAAATTGTAAGGTTTCAGGAGAGGATGCATCCTGAAAAATTTGAAGTTGATAAAATTCAAAATGGCCGCCTATCAGCCATTATTCACCTCGACAGGCCTGATATTGTGGAATATCATGAAAACCGCTCAAGATATCTACACCATTACTATAAAACAAATTGTAAGGCTTCAGGAGAGGATGTATTTTGAAAAAAATCATTTTGTCAAAGTTCAAAATGGCCGCCAATCAGCCATTATTCACTTTCACATGGCCGTTATTTGATAAACCGTGCTAGATGGCTAGACCATTACTATAAAACAAAATGTGTGATTTCAGGAGAGGATGCATCTTGAAAAAATTTGACTCGATAAAATTCAAAATGGCCGCTTATCGGCCATTATTCACTTTCACATGGCCGTTATTTGGTCAACCGTGCTAGATGGCTAGACCATTACTGTAAAACGAAATGTGAGATTTCAGATGAGGATGCATCTTGAAAAAAATTGACTTGATCAAATTTAAAATGGCCGCCTTTTCGGCCATTATTCATTTTCACATGGCTGATATTTGGTAAACCGTGCTAGATGGCTAGACCATTACCTGATTACTATAAAACAAAGTGTGAGTTTTAGGGGGAGGATGCACCCTGAAAATTTTCAACTTCTGAATTCAAGATGGCCGACAATCAGCATTATTTACCTCGATAGGTCTGATATCAAGTAAGCCGTGCTAGATAGCTAGACCATTACTATAAAACAAAATGTGACGTTTCGAGAGAGGATGCCTTTTATAAACTTTCGACTCAATCGAATTCAAAATGGCCGCCTATCGTCCACTATTTACTTTCACATTGCTGATATTTGGTAAACCGTGTTAGATAGCTGGACCATTACTATAATACAAAATGTGAGATTATAAGAGAGGATGCATCTTGAAAAAAATTGACTCGATCAAATTCAAAATGGCCGCCTATCGGCCATTATTCACTTTCACATAGCCGGTTTTTAGTAACTGTACTAGATGGCTAGACCATTACTATAAAACAAAATGTGGGATTTCAGGAGAGGATGCATCTTTAAAAATTTTGACTTGATCAAATTCAAAATGGCCTCCTATCGGCCATTATTCACTTTCACATGGGCGATATTTGGTAAACCGTGCTAGATGGCTAGACCATTACTATAGAATGAAATGTGAGATTTCAGCTGAGGATGCATCTTGGAAAATTTTGACTTGATCAAATTCAAAATGGCCGCCTTTAGGCCATTATTCACTTTCACATGGCCGATATTTGGTAAACCATGCTAGATAGCTAGACGATTACTATAGAATGAAATGTGAGATTTCAGCTGAGGATGCATCTTGAAAAATTCTGACTCGATCAAATTCAAAATGGCCCCCTATCGGCCTTTATTTACTTTCACATGCCCAATATTTTGCAAACTGTGTTAGATGTTAGTCCATTACTATAAAACAAATTTGAGGTTTCGGGGGAGGATGCACCCTAAGTTTTTAACTAATTTATATCGAATTTAAAATGACCGTAAATCAGCTATTAGTTAACTCGATTGGCCTGATATCGGGTAAACCATGCCAGATAGGTAGACCATTACTGGGATACTGATTAGGATCATTAATTTCAATGGAGGTTTGCAATCTCTGACAGACTGTCTAGTTCTTATCTTACTCTTAGACTGGGCTTCTTGGACCTAGTTGTCTTGCGTCTTGATTTTTGACTAGGACTACATTAATAACCCTATACAAAATTGCTTAAATCAAATTCTAATTCGTCGCGGGAGCTCCTGGACTTATGTAGTCTTGTTTCACTATATTACGGTTTGGAAACTGTTAATTTGCTTAGAGGAAAATGTAATGGATTACATGGCTGGGTTCGGATGCAAATCTAATATAGGTCTAGGTGTTATTTTGAATGTTGCTGATTTAGTTTTTTGTGGTTATGTTATGTGTACAGTGTGATATGTTATTGTTTTTAAATAGTACACTAATGTTATATAATGTCGCTTGAAACAATTCAAGGGATTTTGGTAAAGTTTCCTTCATGCCACAATAATTTCATTTAAAATACTAAGAGTTATAATAAAGTGAGAGAGTGAAGTAGTTGATGGATGTATACACAACAAAAGTACCACAGTATGTCTTTCATGTATCTATTGTTAATTTCTTTTTGTTTTAAATTTCCCATGAATTCATTACTTTGGAATTTGTTTATCGATCCGAAAAAAACCGCTAAAAAATTTAGCCTGCTTTTTTCCTATTGTGTCGCCGTGAACAATGTGCCCAGACGTTTTCATTTATAGTTGAATGAAAGCGTGCTTACAGAGGAGATACCAGGTATACAGGCAGCTTTATTAACCCTTTAACCGCCGGTGCCGCATATATTCGGGTTTTCAATTTGTATAAGCACATTAAGTAGGCCTACCACATTTTAAACATGTTAAAGATAAAATGTGACATCAATCAGCAATATTTGAAAACAGTTAACCTCCATATTGTCAAATCTGAATAATTTTCACTCACTTGAAGTTGTGGATCGCGTCAGCGAGACACAACTTCAAGTGGGTGAAAATTCAGATTGAATAATTTGGCGCACATTTGGTTAAGCGCATTTTTGCGACGTATTACTATACTAGCAGAGCACTGTAGACCATACTACACAACAAACACGAAATGTTGATCCGATGCTGGCCTAATGCTGGGTCGGGGTTGCAGACGTGGGCCACCATTAGACCAATGTCTTGTGTTTGCTGGGCTATGTAAGAAAGCACACAGAAAGTGACACTTGAATTGCTTATAGGCTTCTTTCTACATATCACCTGGAAACTAAGAGGTTATATATTAATAGTATTGATGCTTTATAAAAGTACAACGACAACCTGTTAATCCCAATGTAGCGATATAACATAGGTCATAAGCTGATCTTAGTACATAATGTATCTACATTTTGGAATTAAAGGGTCACATCTGATGCTTCATAAAAGAAAAATGACAACTATCTGATCACATGATTGTATATAATAATATGCGTCATTATAATAACATAATTTTCAAATCACCATTTTAATTGTAATGAAATGTTGTATTAAATTGGTAACATTATTCAAATGTAATGTATAAAGTAATTTTTTATTCATTCACTTCCCTTTGAGAATATGTGAAATTCTATTTTGTGCACGCTCAATCGTTTCCATTGGACTATTAATGGTATGTCGCACTGTGATTTCAATAACAAGATGAACCCGATACTACATAATCATTTTTTCATGCGTTTTTGTAATGATCATACATGATATAATCGTATAACCTTGCTGTGAGATTTTATTAAAATATGTTATTACTAATATGTAGGACACAAATGGAGGAAGAGTTGAAGATAAATAAAGCAGAAGAACAGTCAAGGCTTGAATATGAGAAGAGACAGCATGAAGAAGAACTACAGTAAGTTTGATGAAGCGTCCACATGTTTATTCCTAGATGATAAATATATTAACCCTAAAGTGCTTATTTCGTCTACAGCGGTTCTCAGTAGTTTTATTTGTCCTTCAATCAAAAAAAATTGATAGAGAAATGAACAATTAATTTGTTTTGATTAACTATTGTACAAGTGTAAGCCCAAATGTATTTTTTACCAACTTGAAGTTGTGAGTCGCGAAAGAAAAGCACACCTTCAAGTGGGATACACATTGTATTTCTATAACATAGCGCTTTATGGGTTAATAACTAATTCTAATTTGATAAAAACACAAATTATTATGAACTTTTAAACTGTGTCATTGTAATTTACGTAGTAATTCACGCTGCTTACATAATGATTTTTTCAGGAAAAAGGCAGAAGAGGCCGCTATTTATCAGTCATTGAAGGAAGCTAAGATACTCCAACAGAAAATAGAAGAAGAGAAAAAGAAGAAAGAAGAAGAAGATCAGAAGAAAACAGAAGAGATTACGGTTGGCGCTCGTGTTCTTTGGAAATATCATAATGTGGTCTATATGTTTCAGTTGATATATCTAAATAGAAAAATATCATCTGCGCCCTTTAAATTGTTTTCAGCAGTGGTAATGTTCCACGTCATGAATAGTTGAGAATATTTGGAATGTCTTCAGCTCAGTGGTAACAAGGATACTACAGTTCTAGAATCTTTGGTGCTAATATAAATCGTGAAATTGTCATTCTCGAACAAGTCGGTTGTGATCATTTTGTTTCATGTTCCTACCCAGTAAACACGACATGTTGACCCAATGCTGTTTTTGTGTTGGGCCAGCGACTACGACGCTGGCCCATCACAAAAACAGCATTGGGTCAACATGTCGTGTTGGCTGGGTGATACTGAGACAGCTGGCACATATTTTCTGTGCAGAGACGACACGAGTTCAAGCGCCAGTCAAGTATACAAGAGGTGAACAATCTTGTGTCACGTCGGCGTAGTGAGATCTACATGTCACTGAAGAAGGCTCAGGAACAAGCCGCGAAACAGGCAGAGGAAACCAGCGGCACCATAGAGAAGGAGTGGGCTGAACAAGGTAGGCTGACTTAATACCAGACATATAACTCTACTCTGCTGTTGGGACTGTATATGTATAAGGTTTATAGCATGCTTTCCAATTATAAGATATGTCTTGGTAGTTAATCAAACAATTTAATTTTGAAGATGTCATTTTTCTCATAAATTGAAATATTTTTGGTCATTTGAAGCTGAAAATTGCGCTAGCAATTCTATGTTTAAATGAAAAAAACAATTCAGCAGAGCAAGGGTTATCATCATCAGATTTAAACTCACGAAAATAGGTATACATACAGCTTTTCTGGATATTGCATTGACTAATAAAACCCGTCATAGTAATTTTAGGATATCATATTTATGGTCGCAACGAATATGTTATGACTGTCGAATTTAAATGCTTCCAGGTATTGACTAATTATTGAAATATTGGTGGTATATTTTATCACTTGATTGCAGAGGTCAGTGTGTGTGAAATATGTAGACCTGCTGGCGAACTCTACGTACCATCAATTGGGGTTACATATAATATAATGATGGGTAATTTCGACACGAAAATATGTAAATAAATGTGCAATATTCGATAAGAAATATTTTAAAAGTAAACTAAAATACTGTAAACATGTTTAGTTATTATTATTAAAGAAGTTCGAAATACGATATATGTATTACCAGATTACAGATGCCCGTGATTCTGCCCCTGCAGCTCCTGCCCAGCAAACACGAAACGATGACCCAATGTTGCTGTAATGTTGGGCCAGCGTCGCAGACGGTGGCCCAACAATACAGCAACATTGGGTCATCGTGTCGTGTTTGCTTGGTGGGGAGAAGAAAATCACTGGTACCAGGATATAATATTATTCAGTGGAGAGTGTGTGTGATTTTTGACTGCAGAGAAGAAGTCTAAGCTAGCAGAAGCTGAGGTGCGAGCTGTGGCGAGGAGAGCCCGCGAAGAACACAGAAGATCCCTGCAAATGTTCCGCACCGAGGCTAAAACATTGGGAGCCGTCATGCACAGATTTAACACAATATCCGGCCATCAGTCAGAAAACAAGCCAGCGGTGCCAAAGTACGCTAAGTCTGCACTAAATCTGCAGTATAATCTGCCTATACTCTGTAAATTACATCCCAGCAAACACGAGTCATTGAACCAATGTTGGGTCAATGCTGGCCCGACGTCGTAGACGGCGGGCCAACATTTACCCAATATTGGTTTAATGTCTCGTGTCCACTGGGATAGCAATTCTCTATGTACATGGCCTCTCTTATCTTTAAATCATATGATATTATAGGTTAGCGTTGGATTATAAATGCATTTATTTGATGCTAAATATACGTTCCTTAACATGCTAATATTCAACCCTTTAATGACAATTGTCGCATATCACGAATAATTAATTGATTAATTTAAAAAAAACTGCTATACACCTGATCCATCACTTTAAGGCTGTTATAAGCTTTCATTTGACATGGTTTCCGTACTAAGTTGTACGTGTGATATCCACTATTCCAACGTTAATGATCTAATGCCACTGCCATTTGGCTGATAACATCAACCTATTATGAAGAGTCATGAAACAAATAGGACAAGAGATGTTGGGCTAGCGTCACATTTGAAGAATCAACATTAAACCAATATTAGGATAACGAAGTACAATGACAAACCTTAAATTTGTAGGACATGAAATATCAGCACTGACACATGATTTATCAAATTTTTTTTTTTTCAATTAAAGCGACACAATCAGGTCGAAATCATTAAAAATTATCTTTTTTTATTTTGGCTCCTTAATACGTCCATAATATGTGAACATGTCCAAAGACTAGAATTGCGTAAGTCTTTGAAATTTGGGGCTGCTGTGGCAACCTAACAAGTGTACCGAAAACGCCATTTATCAGTTATTCCCGTATTTCTTATTTTGGACATGGATGGCTGAAATGAAAACAAGTCTCGTCCTTATTTCTCTTATTACTGATAAATGCGCAACTCAAAATTGAAAAAAACTTACGCAATTCTAGTCGATAGACATGTTGACATATCATGGACATATCAAGAAGCCAAAATAAAAATTATGATTTTGGCCTGATTGTGTCGCTTTAACTACAATTAAAAACCTTTACATACATAATAAGTAAATAACTTATTATAATTGAAAATGGCTCGATTTCATAGACGTTCACAACTAGAAGTCCGACCACAACAAGGGTAAATATATATCTGAAGTATCACGTTATAACTATCATTTACTCAAGATTACTAATGTTAAGCAACACAAAGGATCATATAAGGTGATGGTTGCTGCAGATAGTAATCAATATTTTAACCTTTAATCAGCTAAATTAAAAAATGTATATTTTGCTTCACATCTTAAGTGAATGAAAATTACTTATATCTGGAATATTTTAGTTCAGATATATCATTGAAATGAATGAGTGGAGGCGTATTTGATACGTTCGCACATGGTATATACTAGTTGGTTACTAGATTTTTGTTTCAACTTCACTGCAACATAGTATGACACTGTTCTGTATAATAATACTGCACATCTATTCTCTAATATAGCTCCGCGTCACTCCACGTCACTGTAATCCATTGACAATATCCATAAAACATTTAACATAAAAGCATACAAGTTATACTAAAGATGGAATCACTGACTTAATGCACTTTGTCTAACACAGGTTGTTTTTGTTTTGAATAGAGGATTTAAAATGTTTTTTTCTGTAGGCTACATATTTACAGGTAAATGCCTGTCGCAAGAAGATAATATTAGGTTTACGATATCTTGCTTATTGTATATTAATATCACTTGAGCTAGCCACTAACGTTATAATATACTATATATTTGAAGAATAATTCTTTTATATTTTTCAAGGAAACCTGGGAATTTAATTCTAAGCTCTGGTAAACCACAAAATAAAGCTGCGGTGCAAGCGTGGTTTAAAAAGGTGGAGAGACCTCGCGGAGCTGGTAAACTCAGTGATTCTGAAGATATCGCTCCATGGTTTCATGGTAAGATTCTTGTTCCAGATGAACACTCTGTTTACTGAAATCAAATTAGTAGCCTATATGTGTCAAAAATTACATGCAAACAATCTAGAAAAAAATACAGTTAATTGCACGCTAGTTTAATCGATATTTCATTGAGATTTTAAAAGTGTTGTTTTAATTTTATGTCAGTGAGCATATATACATGTTATGTATATAATATATATAGCATTGCCTATCTTCGCGATAATCTCTATCATTTATCAAGGTATCATCTCCAGACAAAAGGCTGAAAAACTGCTGGAAAATAGCAAGAAGGGCACATTTTTGGTGCGCATCAGTGAGCGAATATGGGGTTATGCAATATCGTATAAATCAGACGAGAAAATTAAACACTTCCTCATTGACGCCGGTGATGGGACATATCAGTTCTTCGGCACCAATCAACTCGTTCATCGCTCACTGGCAGAGCTTGTATCATACCACACGGTGAGTAATCATACCACATGGTGAGTAATCATACCACACGGTGAATAATCATACCACACGGTGAGTAATCATACCACACGGTAAGTAATCATACCACACAGTGAGTGATCATACCACACAGGGAGTGATCATACCACACAGTGAGTAATCATACCACACGGTGCGTAATCATACCACACGGTGAGTAATCATATCACACAGTGAGTGATCATACCACACAGTGAGTAATCATACCACACGGTGAGTGAGCATGACAAAAATAATACAATTAACTTTGGCGGGCCCTATTAGGTATTTTACATTTTCACCCACGAATATATTTTATGTTTGTTATCATTTCAGTACATTTTTTTCTCGTTTTGCAGACTAAAGACATAAAACCTTTAAGACCGGTATTTTAGCGTGGATAATTATGTTAAAAAACGACAATAATCGTAACTAACAGTTAAAGGGTTAATTAGATTGATAAATAAATGTTATCTAATATATAGAAAAACACAAAAAAACTGCTGAGGCTATTTGCTATCATGGGCTCGATAATAGGTGCCTATTGAAAATAACAGGCATATTATTATACTGTATGAATATAATGATTCGACAGAAACAAATGACTAGATCATGGCAACAGATTACTTTAGATTCAAGCATCCATTTTTGAAACATCTAGACACTGGGTCTCATATTAACGGGTTGTTGTGGTCCACGTGGTCCTAGGAATGCATAGAATATAATACAGAACATGCAAATAAGTAATATTTCATCTCATTGTTTTTTGTTAACATAGGAAAAACCAGTGTCACATTCAGGAAAAGAGTATCTACAATATCCATGCGGCCAACAGAAAGGAGCGACGCCAGATTACGAGGAGTTGTTCAGCAGTACAGACAATGATGCTGAGAGTTCTCAGTTATAGACAGACCCCTGTGTGATAATTAGGAAAACACCTAGAATCATGTACATAAAAACAGAATAATGTAGGACTCTGCCTCTAGTTATTTCGGTTGGCTACGGAATTTATATTTCTAATACACGAGCATCGTCACATCACATGAAGTCGCGTTGATGGTTGAGCCAACTATGTAACTCCCGGTGCTACTCAATGTATAAGGAGAATGCAATGTCTTCTTGCAGTGCAATTTCACCAGATTTCAAGCATCTGTTTTTGTGATACCCATACAGTACACATATCCAGCAAACATGAGACGTTGGCCCAACGTTAGTTTACTGTTGGCCCACCGTCTACGACGCTGACCCAACAGTAAACCAACGTTGGGCCAACGTCTCATGTCTCATTTTTGGGTAGTGAGAACTCACATCTGGAAACTGGTGACGGCATCGCTCTGAGGGTGAAGACTGACAACAGAACTAATTCTAATATGTTTTATTTTATATGTACCGATATGTTACATGGTGGTTTACTTTCAAATAGACGCCTCTGTCACTAGTTCCAATAAATACAAACATTAACCGTAAAATGCGGTTATAATAGCGATGTGATTATGTCATCAGATACAATAGATCCTGGTAATTTTCATTCGCACGACCTTGTGGATCGTTGAAGCGAGACAAGCAGTTTAAGTGGAGAAAGCTCAATTTGCTATTGTAGGACTTCAATGGTTACGTATCGCCCCCTTAGATATGAAAGGGTGCATCTGCCAGTGTCAGATACACCCTTTCATATCCAAGCAGACGTTATAATTATATAAACCAATCATCATCTGTGGATGACGCTACGGTTCAGAACGACGATGTGGAATTATGATACATCAAACAGAAACTGATATGCCGATCAGTAAGCTCAAATCTATATATTTTTATCAATCTTGTACACTTATCTCGTAAAAGATTCAAATCACACTTCGTATTATATGCAAAAAACGTATATGTTGTATTTGTAAGCTGTTTATAGTCATCATAGTGATTGAGACTGTTGCTTTTATGAAAATCAGCACAATAAATCGTTACATTGCTATCACTACATGTACGACATAATGATATAATGGAGAAGATCATCAATAATTGACGGTTTTAGCTTTGGAATAAATTGTTGACCTTGTGTTGAATATTAGATTCAGGTTCGCACCAGACATATTGTAAACTAATTGGACTATACAGGTGAGATTATCCTAATTTTATTATCCCCGCCCAACCAAGTTGGTGGTGGGGGTTATGACGTCACCCCGGATGTCCGTTCGTCCGTCTGCATTTTTGTTTCCGGAGCATATTTCTCTCATATTGCACACAGGGGCGTATATGTGCCTTTTGGAGGTTATGACGTTTGACCTATATCTCTAGGACAAAATAGCCTTATTTATTTTTATACTGCTGATATCTGGAAAACCGTGCCAGATAACTAGACCATTACTATAAAACAAAAGGTGCAGTTTCAGGGAGGGATATGCCCTTCAAATGTCAACTTAATTAACAATGGCCGACTTGTGGCCATCATTGACTTTTAATATCTGTAATGTACATGACAAACATTGCTAGATAGCTATACCATTACTGTACAACAAAATGAGGGAGTTCAGGGAAATATGCATCCTGAACAATTTCTATCACGCGGGCGGGGCGGGGGATTATGGTGGCCGGCTAGTTTTTAACTAGGTTACCATGATACTTAATAAATAAATGTATATTTCTGGAATGCTAAGGAATTTTCAAGAATTGATTATAGTGTCGGCATGGATGACAGGGTCGAAGTTGGAAATAATCCTGGTAAGACAAAGATTCTTCTCATAGGGTTTAAATGAACAGTTAATTGTCATATCCTCAGTGAATAGTGTGGTGGTTCCGCCATGGGAGAAGGTAGGCCTACATCCTGGCGGCTTTGTTACAATAATTTATGACGTCAATTAAAATTTAATTTAATGATTCGGCTAGGCCTACATATTCTCAGCTAAATTTGAAATAATAAAGTATCTCATAAAACAAAAAGTAATAAAGAGTGGACACTATATGATTACTTGCCGCCATGACGAAATTCGGCACACCTCAATGTCCAATATATATAATGTCTATATACCGTAATACATCTAGCAACGGAAACAGGTAACTGTGCATGAGAGATGAACAAGATGTCAATTCTTCGCAACCTTTTATAACCTATTTATAAATCTGAAACATCCAATGAGGTTTGAATCTCATACACACCCCCAAGATGACAACATAGGCAGAATAACTGATTGTAGTACTCGATACGACCAGTTTAAGATATTTATATTGTATAAAAACAAATCAAGTGAACAACATTTGATAATTTTGTACTTTATTTCTCATTATAATAACAACAATATAAATATTAGCACACAGCATACAGGTTGTAGTAATACTGTACAGGTGATGCTATATGCTGTATGAGTATGTCAGGTAGCTGGTATATGGCATTATGTGCGGTATATCATTGTATATCATGGGCGTCATCTGGCTTGCTTTAGCAGGATCCATGCCCATTAAAGATAAACCAGTACAAACTTTTAAAATTGCACATTTTGTGACAACACACGACGTATATATCCTTCACATTAACAAATAAATACATGGGAAATAATATTCCACAGATAATCCTCCCAGCAAACACAAAACATCTGTATAACATTTGTACAATGTTCGACCAACGCCGAAGACGTTGGGCCGACGTTGTGCAAATGTTGAATAAATGTTTTGTTTGCTGGGCTGGTAGCCAGCACTGATAAATCACGCTAAAAAGCGCAGATTCTATTCAGGTCATTGCCTACCCTTACAAACACAGACGGACACTATATATGACAACCTGCTAGGTTTCAAAATGTATTATCTTTCAATCATTCAACTATTCCCTCCTGCCAAGTATAACGTATTCCTTTTGTAACGTTACCACAGCGTCTTACGTGGACGCATTGAAATTGTGTACAAAGAATAATTTTGACCATTTTACATATTCGTAGCCAATTCGGAAGGCATTTCAGTGCGCAATTCAAGTTGAGTGAAACACAATATCACACGGAACTACATGACAAACAATATACGTTCAATCATTCCAAAATTAAATTTAAGTGGAACTCCACTAAACAACGTGCTGTGTATGCTTGGTATATTACATCATATAATATACCCATTTTATGTAGAATATCAAATTGTGTACAGAAATTATCATGTGTACCAGCAATCGCAAATTAATCAGGTAAGCCAATTTTAACAATTTCAGTGCAAAGGCCGAATACATACGGCTAAATTTTCTATAACAGACAAAACATTAATATTCAAATGTAAAGTAATCGTAAATCATAAGTTTTCATTTATTACACGTCCACTTTATATAAACACATATGCATTTTTAGTCATTTGAAACTGAACATCGGCTCAGTAATTGCAGTTTCAAATAGACAACGACTGCAAAAGAACACGTGAAAGGTTACAAAGCACGAGCTGAGTGGCTATCAGGAGACATTGAACCAATGTAGGCTTAACGTTAGACCACCGTCTACGCCGCTGATCCTACCTCAACCCTTATCCTGCTAAATTAAATAATTTAAATTTTCATCCACCTGAAGTTGTGTCTCGCTGCCGCAACCCACAACTTCAAGTGGCTGAAAATTACTGATATTTGTTTAATTTGACACCAAACATTTGCAAATGGTGATGATTAAACACTCATTTCATTCCCAATCACTGTGATTTGATCTACTAATAAAACAGATTAACCCTTTCAATCCTGAATTTACCATTGTCATCTGCATCCACCACAAACCGACTTGTAGTGGATGAAGATGACTTGAGTTGGTGGCAAATGAAAAAAAAATATCGCTATTATTAGAACAGTTACATCAAAATTTTCCCTCTAAAAACCCTAGATTTTAGGAGACTAAGTCATTATTCAGAGATGAGAAATGATGCTTTGATGCATCGTGAGGGTTGAAAGAGTTAAAAAAAACTACTATTGTCGTGATCAGCAAGCAAGGGGTTAAAACAACATTGGGTGAACGTCTCATCCCAGCAAACACAGAACATTTGTATAACATTTATACAATGTTGGACCAGCGTTGAAGACGTTGGGCCGACGTTGTATAAATGTTATACAAATGTTTTGTGTTTGCTGGGATGTTTGCAGGGTTGAGTGGTCACCGTGGTAGTGTGTACATAAACAACATATACTGTAAACCAGCTGCAGGGTTCACATACATAAATAATTATATAGATTGAATGTAAACTATGTCAATGATAACCTATCATTTTTAATGCTGTGAAAAAACAGCATACCAACATGTGACACTAAAGGGTCTAAAACTGACCCCGCGGCTACCATGATGGTTAAAGGGGATTGGCACTCGGTGATCAGTGCATCCGTGAGTATGAGACCCGGGGGGGGGGGGGGGGGGTGGTGTACTCGCCTTAGAAATGGGTAGGGGTGTTCAAAACCTGACCCCGTCACAATTCGCCTCATGGCTAAAAAGACACCCTGTCCCAATTTTGAAATTAACACCGTATTTAATTGATTGGTTTATGGTGTAATTTCTACCAATATACTTCATGTTTTATGAGCTTCTTAATATTTGTTTATGCAATCTTGAGGCTATCTGCTTTGAGGCTAGAAGAAAGTGATGGAATTCGGCAGATTATGGTCTGAGAAATCAGCAAAATACATGCTAACCGGGTGCCCAGAGTTGAAAGCTCAAAAAAGCACACTGTCCCAATACCGGAAGCTCAAAAAAAGACACCTTGTGCCACAGCTGGAAGCTCAAAAAAGGCACCCTGTCCAGCGGCTTATCCCCAGTACTCCCAAGTATGGAATTACTCACCGGGATGGGAGAACTTCGAGTACTGATAATCCAGCAAACATGAGACGTTGGTTCAACGTTGGTTTGTGGTTGGGCCAACATCGTAGACGGTGGGCCAACATAAACCAACGTTAGGCCAACGTCTCATGTCTGCTGGGAAGAGTGTCTGCCCAGAGTGCTATTGGTATTTCCAACATAACGTAAACATAACGAACTGTTAGTGTGCCTGTCACCTTTTATAGTGGTATAATTACTAGAGATCTGATATATATTTCTGGATAAATCATAAAGATGAATTGTATGTCAACGTTCAAACATACAAGATCCACACTATGGGCCATCTCGACCAATCAGAAGCCTACGATATATCGTAACTTGTACGAGAATACGGGTCCTGAGCAGCAACTAAACAATACATATACATATGGCATTTTATGACTTACAAAATGCAACTCCAACAAAGCGGTCACGTGTACCTATCAGAAACGAAACATTTAAATCGCATATTTTAAAATAGTGCTACTTGAATGCGCACTATGAATATTGGCTCGAGAGGCGGAATCTCATGCAGACAAGTACATTACATCTTTGTTTTATTATTACAAAAAATTTGCATAAATAAAGTGAGAAGAAATGCTGACTGGAAGAAGTTACATGTGAAGCAAGCAATGTGCTGACTAAATGTACTAGATTTGGACCAACATTTCTCCCCATTGCTCAAGCGATTGCTCACTTTGACCAGTAAATCTCATATATCATACCCTAGGAGGCAAAGTGTCGTATGTTCCACTCATTTGAGGGGCGCATAAAACACGTTGACTGCTACACGACGCTATGGTGATCACATTATACGAGTACAGATTTGACTGATATCTAGTAAACACAAGGCTTTGGCCCCAAGTTGGCTTGATGTTGGGCCAGCGTCGGGTATGCACCTCATTCGGATTAGTAGCAATTACAAGTGATAACAGTGTAATTGTGAATTGTCATTTTCAGTTACTTCACTTTTGTGCTGCTTCCTCTGTAAGATACACAACAAACTGAACATGTGTGTTCTGATATGAAAACAAAGAATATATTGTCAATTATGTGAAAAATAACTACATCAGTCAAACATGACGTAAAGTACATATAAACGATCACTGTGGTATGTGTAAGAACTAGCATAGGAAATTACACTTACTCCATCAAATATAATAAAATCAGCATTTGAAACAGAGTGTGGATGCTGTGTAAATTAGGATATATAGTATTATAACTGAGCTGTAGTAATTACTATTAATAAAATATGGTGAAAAAAAAGACCATCCCATATATTACCACTGCTAAACACTTTAAAGTATACCCCTTTGATATCATTTTTTGTCATTAAAAAAAACTGGCTTCCCATTGAATCACACAATGTGATGCGTTAAGACCATGTGCCGACCGCTCTTAACGCCACACATATGGGTGGTTATACGTGGGGAAAATATCAATAAAATAATCAATCAAGTGAATATTTCAAAGTATTAGATGAGATGTAAGACTAATGTTTTACATTGATACGAAAGCTTCTAGCTTTGGAAGCAGCGCTCCTAATAACTCAGGTCACAGGCCGAAAGAACATAAAAAAAACTGAAGCCATCTGTCACAAAAAATGGACATAATTAACACTGGTTTTGAAGTTTTCTAGTCAAATATATAGAGATGATCATTGTGCAAACGACAGGCAGTATTCTCAACCAATATTATTAGACGCAAGACAATGATGTCATATTTTTATGTTAATTGCGATACATGTTTAGTTGATACAAAATTGATCATTTTGTATCAACTAAACATGTATTGCAATTAACATAAAAATATGACATGATTGTCTTGCGTTTAATATTATTGGTTGAGAATTGATGCAACTTCTCGAAAACGGCTATAACACCTTCAGAAACGGTTGTAAAGCCTAGTAAAATATCCTCCCTTAATTGACAATACCCTGTAGTGTATGCTTAGTTACTAAGTCAAACGATACTTTTTTCAGAATGTGGATGCTATTTGATTTCCTGTAGGTGTTTAAGTTATTTGTTTTAGAAAAAAAGTTTTCAAAATCAAAGAGATTTACATACTGCAGTTTAATGTACATAACGCAGTTTAATCTAAATAACGCAGTTAATACTTGGGACATGTATATGCGTTTATCAATGCTCGGTTATACTTACATAAAATTATGTGAACTTTTTAAAAAAATGCTTCCCAGGAATCTACATATTTAGTAGCCTACACTTGTAAAAAGGGAGATATGATTATGATCAAGTTCGTAATAGTGAATAATCTATATGGGCGTAGCTTTACTTTTACGGCATCAGTGAAATAACACAAGATAATCAATCTAACATTAATAAACTTTTTCAGAGCAACACAGTTAAAACACCTTTGTCATTCTTGCATTGAGGCATATACAGCGTATAATTGCAGTATAATAGTAAATATACAGTGTAATGCAAAAGCTTGACAATTCCCGGGATGAATGAATAACGTGAAAAGGCATTGCTGCATCGGCGTGCTACATCTGTACATTATACAGTATTATAAGATGATCGTGCATTGAGTATCTATACGATACTGGCAAGTGTCAACATTAGCATACACTGTAGATTTTGACAAAATGTACGTCTTTTTTGGGACGTACACACAATGCCATGTACAGATTGACATGTCAATAAAATACTCACACACATTGTATGTGAATCATGAATACGGGGAGGGTAGACATTGTAAATATTTGGCGGAACCATTTTCCTCGTAATCAGGTAATACTGATGCTTGCGTGTGAAATTAGAAAATTCACACAAGAACACTAGTGTGTGGTCGATCGCTAGGTGGCGTGTGTGTTCAGTAGGCTGCCGGTGCAGTCGTGAGCTGCTCAGGAAAAAACCGATTTGAAAACTATGATGTTGGCCCATCGACTTCGACGATGGTCCAACATGAAGCCATCATTTATAAGCCGTCTCGTGTTTCCCGGGTGGTGACAGCGCTCTGTAAGGTATACAGTAACTAATCATGTCAGTGTTTTATTCCACCAGCATGCCAGACAAAACCTATGTGATTAAGCTCACAGATTGGCACAGGCATAAGATTCAGCCAATCAATGATCTCAAGAGTGTGTTACACGTTAATATAATGGCGAAACAGGCCTGGTTTAAGTGCATTAGTCATTCAAACACCGGTTAAAATTTGATTTTAGCCAAACATTTTTAAATATTATAAGCGTCAATAAATCTGCAAAATTTCACATATGATAATAATGTTCACCCTGTGGTAGGCCTATGTCTTTTGTGGTAGACACAATATCAAGTGGGTACCAATGGAATCATCTAAGGTTTATAAAAAAATTGTGTCTATCTTTTCTTGGTAAGTTTAATCAGATAATTATATTCGATTGAATTAAAGTGTATACATGTACATCAAACACATAGATGTTGAACAATTTGAATTTCACAGTAAAAAAGTAAGGATCTTTGTGAGCTTATCTCATACATATGAAAAAGGTAAATTGTAAGTGATAATACTTGTTATTAAGGATACATTATTAATAAACGTTAATGTATAAATTTACCTTGAGTTACTTGAGTAACAATGTGGTATAATACTTGTGTGATATAATACTCTGCTGATATCTGGCTTCTTGGATCTTCTTACCCGACCACTACATAGTATTTACAGACACGAATCAAACATTTGACACAGAAACCAGCATGGCTGCTCGTTGCTACATGGCTGCACACGAATCTGCCTGGGGGAGGTAGGTAATCACCAGTGTACCTGATGATAATAGCCTGCATACAAGATACGTTCAACCAATGTTGGTTTAGTGTTGGGTCAACGTCGCAGACGCTGACCCAACATTGGGTCAACGCATCTACGGTTTCCTATTGTGGTGTCATAATAGTTACACAACAGACCCTATTATAACTTATCGGTAACAACTATGGGCCAGATAATAATTCGCTTTCAAACACAAGTGGCTGTCCATAGGATGTGCTTGTATGACTGATAGTCTGTAGCGAGAGACAGTAGAAGTCAATCATGTTCACGTCCTTCTCCAAGTATACTAAGAGCGTCACAAGATGGCGTCGACGTCCTGGTGTCATACCATTGGCAAGTTAGAGGTGGAGTCTTTGTCTGGTGTGGATGATTGACTAGCCTGCGAACAACAACACATATTGGTTAATAATTTATAACAATATTAAACTTATATTAATCAAACCCTTTCAAAACTGACCTAAATTTATATTTCGAGCATAACCATTTAAAAATGTTACACCACAAGGCACTACGCCACATCGGTATAACGGATTATCAACTAGATGTTATATTGGCATGGCAAATATGAAAGTCTCCACCTTCCACAATTAAAAGTTGATTGCAAAAGCAGCAACGATGGGGATATTTAATGCAAGTTGCGGCCATCTTGGATATGCAAATCAGCCATTTTTCAAAAATAAATAGGGCAGGCTAGTCAGTCACAGAATGGACTGTAGAGCATTTAGTTAAAATTGTAAGAATGTGCCTTGATTTCCATTGGAGACCAACCCTTACAACGCTGAATTATTTTTGTTTAAGCCATGGAAACCAATGGTTTTTTCAATTTAAAATCATCATATATGTCTTAGTTAGCTATTTCCGCTTTATTTGAATACTCATATTAATTTGTGGGTATACGGGCATTATAAATGTTTTAATTGTTTCAGTGCGGGGGACTGTCTGTATATATGTACGTCGGAATCTGACGTATAAAGACGGTCCCCGCGCTGAAAGGGTTAATAATATCTACTGTTTAGGTCTTACCGGAATATCGTGGAACGGGTCCAAGGTGGTGATGGCTGGTATGTAACCTTTCTTCCGACTTCCCTGGTTACTACTTTTATGTGGGTTCCCTGTAAACAAATGACATGAAACAAAACTGTGTACATGGTTTACTGGATAGATCTACATACAAAAGACATGTTCAAGGCCTCATCACAAGACATTGAATGTGTGGGTCTTCAGGTCATTAACTTGTATACTATACAGGAAAGACACAATGACCAGACTTATCTCCTGTGATGAATAATGGGGGATGGCTGAAAAACTACTCTCTATACACAGAATGCAAATCCTACCCAGCTAACACGAGAAGTTCAATCAATGCTGTCTTTATACTTATCAGGGACAGATAGTTACGATATATCGTAGGCTTCGGATTGGTCCAGACGGCCATCTCGCAGAAGGTGGTTCAACATATAAGCTATCATTTGGACCACGTCTCGCTTTTGCTTTTTTTTTGTAACGTCAACCAAATTTAACTGCCATAGCCGTATAGGCCTAGCTACTGCATTTATTACCAAATATAATGACTTGGCATTCAGAGTATTGTATATGCGGACAAAATGAGTGACATAAACAACATTTTTGACACTTAGTGGACGATATGTTACTTTAAATGTATATGTACAATAGGCTATAATGTCTTATATGAGCGTCACTATATTCAATTAATTAGAAACATAGCTTCATACAATCTTTTCCATCCACTTTAATTAAGTCAGCATTTACACATTCTAATGGGTAAAAAACAGTAAAGTATAATTGGTGTTAAATGTAAAGCATTAAGATATGTTACCTTCTGCCCCTTTGACTTCTGGCAAGCTGAGGCCCATGTCTCTCCGCTGACTCTGTCCCTGACTAGGCAGGCTTTCCGGTGGTTGTCTCATACGTTTGTGGTCACTGGGCTTAGGTTGATTATGACCATGGGGAGACTTGTCATAATATGCAGGCTTCTCCATTTGTAGGTTGGACTGGGCATTCAGTGATGTACTGTGGTGGTTTGTTGTTGGTCCTTTCTTCAGATGGCCAGTGACACCTGCCTTTTTCACCTTTTCACCTCTGTGGAAAACATTAACACGAAGTGTAAGATGATAATATCCATACAAAATGATGTTTTACATACATGCGTGTACATATGTAAAACCAGATTTTGACATAGTGGTATAAAAAAGGGGATGCCACAGTAAATTATACAATTATACATTTTATATGCAACAACTAACTAAAAGTAGGTATAAATGGTATAACATAGATTTATAATTATGATGCTATAGATGTGACTTATTTCTGATTTTTTGTTTATTCCGTCGATCACGTAGCTACAGCTAACAATGAGCATAACATATCTACATTTCCATTTTGAATCCTTACGCTTTTATTCAAAATTAGTCTGTTGTAATCATTCCTTAATATATTCTCGATCACAAGCAGACATGTAAACAAAACATAATAATATTGCATTGTATTATTTGTATATTATACAATCCTTCATTCTGTCTGTAAAACGCGGACTGAGTCGCGGTGGTAATTAAAATAAGGTTAACGTCCCTTTTAAAAGAATGATTAGCGAGACGTGAATTTCAAATGAGACAAAATGAGAAGAATCTAAATAAGAATGTGACATACAGTATGGTCATATACATAAAGGTGATACAACACATAAATATTCAGTGTAAGATTCTAATTGATGCTACGTTATTTACAACATGTAGGCCTATGTGAACTGATATCATTGTGACATAACTAAATCAAAATTACCAAAAAAAACGACATCTATGACGATCAGCGGTCGTGCACTGGAACGACATTACAATGTAATCTGACGGCTAGGTCTGTCTTAACCCTTCAACGTTGACTTACTTGTGTATGAACCTTGGAGACCTAAGGGTTTTATTCTATTTGAAATCATAATAAATGTTTTCGCTAACTCTTTCCGGTTCATTTGATTACCTATGTTATGGGTCTAAAAATATTATCAATATTCCAATTCAGTGCGGGGACCGTCTTTATATGTCAGAATCTGCCGTCTAAAGACGTCAGATTCTGACGTATAAAGAGTATAAAGTCCCAGCGTTGAAAGGGTTAATGAAGTGATTGATCAGCTTATATTAGTTAATAGCTGAACCTGCTGCAGCAATTCTCCCCTCGCAGTGAATGCAAATCACCCCACTTTTAGCATATTGAAATGTAATATCAAAACGAAAGCTTAGGGATTACTTAGGCTAAGGAGATGACCGGTATCTCATTGAAAATATGTGAGATATACATCACTAGCAGGTAGAGCATTAATCTCTCAGAACACAGCCTGCGGCATGTATTATCGTACGAGTTGACCTAGATGTGTTTTATAATTTAAAAGTCGACCAATCAGATACCTAATATCTAGGTCAACCTGTAAAAGACTTCCGGATTCCATATATTTTCCAACACGTTTACATAGATCTTGGTACATGTTATTTAACCACGGTTGCCGCAAATCACATGTTGACATGTTAAAGTTTCGTAAGTAAAACAATATTTACACTCTATATGGCTAAAGATTAATAACTAATACATGTAGCTTATAAAGTATGTGATATATGTGAATACCCCCACGTAGAGTGATGTGCCAGGGAAGTGATTGTGAAAGTAACACCTATCTATGCTGAAGCATGTGCACACAATCTTCAATGTGGAAAGGAAATAATAATACAAAACGTGAGACAATAACTAAAATAATTGCATGGCCTGCTGATGCTGATAATTTTTATAAGAGTAATAGTGCATAAATGTACAATACAATACTCCATTCAATAATTTAAATGAGCGTGAACGTTGCAAACATCGATAAATTAAGGCAAGAAGTAAATCAAATTTGTAAATCACAAAATAAAAAAAGCTTGGAATCAGAGAAAAGGAAATAACTGTGACGATATTTCTCTCTGTATAATAAATGCTGAGACTATGTGTTTACACGGATTAAAATAAATATTTATAATATTTCTCCTTTAATTTTACAAAATATCATGCTGGAAAGCAAATTACAGTTAAGTCACTACAAATCATTCATACTGTCTTAAGAAAACTAAATAAGCTAAATTTAGCTTTTCATTTAAAGGTGGAAATTGCGTTAGCAATTCCAGCTTTAAATGAAATGCAAAATAAGGAACGATTTGGCACATATATGGTGATTGGGGTTTGGTCATGAACTCACCTTAGTGGCGGAGGACCACCAACAGTAGTTGAAGTATTGCTAAATGATGTAGCATTGCTAAATGGCATAGGTGTGACCAGGGAAGCACTGCTCGTCAAACTCAGTGGTGAGTTACTGAAAGCAATATGTGATAAGCTAGGTGTGGTCAGCTAAATATGATAGCAGCATGTGTGCCCAGTGATCTAACGTTATCAAGAAGTCATGTTGGCATGAAAGGGTCCTAAATACCACTTTATAAAGACTATTTATTCGCAAAGGTAAAATGGATAAAATGATGAAGATTTCGAATGATTGGATAAGTTAGAAGTAAGTAAGTAGACTTATGACATTGCGAGTTTCATCATATTTTTATTTAGGAATACCCTTAAAGACACATTTTTCTCATTTATTTTATTTACAAGTCAGGTTACATCCAGGTTACAGTCTCCCAGATGTACATTTTGCGGTGGTATAATTTGTTGTGTCTAAAATTATGCTAAATAATATAGTACAATTTATCTTTTGACAGAAAGAGATGGTCACAGGGAAAAGTCAAATGAGACTTATTTGTGTTTATTTCTACTGATTCACTATAATTATTAAATTATGTACAATAACTGGCAAAGCTGTGTAATTGAAATAAATGTGGTAATGGTAGTGATATAGACATTATTATTGTCGGTAAATCATATAGAATTATAAATACTACCGGGTATACTAGTGGTGATTACTAAATTATATACAAATGTGATCATTTTTAATTATATAGCTATTTTAATTAGAGTCATAGAACCACACACATATAAATGTGTGTTAATTTAGTAAAGTGAAAAAAATAAATCTGCATGGAGTGTGATTCTTTATCAATTGACACAGACACTCTCTTGCTCATTCTATCAAATAAGTACATAAACATTTGTGGATCACAGACAGTTTTATTTTGTAATGTGTTAGTATGTGAGATGAGTGACATACCTGGCTACTGAAGTCTGTCCATTACTGAGTGACTGTATAGGAGGCATAGTACCAGCTGTAGCGTCCTGTTTGTCTTTACTGGTCGTCGACGTATCTATCACCTCTGTAGCCCCCTGTGGCGTCTTACTGCCACCGGGTGTCCCCAGTGACAGGGTGTGACAGTTAGCCACTGACTGCTTCTGCTGCGGCTTCTCCGGGGGATCAGGAAGTCGCCTCCGTGGCTTCTCATCAGCTATGTCCTTCTCCTTGGAATCCTGATAACAAAAAACAACCAGATATTAAGTACCTACATGTGATGAACCTAGCGTGTTTTAACCCCATTTTATTAGCCGATTAAATCACTATTATTGGGAACGAACTGTGTGTTCAAACATCAAGATTTACAAATGTTTGCTCTCTAATGTGAGTAGTTTTCACTCACTTCAAGTTGAGTGAAAATTGAAATCTCATAGCTCATGGGTTGACGGGTTAAAATTAAATCATCACCATCTGGGATATAAACTTAACCCTTTAACCGCCAAATTATGCAATCTGAATTTTCACCCACTTGAAGTTGTGTCTAGCTAACGCGATCCACAACTTCAAGTGAGTGAAAATTATTCAGATTTGTCAAAATGGAGGTCAACTGTTTTCAAATATTGCTGATTGATGTCACATTTTATCTTTAACATGTTTAAAAGGTGGTACTTAATGTGCTAATAAAAAATGAAAACCCGAGTATATGCGGCACCGGCGGTTAAAGGGTTAACTCAAGATCCATAATACGTTTGTAGTTGATGCCAAGCTACACACACTATCCAGCACGAACAGCCGTAACTGTTGACTTGAAATGTAAGACATTTGTTGTGATAAGGCAAGAGATAAACCCTGTCAGCAGGTGATAGCATCTTACCTTTCTGTCTTTGAGTTTCGTTTTCTTTTTATTTTCTTTCTCTTTTTCTCGTTCTTTGTTATCTTTTTCATGTTCACCACTAGATCTGTCTTTATTGTGTCTGATCGCAGGTGACCCACTCTTTTTAAGTAATGGGTTGTCCTGTGTTTCTTTCGCAACACGAGATTTTAGCTCCATAGGATACCTTTGATAAAAACTATCTCTTGTAAAAAGTTCATGTTTTAACAATTGTGAACATGTTGGTCGGTCGTTGGCATCTAGTCTGAGACATTGCTGCAACAAGAAAGAAAATATCCAACATATAATTTTATTTTTAGTACAACTAAAATATGTCTTCACGTTATTATTCCTCCACATCTTCGATCTATCAAAATTCATCTAAAAATGGATCACAGTCAGTGAAGCATATAAACAAAAGACATTGCTCAGAGATTTAATGCTTCTGAGCGCATATTATGAGTTTAATCCTTGAGCTCCTCATGGTCATTGTCATAATATGACGAGGTTAAAGTCGCACGTAATTGAAATTATATATTACACGGTTTCAATTACACTTTTAGGAAATGTAACAACTATAATTGTTAATCAGTATTTGACCATTTTATGTTCAGCGTTTTCACCCATTTAATGCGAGAGAGCGCGGCCCGCGTTAACAGTATGACAAAATATTACCAGACAGCATTGTTAATGCCCGATGATGTGCCAAATTTTACAGTGGAAATTGTTTTATTGCAATATTTTTTAAAATATTCGAGACTTGAATATATATACCTGAGGCCTGAATATATATACTGTGTCATATCTGAATTCTTTATAACCTATCGTTTTGTGGATGACTTTCTCAAGAAAAATCAACTTCCCATGGAACCTATAGCTAAACCGAAACTATCAGAACAAATTCAAACGTGTTGTCTACAAATATGATAAGGCACTGACAGCACTAAACAATGTTGCATCAAATTATTCTTCAGCTATTATCTTACGTTGTAGAACATCGTATCGATCAACACCAAACTTCATCTACCGGAACAAAATTTAACAATATTTAAATCATCGCTTAGCAACTTTGATCCTCTACAATAATGTATTTTAACCCTTTCAGGCCTGAATTTATCATTGTCATCTCATCCACTACAAGCCGCGAATTGCTGCCGCAATTCTCGACTTGTAGTGGATGAAGATGACTTGGAGTGAGTTATAACTTGAAGAAAATTGCCATGTATTGGTAAAACAGTTTCAAGGAAATTTTCCACATTAAACCCTTAGTTGTAGGAAAAATAAATCTGTTTTCAGGGATGTAGAATGATGCTTTAATGCATCGTGAGGGCTTAAGGGGTTAATACTAATTTTTTTTGGCTAGATATATGAAGTAATAATAGCTCAGCGCGGGTACAAATGGTACTCATAATATGCATTGCTTTCTTCAATATACACGTATCTGTGTACATATTATATATCTCGCACATTTGTGTGTATATTTTTAAAGTACCACTATTGTGTCAGAATTTTAATGGGAAAATAATTATATTGTATTAGGAGAAATAACATTTTAACAATTGGGTTGATTAAAGGTTACTTAGTATTATTTCATTGTATTTCCATAATATGATGGAAAATACTTATTTTTTAACAACTGGGCGCATATATAAAAATAAAAAGAATGCTATTTAGTATTAATCTGTACAAAATAAAGATATATCGAATAAAATATTAAATACGAAAATTAGAATAAAATAATAAATGAACAAACAAAGCGTGGCGATGAAATGCAGATCATTGTATGCATGGAATAAATCAGAGAAAAGAATTAATGTAAAATCCACTAATGTTATATTCCCTGAAACATGGACGTATTGATACATTTATATACATGTATGTCGAAATAAGGTATTGCCTGTGACTTGCTCTCGTCAAACAATACTCCTCAATTTGGACCACCGCCAATTGCCCACAGGAGCCATCATTCCCAGTAGACGTGCAATCTACAGACCGTCTGAGACTTTAACCCTTATGCTGCCGGAACCTTATATATATATGTGTTTTCAAGCAAATTTCAGACCAAATAAATTCAACTCAAGTTGCTATAATGCTTTGTGGAAGATGCTCAGTTAATCGAATAATTACATTTTGAAGACGTATATTTTTGCATAAATATAACTATTTTTCGTCATTTGGAGCTGGAAATTGCGTTAGCAATTCCAGCTTCAAATGAATGAAAAATGGTCCTAACCAATTCGGCAGCACAAGGGTTATTATCGGTGGTGAACATTTGTATCACACTGAATGATGATTTGTTGGTAGTGACTATGATGACGACTTATTTTTGGTGAAAATGTTTAATCGCACTGAACATGCTGAATGCCGAGTACCTAATTTGAAACGGGTCACAATATTTCTGGCGAGATATACATCGGGTTAACATGCTATATTCTTTCTGAGCGTGTCTCCGATGTGAACAAGTTACGGAAGACCATGTAAACTATGTAAATGTCGATATATATCCGAAACTAAATGTACCATGTATTACGGTAGGCTACTAAATGTACCATTAATTACAATTAATTATTAAAAAATCAACTCATGTTGTTCTCAGGTTAACCCATCGTCTGCGATGTTGACCCGGCATTAAAACAACATTGGTGAATATCTGAAAAGAACGATGATGGTTTGAAAAAGAAAAGACTGCGCATGATGCAACCACACAGGTAGATTTCCATATTGGTATTATATCGATTGAAATAAAAAAAGTCAACAGTGACTGGTTTACAACGCACTTATGATATTAAACATTCTGAAGTATGTGCTTGATAAAAAACGATTAGTCATGTTGATCGAGCACAGGTACTATAGCAGCTAGTGGTAGTTTTATGAGAATAGTCCGGTGTCACGAGCAAAACAAATACTGGTCGAAAAAAAACATGAGATCCAGGGCTTTATCATAAAAATAGACTTAAACTTATGCCGAAAATCACTAGTGTTGTGATAGCTGTTTTCCATCATTGTGTTAGGCTTTATATACATGTAAATGAAATGAAATGAATCGGGCTTTAGGCATATAGTCTAAACTGGGCCAGGAGAACCTCTTGAGGATGGTGAGATGATTGAGATGACACTGTCCTCCAGAAACAGGATTCGAAATTCGAGCCCTGGCGGTCTGAGGCCGAGCACGCTACTCGGTCACGGAGGCTCCCCACAATACTGACTTTCACACGTGGATGGGGAAGAAACATTTAATTTCTTTCAAACCGCCGAGACCGGGAACCGAACCCCGAACTCTGGCGTGAAAAGCAGCGGTGCTAACCACTACCCTAGGGCCCCCGCCCTTATATACATGTAACCACAGCTAACACTAGACGTTGTAATTTTCATCCTTGTAGTTTTTGAGTTGCTGTAACGAGATACAAAATCAAAATACAAAATCAATATGTTTAACATTTCAGTAATAAAATTAATAGTTTTAAGGATAATTACAGAGAAACACTGGCGTGGCGGAACATACCTGTATATGCCATCTACATGTTATATTACCATGCGCTACTATATGGCTGCCTGTAAATACTACATAAAAGTAGAGTTGATTCCCTGATAATAGATCTATCTTCGTGGAACTGTATCTTTGTGACAATAAAGGTCACTACACTAGAAGACTTGAGTCTATGACACTAGTATTACACACTGTGACAGTGACAGAACGCAGATAAATGATGTAGGTATATAACGCCCTTATCCTAGTGTAGAACCAGAATTCTCACGTTGTACAATGGCCAAGGTTCTGTGACCATGTTTGCTGAAAGACCACCCGAGAGAAATAACTGATGAAAGAAAAATGTATACACGTAGTCTGGTATAAGTCAATATGTGATGGCACATAAAAAACCCATACATACCAAAGAACACACATTGTTGGTTGCAATATGATGTAGTGCATAGCTGGAGTGTGAAATATCTGCCTGGATTCAAATAAAACATTCTGTATCAGTATGTGATAATCAGTGATGATGTATTAGTATGATTATATGGAATGTGATGTGCTTGTCTTGATGTGCACTGCGAGACAGACTAATTTACCTTCCACCTTGGCGGGAGAAAACTGTTGCTTTTTAGTGATATTTCAGCAAAAAATATAGTTTACAATGAGTGTTAGATTCTAATATCCCAATCATATCATAGCAAACTACAAAAATAAACTAACGGTCTTTGTGTATAATTATTGTCTTTCACGAATCGAGAGATTAAACCAGGGCTGTATTTTAAGTTGTTTGTTATTTTCTTAATTCACGTAGCTATTTGAGATGAATAGCAGGATCATGAGTCAAAAATCAATGCCTTATACGCCTACTCCCAGCAAGCTCGATATGTTAAGCCTATGTTGGCTTAATATTGGTCCAGCATCGCAGACGGTGGGCCAACATTAGACCAATATATATAACAGGACATCCAGTGTGGTTGCTGGGTTGTTATACATGTATAAATTAGCGTTTATGACGTGAAGTGGCCGCGGTGGACCTCATGAATTACATCAGATAATAAGTAGAGGGGATTATCCACGACTTGACCATTTGCCTCCAATACACTGCCACCCCTCTTAACACAAACAGGCCTAATAACGGTAATCTCTACTAATCCTCAACACAAACACCTTCAATGGTAACTAGGTGTTACAGCCTACAAGGTGTCTACGTGCTCAACATCCAAAAACATCTGTATCCACTGCACACACCTCAACGTATATTTGAGTGAACATTTTTACATCTTTTTATTATAATTCAAGGGAATTTTAAAATTACAGAAATGTGATTGTATTTGGGACGTGTACGCAAACGTACCATTGGAGCACTGCACGGTTATTATCAACATGCCAGGGCCGCCACTTATATTGTTTCATTCTATAAATCAGGCATTCGATTTAACCCTTAAAGCGCTAAATTACATAATTTAAATTTTCACCCACTTGAAGTTGTGTCTCGCTACCTCGACCCACAACTTCAAGTGGGTGAAAATTACTGATATTTGTTTAATTTGAGACCAAAAATTTACCAATCTTGATGTTAAAACACTCATTTCATTTCCAATATCAGTGATGTGATCGTCTAATAAAAAATATTAAAACGGCTACAGTCGTGCTTAGCGGTGTAAGGCTTAACAAAATACTTGTTGAAAATCAAAAGTTTGATGGGGACAAATGTCTAGGTCTGGTGTAAATACCCCCTACACAGTATAAAGTGTGTCGAGTGGATAGAGGTGATATAAGTCATCTGGCATTGAACGTAACCAGTCCTTCTAGACCATATCCCTGTAAACACGATATATTAACCCAATAATGGGTCAATGTTGGGCCAGCGTCGTAGACGGTGGCCCAACACTGACCCATCATCGGGTTAATGTAAAGTGCTTGCTGGGATACTGCGGCATTACATCAGCCTCAATATGAGCTTTAGCAAGAAAGTGATTGCTCACAAACATTTTATTCAGACCGGTCAGATTATGTATAGAATAATTAAAACATATATATCTATACATAATCCACTACGGTTGCGTTGCCAATCTTCTATTGTTTTTAAAACAAGGTTAAGATTAAAATATATATAATCTGCTGATTGACCGATCGCTGTGCTTATTATAAGTTTACCACACGGTTGAATTCCTTGTGTGACATAAATTAATTCCCAAAATGTTTGATTATTTCATACATTTGCAGTGATGGGTAGTGTTTTCTAATACACAATGTGTTTTCTATATACATATGCTTAGTTTTTTTCTTCTTCTCAATATTAGGATCCATCTGAAACGACACGACGTATATTATATACATGTACTGTATACCACTATGTCGGGAAAACTACAATTATTTTACTAAAATTAGTTATATATATGTACATATTCCACTACACTATTTATCATCCCTTGATGTCTTCCTACATAATTATGTCTGACTAACTGTTGGGCAAGTTGGAGCAGATGGCAGGTCAATACATTACAGGTGATATCACGATCACGTCCATGTATTATGTAGCAGAGTGTCGGAGTGTCGGAGAGAAGTCAATCCCTGCTATTCAGCCGGCAGACACAACTCATTATACAATCCCCGCTATTCAGCCGGCAGACACAACTCATTAGTATCATGACGTTGGAACAAGCAAAAACACAGTAATAACTGTATCCAAGTGTGGCAGCCAGTCAACCGTGATCAACTGAAAATACGATGATTGCAAAGACGTCACCAGGACAATGTAAACATTCAAAATCATCGAGGAATATTGTTAGTCAAATACAGCGTATAAAATTACACATGGTGGTAATATTTATTCCCCCAAGCTCATCTGAAGGGAGGGGGGGGGGGGTAAATATTGTGATAATGTTCTTTCATAAGACACACATGTGGCGATGCGATGTATCATATGTGGTTTTCCAGGCCATGCTGCCAAATATTGAGATTAGACTGTAACCCACACCTTAGCAGGCCTACTACAATACACATGTTGTATAATAGGACATCACCCACTATTACCGCGGGTTTAGAAAGAACACGTTAAAGCTGAATAAGCCTTTTGTCAATACAATTCGGGGTGGTATTTAACAAATCGAATACATTGGAAGAATGATAAAAATAACCGGTGCCGGGTGTGTATTGAAATGGCTGAATGGTCTGCGAACGGAAATTATTCCTGTAAAACACACGTGGAAAACCAAGAATTTATCCAAATGAATGATAATATCAGATCTGCCTATTATGATTATCAATACCATGTGGGGAAAATCAATTCCGCTGGTCTAGCAATAATCGATAGCTGTGATGATTGTAACAGATCTTCATTTAGCATTATATAATATAAAGAGTCAACCTGTAATCCGCTGTCACATGCAGTCATTCTAGCAGCATGCACTAATTGATAATTAGGTCGATTGCGATTATGTCTCGAAGCAGTGATTCCGGTAGCCAGTAGAATTCCAAAGTACCGGGATCTACCGCGAACCACATCTTCTTGGGGTTAAATTTACTGGAGTCTGGGAAATTTATATCGAAATATCTGTCAGTATTACGGAACTTGTATTGGTTCAAGAAATTGATAAATAATTATTTCTCCATTTTTACAGCAAAAGCATAATATCATTATAAGTGTGGCTTAGTATGTTTAGAGGTTGAAGGGTTGAGCAGAGGGCCGTGGGGAGTTTAGGTGGACTGGAGTAGAGTATCAGCAGAGGGCCGCGGGGAGTTTAGGTGGAGTAGAGTATCAGCAGAGGGCCGTGGGGCGTTTAGGTGGAGTAGAGTATCAATGGTAAATTACTAGGCAGATCCAGTAGAATCCTCTTACAATAAGCCTTCAGTGTGACATGGTTACATGAGTAGTCAGGACTCAAGGGGCATTTTTAACGATCGAGTCAGCACAATACGCAGGTGAATATGATCACCCTTGTCAGCCCACAGTGTGCACTGCTGCAAATAGACAACTTCAGTGTCATGTTGAAGATCGTAGCAGAGTTTTACTCGGTTTTGTAATCATCGATTTATTAATAAAAAAAATCACCACTTGGATATACGGTCTTATCAACAGAGGAGAAACGATTCCACATGTTAGATTAATAATCATTATTCGACCACATTTTAAAGACCTAGGATATCATTTACTCATTTAACATGGATTTATTGCGGTAGCGTGACGCAACATGACGTTGGTTAAAATGTCTCCGGGCAACACATGTATAAGTTAATTATCGACTTGGAATTTTTCAGGATGCATCCTCTCCTGAAACCTTACAATTTGTTTTTATTTATAGTAATGGTGTAGCTATCTTTAGCGGTTTTCATGATATTCCGCAAAATATTTAAGTCGGTTTTTCTGATGTCATAAATTAGGTCAAAATGCTGGGTCAACTTAGAGGTCAAGGTCCAAAAACCTGACAAGGCACAACTAGGGACCTTAAAGAACATGTATGTGCAATATGACTGTAATCGGCCCAGTACTTTTCGAGATCTGCTCCTTGAACCAAAAGTAGGTCAAAGTTCATATACCCCAAAAGGCACAACGAAATGTTCACGGACGGCCCAACGCCGTAACATCATCATTTCTCCTCTGCGACCTTGCGTATTGAATTTAGATTAAAAATATTTTAACCTGTCCATTATCCACCTGGAAGTAACCCACATACCAAAAATTGTTATCCTAGCTTATTTTCGTACAAAGTTATAGGCAAAAGAAGAAAACGGAGGCGGAATCCATAGCTCCCTCTGTCTCACCTACACAGTGACGGCGGGAGCTAAAAATATGATGTATTGGTTGATTTTACTTAAATATTATAAAATAGGCCTAATAATTCGTCGTCTTTTCGCAACTATTCACGTGCTGCAAACATCAGTGGTGATTGATCATATAATCATGCTAATGAAGCTAGCACCATATTGCACACTGCGTGCATGTGGGATACGAGCAAACTTGTGTCTCGTGGATCTTTTTACTTCGCGCGGCTCATCAATGAGAAGATGTGTTGTGGTTCAATGCCGAGTACAGAGGCGGCAGCAAACGGCGCATGTCATGACGTCAGAGTCACAACTGGGGAGTTGAACGGCCCGCTATCGATTCAACGTTGTATCGGAGTAGATCCCAACGGGGCATGATCAAGGACGCCCTGGGGGTCGACTACATGTGACTTATTAACCATAGAACTGCCCAATTTAACATTTGGAATTTGCATCTATTTGAAATTATGTATACGAGTAAAACGTTAGCAAATACGAGTGTTTTCCGCGTGCTATTATATTTAATTATGCAATAAGTTTTTAACCAGAACCCATAAAACACCATGGTATTTCAGGTGTAGTGCACTCTTAGCATTTCAAAGTCTACAACATTTTACTACTACTAGTTAAGAAGTATCGCAAATTCGTCATAACTTACGGCTAGATATGAGTAAAAATACAGTGGGAATTATTGCCATTTTCAAGTGGTTAAAAAATGTATCTGTGATTTTAATTCAATACAAGACTTTTAACTTCGGGAATATGATGTTTCAACACCTTTTATTGATACATCCCGCATCGCTGGTACAGGCCAAAGTGGGAAAAAATGTTTTATAGCACCAGTAGTCATAAGCTTTCTAAGATTCTCATAAAACTATACTTTTGAAATCTCTGCATTGGCTGCATAAAATGATACAGTAAGCTTACCGAATATGGTTGCATTTGTTTTCAACTTTTGTTTGGAGACACATAATATACGCTAACATGTATCTGCCCTGACCTCGCTGTGGTCAGGTAAAGCAAAACGACGCCTGGAAAGGCCGAGAAGGTGGTAATTTTTCTGCTATTTACCCGTTCCTTAGCCCGGCCACTGAAGATTCAGTAACTATATAAACTTAGAGTTATATTGTAAATTGCAATGTTATTTTATATTTGTATTTAAGATGACATGCGAACTGCTACATGTATATCATATTAAAAATAAAAATGTATGACACAATATAACAATGTTGTTTCTATTCAGTGATTTAATGCACACGTCTAATCAGGTACTTGTATTCTACAAAATGTACTATTAGCCCTTACAACGTTAAATTATTTTTGTATAAATGTCTTAGTTAGCTGTTTCTACTTCATTTGAATACCTATGTTATGGGTCTACCACTACCATAAATATTTAATTATTTCAGTGCGGGGATCGTCTTTATACGTCAGAATCTGACGTCTGATTCTGATGTACAAAGACGGTCCCCGCACTGAAAGGGTTAAGATAAAAGAACTGCAAAAGCTCATATATGCCTACCGGTGTATTCAATAACATGATTAATATTTACAGCTTGCCACTACGTTGTGACAACTTAAAGAGTGGTTTCAGCGGTGCAGTAGGTATAGCCCATGTGGTAGATGACCAGACGTTGACTCACTGTTGGTTTAATGATGGCGATGTTCACCCAACATTAGAACAGAAGTGGGTGAATGTGTAGTGTTTGTTGAGCACGTGTTAAGCACGTGGTTATCAGTGCTGATCTTTGACTAATCTCCCTATCACAGGCACTAGCTAGCTGTGCTGGTCTGTGACAAATCAAAACTAGAAGTGCGGATTAACACTTACAGTACTAGAACAGTTAAATATGTCGTCCTAACGAAAAAGATCACTACAAATGGTTTCAATATAAATTTTAAGTAAACAAGTAATTATTGTACTAAAGTTAGCATATGTCGTCAACATTATTTTCAACATTATTTCTCAAAAAGTATGGCGTTAAAAAGCTATAGTTCTAAAGAAAATACACTCAGGTACCTGTAGTGTAATCAATTCATAATGTTCATGACGTATGTACAGAATACAACGAGAAACAATAAAGTCAGATTAAAATCTACTTGTATAATTTATCATCTACATTGCATGAGTGCAGTAACTAGAGCTCCAAGCATGGGGTTGTGGGTTTGGACCTGTTCTTATACCACAGGACTTAACATAAATGTGATGTGATGTCGGGGCAGGGCTATCACATTTAAACCCAAGCGGCATGTGCTAACTGTCGGTATAATTGAGTAATTTTTCGAGGTATCATCATATCAATTTGTATGGGTAAAACAGTTTCTTGGCACGATTATTTGTATGGGTAAAACAGTTTCTAGGCACGATTTTCGGCATGAAAGCTATACAATTTAAGGATGCGATACCCCATGTTTTCAGTCATTTAGAAATAAAAAAAACACTGACTGAAAAATATGTAGGTATCGCAAGATTTTTTTTATAGCTCTCGTTATTGAAATTTGTAGAAACCATTTTTACACATATACACATGTATATGAAAATTACTCAGATTTACCGACTGTAGTTTGCTATGTTTATGGCGCAGTGCATTCTGGGCCTCCCTTGTCCCGCGTATAATGAGCAGTGACCTATCCCTTTAAACGTTGTGTGTGCTTAGACAAAAGACGTTGAATCAATGTTGGTTTAACGTTGGTCCACCGTCTTGCAATGGACCAGCGTTAAACCAACAATGATTCAACGTCTTGTGTCTGCTGGGTGCTAGTGAGAGATAAAACTCAGGAGTGGTGCCATATCCTGTATTGTTACACTCTAGAGTTTTAGTCCCAATCTAACATAATATTCCGCAATGTCTTTGAAGCTAGTTTTTAGCGTTTCTCAAGTTTTTGGTAGCAAGAGTTTTTTTTGTCGTTATCAGCAAATGTGAAGAGATCAGACAACACATCTGCCGTGCAAAGCAGAGCAGACATGACATGCAGTCAAACGGCCCCTGTCAAGTAAACTGTATAATCAATTGCGACTGGATGTAGTAAATACTACTCTACAAAGTGTCACTTATTAAAAGGTTGTAAGGGCTACATCACCACGTTTACAAAGGGGATGATATTGTGGGGTACATAGTAGATTATTACCGTAATCATCATACCTGGCCACGTGTCGTTTTGTTCCAATCACAATTTAACTATCGTTATGGTCATTTCCACATCACAGAAATGCGACACGCCTCTAATTAATACTTCAGATTTTGTCAATATTCATAGCACACAAGATACCATTAACTGATACAACGCTGAAATATTTTTGTATAAACCATGAAGACCGATTTTTTTTTCAATTTGAAATAAACTTCTACGGCCATTATAAATGTGTTATTCTATCAATTAACACAGGGATCGACTTTAGACGTATACAGACGGTCCCCGCATCGAAAGGGTGAAAAAAAGGCTAAATCCGACTGGGAAGGGAATGCAAATCACGCTGCTCAGTACTATTTTGCATGCAGTATTTGGCCACGAAGGTCAACAATGCAGGAGACTGCACATATTAGCCTACTTGTATTTTCTGTTTCAAGTGCTTGCTGTATTGCTTAGTAAAATTGTAACATACGAAAAGGAATGGTAATGCGAAAATGTTGATAACTACAAAAAATATTTTGCTGTATACTTGATTGAAGGCAGTGTAGTCTTTCAGATATGTACTAAAACATCAGCCGAGGATGAAAAGTTTGTTTGTTAGCTAGCACCAATGAGTTCAGACTGGGATGGTATATCATCAACGATGTACTTGTTCTATAATGCGGCTATGCCAGATATTTTTTATCACCTATAACTCTTGTGATATATATACTATTTGACCTACTGCTGTGTGCCTGATAATACATGTTAACCCTTTGCCTGCTAATCACGACAGTAATCGTTTCTAATTCGTTTTATTAGCCGATCAAATCGCTGTTATTGGGAATGAAATGGCTGTTTAAACATCAAGATCTGTAAATGTTTGGTCTCAAAATAAATAAATAGGAGTAATTTTTAACCACTTGAGGTTGTGGACCGCGGTAGCGAGACACAACCTCAAGTGGTTTATATTTAAAAAAATTAACTTAGCAGGGTGAGGGTAACCCTTTAACAGCTAATTTAAAAAAATAGCCATCAGCTGATGGCAGGACCCCTCAGCCGTAGGCTTTGTCCATCAATATCAAGAAATAATGAGAAAAAAATGACCCCCAATAACATCATGTCATTTTTTTTTAAATGGCTGCGGCGGTCATTTTATTTTGAATGGATTCCTCCCAAAAGTTATTCAGATCATCAGAAATACCTAGAGAACAACCATACCAAATTTGAATGCAATCCAACCAACGGTTCATGAGTTATGGTGCCTACAAGCTTTTCAGGCGGCCATCTTGGAAAATGGCCGCTTATGGCTTGGTGCCAAAAAAAGTTAGAGCTGAATTTCTGACCGCCCGCCCGCCCGACCGCACGCTCGCCTCTGGTGATCACTATACCCCACAGCTTTAATGGCTGAGGGGTAATAATAATTTTTACCCACTTGAAGTTGTGTCTCGCTACCGCAAACCACAACTTCAAGAGGGTGAAAAGTACTCACATTTGTTTAATTTGATTCCGAACAATTACAAAATGTTATATATACAGACATTTCATTCCCAATAACAGATACATATACATAGATACATAATAGATTGACTTACTTTGATGAGATTGAGTGACATGGATGATATGCGGGGGAATTTCTTCTCTAGGGGTTCCACTTCCTTCACCTGTGGTAGTCTCATGCCGGAGAAGAGAGGATTTCTCTGGAAGATCTCCCGGTGTCGCGGCGTGAGGTTCCCTGCACAGGCACACGATAACCACACATGGATTCAATACATAAATAATGCTGTGCTGCTCAATACATTGAATGCGGCACTGGTAAATAATGATCGCATGAAATCAGCGAACAAAAAATGTGTACGAAAATAATATAGATTTTTTTCTGAATAACGTATCACGGAAACAATGGAATGCGATCGATGCAGATTTTGCTTTCATGATGTATATTTTGAACTTTTGTGACAGACACACAAATCTAGAACTATGTAGGTTTGTTTCAATCAATGACATGCAAGGTTAAATAACAGATACGTTTTGAGAGCGGTTTGTTTGTTAGAAAATCACGAATACCCGTTGCTGTTTATCCAAAATGATTATATTCCAAATTAGATCTATTTAATGATAAAATTATGTAATGTGATATTTATTAAACTCGTGTTCTTCTGTTGATATAGACCTAGCATACAAACAGTATTATTCGCCGCTGAGGCTCATCATGTCACCTGTGGACATCGGCTTATTGAACCGTTATCCCTCCCAGTTAGGGATAAAAAATGACACTTTCATCCACTTAAAAAGTTGCGTTTCGCTACAATCATGACAACATCTACATGTAATTGATTGTTTTCTATCGATTAATACCGATGTCCATTGAATACCAAGTATAAAACATCTAATGTGATCCCACTTCTGCCATTGGAGACGTCTTTATGGCAACCATACGGAAATAATTGATTACATGATTATCCTCGAATGAGTAACAATCCCCTAATGTAACCATAGACCTCAACATCCATACGCACCTTGAAGCAGCAGAGGTGCAATAAAATAGTCTAACTAATACTGCCTTCAATATCCATGATACCTTTAAAATAACTGACATGATACCAGCAGTTTGAAAAAAAGAGTAGGTATTATATATTTAAAGTTGTGAAAAATTTCAAAGGCCGTTATTTATTTAAATTATCAATGAAACAAAAAAGCACGACACTACACGATATATATATTAGATATATTCTAATCCCTATCCTGTTAAGCCAATATAGATAGGTTTTAATTACAAAATGATTATATCTAAATATACACAGGTCAAAGTATGCTGTGATTTATACACTCATTATCATGATAAGGTTTACTTATATGAAAAAGGCAAATACAAATCGTTTACTTTTTTCAAACACACATTACTATCGCAAAACGATCATTGTATGTACTATATTTACTGTCTCAATAATTTAAATCACTTTAAATATTTACTGAAAATATATTACACTAACATAAGGACAAATACATTTGAGTTACAATGCTTCAATGCTTCCGCAGAAAAAGTATAACTAGATGTTTGTTTTCACCAGTCCTGCAGACTGGGGGTTGAAAGTGCAGGGTATCAGATAAATCCTGTTGATTACCTCGATCTGTCTTGTAAATTTGTTTTATGGTTTAGTAATGGAGCGACAGGAAACATGGGGACACAGCTAGTTTTCAACGATGGTGCACAACTTAGAAACAATAGGGTGATGATTTGTTCCCGCTTGAAAATATAAGTACCACAATACATTAACACTGACTTAGGGTTCCATGTATAGCAGATCGAAGGAAGAGCATAATGTTGGTGAATAATATAGGCCGTGGGGTTTGAGTCCCGGAGGTGCAGAGTGTCACAAGTTGTGTGTGGTCGATGGCGAGACCCCCTGCTGTGTGACAGACGGGCAAAGTATTTGTCAATACAGCCAACACATCAGAAGGTGTTGGCCCAACGCTGACCGAATGCTGGACAAACGCTTACAGCGTTGGCCCAGCATTCGGCCAGCATTGGGTGAGTGCTGGTTGCTGTGGGTGTTATATTGCGTATTGATCAATGGTAAATCAGCCTGGCATCACTGACACTGTTAAGTTAATGGCGGCGACGCCATAGAAACTGGTCAACTCTTGAAAACAGGCGTATCCCTCTGTAAGGTGCATTATATGCTGACAATCAATAATGATAAGTATTGCCCAGTCACTTCAAAGACACCTCTACATCATCTGTCCTGTCAAGATGGTAAGACAACACCAGATATGGACTGCACGAACTGATTATGTCACTTATGTTGAACTGACACTAACCTGGTTATACGAGTACTACATCTTAAGTCAACGAAGGGATTCAACACAACATCAAGTGCATCAGCGGTATACTCAATTATTAAGAATTAAATGACCCCTCCATGAGTTATCAATTCATGTGAATCGAGGCAGGTCCGGGGGGGGGGGGGGGCGAAAGGAGATCGCGTCCCGTATTTTTGCAGACATTTGTTCACGGGGCTGAAAATAAGCTGTTCAAAGAAAAAATCCTGGATCCGCCGCGTCGGTTGGTTCAGCTATAGGCATGTCCACATGCTCATTATGTGGCCCTGGAGAATTAACACATCAGCTTCCACAGAATTAAATGATTCTTCCATGAACGCTATTTGAGCAGCATAAATATGAACAATGTCAGAATGCTGCAATTTATATCGCTTCGGCAAAAAGTGTGAAATAGTTGTGCGTTGATAATCTGATATAAACTTGATTAAATAGTGTAGTTATCTGTTGATGATTCACTATCAATGGATGATAGTCATAGTGCAAACTAATCAGTGAGGTCAAATCATTAGTCAACGTTAGAATTTACTGATAAATAATTCCATGTAAGCAAAATCGACCAATGTCAATCATTAAAACGCGCAATGAAAATTTAATATTAACGGTAATTAATGTTTAAATTTCTACAGCAGCTTATCACTAATGCATCATTGCCTCACCTTCTGTTACTTTACCACTCATGCAGTAGTGATCAAGCTAGTCAATTATTAAGAACCGAATACGTAGACTTACGTTCTCACTGTAGCATACTAGATGGAGGACCTTTACGAAGATCCAAGAAAACACAAGACATTGGCACAATGTTGGGGCAATGCCGTCTACGACCCTTGCCCAACATTAACGGAACATTGGATCAATGGCTCGTGCTTGATGCGATGATGCAACAGCAAACGTGAACAAATGTTCATCAAAAAGAGTTTCCGGTTTTAGAGTGTTATGACCTACATTCACATAATACATTCTGATTTTTTGTAATTCAAGTGAAAACATAGTTTCTTACCAAAGCACTTAACTACATGGAACAGTTGATCGATGTCTGAGTCGCCGGGAAATAAGGCTTCTCCTGTTAACATCTCGGCGTCCAGACAGCCTACCGCCCAAATGTCTACCGCCCTGAAAAAACACAGAATAGGTTTTTTACTACATTACATAATCATTATCGGATCCATGTAAAATAACGGTATTTCTATTTTTGGCATGATATAATTTATATACGTATACAATGATACATGTCACACTGTTACTAATTATAGGCAGTATTTTATCTCCTAATATATTTAGAATATTCATCAATGACCTCCTAATTGACTTATCAACTAGTGACCATGGTGTGCGAATAGGCTCAAATAAATTTGGGACATTTGCTTATGCGGATGATATAAATTTATTTAGTGCAACTGTTCCAGTTTCACAGAAAATGATAGATACAGTGAATGTCTAGTTTATTTAAACACTTGAAGGTTTAAATTCGGTATTAAAAAGACTAAGTGTATATCATATGAGCAAACAATATTAAAGTGTGAGCCAAAATGGTCGTTAGGCCAGGTACCTATTTACAATGTTGATAATAATGAAATTTTACGCATGATTTTATCCAGTGATGGATAATGCATCAATCAGGTCGACAGGAGAATTTTAAAATGTCGTAAATCATACGCCGCCCCAGTTTGAACCGTTTATTTAAATAGAGCAATGTATAGTAAGCTCGAATAGCTTCAGGATACAATTGTTAAATCCTTTCTTGGTCTCATCATTCCAAGTTGTTGACGGCGCTCAGTATCTTACCTATTGAAAAAGTTTTAAATGATTGTCCGTAAGCCTAATGAAAAGGATATTTTTATTGAATTCTCCAGTACGGGGTCTGTGCTCATTTATGTCTAAATATTTATTAACCGGAAAGTACAGGAAATGCACGCTCTTTGGCAGATTACTTGACATGGGTCTATCACCCCTGCTCTCTACACTTTCAACATTTAAATATACTCAAAAGTATTCTCAAAAGTAGATTCATTGCAAGACGTGTTGTATAGAGATATATAGAGATATTCTATATTAAAAAGAAACTACCACGCATATTTCAGCTAAATTATTGACCCGTTTTTAATACATATATACTGTGATACGTTTGTATGTATGTAATACATACATGTTTTCCTCGCTTGTGTTCGCAGTCCGACCGTAGACCTAGAAACGTGCATATAGTGAGGTCGAAATGAGAACTACTAAAATTGAGCAAGACGTGTGAGACTCTTACTCGATGTATCGTCCCGATTCCGGTACGTGTATCGAGTTCTCAAACCAATGAACATGGTCTGATGATCAAAGCAATCGACATCGTCTGGCGTTCCATCACGAGCTTCCCGTGCTCCAGTTCTCTAACGTTCATCACACACACCTTATAATATAAGAGGTACACGCTCAAAGTCAATTTCGTTAAGACCTCTGTTTTGCGAAATATACCTAGCATATCGCGACAGTGTGACACGCCTTTATATTCATGGATAAATATTTAGTGAATACAAAAATAATTTAAAACTGTTCACAAACACTTAAAATAACCCTTTCAGTGCGGGGACCGTCTTTATACGTCAGATTCTGACGTAAAAAGTCGGTCCGAGCACTGAAAGTAGTAGTACTTAGTAAATCATTGCTTTACGTCACTTTTCGGCACAAAAGGTCTTTTAAGTGACATTGTAATACGATAAAAACGTTGTAGTCAATTGATGAGATGAAATGATGTACATATGATGATGTGAGGGTGGAAGTGATAGGGCATGGTGGATTATTGAGAGCGTTTTCCTTCGCTCGCCCGATAAGGGGTTCTGGGCATGTCTAGGGGATCTACCCCCAGACATGCCCAGACCGCCGGAGACTTGGGTTTCGCTGTGCAATTTAATGCTGAAACTCTGTGGCATTTCGCGCAGCTCCGCTATCCTCGGGCCGGATAGTCATCAGAGCAACAATAGGGAGGATAACTCCCTCTGGGTAACTCCATTCATCCCACGTGAGAGACCTAATGTCAAACACGCTATTGCCGGTTATTTAAGGCTACCACAGCTTACACCAGCGCCAGCACTAATGCGAGAGCTGCATTAGCACCGTAGTTGAGCGGAGAAACCAGGGTACGCCACTGGCAATCCGCCCGAAATTATGGACAGATACGAAGAGGCTGCAGCTTCCCTTGGATGATTGCTGTAGACTAGTGCTTCCGTACCATGCCATACAGCATGCAACTGGCGGAACTGATCCCTAATAACCCTCCCCGGATGGGGGCAAAAAGTACTACTACTAGCAATCATCCCAGTACCCCCCGCACTGAAAGAATTAAAATATTTGTAATTGCCGTAGACCAAATGAAGCGGAAAGAGCTCACTAAGCTATTTATAATTTTGGTCTCCATGGTTTGTTCAACATTATTTCAGCGTTGTAAGGGTTAATCAAAATTAAATACAATATCTACTACATGGTGTAAAGGTAAAGGTTGATCAGTGGTGTATACTTGCTAATTATTTTTATATCACATAGAGCCGTTTTATACACATGGAGTCTATGGGACGTTATATTTGTATTTTAGCCATAGAAAAAGTTATTACTTACAAAATTTGTATCCATATATCCACTGTAAATAAAAGAATGTAACAAGAATTCGACAATTGTGAAGTTCGAAATTCTAACGGCCAGGGTAGCCCTAAATAATTTCCTATTCTCAATTTCAAACTATTTCATCATAACGTTATTTTCAATACATTTATGTGGTCCATGTTGTTCTTGTTTGTTGTCATATGATATCAATCAAATGACAATAATTTGAAAATGTATCCAAAATGTATCAAGCGTATAGACAATTTGACAAGCCATTTGATTACAAACATAACACTTAACTTGTTTCAAGATGTACTAATTAGTAGTAAATTATTGCTTTACGTGACGTTTCGGCACAAATGGTTCTTTAAGTGACATTGTAATACGATAAAAACAGTGCAGTCCATTGATGAGATGAATGATGTGAGGGTGGGGTGACAAGGCATGGTGGGTTATATAGTGCTTTCCTTCACTCGCCCGATAAGGGATTTTGTGCATGTCCCCAGACATGCCCATACTTCCAGAGACTCGTCTTTGAATAACAAAATGCATCCAAAATGTATCAAGCGTAGCGAAAAATTAACAAGCCATTTGAATATAAATATAACATTTAACTTGTTTCAGAAGGTTCGAGTGTTCAAATGAATCATTTCAGTCCACTCCCCGTCCTAAAACCCTACATGTATATGAAATGATAAGTTACGTGGCCGGTTAGGGACGTTTCCGTCGCCTTTGTTATCAGACGAGGTGGGGCCTTATGGAGGATTTCAGAGTTGCTAAGTCAACTGATTTTCTCCATGAGGTCGGGAATGTTTTTCTTCGATTGTAACTCCGAGTATGTGGTTCTAACTAGGTCGTGATTGAAACAGTATGAATTAAACCATATAGTGAATTATAAAAAGGCTTAATGTTTTTGTGCGAGGGCCATGTCCTGTGTGAATTGCACAAATAATTTTAACCGCCATTACTACTGTTATTACGTCGTTAAGTTTGCACTACTAGTCAATCTCAGGGAATCTCCGCGCTCATAGCGACTGTGCTTGCATGGTCACATGACACGGAGCTACCTGTTTATGCCATATTTATTGTACTTGCATGATATTATATTTAATTTTAAAAAATACCATATAATTTTTACCATTGGCTTATTGCATACTCCAGTTACTGTAGCATAATCATGCACTTGTATATATTTTAGGTTTCTACGCTTTCCAGAGTGTCTTTTTTGCTACTATATATAATTAGTATGTCATACGTAGTAGCTATTTTATCTCTGGTTTTGGTGCGGGAAACAAAATGATAGACCTCTATGTTATCTTGGCAATGCCTTTTATTTCATTTTTAGTAGTAGTCATTTATATTATCGAAATACCCAGTTTTTATTTTGGCAATGCCACTTAACATGATTTTAGCTGTGTATGTCATACCATGTATATTATCATATGATTTTAACAAACTAACAATCTTGTATATATATCTCTTTCATTTCTATGACAAATAAGTCTGTAATGACTTTTCTTTTCTGTCAATAAAATATCTGTCTGTATCTGTCTGTATGTACTCCAAATACATGTATTAGTATAATTATGACTCTAATATTGATTTAAAAACAAAACAATTTTTAACAAAAAAAATCATTTAGTGTATCCATTATATATCCACAAAAAATGTGATGGTTTATCAGGCGTGTAACTATTATAGCCAAAAATTTATACTAGCAGACTGTACTAAAATACATGTAGATCAAATGAACAGATGTAATTGCTGATAAATCGAACTGATTCCAGCTTAATGCGAAAATAATCTAGAAATTATTGAAATATCAATCAGCAGATAAACATATTACAAACGTGCGGATTACAGTTTCTCTAACGATCACAGTTTATTGGGATGATGATATTATAATCATCTCTATATCTATGATTATAATCACATTGTCAGGGCTGATCAAGCATTACAAACAAAATGAAAAAACCGCCACCTTAGTGTTCAAATGTTTAGGTATGTGTCACAGTAGTTATATTTCCTGTGGAATTGCTGGTGGAGTGTTCTATTTTTGTAGTTGCTCTGTCTGGAAGTGGCATTCCATGTAATAGTCACCTCTCAGAGGAGGTATGTATTACCAGGTAAGGGGATAACATCAACACTTATGTCTCTCATGACAAGTGCCGCATGCATGCTCCATTTTAATACTACTCAATTGTCTATTCACGTAAAATCACGTTTCCTAAATTATAACAAAATACTAGTTGTAGTTACGTTTTTTTCCAAAACATTGTTCCCTATTTGCTTAAGATTCACAAGGATTTTTTAAAAAAGTTGTTCCCAAATTTATTTCAATTCTATTTTTTCAATTGTATAATTTACAGATGAGGTATACTTCCGCGAAATCTCAAGCTATTGCAAGATATTCATTATGTTGGTGAATGCTATCATTTTTTCAAATTTCTCTAAACGTGTCTCTTTCATGTGTGATGACTTTATCAGTTTATGGCAACAAAGAGTCGGGTTTTACGTGTTCCATCAGTCAAACTTGAGTCATTGAGAGATTTTCTTATCTTTAATTGGTGGAATGAAATAAACCGTGTAAGTATCAACAGATCTTGATCTTGAAAACATAAAGTAGACAATCATTGCAATGACCCCGCTGGGGTCGGTATGTCGTTCATGCTGTTTACACTGATACATAGTCGACACCCTATCGGTCCAGTGTCTAAGACTTTGGACCCAATGTGTGATGCTTGCCATTGGTGAGATTTGTTCTGGTTTAAATTATCATGTTTATTGTGATAAAAACTACTACATGTCCCTGCTGTGTGTAATACGCGCGAGTATAGAATGATGATTGAAGTCCAGCTAAGAGCAGACAGTCGTTTCTCAAAAAGCACCAATCTTGCCTGGCTCAAGGTGTCCCGTACTTTAGCTCTTAAAGCGTTTAAATATGTTTATACAAATCAAGAGACAAAAGGGTTTTTTAATTTGAACATGTCGAAGTCATCATAAATTTCTTAGTTAGCTCTTTCCACTGCATTTGGATACCTATGTTATACTCAACCATCTTTAGAACGATTTTGTCAATTAATGAATAACAAAAATGCAGATGTGATATGTAAATTAGCATTATTTGTACACCATGTATTACAGAGACAGTCAGCACATGAACTTGTATTTGCACCTTAGGCCAGAGGCCTTTATTGCACGAATAAATGAATTGAATTGAATAAGATGTTACATGTCTACGGCCATTATAATTGTGTTTATTCTTTCAGCACGGGGATCGACTTTAGATCCCGGCGCTGAAGGGGTTAGTATTCAACTATAACGTTTTTAGTTTGGCGTGATAATGTCGCCTATATATTATATGACATAAGGATCAGTAACCCCAGGTTCTATAGCGACTAAATACTAATCTCGGGATTAGTTTGACAGCACGTTGACTAGCTACACCTGATCACGATAGTGACGCAGCACGTGTACAATCAATCAATCCTTCTTATGTACATATACGTACAAGTACTTGATGTAAGCACCCCTTACATAGCAACATTACTCTGTCTGAAGGCAGGCAACTCAACAGGTCATGTCTGCTGCCTGTCAAAATCATCATATGATTCACCTTTTTTTTGGCTACTGAAAACATATATATGCGGTTTTAAGTAGATTTCAAACCAAATGATAAGTCACTGATATGGATAATATCAGAAATGCATTGAGTGAATATTAATATAGTTTCCGGTAGATGCTCAGTTAGTCAAATAATTCAACTGAGAAGGTTGTCGATTTTCAGATAATAGAAATATTTATCGGCAGGTGGAGATTGCGTCAGCAATTCCAGCATCAAATGAATGAAAAATAGAAACAAACAATTCAGCAAAACAAGGATTAATGTGTCAATCCATTTTGTCCATCATCTTAATACCTTTTTCGATTAAATTAGTAACATCAACGTCAATGACGTTTATTTGACGTCCATGCAGAGTTATGTGGCAGTGGAATTAGGATAGAGTGTAGGGAACTGCAGCAACACACATACCGGTGTATCAGTCGATGAAACGCGACAGTATCCTCGACACACATGACTAACGTAACACGCTGATATTCAAGGGATATGTAGTTAAGTTTTCACATTCCAGCTTTATATTAAAGGTTTTTCTCCTGCCAGATTACTGATTGACATCACATGCAGATAGTCTTGTCGTCAATGGTAGGAACATTAGACTGTTTAGCTAGCAATAAAATACCAATCATGATTGACTCGGAATGTAAACCAAGTACTTATGTCCGATGATGAATGCGGTCTGATGAAGGTTGTCCATATATGGATTTCGCTTGAGCAATACAGATAAAAAGGTTAAACACGTCAAAAGATAATCAGGTTATCAGTTTAGCTAGCTATGTATATACACGGAAATACATGCAGGCCTAGACTATACCATGATACCCAGCGGACACAAGACGTTTAATCAATGTTGGTTTAGCGATGGTCCAACGTTGTAGACGGTGGACCAACGTTAAACCAACATTGAATGATTCAACGTCTTGTGTCTGCTGGGTATACACGTGTAGGAGATCATGGCATTCCTAGTCCCATACAGCACGCAGGATACATTTACCCCTGTTCACTGTGCTCCCGCTTATTATAGGCCCAGCGTAACTTCAAATGCGACCTTTAAATAACAGACAAGCTCAAATTATCTTCTTATAAATCTGGGTAGAAAGGAGCTTCATACAACATATGTTTTTTTTCGAAATTTCGAGTTTGGTGAAAAAAACAGCCCATATCACAGGTTTAAACATGGTTGGCTCACCTACAGCTATTACAGTCCTATGATTATATAGCTCAATGCGTCAGAGAATACCGGCCTTCATAAAATCGACTTTCTGCGCTAACAACAGTGAACAACCCCAGTATCACGCTAGCAGGGTTAGTGATAAAATAATATTCATCCATTTACATGGCTTGACCTATATTGCGCATGTACATGTATATATCATTAATGATGACGTAACAGGCAAAGGCATGTACATATTCAAGTAGCACTGAACTCTAGTACGATATTTTTTCATGCCATCTTTATCTATTAATAGCTCTCAGAAACACTGGTATGCAGGGGGGCTTGCAGTTGCACATTGCAAGTACCGGCATTACAAAGACGACACTTTGTGCAATAATATAACACGCCCCACCAACATCAGAAGAATCTAGTTCGCTTTGGTTATCCAAAGGAAGTACATAATTAATGACAAATCTGCTACACTGCTGTAAGCTTCAGATGGCTACTAAGCACGACCTATATCAATGCCCAGCTCTGGTCCAAGAATAAACAGCATTTCATACGAACCAGGTGATTCCTTGGGGCAATAGTATTTATGTCGTTGCGGAAATCAACCTTTTGGTTATCCATTAAAAATAATGAAACTATAATGTAATTTTAAAAATACTACCGAAGATAAAATATACATTTATGCTATCATTATATGTACATTGCATAATTAGCATTTTATTCCTCTTTTGCAGCTATAGGGTAATCTGTGATAAAGAAAGTCGAGAAGATTCAGCAATGACGTCTGGAGATTCTAAAACCCCTGGGTTTCCGAAATAAGCCACACCTGGGCCAGGGAGACTGCACCAGTCTATAATATGGGACTCAAAGGGGCTACGTTGTTGCTTGCCGCTAATCATATTATTTAAACTCATATTGACCCAGTCATAGAGGTTTCTATAGTAAAAGTCACTTTAAATCTGTCACTTTCGCGTTGCATGTTTTTCGCTCATTGCTCAAGCAATTTTCATCTGATTTTCATGAAATTTGACAAGCGTTAGTTTCTAGTCTAACGGCACCTGCCCTGAAAATTTCAGGGAAAAATGTTATGTAGTTTAAAAGTTAGACCATTTGACATGTAGTTTTTGCGAATTATGACGCTCCTCTCTCTATAAACCCATTGAACGCTATCAGCTTCAATCACGAAATTCCACTACATGTCAAATGGTCTAACTTTTGAAATACTCATTCAAATTTTCACGAAATTGTCAGGGTAGGCGCCGGAATAGTTGAAAAGAGTGCTTGCAAAATTTCATGGAAATTGATTTAGAATTGACTGAGAAATCAGCGAAAAACACCCAACGCTGGTGGAAGTTGACTGCGACTATATATGTAGGTGAGTCTACATTGAGACATACGATTGTGTAGGAGATTTAATACTTATCAAAACTGATTTTTGGTACAGTAGGACCTGCTATGAACAGCCAGACTTATGAGTATACATTTAGCCAGCGTAGACACAAGTTATCGGAGAAACAAAATTATCGGAGGTCACTCGGCAATTTGCTAATGTGACATTTCCTATGCAAATTAACTTCCAATGAGCAGCCACCTGCCTTGAAAGGTCACGTTTCCTGGTGCACAAGGGTGGCTCTTCATAGCAGGTTTTTTTCAATTTGAAATCATCATCATGGCTTAGTTAGCTCTTCCCGCTTCATTTAAATGTTTATGTTATGGTTTTATTTATACATTTTAAATTATTTTACTTTCTGGGATCGATTTTGACGTCACTGAGAGGGTTAAAGGGTGTATCTCCCACTTTGTAAGGTGGGAGGTACACCCTATCTAGTCCAAGGCCACGGTTTATAACTTGATCTTACCTTCCGTATTTGGTATCACCGACCAGTAGCTCTGGTGCCCTGTACCATCGTGTAGCCACATAGTCCGTGTAGGCTTCACCGGGCTGAGCCAGGGTGCGCGCGAACCCAAAGTCACACAGCTTCACCACACCTGATTTACTCACTAATATATTCTCTGGTTTAATATCTCTGTGAATAATCTGAAGAAAAAAAATATTCTCAATGTAAAACTAATATTGCACATTTCAGTAGGTTAACATAAAGCTTGTATTCTGAGTGGGTATTTTTCTATGTGTGTGGAATATATATACGGAATTATCGTAAAACCACTATTGTGATTTTTCTTTACTGGTGGACACATTCAGCTGTGCGGTGGAAAAATCATCTATCAGATAGTTCCTAAGTGGATGTGAAATAAAACTCATGGAATTCATGGAATAAGCCTAGTAATTCATTGCTTTTTATTTTGTATCCATGCCGGTAGAATTCGAAAGTGGTCGGCGCGGGTGAAATATAGTGCATATGTATCTTTTCTAATGCTGTTAAGATGAATATTTTTCAATCATTTTGTATAAAAAAAGTATTAAGCCACCCGAGAAGACAAATTGCTTTGAGCGAGAGCTACTAAAATAACGTTTCAGATGACCTCATTACATAAAGCAAACAAAGGAGATCAATATACATTGGATGTCCAGTTACAATAACAGCTGAGATCAGTGGCGGCACTACTAGGGGTGGGTCCAGGTTTTTTTACAAGTCATGCTCGCGGAAGAGTATGTCATCAAGTTCAGTAGAAGTGACCAAGACACAATAAACGTGATTACAATGATTACAACTAACATTCTTCGAAATATTTGGAAAATATAAACAAAAAGTAGAAAATGTCTTCATCTGACGTATACCAGGTATACATGTATGGATCATGTGATAACTAGGCATGTATCAATCAAAAGTTATAATTTTACACTGCATATAATTTCCACTGAAATTTCAACTCCAAATATTACAAATAACACTGAACCATTTATACATATTTTGCTATCAGCTCAGCTTAGCCCTTCTGGCAGCTTCTTATTTGCTTTACCACGTTTAGATGAGTTCAACTCATTCATTCAACTGCATGGAACATCTACATTTCTTAGATGAATGAATGTAGAATACTACTTTATTAGTAATTGTCTATTATTTTCATTGATAACCAAACTATTTGCATGCTTTTATATTAGCTATGTATACAAATATCACTTTTTTTTACTGATATCTTTTTGAAGAGATGGGATAGCAAACCACCAAGAACAAATCGTTTTCTTGGGATTAAGGGGTCCCAGACTCGACAAGTGACAGATATTTCTTTTTAATCCCAACGGGACGAGAGACAAGTGTAAACTGTGTAGTAAGTGATTTGAATGCCAGCAGCGTGTCAGATCACGCATGGTGTGTGAGCATTTACAGACAAGACTCACAAACACGAACGTGTATGAATTATGAATGAAAACACGGTAAATAATAAATAACTTATATCCTGTGAAACCGACTTGGTTGTCTTCACACGAAAATAATCCATTAGGAAAAAAAAAAAGATTTTGAACGGGTTACGTTTGTCACACTCATTGACCATCATGTTGACGGTTTCTTACGAGCAATATATTATTAACTATATAAAACAAGCTTAGCAGTTAGTTTAACATTTTTATTTTTAACCAAACTGTTACTTTTTAAACCTAAAAAATACCCATAGCGTGACGATACAGACTACTTACATGTAGTACTAGTACAGTGGTCAGCTTTCTAAGTTTAATCGAGATGCATGATGAGCTTATATAATTCTTTATGACACTAGACTTAGACATATACTTTGAGAACTTCATTGTCGATACCTAGAACTACATTTATGCTTTTAACAGGAACCATCATCAAGTACATGTATGGACACAGAAAAAATCTAATCTTAATGTTTCATTAGCATGATTAGTAGGCCTATTTATGATTATCTAGCTTTAATTTGGGAATATAATTGACTATTTAGCATGCTTAGACTGATTAAGAATTTAAGATAATATTTATTTCTAGCATTATATCTAACTGTAAAAGTTAAAAAAAAGTCCTCCTAGTACATGTATGTGTGACCTGATGACCATATGATTTACTGTGAGATGAAGGAGCGGGCATATGCGAAATTAACGTCGATACAATGGTTTCAACGTTATAAGTCGACGAGGCAGACATTAACATAATCGCCTAGTCATATTGAGAAGAGAGAAACAATATTCTTCAGAAAAACTCATACAATATCAGCGGGGTTCGAACCTGTGATCATGCATAACTCCATGCATGACATGACTGAGATTTATTGTATCATGTAAATGGCCATTATATGCTAAGCTACGTGTAAAGGAAACGCAGGCCCTGACCATGCTGATTGGGTGGTGGTGAAGCCTCCAACCTATCAGTGTTGTCATTTCCCATTTCAGCGATCACGTGACGTCGGCCATGTTGTAGACGCTGACCTGATGCTGGACTAATGACGAGCCAGCGTCGCAAACTGTGGTCCATTTGATAAAAAGAGATTATATGTTGTCTAATATTATTAGGCCACAAGACGCATAGCTTTGCGACGAACAATAAAAGATAGTGGAAGTCCAGAAATAAATTTATATACGTACCACGTTAAATTTACGTGGCCAGAATACTTGCGTTATAGATTGACGGCGGTTATTTGAAGCGATGATGGAAGATATTTATTTACAATATTTATCAGTGTATGCTTGGATCGGTGTTTTTATGCATCTTATAAGGGTTATCATGAAATGAGTTATCATCTAATCAATTAGAACTGGTTATTGATCGTTTAGCTTTGATTATCTGCAAGCCTCGGATTCCTCCAGATATTACCAATTCGTTTTGGTCAGTTTAACCTTTTTACACCACAAAAATCCACTTTTGTAAGCTGCAATGTCATATCTTTCATAATACAAAAGGGATTTTGGTTGTAGAATAATAGCCTTTTATTAAGGATATAATGACTTAGCGTTGTGGTGTGACTTACATTATGGACATGACAGAACTCAATCCCTTTGAGCACCTGCCACAGCACACGCCGTACAGACTCCTCGTCAAGACCCGAGGGGCACCGCTCAAGGTCATCAAGTACGGTGTGGTCCACGAACTCAAACACTAGGTACAGTCGCCTTTTCCGCCGGAATACTTCCAGAAGGTTGACTAGATTTTCATGCCGTAATTGCTGAAACGACGAGATAGAAGATTCATAATTCTGACCTAATGAATTGATATACATTTACAATCAAGATAAATATCAAAGGACAGGAGATCCAATCATAATCATCAATTCGAATATTTCAAAAGAATGGGCAGCAAAACTGCAAAGCTTGGTGTTCCCAATGAATTCAAAATTTTACTATAAAAATACGTATGGAAATTGAGGACATACCTTTAGCATACGGACTTCGCGCATAGCGATCTTCTTGACCATTTTGTCATCTTCACTTTCTAAGAATTTCTTAATAGCCACCAGCTGACCAGTTTCTTTGTGTTTACACTTGAGTACCATGCCATAGCTGCCCTCTCCTACTAAACCAAGGTTGTCGTACTTCTCCATCGCTGGTGCCCGAGGCACACAGCTGATGCCCCTCAGCTAAAAAAGAGAAGAAATGATCGTTAGAAATTATGATCGAGTATTTATAAGCGTATCGTTTGGAAACATGAAGCGGTAGGCGACTAGCATAATAAACGTTGGTTCAACAGTAAACTGAAGATCGGCAATGCTTTGTGCCAGTAAATATTCGATGTGGAAGTAAAAGGGCATACAAAAATTGTAATTGTCTATTAGCATTAGACCTATGTTAAAATACCGTGCGAGCACGCAGACACCCCTCCGCGGCTGATGCAGTGACTCAAAATAGCCGGTAAGACTCGAGAACCGCCAAAATCTATATAGACAAGGTATCAAGGCAAAACGGAATATAAAGTTGATTTATTCAAAGCAATAAATTCAAAATGGACGCCACAGATTCATTTTCGGTCGTTCATAAAAACGTAAAATCACCAAATAGATTCTCAGACCCTAAAAAAATACTGGCTCAAGTACGAGGTTTCAAGGCAATATTACTGTGCAGAAGGTCAATTTTTTAAAATCGTTAAAATCAAAATGGCCGCCACAGCCCCGTTTTCAGTCGCACATTAAAACGGACAATCCTAATAGACTCGCAAGTTTCGCATAACCCAAAAACTTATATAATGCACTCAGCCGAACAGAATATCGATTTAATAAAATTGTCGCAATCAAGATGGCCACCACAGGCTCGTTTTCGGTCGCTCATAAAAATGGACAATCCTGCAGACATTTTTATTATCGATAGAGAGCTGAAAATCTAATCAGGTCATATCCATACCTATGAGCAACGTCACATAAAAAATGGAGATATCCAATCATTATGTTTTAAAGTTATCGCGTCAGCAAATAATTCCCCTTTATCGTTGACCTTTGATTCTGGTGCTACATTGATCGACTATTCCAATATAATAATTGAGAAAACTAAATATATTGAGATCTTTAGCTTATTTTAGTTTCATTTAGTATTATTTTTTAATTAAATCTAAAGCAAATGTATGTACATAAAACAGCACATTAGCATGCTTACATCACAGTCAAGTACGTGATGAAAGTAAATCTAGAAAAAAAAACCAGACTAAGTAAATAGTAGACCCTGCCGAGTACATGTAAATACAGATATAGTTGACAAGCATTTAGAATAATCTATTTAGAAACCATTATTTATGAAATCATGAAGACATAAATGTGTTACTTATTTCCCCCCCCCCTTCGCCATGTTTAAATTCCTTTATACCATGCATGAATGGTGGTGAATGAACCCTGGCCTGGATGATGTTTAAAACAGTGTCTAATATAAAAATGAAAATAACTATTCCGTTTTGTATTTAACACGGTACACGATAACACGGTAACACGATAAATAATATTGACGAATCGCTAGAAATGATTGAGCTATATTTCAATTATCTAATTGAATATCAACAATTTTAATTGGTAACTATATATATATAAGTCTATAAACCTAAATTTATATTTTCAACAGAAAATCATACAATAACTGTGATGCGGTTCAGTTAGTGTATGTCCGAACATACAATGTCTGTCTATAAACATTGTGCTTGCAAACCCTGGATGCCTATCTGATCGGAGGGAGTGGGGGGGTGTAACGCGTGCATACACGTTATATTTAGAGATTATCTGTAGAGCAAATACACTGATGCCTTGATTATTTACAGGCTGAAAAATGCTAGCAGTGTTATTTGCGTACAACAACTGTTGAGATCTGGATTATAATCATGTTCCACATTTGAAGACCAAAGTATGATATTGTGAAAAAACCATTCATCTAAGCAGACACGTGGTGCAGCATTAGCTTCCTATCAAAATTCGAAAGATTAGACAAAGATTACGATCATATTTTTTTACACAAACGACTGCATTTTGTGTGGACAGGTGGTCAAGTTTTATCTTATTGAGTATTCCATTGTGTGGTGCAACTCTATCGATCTGTTTAGTGTAAAATTGCTGGCAGGTTCGTAAAGTAAGCTCCTGTGGCGACATGCGAATATCGCTAGAGGACCCTCTGCATACACTACGGGGTGATACATAAAAATATTACACGGATTGATATACAGTGTCAGGCCTATCGACATAGCTGCGATTTGTAAAAGATCGACATGCCACTGATGCCATACTGTCGTGACCAGAATTAAAGTATTGCATTGTGTTGCTCTAGCAATAAGCCAGACTCTGCTGTCGTAGTTTTCGTGAGCCATGTTGTGTTGTGAATTGGTGATATGGATGGATTAGTTTACGCTACGACCACTATTCATTTTGCGCAATAATCTCAATTCTGCAATCTTCAGCAAAGGTCATGCAAAACGTTTGATTCTGACACATCCCTAAGAATTTATTTTTTAAATCTGTCAGTTTTTACATTGCGACAATATTTAGCTGAAATTTAGAGCAGAACCTTAGAGCTCTAAAAAAGCTTACTTTTCCTTCACTTGTAATTACTATTCGTGCAGTGCACCACAAGTTCAAATTATTTGGGACTACAAACATTTGGTCATGTTAATTATTGTCGTTGGCCAAAGAAAAGAAAAATGTAGATACCAGTATTATGTGTATATAACAAAGTTGAAATAGAAAAGTAACCTTTGAACGGCTATTACGGGTGACATTAAATTGAACAATATCTAGTTCTATGCCATTACAATAAGGTCACACATTTCCTATATGGTACACCATCGAACGGTCCGCCACTGTGTAACTTTTTAAATACGTGTAAACACCTTTCAATGACCATGATCGTGAAAGGTAAGTTTGAGCTACGTCGTCTAAATGTACTGCACATGTATGTACGGGCGCTTTCCGAACAAAATGATCAACTAATGGCCATTAGGGTTAAAACATAATCTGTAGTCTAGAGTGTTCAAATATGCAGACTTTACATCTAACAAACGTGATTGGAAGTACATATAAATAAATCGATACTGGAGGCCATATTATCAGATTAACAGCCCGGTGTTCAAGCCACCCGCACTATACTCAGTGTGACGATTACAAAAGAGGTTTTTGTAAATTGTTCACATGATAGGTAAGGTGACGTTCAGGAAATTGAGGAATGGCATGCTGATGGATCATTCCCATATACCACGAAATGACCAGGTATAGTTTAGTATATGCCAACTACCATGATTACAATGTAATTTGTAGTTGTTGTATGCCTAATGATTCGGTGCAGGGCCATGTCGTGTTGTGTTGTTGTGAATCTCCAACCATTTGTTGTAAAGAACATACTATTCTAGTTGGATAATGTGAAAAATTAAAAATACAATTAATGTTTATCGTCTGTTCACCGTCGGCAGTGACGTAGAAATGAATTAGCCCTAAATATAGCGTTTATTAACCCTTAACCCGCTAATCAACACAAAAGTCGTTTTTAATCAGTTATATTATGCTATCAAATCACTGTTGTTGCGAACAAAATGAGCGTTTAAACATCAAGATTTGCAAATGTTTGGTCTCACATTAAACAAATATCAGTAATTTTCACCCACTTGAAGTTGTGGATCGCGGTAGCGAGTCACAACTTCAAGTGGGTGCAAAGTTAAATTATTAAATTTAACGGTTTAATGGTTTAACTAACATGTTATCTGTTATCCACAATATTTTCTATTATAGTACACTAAATGTAGATGATAACTCGGGCTTTGTACAATGTAGGTCTACACAGCAAAAACATTCTGGATTGAATTCCACCTGTGTGTTCTCACATAAAACATACAGTAGACACGCCAGTCCGCCAAAACCTATCTGCTATTTCGACTCAGCTAATGAGAGAAAAATACTAAACTAATGATTCTGAGCAGAAATGTAGCCCACCACGAGGTTTTTTGTCATGGTATTCAATGCAAGAAACAATATAACATAAATTAAGAAATTGGTTATGAAACAACAAAATTAGAATGATTTTCAATAGTCTTATAACCATATATAACTTCCAGAAAAATTGTCGGTTAGGAATTAAAATAATAAAATCGATGTAGATAATAGAAGTGTAGTAAACCAGACAAGTTTGTGTAATGGAGGTTAGATGAACACGTAGATGATAGATCCACTATATCTACTGTATACGTGCACGTACATGTATGGACGGTGGCATGCATTGCTTACATTAAGGTCACATGGAAGAACGCCAAGCTGATGTGTCCGCAACCGACAGAATAAAAGTGAACCTCTGACTAAAACTAAGACGTTATCAATCAACGATTCGCAATATACATTGTGATAAATAACAAGCGTGTTGTTGGTAAGTATTTCTGGAATTATTTAGGCATAAATAATTTCCCCGTTTGAGACGGGTGTACACGTGCGAAAAGTAGATCTCACAGAGATGTTGGAAGCAAAGTGCACCGCAATCGATCCGGTGGTCACACAATGATTAAAGCATTGATGACGTGATTGCGGAATTCCTCAGTCTTCACAATCCCTGTTGGCATGCCACAAAGCCTCTAATCCTGCAGCCTAGTCCAAGAAAACAAGATACGTTGAAACAATGTTAGTTGAATGTTTGCCCAGCATTGCAGACAGTGGCTCAACATTAAACCAACATTGGGTCATTGTGTCGTGTTTAATACTGGGTAACTAACTCATTTTACGTAACTTCACACGATGCTGACATACATATAAGCTACTAATGTTGGCTGTTATGTTTAAATTTGATGTTCTCGCCATGCCTGGATTGTTAAATCGATGTCTGATAATGTATACATACGTTCAAATACAAAATAAAACATTTAGTAAAAATAGTAAACAACGCTTCTTGTTATGAGTGTCAAAATAGCAAATGAATTGACTAAAATTACATGTTTTTAATATATTGTGATATTTTAGAATGATGTGATATGTGTGCGTGAGACTAGTACAGGCAAGGGGTGTCCCGCAGCCTGACAGCATGAACTTAGTGGAGAACACGGCCATGAGTGATCGAATAGCTTTTGTCGTGACAAGCTTCTGTGTGAACTGTGAAAAGCAAAGTCCATCGTCTCATTCCGCGAGGAAAAAGATGTCATTGCCAGGTGCATGATTGTATTCAAATATAAGTAAAAGTATAATTTTTTTCAGGGAATGATAATAAAGTCTGAAATCAAAGATGGGAATGAATTGATCAATATGAATCCGAATGACATCGATCATTTCCTATGTTGTACATAATTATACAGAACATAACAAATTCTAAATCCAAAAGTTTTACAGCCCTTATACTAAGGTTCAATATCACTGTCCAGAATCCAGATACAACACGAAAATGTTAATTATCGTTAAACGATTAAATGGTGAGGTTCATTAGTTTTAACAGCACTGTTTACCTGTTACCTCAATTATTTGAGCCGTTAACTATTTGTATAGATTGTGCAGACAACCGAGTGTTACATATAATGCATTATAATATAAACCCTTACAACGCTAAATTATTTTGTATAAGCTTTTGGGACTAAAGGGTTTTTTCCAATTTGAAATCTCTTTCTGATTCATTTGATTACCTACATATGTTATGGGTATACGTCCATTAGAAATATTGCAATTCTTTCAGTGCGGCGACCGTCTTTATAAGTCAGAATCTGTCGTCTGTACATTCTGACATATAACATGTATAAATAAGGTCCCCGCACTGAAAGGGTTAAATATATTACAAGTATAAATTCCGAACAGTATAGACATCATTAAGTTTTTTAAGGCTTTAGCATTTTTAGGAAACATTTAAAGGCATGAATGTTCTACAGACACTCTGGTAGTGAACATGTGCGGAAAATAAAGATACACACGGTTTATAGGTTTGCGGTCATAGAATAACAATCAAAGCTTAGATACGGTTTATGAATAAGTACTCATAGTCGTATAATTATTCTTAAAACTAGGGTCATTATTATTATAGGGTTATTATATTATTCTGGCAGTGGATGGGTGGAGCCTGGAACTGTTTGTGAAAATTTTTTTCTTTTAATTCCTTAAAAATGCAATTAGGACAGGTCTTAGTGAAAAGTTTTCATCCGTGGGAAATTTCTATTTCCAAGATGCCAACAAAGGGCCTGGGCCACACTTTTTTTAAGTTATGGCCATCACCTAGTTTCAATGTTAGATACAAATCAAAATGACCACCGCTAAGGCTTAAACCCAAAAAATGACGGTCATTTTAAAATACTAGATGGAATTTTCGATGCAAAATAAAACATGTGTATATTACTTCAAATGCCAATTAGGAGCTACATGTGGTGGAATACACGACACTGCAGCTCAAGGGAAGGCAAGGTGACGGAAACATCTCATTTTCCATCCCATCCCATTTTCGTATTATATTTTATATATAACGATAAAATCCAATAAATAAATTAGGGAATAATAATTCACCATTTTTGAAGAACACTTGACTCCTTGTACAAATAGATTATGATGATGAGATGTTGGAGCAGGAGGTACAGGTCTCTTCTCTGGTACAGCTGGAGGTCTTGGCACAGTCTTTACAGGCGATCTTATCACAGATTGACCTTCTACATGAGATCTCCTTATAGTCTTACACGTTGTGGTAGTCGGGGGTTTAGGCCCAGTATTCACCTCATGACCGACAGCGAGGCGCTTAGACACAGTAGCTAGGCCTACCTCGTGACGGAGAGAGGGGGGTTTACTCACAGCATCTCTCTCATTACAAACAGCGGGAGGTCCAGTATTCACAGTGGGGGTTCTAGTCACAATGCTCAACGCGTTGCAGACAGAGGGAGTTTTAGTCCCGGAATTTACCCCATGACGGACAGCAGGGGGTTTAGTCTCGTTGCGAACAGCGGGACTTCTGGTAACAGCATTGCCGTCATTGCGGACAGATAAGGGTTTTGTCAGGGTGTTCACCTTATTGCTGACAGAGGGGGACCTGGGGACAGTCCTTCTCTCAACTGAGAACATCTTCACAATCTTTGGCTTCACTGGAGGTCTTGTCACAGGCTTTGTCACCACAGGGGGTCTAATTAGTGTATTATGTTCCCGTGTTGATGATAAAGCAGCAGGTAGCGGAGCTGTCATCTTGACATGGGGATGAGGTTTGGTTGTTTTAACAGGCAGTTTACTGTAGTCTTTTGTCTGTGTAGTTGCTCGTACACCGGCACCATCATCTCTTGTACGGTGTATGGCTCTGGTGACGGCTGGTGATAAATCATACCTGGGTCTGGGCTGATTCCCATCTCTAAACATGATTTAGGAGGCTCTAAAAAAGTCTGTGTAATCCGCAAATTATCATGTTAACAAAAGTAGTATCAACATCAGACCTGAATCTTGACTCATACATATCCATACTTGCTGTTACGTAATCCAAGCTTCTATTTGATCTCATTTTTTTCTTATTCTCTAACCATGCTTAATGTTATACTAGTCAGAATTACTCCTTGTTGCAGTGGATTGCCAAGCTCATGAAGCCATAATACATTTGTTTATGAACTCAAAGAAACTTTGAGATGTCAATGATACGTCTGGGACGGTACATGATCCATACGTGTACACACATATGACGTCAATGTATGAGTATACATACTAACATAACGGACTTGTGCAGCTAGCTGGGCAGCCAAGAGTACAAAAAGTTAGCCAAGTAGGTCAGCATCTGGTATCCGTGTAGGCATGGAGTGCCGCATGGAGTATACATGGGATATAGGCGAGAGTTTATACAAGCTTACTCACAGAGTGATCCATACAGACTTGTGTACGGAGATGCTATATTATAGGCTTATTATGATCCGATCGTGTTCTAAATTATTTGATTTATCGGAGCTGCATACATCTCATTAACCATTATGCTGCCGATTGTTTCCAGACTACAGTATTTTTCATTCATTTAAAGCTGGAATTGCTAACGCAATTTCCAGCTCTAAATGACGAAAAATAACTGCATTTTTGAAAAAATATACATCTTCAAAATGTAATATCAATTAGATTAACTAAACATCTACCACAAAACATTTTAGCATTCGAGTTGATATTATTGGTCTGCAATTTGCTTGAAAATGGATATTTACGGTCCCGGCAGCATAAGGGTTAATATCTGTAAACACTCTGACAGAGAGCGTATTATATTAAATATTAGTGTATTATCATGATTATATTAAACATAAAAGGCGTGAATCTAGGGGCGTCTGCAGCTTTCCGGCATAGAGGGGGGGGGGGTCAAGAGGTACAATTTAGAAAACTATGGTGCCCGGGGGGGGGGGGGGGGGGGTGAAGGTTTTTTGATTTTTTTAAATCTGAAGCCAAAGGGGGGGGGGCAGGATCCCTCTGATCCCTTCTCCCTGTGCACACCCCTGAAATCAGGTTATAAGTTCTGCATCATTTTAATAGCCGCTCTAACAATCGATATAATTTTACATTACAATCATTTTGAATGCGGGGAGGGTCAGCTGTCCCCCGAGTTTTCAGAGCAATGGATTAAAATTGTTCATTGAAAACCAATAAAGCCCCAGCCCCAAACTGCTCCCTTGGTTTTTGTGTCAGGCTGTCTATATAATGGATAAATTTTATAGTTATTTCTCAATATAGCAGTACTGTACAAATGCTGCGCCAATCTGATTTTAAACATAAAATAGATATAACCAAATATATGCTCAACATTCCTTTTCTTCCACACCAGGCGAAAATGCATTAGAAAAAATAGTGCACAAATATAAATAGTTCTATTATGCTCCAATCTGATTTTAAACATAAAATAGATATACATGTAACTGTATAACCAAATATATGCTCAACATTCCTTTTCTTCTACACCAGGCGAAAATGCACCAGAAAAAATAGTCCACAAATATAAATAGTTCTATTAAAAGTCTAATAATTGGTGTAGTAATAATTTAATACAAATATGTTTGTAAAAAAATCATTTCTATATGGATGAACAAGCTCGGAAAGCAATAATATTCACAATTACAAATTACAGTCACAACTTATGTATTTATGTATTTTTAAAACATACTTATACAGGGTGGACATTATATTAGCAATCATGCTATTTTACATATGTACCCTGTAGTGATTATATATACAGCATATGGAAAGTAAATTAATCAGATGTAAATAGTATACAAAAGTACATGTTAAGATTTTCATGATTATATGTATACATGTAAATTAACTTGACAAAAACAAATTAAAAAGCAAGCGGCTCTGCATATTTTAAACAGGTGGTTTCGTTGTTTTGCCGGGATCTAAATGTACTGTATATATGGGCGAATCTGTGATGTTCATATGAAGCGAATTCCCGAGATTCGTCCCAGAATAGCTGAGTGATGATTTGAATATTGCTCAATTCGGTTTTGGTGGATAAAGATTGTTATTTATTGAATCTCTAGTTAATACACTATGATGTTCCACAACGGAGCTAAAGAGATAGCATCAGACTACCAGCTCAAAGGGGTCACACTCGGACAAGTAACAAATTCACCTTACTTGGGAGTCAGCATCAGTGAGAACCTGGAATGGGGGGATCACATCTCTAATATTGCGAGTAAGGCTAATTCCACACTGGGTTTCTTGAGGAGGAATTTAAAGGGATGTCCCCCAAAATTAAAAGAGATTGCATATTTTTCAATGGTTCGGTCACTTTTGGAATATCCTTGTCCTGTATGGGATCCATACAGGCAAGGTGACATCGATAAATTAAACGAAATTCAAAGAGCTGCTGCACGTTTCGTAACTAACAACTACCAGCGTAAATCAAGTGTAACAGCTCTTATCCAAGATCTAGGCTGGACTGACTTACAAACTAGAAGAAAGAACTTCAGGCTGACAAGCCTGTACAAAATTTTAAACGGATTAATTGCTGTACCTGTCAGTGACCTTTTAACCCCAGCAGATGAAAGAACTCGTGGTGGACATAAAAAATCATTCAAACATATTAGACATGTTAGAGCTAACACCACGCTGGGACAAAATTCTTTTTTGTACAAAACCATACCCGATTGGAATCATCTTCCACCAGCTGCTATTGAATCCAGATCAATAGCAGCTTTCAAGAGCCAACTGAGCGATTAGACTGGTCGGCCGCTCAGCACAAACCCTTCGTCTGATACTCCGTGAGGAGGACTGCGAAGTTCAACCTTTAAAGATTAAAGGAGGAAAAAAGATCAGAAATATAGTTTGGTGCCAAGTTGTTCCGTGCTTTATCATGTTTATATGTGATACAGCAAGTTAAAAAATCATATCGTTCTCTTGCTTGCCATCCCAAGTCCCTGATAATGTTTCTAGGGGCCTACTATACTATATCAAGATTTATCCCAGTAAAAGTTGTGGGTTACAATGTGGGCAGCTTTTTGTAGTTTTTGTTAAGAAGTCGCTACCCAGACAAAAGGACAGTAATCTATACAAGATTGGAATATAGCATTGGCATAGTAAATACAGTTCAAATTGTTGCCAGGTCAATTTCTTCTAAGTTTTCTTAATATACAGCCTCGAGGTCATGATAATCGGCTGGATAGCTCATTGATCTTATGATTGGTCCATGGGTGTCAATTGACTATCAATGACAACTCCAAGATATTTAGCACTACGTACATTTATTCTACGAGATTTTCATCAATTTAAATATTTAATGAGTACCGATACTTGTGTTTCTTCCAGATATTAATATTACATGACATTTATCAATATAAACTGAAAATGTGTTGTTTCTAAACCATTCCACAGATTCATCAACACTTTACTGTAATAATCATGGTAGCGAGGTCATATTTAGTATCCTCTCTTTATATATAAAAAATTCTGGCGATGAAATACTGGGTTCGCTTGAACTCCTTGCCTTAAAACTGTGTTATTTGGGAATAGTGTTCAAAATCGACCACTCTATAGTGAGAAGAATTTCTATTTTACAGGACCCCTGACACAAGGATGAAAAATAGAACAAGGGAGGCATGTCAAGCGTGAAAGATGTATATATATGAAACTACATTGAGGACGAAATTCACTAATATTTAATTAGTTGCTCATACTTCGCTACACAGAAAGCTGAAAGCAAATCACACAACGCTGAATTTGATTGACTCTCAAACATGTCAAACATGAAAACATCACATACATTATCATGATTATATCATCTACACATCGATTACGTATTGTGCCACGTATCCTCCCTTTATAAAAACGGTTGATTTCGGGAAGAAGGGTTCTCATGTCGATACTCGTATGTTCACAGGAAACAGATGGGCCCCATTATCATGATTATTGCATGGGACGTACCGCTAGTCTGGGTATCTATTTGATACGAACGTCCGATCGGGAAAAAATAAAGTCCTTGGTCCGATGCAGGTTTTTTCCGATATGGTATGGTTTATGTGCACAGGGTCGTAGTAATTTCCCTATCTAGATAGCGTGGAGAAGGTGGAGTATGATAAGTATGATAAATGCACATCATGTTATCATCTTCGTCATAATACAACATGATCAGATGATCGACGAATGCATAATTTTCAGATCGTGTTCATCACACTTGTAATCACAACAAAATAATATACGATCACCTCAAGTAATCACAGGACAATGCAGGCCCATCCGCATGCGCAACATAATCAACGTCCGTCACGAGATAAATATTATTGATCAGTGATGCGAAACGACTCACCAGCGGCAGATCCCCTTTGCATATGTTTTGCCAAATGCTGTCATAAATCAGCCAAAACCGAAAAATTCTGGGCGCATGCCCCCAGAATCCCTCCACCCCTTTCAGAGATACTGGATCTGCCCTTGTTAATTATAGGATAACATCAGGAATACATGTATACCAAATTGTCCCTTTTTATAAGTTTATGTAGTATTCGGCCTCATATGCTATATAAACTACTCTACTCAAATATAGATAACTCTGCGTTAAGTACTAGTAGAACACATGTATTGATTCACCCGCACCTGTCTTTCACAAATGACACATCCTGTCTGACTGGACCAGGGTTGTATAAGACATAATCTGGTAATGTCCAGGAGTTGCAATTACTGGTGTCATCTGTATAATTTTGGGTAATTTTAACAACAATTACCACGAAAAGGAATTGTTCAGACGTGAACAGCTCTCGTATTTATGCATATAATAAAACAAATATCACCGGTTGAGCTCGCAACGGAATTAATCTTACCTAGAGCTAGAATTGGATACTGATGGTACTTTCTATTCCTGCGACTTTTCAATTAGATTTATATAATATCCATGCATACAATAATCTTGAGTACTTTGTTGTTGAATAAGTAAACTTTATTTATAGAGCAAGGAGAAAATTTTCAGCACCGTGCACCGTTGTAGACGGGACGTTGCGCGGTAAAGATATTTCTTATGTTTGATTGTTATGTATACGAAAACTATATACATATGATTGAATAAATGTGGTTTCAGGCACATATAATAAACATGATAAAACTGGGCCAGGATGACCTCCTGAGGATGGTGAGATGAATGAGATGACACTGCTCTCCAAACACAAGATTCGAAACTCGATCCCTGGCGGTCTGAGGCCAAGCACGCTACCTCTCGGTCACGAAGGCTCCCCACAACATTGAATCCTTATGAGTGAGCCAAGCGGGGAAGAAACTTTGTTTGTTTCTTTGTAAACTGAATACCAGAATGTAAGTGAGTGTGATGGTAGAAAATAATAACACATCAACGATTCTGGTAATAATTAAGTCATAGTACTGTATCATGTGTATACATGGTCTCTCTATTTGACCACACACTGAGTTCATAATATTTTTTTTCACCACAAAAGTAGACTGACACAACAAAAAATGTCTATAAACCTATTTAAATAAAAACTAATTAGGGCTCCACCAAGTGGACTGGTGGTGGATTTTTTACTTTGCCGTTCCTATGTATTAATTATTATTCCATTTTTCTTCAACCACAGTAACAAAAGCCATAGACCACTCTATATATATATTTTTATGATTTTAGTTGTACCTCAGTTGCTTCTATTTCTATAATCAGCGTGCTGTTTTGTGGGTACAGATCTACAGTGTATGTGTCTGGGTTGTCTGAGTTGGCCAGGAAAGAGTGGGTCGTATACTCATAGCACATGTATACATACGTGATATCAAGGAGTCTGCCGGTAGCAGACAACTTGATAGATGAAGATAATCCTAAGTTGCCTAAAATTTTACAATAATACCATGATTTTAGTTTAAAATCTATGTTTTGAGGAGTTGAGAAACTCATTAGCTACAATAACTGATAACATTCTGGCAATGTCAAACATCTCAGATGGTGGTGGGGCTAAGGGGCAGAATCCAAGATCAAAGGTCAATTTAAAGGTGAAATAGGATTTTTCAACGAATAAAGGTAGGAATATTATTTTTATGATTCAAGGTCATCTTCAATGTCAAAAGGTCAACTTTAAGGTCAAGTATTCGAAAATGTGTTTTTTACCTAATAATAAAATATTAATAAAAATAATTCTTATATCTAGCGCTAAAATCCACATAATGTGCTCAGTGCGCTTCACAAGTCTTTACAATTAAAATCATTGTATGAATTATTAGAAACTAATTAAAATAATTGTTCATGTAGGGGACTACCGATAACTAAGTAATTTAATTGTGTTACGAAAATATTAGTTATAAACGTTTTGAAAAAGATGTGTTTTGAGGTGTTTTTTTAAGGGTTTTTTAGAAGTGTTTCTTGAAAATAAAGCTTTGATGCTTCCTCGTCGCCCTTTAGCACCTCCACATCGCGCCTTATTTCCTACCTGTCACTTTTTAATGCACCCACATCGCACCTTAACATTGTGTCGTCGCCCTTTATGCCTCTGCTTAGGCCTTTGACGCCTCTTCCGTCGTCCTTTAGCACCGCCCTCTGACGCCCTTTTAAGACTCCCCATTGCCATTTAACGCCTCTTAATCCCTCTTTGGCGCTTTACCATCGCCATTTGAGGCATCTGCGTCACCCTTTAACTGTTTAAAGCTTCCTTGTCGCCCTTGCACACCTTTACATCGTCATTTATTGCTTTCTCGTCGCCTTTGAATGCCTCCTCAACACCTTTTACCACACCCAGTCGCACCTCGTCGTGTAATTTTGACTAGAAAATCCATTCCTGATATTATTTTTATTATTCAAGGTCATCTTCAATGTTAAAAGGTCAACTTCAAGGTCAAGTAATCAAAAATTTGATTTTTACCAAATAAAGCTCAGAGCATACGTGTAATATGGTAGGCCTACTCAATTATTGAAATCAATTGATAATAAGAAATAACTGTAGCACTTTATTTTAAACATGATAGATATGAAGTTTGATTGAAAAGTGCTGCATCTGAATGGTCTGTAGGTTACCCCTTACTGCCATGTATGTACATGTACACATGGTTCAATTTGTTTTAAAAATATTGTGTAGCGATTTGCATGAATGACCCCACATTCCTTGCATTACAAATGAAATATTTTGCTTATTAATTCCAAGTTTGTTAGCTATTGGCAAACATAGTGTAGCTTTTTGTTATGCAATAACAAATTAAAAAATTTAACCCTTGTACACGTTTGTATGTACACGGCATACAGTATGCTCTCAATCTGGATGCAGTTTTTTTTAATCTAAATGCATGGATTTGCAAAAAAGATACTTTCAAATAGACGTAAAGTAGGTATTTATATATCTGTACTCTGCAGGGATCGACACTAACTGCTCTGAGGTAGTGGCCAAAAGGGCCAGTAGCTTCAGATAATTACTGGCCCTTAGCAGTATGTGATAGTCCTTAACATACACTGTATCACAAAAAAAAATGGTATGGTACAAAATTTAAATCAACGTTTAATACTCAACCACAGGCTCATTTGTAAATTTTGACTTTTTTTCCATAACATAGCCATAAATAAAGGGGTGTTAAAATTAAATAAAGCGGGACACCTGGTATTTTTTATTGACCCCCAGGGCCAGTATCTCATGTGATTTACTGGCCCTTACTGATTTCTACTGGCCTCGGGCCAATGGGCCAGTGTTAGTGTCGAACCCTGCTCTGATGACATCACAAAATCCTCGACACAGACCACCATATTTAGAATTGTGAAACCAAATGTTGCCGTATACACAGGTGATACAATTGTTGATTATGGTGTACTGGGCATTAATTGTAACTGCTTTTTTGCAATTAGATAGGTCAATATTAAATGACCCCCCTAAAAAATTAAAACTAACTTTTAGGTTTTTCAACAGTTTTCTATCCTACTGGTACTAAAATCTGACCCAAATAAGTCGGTAAAACCATCCATCCATTTAGTTGCCTAAAATTTTACACTTTAACCATGATTCTTGTTTATAATCCATGTTTTTTTAAGAGTTGGGGAACTTATTAGTTACAATAACATGCTGGCACTGTCAAAAATTGAATATGGCGGTGGGACTAGAGGGCAGAATCCGAGGTCAAAGGTCAATTTAAAGGTAAAATAGAATTTTTCAACAAATGAAGGTAGGAGCAAGTGTAATAATAATATATTTTCTTTGTATAACTTTGTTTAGAAAATCCATTCCTTGTATTTTTTTCATGATTCAAGATCATCTTCAATGTCAAAAGGTCAACTTTAAGGTCAAGTAAAATGGAGAATTTGATTTTTACCAAATAAAGCTAAGAACATACTGTAATAACCCATTTTCATGTGCTTTTGACTGGTGAATCATTCTATAGCCCTTATTATGTTTGTTAAATTCAAGGTGACCTGCAAGATCAAAAGATCAATTTTAAGGTAAAATTTCTTAACCCTTACAACGCTGAATTATACTGTAAAAACCATGGAGACCAAATCATCATAAATGTCGTAGTTAGCTCTTTCCGATTCATTTGAATACCTATGTTATGGGTCTACAGCCAGTATAAATATTTTTACTCTTACAGTGCGGGTATTGACTTTAGTCGTCAGAATCTGACGTCTACAGAGTCGATCCCCGGGCTGTAAGGGTTAAAATATTATTTTAAACATCTTGTGTAATACCACTTTTTGATTTGATTTTGACTGAAGAATCCATTCATGGTAATATTTTGGTGATTCAATGACACCTTCATATCAGGATGAAAAAGGAAATTTCAAAGTCAAGATGTGAAAAGTACATGTATCAATTTTTGAAGATTAAAGATCTGCAATGTCAAAACGTCAATTTTAAGGTCAAGTGACCAAAATATGATATTTGACAAGTATTCATTTTTGGTGTATAAAGAGGTATGGTACATGTAACCGATCAACCTAGCCTAGCCAGGCTAGCCTACTGACATAAGTCTTCACCCACTATGTGGTGGAGACTCATTGTTTTTTTAGTGCTGTCTATTTTTGTTATTATTATTAGGACCGGCCATAGGCCGGTACTATTAAGTTTATTTTGCCTGTGTTTGTGTCCCATTTAGGGGAAAGAGGGGCGCTGTGTGTGGGAAACAGTTGACATTTCTGGACACCAGTCCTTATGAACATGTTGAATATAAAATGTTTCAGGTCCTTAGGTTAAGTACTTTTGTCTTTAACAAGTGTTCAGAAATAATACTATTCACGAAATATTAAATTGTCACCCCTATAGCAATTGACGCAAAGTAACCTATGAATACAGAATGCTGGGTTGTTGTTGTTAGGCCATCATCAGACACGTTAGATCAACATTGAAGCAACATTGGTTAGCCGTCCAGTGATTGCTGTAGACGCTGGTGAAGAAAAATCATGCCTTCGGTCAGTGTTGGAGTGGTGTTGAGCCAGCGTCGTACACAATTGATCGGCATTGAAACACCAATGGGCTCTGTTCCACCACTGATCAGAAATTGGGTGGGTAGGCCTACATCGTGTCTATCGTAGAGACAAGCGCAGCACGGTTTACTGGCAAGTATCGAATGGATGTTGGCCAGAACCGGCGATGGTGGTGGAATGAATAAACGCTGAAGATATCTTCTCTCCTTGGTCCTTTCCTTAATTATTTCCTGGATATTTAGGATTCTGGCCCATGAGGAAGACCAATATAGATACAAAAGATATAAGCCAATTTTTTGTCTATAGCACTCATACAGCCTAAAACCGGGCCTCCGAGGTTGGTAACTCCTTTTCTAGTCATTATTATTTTTCAACAATTTGACCACGTAAAACCTCTCCAGTTGCAAATATTCATCTGATCTTCGCAATTTTTTTCTGAACACCCTGATTATCCTGTTTGAGTTCGCAAATCAGCTAATCATGCTAATTTGCATATCCAACATTGCCGTCATGGGCTAATTAGCGACGAACAGATGTTAAAGTGCGACTGTGTGTGTTAAAAGTGGGGATCATCTTGATACGTCAGAATCTTACTTACAAAGACGGTCCTCACACTGAAAGGGTTAATATAACTGAGTTGCTTTTTTACTGTCCAATGGCCTAATGTTACAGTACTCTTGAACATTGTGAAAAACCTCCTTGACTAAATAAATACCATGTGGTTATTTATCTGAACCGAGTATTGGGTGGGCCTACATATAATATGAATGAATAAATATATACTTCCATTGCTCGCCTAAATCCTCAGTGTCCCAAGCTCATAGGCGCGAAAATCAGAAGAGGTGTCCAGTACTACCGTAAAACTTTGCTATTTCATTCCGGGTCACCAACTGAGCATGCCAAGACACAAAAGAACTATCTAGGTCAGAAGAGCTTGGTTAAAATAAAAAGTTTTTAATTTTTTTCTGAAAGAGTGAACTGTTTTTGAAGTTCTAATTTCACAGGGGAGATGATTCCACAATCTTGGTGCCGCCACAGAAAAAGACCCTTCACCCTTCTTGGTCTTAATCCGAGGAACAAATAACACATTTTGGTCAGATGAGCGAAGATCACGAGTACGTTTCAGAGGTTTAAGCATTTCCTTGAGATAGATTGGCTGATTGTTGCATAAGGCTTTATAGGTGACTAAACAAATCTTAAATTTTATTCCATAACAGACCGGAAGCCAATGAAATGACTTTAGAAGCGTAGGTGTTGTTCTGGAAAAACGAGGAGAACGTGTCACTACCCGGGCCAAACAATTTTGAGCTCCCTGAAGCCTGTTTAATTTTCGGTTTGTAACATATATATAGGACACCGTTGCAATAGTCCAGTTTACTTGAAAAAAGCGCTGTTGCAATGGTTTTAGAGACTTCCGATGTCAAACAACGACGCAGGCGATGTAAGTCACTAATGTGATAGTAGCAAGTACGATATTGTCACACTATGCATTTGAAAACATGTTCAATTTAATTGAATTTTTGACGTATATAGGTTTACATCATTATTTTAATTGCCTTTATTTATTATGCCCTGTACACAGCTCCACTACAGTACAGTAGCACTGTAACATCAGAACATAACCAGACATGCAGGAATTAATATACTTATCACCTCAATTGGAGAAAACAAACCTATTCAGTAAAACTATTCAATTAAAGTTGTTGCGGACGAGAAATTTTGATCCTTCAAAATAATTTACAAAATATTTAGAACGAGTAGCCTATGTCTAGTCTAGATCTACATCATGTAAGTCCAGAGCCTCATGAGCTGAAAAGGGAATCACCTGTTGTCAACACAGGGAATCGCCTGTTGTCGACATGGCTACATTAGAAGTGAGTGTGTCACTCCAAATCGAATCAAATCATATTTATTTAAAATATTTTTTTTGCGAACAATACAATTAGGCTTATCAGCCAAACATTTAGGCTTAGCCTTAGGCTTAGTGCCCTTAGCCTAGCCCTACATGCCCTAGGGCCTAGCCAAGGGCTGGTCAGGGGTTAGCCAAAGGCAAAGGCTAAACTAAGTAAAGGCAAGCCAAAGCCTGCCAAACTTTCCCAAACTGGCAAAGCCTCTTTTCTATAGTTGCAGTCAACTTCCACCAGCGTTGGTTGTTTTTCGCCGATTTCTCAATCAATTCTAAATCAATTTCCATGAAATTTTGCAAGCTATCTTTTCAAGTATTCCGGCGCCTACCCAGAAAATTTCGTAAAATTTGAATGAGTATTTGAAAAGTTAGACCATTTGACATGCAGTGGAATTTCGTGATTTAGCCAATTTTAGGCTGATAGCGTTTAATGGGTTTATAGAGGAGCGTCATAATTTGCAAAAACTACATGTCAAATGGTCTAACTTTTAAACTACATAATATTTTTTCTTGAAATTTTCAGGGAAGTTGCCGTTAGACTAGAAAATAATGCTTGCCAAATTTCATGACAATCGGATGAAAATTGTGTGAGTAATCAGCAAAAAGCATGCAACGCAAAAGTGGCAGATTTAATGTGATTTTTACTATAAAGCCGAAACTGGCGAAAGGATATTCTCACTAACTGTTATTCATATTTTAAAAATCAACAATATAATAACAGTAACGCTGGTTACTCCATATCATGCTCCACTGTGAGTGTGACTGTGACCTGTTTACTGTGTCGGTGTCACTCACTCACTTGTGTGTGATTTTTACACATTTGATTCATGCGATGTGATTTGCAATGCCAATGATTTCAATTTGTGAGAAACTTCAGAAAGATTTCAAAGCAGACTTGGCAAAAAATAGACTTACCTAAATTGATGTCTCACTAAAAGTTATTGGCCGTTAGGTGCATAACCTGTTTTATCCATTATCTATCAAGGATTTTTCGTTTTTTTAAGAAAACATGTTTTAAATCCCGAAACAACACTTAATCCACCGGTTAGCGTTCACCGTGTTTTGGTCCAGACGTCATTTTCCCGTCGGCACCCCGGATGTGGTGTATCCACTGACAACAAACATGGTTGAGCTTTGCTATTTACAGTCACCTCCCACCCACTAATCTAATCATACAAACCACAATCTTTGTCACAACTTTTCAAAATAATGTTACGATGCGCAATGCATGATATCTAATAGTAATTTAATTATACGCCTACATTTTGTCATAAAAACTATGACATATAATGATTTTAAGCCGAATAAATGTATAATACCAGAAGATAAGTGGGAGGATGTTCAATAAATAAAACAGTAGATATTTTTAAGGGAGCTGGTTTGTATTCCATCTAGCGACTATGGAATAATTAAAAGCACCACTTCCCAATTTTTATAATTAACAGGTAAATTACAGAAACTATTTCCAAGTATGCCCGACAGTCGTTGAGAGAAAATGTATACAACAGATGAAAAAATACTAATTTCTTAATTTTACACTGTGTTTTACGTATCCTTGAGAATGTTGAACAGAAAATGAAATTATTTATTGTATATATTATTCACCAGGTGGGGCCTGGGATTGCTTGGAAAAAGAGTTATATCTTTAACATTCACTAGGTGGGGTATGGAACAATATACTACTTTTGGGAATTCTCTTTTTTAATACAATCACGAGACTACTATTATTATGTTCGTCAAATTCAAACAATTTATCTTCCAAAAACTGTACCCACTCATGAAAAGCGAGCAGTGGTCAAAGTGCATTCCAGTAGTCAAAGGCACATTTTTTCTTGGCTATCATGTATGGATAACTATAAAAAAACTCGCCGTCAAATTAACCAGGATCGCATGATTTTCGGCGATTTCTCCGTCAATTCTAAACCGATTTTCTTAAAATTTTGCAAAGGCTATAACTTATTCTATTGAAATCCTAACAGCCCTGAAAATTTATATAGCGTATTTTGAAAGTTAGACCATTTGACATGTAATGAATTGAAATTACGATGTTCCTCTTTAAACCCATTAAACTAATTTTAGAATTTTATTACATGGCAAATAGTCTAACTTTTGAAATATTTAATATTATTTTGCGAAATTTTTACCCGTGTTAGGATCTGCAAAATTTCAAAGAAATCGGTTCAAAATTGACGGAGAAATCGCCGAAAATCATGCGATCCTGGTTGATCATTTTTAATTTGACGGTGAATATATACAGACAGACAGACAGATATTTTATTGACAGAAAAGAAAAGTCGTTACAGACTTATTTGTCATAGAAATGTAAGAGATATATGTAGGCCTACATGTATAAACAAGATTGTTATTTTTTGTTAAAATCATATAACAATGTGCATGGTATGACATACACAACTAAAATCATGTTAACAGGTTAAGTGGCATTGCCGAAATAAAAACTGGTTATTTCGATGATATAAATGACTACTACTAAAAATGAATTAAAGACATTGCCAATATAACATAGAGGTCTATAATTTTGTTTCCCGCACCAAAACCAGAGATAAAATAGCTGCTATGTATGACATACTAATTATATATAGTAGCAAAAAAGACACTCTGGAAAGCGTAGAAACCTAAAATATATACAAGTGCATAATTAGGCCCTATGCTACAGTAACTGGAGTAGGTTGCAATAAGATAATGGTAAAAATTATATGGTATTTTTTAAAATTAAATATAGTATCATGCAAGTACAATAAATGTGACATAAACAGGTAGCTCCGAGTCATGTGACCATGCAAGCAGTCGCTATGAGCGCGGAGATTCCCTGATATTGCCTAGTGGTGCAAATTCAACGACGTGATAACAGTAGTAATGCCGGTTAAAAATATTTGTGCAATTCACACAGGACATGGCCCTCGCACAAAAACATTACAGCTTATTTTAATTCACTATATTGTTTAATTCATACTGTTTCAATCACGACCTAGTTATAGTACCACATACTCGGAGTTACAATCAAAGAAAAACATTCCCGACCTCATAGAGAAAATCAGTTGACTTAGCAACTCTGAAATCCTCCATAAGGCCCCACCTCGTCTGATAACAAAGGCGACGGGAACGTCCCTAACCGGCCCTAAAAAGCCAAATAATAAGATCCGAGAGCAACAACCGTTCTGATATGTGGTAGGGGGCTAATACCCAAAGATCATGAGGGCATGATAATATGAATAATATAGCGACAGATGACAGATTTATTATACTCAGTATTTTTAACCCTTAATTTGTTTAAAGCAACCATAAATAAATTGCGCTAGTGACTTCACCACTGTTATGACTCTAGATGTCATAATTTGTAGAAACATTTCATTTGTCGGTTGTATATTGATAATTGCGGCTACAGAATCAAACAAGATTTCGCGTTCATTATTTATAGCGCTACAGTAGAGAAGAAAATGTATTTGGTCGTCAATTTCGTTTAATTCACACCTTGTGCATATTCGCTGATTTTTTGGAGTGATTAGATTATTGAATCGTCCTCTTTCTATATTTAGATCATGTGAGCTATACATTTTCTAAAAGGTCTATGCATGAATTAATTGATAAAACTAGTTAAACAAAAATGGAGGTCACTACAAACGAGAACAATGCTGGGGTCACATGATTCTTGAAGTGGCGGGCTTTGCCCATATCCACACACACCCACATATTCTGGCACTCACCAATCAAACATGACCACAATTTTTTTACACAGCATATGTAGGCCTATGCCTGCACTGACTCACAGAGCACATGCCCATGTATACGCATGCCTGCACTTACTCACCCCACATGTCTGCACTCACCCACCAGACAACTAGGCCCAGCAAACACGAGACACCGACCCAATGTTAGACCAATGCTGGGCCAGCGTCGTGTTTGCGTCGTGTTTACTTCTGACCAACTTGAAGTAAGCCCATACACCAAGTAGCCTACAAGCCAAGACAAAAAACAACCCCAACTGTACGGTACCATTATCCTTGCGGGATTCAACACAGGATACATCGACTGGGAGTCACATGGTGTCAAACCAAACTCAAACCAGCCTGGCACGCACAGCTGAGCAGACTAGCCTGAGCAGCTGAGCATAACTACCATCTCGAGCAGTTACAGAGAGAACCAACTAGGTTAGACAACATTCTCGATCTGTTTTGCACAAACAAACCTAGTCAAAAAGATGTGCCTACCACCAGCCGTCAATGATCATGAGACCATTCTCGTTCACAGTGACATAAAATCACACTTCATAATAGTCCAGTTGCTGCGCTTATATGTTCAATGGGGACCTGGAAATTATGAGAAGTGTAAGATGTTTCGACTGATTCATATTATTATGATGTCACTGGACAAATTTAGGTTTGTTGCCCAAGTGGCAACTTTGGGCAACTTTTTTTATTAGCATAATCAAAATAATTAGCATAATCGGCTTAATCTTCATTATGTTCCAAGGTAAAATGTTACTTTTGAACCTTTGGCTGCAGAAAAAATGGCCAATATCAAATTTATGTTTAGGTCAGATCAAAACAAATCACTTCTGATCTTATATTTATCCTCTGCCTCGCTGATAATAGTTTTTTTGTCTGTCCGTCCGTCCGTCGTGCCGCCCATTCATCACTAGCCTTGGCTAATCGATATATTAATAACTGTTTCAGCTCAGTGGTCACATTTGTATCTGGCGAATATCTCGCTGAAATTCGAACATGGGTGACCTTGACCTATTTTTGCAGATCGTACAGGTCAAATGTCACGCTTGCCTTATTTCCAATCAATATATAAAGACCGCTCTAAAAAACCGTTCTAGTTACAGTGTCCCAGTCTGCACCACTGGTGTATCTGGTGAATATCGCGGTCAATTTGAAATATAGGCGACTGTTACATATTTTTTAAACAATGGGTGACGACTAAAGGTCAAGGTCAATGCCATATAATATGTATAATTTTATCAAATTTATATTTAAACAACAACTGTGAGAGTGTGCTGTATTGTGGTCCTGTCTGTCCAGTGTTTCAGGGCTTCAAGATTGATTATTTTAGTTACAGGTCACGATTAAACAGAATATGTCGAGGTCGTCAGACATCACGTGATGTAACTGTATGTATAGTTGATACATGAACTTTTTTAATTGTGTATGAGGCTTTGTATGCACGTTTTCTCATCATTGGGCAGCAGCGAAACATTCAACTCCTTCCAGTGTTTCAGTACGAGCTTTCTCCTGCTGTACAACATTCTTTGGTCGATGAATTTGTAAATCTGCTGGGCGGCGGCTGTAGGGTAGTGGTTAGCACCGCTGCCTTTCACGCTAGAGTTCGGTTGTTCGTTTCCCGGTCTCGGCGGTTTGAAAAAAAACAAAAATGTTTCTTCCCCATCCACTTGTGACACTCAGTATTGTGGGGGACCTCCGTGACCGATAGGTCGCGTGTTCGGCCTCAGACCTCCAGGGTTTGAATTTCGAATCCCGTGTCTGGAGGGCAGTGTCATCTCACCATCCTCAGGAGGTTCTCCTGGCCCAATTTAGCCTGTATGTGCACAGAAGTGGCATAAAGCCCGATTCATTTCATTTGGATATCTGCTAAAGGGTGACAGGTCTGTACTGATGAAGCGTTTGGCAAGTGATAGCGAAACTGTTCCAAAACCAAATGTGTTGCTCGTTGATCACATCAAGCACTTTGTTGATTACATGTATGGCGAACGTCAGGAATAGTGGCAGACATTGCAGACACTTGAAAGGCATGCCTCACAAGTGGTGAGAAGTACCAAGGTACAACTATCTTTATCATCTTTGCACGATAGGCATATGAAGAATAAAGTGCCAAAGATCATAAGTGTCAGAGAAGAGCTGGTGAGGGTGCTGCAATATATATCAACTGACTTCTAAATCGCGAAGCCATAAACCACAGCCAACAAACGCCAGCTGAATTTAACTTCTCTGCAGTTTCAGTCATGGACACAACATCAGCATGGTGGGAAGAGAAAACTGTCTTGTACATCACAATGAGGCTGAAATAACCTTGGTAAGCTACAAGTTGAAATTTGGTGAAAAAGGTGAGGCACCTGTGCTGATGGAGAAGTGGGACAGATCAGTGCTAGATATTAACACCATGCTGTCATTGCGCTGAGAGTGAAATGCCAAGGTCTGTCACAGTGCGACAAGGTTTATTTCCCATGTGGAAAGGGCAAGGTCCCAGCATTAAAAAAAACCCAAAGTTTCCTGCGCTAGATGAGGTACTGGGGGAGCATGATGTCACACAAAGTGACTTGATGGATATAGGTCAGACATTTTTTCTTATCAGTCTACTCAGAGAATATATGTCAACTGCACCGGTACAACATCCATCGCAAATATCCTCCTACACTGAATTCCCTGCCCCCCCCCCCCCTCTACGAATATCAACCTGGATCTCCATAATCGTCGCGCTCGTCTCCAAATGTGGAAGGCTCTCGCTCCGTAAGTGTCACAAATCAAAAGTAGCTCAAGAGATCGCCAACTTTGACTGGCAGATTGCAGAAGGTTCGCAAGTGATGAAATTTACTTCCTAAGCTTCTTGGTGTCATCAGTCTTAGATATTGTGGAGAGCCTCCGCGACCGAGTGGTATCGTGCTCGGCCTCAGACCGCCAGGGCTCGAATTTAGAATCCTGTGTCTGGAGGGCAGCGTCATTTCATTCATCTCACCATTGTCAGGAGGTTTCCCTGGCCCAGTTTAGCCTATATGTGTACAAAGGTGGCCTAAAACTCCCATTCATTTCATTCAGTCTTAGATGATTGTTGCAAAGAATCAGATGAAATTCATGTTGAGGAGGAAGAGGAGGAGGGCGAGTCCAAAGTCGGGGGGATAGAAAACAATGAACTGTTAGATTTTTTGTATATATAAGGTTATCGTACATGCAGTGTTAGGATGTTAGAGTATGTTTCATGGTTATATCTGTTATATCTGTGTTGTTCACACCTTGTCAATAACACCCAGGTAGCCTGTGTTAATTGTATGGATAACTTTTTTGGGCAAAATGATTATTTCACTGTTTTTATTGAAACAGGGCCGTAGTTATGTGGTGATAATTATGTGGACCCCAATCAGCCTTTAATTTGTGTGGCCCATGACACGAACCTCTTTGTTTTGCCAGCAAGTATAATGCGCTGTTTATTTACGTATGTCGGCCTACTGTAGCCTGTGTATAGCTGCAGGTTAGACCAAAAAATTATTGAAAATTGCCTTTGAAAGAATTTTTACCTCTAAATTGCGCCAGAATGCAGTTAGAGCCTATTTTTCAACATAGGCCCCCATATTACATTTAGGGATGGTCATTCTGTCCCCCCCCCCCTTGTCTTAGTTTGTATACGGACTTGTGAATGACTCAGCGATAGGCATATGGCTAATTACCCTAGAATTATTTTGGCCTACCTAGACAAAATTGGACTATAGCAGGTTTGGGGTATTCAAGGGTGAGTTCTCGGGTACAGCAGCTGCATAGATATAAGTTTTTTTTTTGTAAAAGTGAAGCAAAAGAACCCAACTGTTTATTGTGTGAAGTATAACAATTGTTGGCCTATGTCTACATAGCCTATAAATAATGAGCTACAAGAAAAATATAATTGGCATTCTGGTGTTTGCTAACACAATACTTACATTTAATAATCTATATCAATATATAACGGAACTACTAGGCCTACCCCCCTAAAAGAAAACTCCTAGAGATGTGTATATATTTCGGCATACACTCAATTCTGTGAATCTAACTTCAGATTAAATTGCAGTTTATTCATGACTAACGTTACTCTTTTACACTGATTAGGTCGTGGGCGTTCTGGGCACTGTCCATTTCATATTAATGGTCAATTTAGTTTGATTTGCATCATAATCATGACCTTTGACCTGGATCTCTTTATTACCATTAATGTCAGAAATGAATTCCTTATGTCTGAATTATATTGAAATGTGGTATTGGAGGTTTGTGTACGTCCATAGGTTTAAAATTAACATTTGGCATTACTCCCCATTGCTAATTATGGTAATTATGTTAATTATGCTAATTAAAAAAGTTGCCCAAAGTTGCCGTTTGGGCAACAAAGCTGAATTTGTTCATAAACCCATTGGGAACATGAATCAATCAAAAAACCTTACACTTCTCACAATTTCTAGGTTCTCTGGACGGCAACTGGACTATAAAGGAAAAGCCACGAAAAAAATTAACATCTTCAAGAGGGCAAATTGGTACAGCATCAAGAAAGAGATGAAGACTTTTGCTACTTGGGCCTTCTCCTTCATATTAAACATCAATAACAACACTGTTGAAGAAAACTGTGGGAAAATAAAAAAAAACCATCTAGCAACGATGCTGAGTAGATTTGTGCCACCGAAACAATTTAATCTCACCAAAATCTACCGTGGATGACTAACGTTACTTCATTAAAACATAGATACAGGAAGAAACAACGCCTCTTAAACAAGACTATAAGCAGTCCGATAACACCAAGGACTGGGCAGCATTCCGAAGTCATAAGAACGAAACGGCCAAAGCCCTGAGGCGCGTCCACTGGGACTACGTCAACACCATACTCAGCTTGGCAAGTGACAGCTTGGCATCCAAAGCAGACAAAATTAAACAATTAATTTAAGTCTGTCTTTACTCAGGAGAAAGGTGGAACCACACCCCTCTAGCAGGTCCCTATTATCCATCAATATCTCCCTTGCACATCCCAACCGAAGGTGTGAAGAAACTACTCTCGGACCTAAAGACCAATAAAGCCTCTGGGTCAGACGATATTTAATTTTTGTGCTGCACACTTACAAGTTAGGCTAGATATAGAGACGAAATTCCCGTACTTCTTATTTTTGACATGGTTGTGGATAATTAGAAATCGAGAATTTCGTCTCTATATCTAGCCCAACTGGTGAATGCGCAGCACACAAATTAAAAAAACTTTTGCAGTTTTAGTCTATGACATATTTACATCATATGGTCATATTATTAAGCTAAACTGAAATCAAAAAACGATTTTTTTATGATTTTAGACCTGGGCATGTCCCTTTAAATATAACGACCAATTAAAGATACAGCTTCAAATTTTTTTAATACAATAAGTGCACATGGTTTTTTTCCAGAAATCACTTTACCCACCAGATTCACTGACAGAACAGGCATCTCTGAAATCCCCACCTGGAATTCTTATGGATACATTTGCCGACCACCAACCATATTTCATATCATTTGATTTAAAACCTCTACACGTTTCGCCCCCTAAGTTTATAACTATAAGCAAACATTCTCCGGAAACTCTTATTAATTTTAGAAATGAACCTGAATCCTGTGACCTCATAGATAAAATTGATATTAGCTTGGGCGGTAATCCTAATGATAACTATACAAAGTTACAAGATATTTGTCTTAAATTAAAAGAAAAACATCTTCCAAATAAAACAATAAAATTTAATAAGCAAAAGCACAAGAAAACGCCCTGGATCACCCGAAGCATTATTAAATCTATTAATTACAAAAAAAACAGGATATACAAGTTATTGAGAGTAACTCATAAAAATTCACTACATTATACTTCCCTCAAAACAAATCTTAAAAATTACACTAAAATATTAAAATCGTCAATAAGGCTAGCTAAAAAGCATTGTTACTTTTCCTATTTACAAAAATGTAAAGGAGACATAAAAAGAGCTGGTCAAATATTAACCAATTATTATATAAAAAGGGTAAAAAACAAGCATTCCTGATATGATTTCTTCAAAATAGATGGTAATATTATCACAGGTAAAAAAAGTATAGCTAATAACATAAATAATTTTCTTAATCAATATTGGAGCAAAATTAGAAAGAGAAATAAATGTTCCCTGTGATAAAAACTTCAGTCACTTTTTGTCGGATGCACGAGATGAAAATTTTAACTTCACAGCTGTTGATGAAAATGATATTGGAAAAATAGCAGAGAAATTGGACAATAAGAAAGTTGTGGAATAGATGGAATATCTAACATTATTATGAAATCTATACAAACCTAAAGTTGCAAAAGTTATACCTTTATTTAAAAAAGGAGATTCCACTCTATTGACTAATTATAGAACAATGATATGCTTATTTTGAAAACTCAAACCTGTTCTTTAAAGGTCAATATGGCTTCCGTAAAGGCCATTCCACTGAAATGGCATATTTAGAACTTGTAGACAGAATTTTATCCTTTATGGATAATGGTGATACCCCTATTAGCATATTCTTAGACTTATCAAAAGCTTTTGACACTCTGAACCATAATATTTTACTACATAAATTAAAACACTACGGATTATCCAAAAACTCGACTGGATTGATAAAAACTTACCTAGAAAATGGAACGGAATATATAAACTTTATTAATGTTAATTCAGACCACCAAAAAATTTCTACTGGTGTACCACAGGGTTCAATGCTTGGTCCATTATTTTTTCTGATATATGTGAACGATCTCCACAATTCAAGTAAATTTTTCCAGTTTATTTTCTTTGCCGATGATACAACTTTATTAACAAAGAAAGGCATAAATAATAATTTAATAAACAGAGAATTATGTAAAATATCTATCTGGTTCAAAGTTAACAAATTATCTCTAAATGTACCTAAATCAAAATGCATATTATTTCCTCAGCCACAGGAAAAAATTATAGAACCAGAAATAATAATAAATGGAAACAAAATCGATTGTGTCAATAATTTTAATTTTTATGGATTAATAATCAATAAACATTTAAATTGGAACAACCATATCATTAAAAATATCAAGAGTAATTGGGATATTGACAAGACTAAGACACACTGTACTAATAGATGTTCTACTTTTATTCTTCAATTTCCTTTTATTGCCACACATAAATTATTTTTTGCTAGTTTGGGGACATAATCCATTTCGAATAACAAAACTCCAAAAATATGTCTCTGAATCATAACGTTTAGCAAAATATTTGCACACTGTGATCCAATTTTTAAAAACGTGCGCCTCTTAAAATATAAAGACATATTCAAAATAAAACAGCTAAAATTCTATTACAAATATCTAAAAAATCGGGGTACTGGGATGATTGCTAGTAGTAGTACTTTTCGCCCCCATCTGGGGAAAGTCATTAGGGATCTGTTTCGTCTGTTGGATGCTGTGTACGGCATTGTACGGAAGCACTAGTCTACAGCAATCATCCAAGGGCAGATGCAGCCTCCTCGTATCTGGCTATAATCTTCGTGCGGATTGCCAGTGGCGAACCCTGGTTCCTCCGCTCAACAGCGGAGCCAATGCAGCACCCGCATCAGTGCTAGCGCTGATGTAGGCCGTGGTGTCTTTAAATAACCGGCAATAGCGTGTTTGACATTAGGTCTCTCACGTGGGATGGGTGGAGTTACCCAGAGGGAGTGATCCTTCCTATTGTTACTCTGGGGACTATCCGACCCGAGGATAGCGGAGCTGCGCGAAATGCCACAGAGTTTCATCATTAAATTGTACAGCGAAACTCAAGTCTCCGGCCGTCTGGGCATGTCTGGGGGTATATCCCCTAGACATGCCCAGAACCCCTTATCGGGCGAGTGAAGGAAAACGCTCTCAATAACCCACCATGCCCTATTACCCCCACCCTCACATCATCATCTGTACATCATTCATCTCATCAATTGACTACAAAGTTTTTATCATATCACAATGTCACTTAAAAGACCTTTTGTGCCGAAAAGAACCGTAAAGCAAAGATCTACTACTACTACTACTATCTAAAAAATAACTTACCTCTGTACTTTCAAAATCTTTCTATTAAAGCAAATAATCACACACATAACACCAGGAATCAAGATTTATACAAATGTCGCATTAAACATGATTTTGCAAAACAATCATTACTTTTCTGTATGCCAGAAAATATAAACAACTGTACAATAAATATCAAAGAAAAATTGACCACCCATAGTATCGAAGGTATGTCAATGTACGCCAAAAACTTTTTATTGACTCATTATAATTTAGAATATAATATCCCTGATTGTTATGTAAGTGTACATTGTTGGTCTGCCGTCTACGACGTCGGCCCAGCATTTAGCCAGCGTTGTGTCGGCGCCTCGTATTCGCTGGGTATGTGTATAAATGTACATGGGTACAATCTTGGCACATTATTCAAAGAACGTGTTTTTTCTTGGACAAGAAGGGTATCCACTAATATTTTACTTGCATGTATAATTCTATATTGCTTTTATTATTATTATTCTTATTTTTTTCTCTTCTTCTTCTTCTTTCTTCTTCTTCTTCTTCTTCTTCTTCTTCTTCTTCTTCTTCTTCTTCTTCTTCTTCTTCTTCTTCTTCTTCTTCTTCTTCTTCTTCTTCTTCTTCTTCTTATTATTATTATTATTATTATTATTATCATTATTATTATTATTATTATTATTATTATTATTATTAATATTATTATTATACATATTCAATTATTATTTTCTTTCTAAGGTGGCCTCCACGATAGCGACCTATGGTTTTAGTGGAGGTGTCCTGATCATTGCTATATTATTAATCAAAATATGCAAATGTTATTATTTGATCAAATAAAGGAATCTGAGTCTGAGTCATGTAGGCTATACACCAGCTTGTGGCAGTACCGACAGACGACATCCCCATTTCAGCAAACAAACGCACACGTTCATCGCATGGACTTGAGTACAGGCATTTGCAAAGCAATACCATCGCTTTTAAACAGTCCTACTTTCTACGAACAATACCGCCGTAGATGACATACCAGCTAATGCTGCGGAGAGTCCGATTCTTCAGTTATTCAAGCAGCACATAATAACAACTTATTATTATTATTATTATTATTATTATTATTATTATTATTATTATTATTATTATTATTATTATTATTATTATTATTATTATTATTATTATTATTATTATTATTATTATTATTATTATTATTATTATTATTATTATTATTATTATTATTATTATTATTATTATTATTATTATTATTATTATTATTATTATTATTATTATTATTATTATTATTATTATAATTATTATTATTATTATTATTATTATTATTATTATTATTATACATCAAGCTCTCCTGATTTCCAAACGTTTCCAGGGGCGTTATAATAAGAACTACTTTAAAATTCTCTCCCAGGTGAAATGAGTTTTGGAGAGGTAGGCTTAATAGTATTTCATCAAATACCGATCAAACATTGCTATACCGGTACTCCTGCTGAAGGAGCTACTAGCTAGAACTACAAGCAAATGCTCCAATGGATCCTCTTTAGCTTCTCTCCCAAGTGTGCATTTACTATTTTATATTTCAGTGATATTATTATTTATATTGTGTACCTCATGTATATATTTGTATGTTGTTTGATATAGATGTTATTATTATTGTGTCTAGTACACTGAATAAACTAAATTGGATTGAATTGCATTTTTTATTTTCTGACCTGATTTTCTGTTTTTTTTTTAATAATCTAATAATTTAAGCATGTCGTGAAATTGGACTAGGTATCTTTTATTCTGGGCCTATATTCATTGTAGATGTGTGCAGACATCCACGTAAGACCATGTTCACGTTATCTAATCTCAACTATGTTTTTCACTAAACAATTATATTGAATTTGTACCTGTTTATAGTTTGTGTATCGTGTTATCGAAAGAAAACAAGTGAAGTAAAGTATTTAGCATGTTCAATAAATATACGAAATAGAGTTCAAGGTCGATTATCAATCATGTTGCGACAAACTCCCTTTTGCTTCGAATTTGTAGTGCTCATACATACAGGTTTTTAGCATTTTAAGGGATACCGCTTTTGAGATATAGGACATCTGGAACATTCTCAACGATTTCGTACATGAAGCAAGTCTCACTGCTCACAGTCATTATAACATAATATTTCCGAAGAAACGTCAACATGGCAGCCATGTGGCTGTGTATGGTTGTTATTGCCTTCAGCTCTGATCTTGTATCGGCCTCTGAATCTAGTAAAGCTGATCTGCCTCTAAACTTGTATGACTGTGAGGATGGGACAAATGTCATGGTTCATTTGTTTGAGTGGCGTTGGGATGACATTGCCTCAGAATGTGAGAATTTTCTCGGTCCTCTTGGGTATTGCGCTGTTCAGGTAACAAATAAAACTGCACCACTCGAAAATTGTTTAAATGGTCATGAGATATATTTATGTAGGCCTGTATGAAATATGGCACATAGTATAATATAGGGGCCTATATAAAAATAATCTAAGGATGCTTAGATTTTTTTCGGGGCTATGTAACTATATAAAATAATCTAAGCATCCTTATTAGTAGGTTTATCGATTCATGAAATAATTGTTCGTTTATTTATTTAAAATCAGAACGTTTGTTTTTTAAAATGTGGAGTTATGGTAGCGCAATATAACTTGAGTGTATTTTAGAAAGTCCATTGATTGTGTATTTAATGCATAATCATTGGTAGGCCTATAGGGAAAAACACCATAAAGCGCACCCTGTCCCCTAAGCGCACCTATTGGATTTTTTCTTCATATTTCTATAAAGTGACGTCTTATTGACTTCATGACTGGAGAAGATAATAACGTGCTGTGTCCTTGAATACACAAGCGGGAAGGACGCAAGAGAATAAAAGTTAAAATCACTCTTTTTCTTATAATTTTGTGAGTGTAGAGATTGTGTGATTACTTGTCAAGTATTATAGACAACGTGAAAATTGAAAAAACACAATGTAGACGGGCCTTTTCTTGATTATTTAGAGTTAACTATCAGTCAATCTAAGTCACCCTTATGATCCGAAAATCATTTTCAAAATTATTGTCCAGTGTGCACGAAGCGCACCCCCAACTTGCTCCCAAAGCGCACCCCTGGTGCGCTTTGGGAGCATCATCTCCTTCGGTACATATCAGTTTGTCCTAAAGCGCACCGTCCTCTCCATGTCAATGATTAGTCACAACCAGTTGTGTCTGGTTAAGCTACCGTCAAAATGAATACACTAGACCTATACTATATTATATTTCATGGAAATTTAAGGTAAAAAATTGACAAAAATATTATTTTGGTTATGGTTATTCATAATCTAACTGAAATATAATTTAATCTTCCCTACATGTATAAGTACAGGCAGTGCGCTTTAGGACGTATACAAACCATTAAACATTAAGGGGTGCCCTTTAAGAACACTTGGGGTGCGCTTTGTGCACAGTGCACCCAAAGCGCCTCATTTGCTGAAAAAGTGTTTTTTTTTAATAAAATGGGTACAAATGGCTTTATCACACGGAAAAAAATAGGAATTATATTTTATTAGAATCTGGATCACCTGACAATATGGTCATGTTGTCTCAATCATGTTATAGAAAGATTTCCCCCTTTTTAGTTAGGGGTGCGCTTAAGGGTGTTCTCCCCTACATATATCGCATACTGTACATTATTAAGTAGGCCTACCTAAACATTAGCCTAAGTTGAAAGATAGGGCCTATGTCCATGACATGTAACATAATGTAGCCAACTCTGAAGTCTATCAAGTTTATCTAAGCATCTATTTTATGAACAGATTTCGCCTCCGAGTGAACACATAGTGGAAACCAACCAAGAATGGCGGCCATGGTGGGAGCGGTATCAGCCGGTCAGCTACATCATGGACAGTAGATCTGGTAACAGGGCCGCTTTTCAGGATATGGTTACTCGCTGCCATAACGCCGGGATTAGGTAATGTCCACAAAACTTACTTATCCGTTGCCTCGAGGGCGCTGGTGACGCTGGTTTACCCTCAATACAATGCAAGGCATATTTTCATCTTCGCTCTCGAATTGTTTAGTTCTAACGAACAAGTTAATACTAATATAAAAATTGTCGTTGTGGCTGATGACCATCTGAAACATAATTTGTTTAATGTATGTATTGCTCTGGTACGTCGAGGAATGACTGATACCAGGTGAGTGAGTGAGTGAGTGAGTGAGTGAGTGAGTGAGTGAGTGAGTGAGTGCGTGAGTGAGTGAGTGAGTGAGTGAGTGAGTGAGTGAGTGAGTGAATGAGTGAGTGAGTGAGTGAGTGAGTGAGTGAGTGAGTGAATGAGTGAGTGGGTGAGTGAGTGAGTGAGTGAGTGAGTGAGTGAGTGAGTGAGTGAGTGAGTGAGTGAGTGAGTGAGTGAGTGAGTGAGTGAGAGAGTGAGTGAGTGAGTGAGTGAGTGAGTGAGTGAGTGAGTGAGTGAGTGAGTGAGTGAGTGAGTGAGTGAGTGAGTGAGTGAGTGAGTGAGTGAGTGAGTGAGTGAGTGAGTGAGTGAGTGAGTGAGTGAGTGAGTGAGTGAGTGAGTGAGTGAGTGAGTGAGTGAGTGAGTGAGTGAGTGAGTGAGTGAGAGAGTGAGTGAGTGAGTGAGTGAGTGAGTGAGTGAGTGAGTGAGTGAGTGAGTGAGTGAGTGTGGGTGAGTGAGTGAGTGAGTGAGTGAGTGAGTGAGTGAGTGAGTGAGTGAGTGAGTGAGTGAGTGAGTGAGTGAGTGAGTGAGTGAGTGAGTGAGTGAGTGAGTGAGTGAGTGAGTGAGTGAGTGAGTGAGTGAGTGAGTGAGTGAGTGAGTGAGTGAGTGAGTGAGTGAGTGAGTGAGTGAGTGAGTGAGTGAGTGAGTGAGTGAGTGAGTGAGTGAGTGAGTGAGTGAGTGAGTGAGTGAGTGAGTGAGTGAGTGGATAGTCCATTTACAATTTTCTCATTTGTTTTTTTTATCTGTCAGGATATACGTGGATGCTGTGATCAATCACATGACAGGAGGGGGGTCGGGTATCGGGATCGCAGGCAGCTCATGGACCACTGGACCAGGACTGTATGGAGGGGAATCTTATCCGTCCGTGCCTTATAGCCAGTTTGATTTTAACGGCCCCGACGAATGCTCAACCTCAGATCTCGAAATACATAACTATAATGACCCCGTGGAAGTGCGCAACTGTCGTCTTCTTGGCTTGAGAGATCTTAAACTGGCCAGCTCGTATGTGAGAGACAAAGTGATAGACTTTATGAATGACTGTATAGATATGGGAGTGGCTGGGTTTAGGGTGGACGCTTGCAAGCACATGTGGCCAGGTGACTTGGAGGTTGTCTACAGCAGTCTGAACAATCTGCCCACTTCTATGTTCCCAGCGAACACTCCGCCATTTGTGTTCCAAGAAGTGATCGACATGGGAGGTGAAGCTATCTCAGGAGATGAATACATTGGGCTTGGTAGAGTTACAGAATTCAAATACGGCAGAGATCTCTCAGATTGCATCAGAGGAACCAACGGACAGAGGCTTGCATATCTGGAAAATTTTGGCGAGGATTGGGGATACCTGCATAGACTTGATTCCATTGTATTCGTTGATAATCATGACAACCAAAGGGATCATGGTGGCGGAGGTAATATTCTGACCCACAAGGACGGCTATCTGTACCGTATGGGTGTGGGCTTTATGTTAGCTTGGGATTATTCCTATCCACGAGTGATGAGTAGTTATTACTTCTCAGATACAGAAGCTGGACCACCTAGTTATTCTGATGGTACTACTAAACCTGTGTCGTGCGGAGATGAATGGGCGTGTGAACACCGCTGGAGACAAATCTACAACATGGTCAAGTTCCACAACGCTGTGATGGGAACCCAAGTGACAAACTGGTGGGATAATGGCTTCCATCAGATCGCCTTCTCTCGTGGAGGTCGCGGCTTCGTGGTGATGAACAATGACAACAGTGTTATAGACGCCTCGTTTGACACAGGCATGCCAGAGGGTGAGTACTGTGACGTGATGACATGTGACAGTAACAGACCTCCATGTTCATCTAGTAGTGGCTACTGTAAGGACCCCATCTATGTGGACAACTCAGGCTGGGCAAATATATACCTCAGTCACACAATGAGCAACGACAACGAGGAACAGCCAATGATTGCAATATATGTCTAACACTGATGTTGAACATGAAATTGCAGAAATAAATTATGTGCAAATATTTTGTTGTTCAATCGTTTTCCCTTTTCATCAATTTTATACCTATATATTTGTCGCATGTTGTTATATGTCGCATCTTGTTATATGTCGCATCTTGTTATTTGTCGCATCTTGTTATTTATCGCATCTTGTTCATAACGTACCCCATCGCACTAAACATGTCCAATGTCCATTTGCGAATCCTGATGCCAGGTGAAAAACACTCTATTATTTTTTATTTATTTTTTTAAAATATTTTTCAATATAGTTTGATAATCATGGTGCTCGATGTTCAACAAATCGGAAAGAAAAATACGGAGTAGATAGTTATTTTGTAAGAAATAATGTACTTGTATAAGTAGGCCTACTAATTCTATATTAACATTATACATGAACAATAAGGTAGGATTTTTTTGAATCACAGAAAATGGAAATGTTTTTTGTACACCAGGTATTTTACATTTGATAAAATCCAGGTCTGACGATTTAACTTGTGTGGGTCCAAAGTGGCATGCCCAGGGCTGTGATTTTAAGGGGAGTTTCTAAAATGAAACATTGCAAGTGATGATGGGGGTGGAGGTATTTTTAATGGCATTTTTAATTGGCATCAAATTATGACATATGCCTGCTTGGGAGGCATAAGTGCCTGCTTGGGAGTTGAAGTTGAAAATCTATGGAATTCAGGGGTAAAACGTGGCGTGAATATAATTTACATTTCAAATATAATTTCGAAACAATTACCGGTATAGTAGGTTAAGCGTGCCCTGTCAAATTGACTCTTGTGGTAGTCTGTCATATCACATGAACTGCTGATCGGCTTCCGTCATTCCGTTGCCATTGAAATGTGTGTAAAATACAATACATTTCTATCCATGTAAGGTTGAGTATTTTCCAATGCTTCATAAGGCTGATCACACTTGATGGTCCTCTCCGTATCTCCATCAGTTGTGTAGACTAACCTTGGGCCAACCTTGACATCATGTTCGTTGGTGTGACCATACCATATCATGTTAAATGTGAGCAACACAGTGGTGTGGGATAGATGAATGAATGTCTTTTTCAATCCCACCAGCTAGTTATCATCATCTACTAAATTAGTACTAATGGGTGGTGTCGAAAGTCAGGTTACGTATTCATCAGCTGGGTTATTCCTGTTCTTCTGTCGTCTTCTAGTACCCCATCTCTGGCAACGAAAAGGCTGTGTCATTGATGACCCTCCAAAAGCTCAATTGGCCCTCAGGGTGGACGTAGAAAAGTTTATGCATGACAAAACACGCTCATAATTCCATATAAAGACATAAGTTCACTAAAATGTTTTTAGTTTGATGTGATATTAAATATACATACTCGTCACGCTGAGAGATGTGCTGTGCTATGTCGCTTTGCAAAAACCTAAATGATTTAGGAACTTTTAGGAGCCAAGCGATTGTACAGCTTTTAAACCTGCACACATCACGACTGTACACAACAGCGCCCTCTCTGGATAATAATTCACTGCATGAAACGTGATTTTGACATTCATTTTTCAAAGGGTTTTTATTACGAGACTCAAGCATCGGTATTAGACAGAAAGGCCGAGAAACATAAATCTTACTGACGTTCTTGTTTACAAACAAAAATAATTAATTTGCTAACTCATATATTCGGAAGATTAACTCATGCATAAGATTTGGAAACTGTAGATAGAAATATTAATGGTGGATTTATTATTGACTAAATGGAGATATTTGCATAAGTGACATAAGCCAGCTGTCCTTTTCACATTGGCCTAATATGAAAAGTGAGGATATCGAACATCGCGTATTGAGTGAGTGAGTGAGTGAGTGAGTGAGTGAGTGAGTGAGTGAGTGAGTGAGTGAGTGAGTGAGTGAGTGAGTGAGTGAGTGAGTGAGTGAGTGAGTGAGTGAGTGAGTGAGTGAGTGAGTGAGTGAGTGAGTGAGTGAGTGAGTGAGTGAGTGATAGTAAGTGGATAGTCCATTTACAATGTTCTCATTTGTTGTTTTTTTATCTGTCAGGATATACGTGGATGCTGTGATCAATCACATGACAGGAGGGGGGTCGGGTATCGGGATCGCAGGCAGCTCATGGACCACTGGACCAGGACTGTATGGAGGGGAATCTTAAATGTATGAATAAAATTATGACTGACTGAATAAAATAATGAGCTGATTAAATAAATAATTTATTAAATGAATTAATAAATGGATGAATGAATTAACGAATGAATGAATGAATGAATGAATATTAGTTAAACTAGATCCAGCTTTATCGAGCCATGAATTTCAGAATGCCCTACTGAACCATCAATGTACCCGTCACGGGTCCAATGTTCCTGCACTTAGCCATTAAGCCATCTGAAACTGAATATATAGAAAAATATAAGCTGGTGAAATGCTTGAATATAAACGTTGAATTACGCTGGCGACATTACGACATTACGGTAATATATAGACGAGTGAGTGAGTGATTACACATAATATATGGCAAGGGGAGCTAAAATAACATTAAATTTTCTCATTTCAGTTGGAAACCATTCATTATAACAGATACATAACACGCTGGGATGCTTGATCTGGGAATATATTTAGTTCATGTGAGCGTCATTTTCATTGATGATTTCAAATAATAACTAATTTGAAGTTTGTCGATGTTATACATATTATTTTCAGACGATATGCGCCCTAGCGATTTATTGGTCGACTCGCTGTTTATTTATTAGTCGTGGAATGAAACATCCAGTAAACAGGGCGCGTTGGCCCACTGTTGGTTTGGTGTTGAGCCGACAAGATGTGAATCGCTTCAGTGAATAATTTAACTAACCATTTTACACAGTGCTCAGTATAAACAATGGCGGGCTACTGTCCACCAACGTTAGTACAACATTGGACACTGAACTATATATCATCTTACCTGGGCCTGTTCAACGGATTGTCAAAAACATTGTTTTTGGAAATTATATTTATTAAACAGGATCACCATTTTTGAATCAATATAAATACTGCCATCCACGTGTAAAGTGTTTTCAAGAGAAGGGTAGGTGGCTCTTTGGTCATGTTTGTAGAGCGCCATCGTAGAAATCATATTCAGAGAAGAGGACGTGGCGCAATAGCTAGAGCGCCTGACTGTATCATGCATGCGTCCCGAATTCGAGATAAGATTGCCTCGCTCATCCTGCGTAGGTTTTTCAGATTAAATATCCTTGTGTTTCCCTTCTTAATGTGACTAAGCGATCACGTCAGTGGCGGCCTCGTTGAGTAAATCATTCACCAAAGGTTTTTCAGACTGAATGACGATTAGAGCCTGTATTCGAGGTGTACAATATTAGGTTTGAGTCATTCGCAAACAGCGAGTTATTAGAAGCAGCATCTAAAAATTAAAACTCTGAAAACATTTAAAAATATTTATTTTTCAGTTCATTATGTGTAGGCACACGTTAAAGCGACTCAATCAGGTTAAAAGCATAAAAAAATCGGTGATTTTATTTTGGCTTCTTAATATGACCATATGATGTAAACATGTCCGATTTCTTATTTTGGACATGCATGTTCACAGTGTTTAGAAGTTCAATAATTGATTGATTGATTGAATATGATGCTAATATATATATTTGTCATCTACAGCTCTAAAAGACGTCCATAACATAACATATTTAACAGTTCATCTATCAATGGAATATATATGATCTTAGAATTATTGATGAAAAGATTGAAACGTATCTACCGTTTGTCTTCAATATGATATTTTATGAGCAGTTAGACAGAATAAATAAATGCAGCATTAGTTTTGTAACCAAATTTACACCAATTTGTATTCTGGTGCGAACAGCAATGTGGAGGTCATAGTCGGCTTTGTCCAGTATTTAATTTCCCCCAAACCTGGATCTGAGAAAGTATATGAATCGGTTGATAATTCAGTTTTCTGAGATCGTGAGGACCTTGACTTACAATTTGTGTATTATTCTGATCGAAAAATAAATATGCTCAAATCAATCTATAAATATAGTTCACCATTCCGTCTTTATATACTGGACTGAAATGGAGTGACTCGTAACGTTTTAAGTGCTCCACAGATAATGGCGATGAATTAATATGAGACCACCATTAACGTGATCGCCTAGTGTCATTGAGAGGGGAGGGTAGGACTGGGGCTTTCGATTATTGTAAACCTTATTGTAGCTGCTACCACAGTATCCCTTACACGTTCACTTCTCTCCAACATCCTGGAACTATTTCTTTGTTCATCTGATCCAAATTGCAATAAGCTGAGATTGGAAATACAAGTGAAATGAGAAGTGTATGAATATATTATTACATAATATTATATTTGGATACATGTTTCGATAATTATATAGTTTCAAATTCTCATGATGCCTCGTAGCATCCCTAAAATTTCCTACACTAGGTTTAGAACAACATTTTATGAAAACGCAGGTGTCTCGAGTTCAAGCCCGATGACATTACGTTGTTTTTTCTATAGGGACTATCCAATTGCCCAGTAAAACCCTCGAAACCCAGCAAAAAGTCTCCCACTGTCTGGGCATATCTAGGGGCGAACACACTCCCAATTACCCCCCATGCCTTATCACACCCTCACGTCATCATCTGTACATCATTCTTTTCATCAACAGATTACACTGTTTTTAAATACAAATTAACTGAAATGACCGTTCAGGCCGAAAAGTGACGTTAAGCATTAATTTACTATTTCAACTACGCGCTACGCGCTCCTGTAACATTTTCGTAAACACTTCAAAAGCTTCTTCCCAGCAAGGAGGTTAAAACTTCCCTGATCCTTGCAAAGACAGGGCGTTCACCCAAGGTTGGGTTGTTATCGGGCCAGCACGGCAGACACATACACATATCACTTATAATTATGAATGGTTCCTATTGTTTTCTCGAACACTGGCCGTCTCGAACAAGAGGCCGTCATTTCCATTACAGTGCGGGGCCCGGATTTAGGTTATTCAAATGAGGCAGAAAGAGCTAACTAATACATTTAAGATGATTTCAAATTGAAAAAAAAACGTTGGTCACCATGGTATATAGGCCTACAAAAATATTTCAACGCTGTAAAGGTTAAGGTAGATTTACCGAACCTCTCGTGAAAATTCCTGCTTTAATATCGAGCCACTTACTTTCTTCCTGAGGTATCACACCTGGTGCAGTTCTTCCTTCTAATCACCACCAGTGATGCAACAATTAGCTTGGCCATGGTAGAAAGTGAGAGAAGATGTAGAAGTGAGATCTAACTGAAGTCTGAAATGTGTCTTAGTGAGCAGCACCTCACAATATCTTCCTCGTAGAGCCAATATTAACCCTTTCAACGCGGGGACCGTCTTTATACGGCAGAATCTGACGTCTACAGACGTCAGATTCTGACATATAGGCTACAGACGGTCCCCGCGCTGAAAGAATTAAAATATGTATAATGGCCGTGGACCCATAACATAGGTATTCAAATGAAGCAGAAAGAGCTGAAGGAGACGTTTATGATGATTTCAAATTGAAAAAACCTCTTTGGTCTCCGTAGTTTATACAAAAATATTTCAGCGCTTTAAGGGTTTATTCAACCTTGGTTGAATGTATTGTGTTTACTGGAGTGCGCCTCGTGGTCGCTGGAGTACTACTAGTTTTAAAGTACACGAAGAGAAAATAATATCCAGTGAACATGTTGTTATAATGCTGGGCCAGTGTAGCAGACGATGGACCACATCCTAACTAGCATCGGATGAACGTCATGCGTTTGTTTGAACCACACAGTACACGACAGGAAAATCCTCAACGTGATATACAACTAAGCGGAACAAATTCACGTGACCGTTTAGTCGTCTATCAACTTCCTATTAAAAATTTTCACAGAGTTTGCTGCCTCGATATCACGTGGAAGTTTATTTCACAGGGCTGGCCCGTGTACACTTAAAGCTGCCTCTGTGGCTGAACCTCTGTGTCAGAGGCACTTGCAACGTAAAGTCGCTAGGCTGTCTGAGATGACTAGGCGGCTGTTTATAACAGCACAACTGTCCTAAGTATTGTGGTAGCGCACTTTAAATTTTATGGGCAACTCTACCGGCAGCCAATGAAGTAAAAGCGATATTTTCACAATCAATCAATCAATCAATCAATCAATCAATCGATCAATCGATCAATCAATCAATCAATCAATCAATCAATCAATCAATCAATCAATCAATCAATCAATCAATCAATCAATCAATCAATCAGTCAATCAGTCAATCAGCCAATCAGTCGATCAATCAATCAATCAATCAATCAATCAATCAATCAATCAATCAATCAATCAATCAATCAATCAATCAATCAATCAATCAATCAATCAATCAATCAATCAATCAATCAATCAATCAATCAATCAATCAATCAATCAATCAATCAATCAATCAATCAATCAATCAATCAATCGATCAATCAATCAATCAATCAATCAATCAATCAATCAATCAATCAATCAATTAATCAATCAATCAATCAATCAATCAATCAAGCAATCAATCAATCAATCGATCAATCAATCAATCATTCAATCAATCAATCAATTAATCAATCAATCAATCAATCAATCAATCAATCAATCAATCAATCAATCAATCAATCAATCAATCAATCAATCAATCAATCAATCAATCAATCAATCAATTAGTCAGTCAGTCAGTCAGTTTGTCAACTAGTCAGTCAGTCAGTCATTTCTATCAGACACACATCACCATGATGCAGCCAGCACTACCAGTGAGCCGTGTATATCCATCGGGCTATTTACCAGTCCACCAGTCTGCCATCAGAATCCACCACACGTTTGCCATCAGTTCTCGATCATTATTTGTCTGTCATGACCATTTGATTGGGATATCAACGTCATCACTCCTGTCATGGACAGGTTTTTTGTGAATGTCGTCTGTCATGACTGCGAACACTTGAATATCCACATTGTGATTGTACACTCCCAACCAACTTTAAGCAGACAATATCAACATTATGATACACCGACCGGTACAGTACCGGTGCGGCGTTATGTAGATTTTTAGCCTTTTTCAACAGGCACCCCACCATGACAACCAATTATCCGTCCATACCAAGTGTTGGGGAACTCCATGTAGGCCCCATATTCACCAGGATACCAGTCCTGATAAACTGGTAGGATCTAATTTCACGCAGTTGCATCAGGATAATTACACCATGATTACATCTGCCCACCTTCAATTTCCAGGGTGTGTGGGGTCATTTCATGTTTCGGATATGTACAGGTAAAATGACTTAGAAAGGTTGGGCCATCTCGATTTGTCGAACGTATTGTATAACAGCATATATTGTTGTAGGCACCCATGAACGAGCGAACTCTAATCAGCTCGTTGCACGTGTGGCCATGGGGTTTACATTGAAAAGTTTGTATTATAGACCTTCTAGAAATCATACAGACACTAAGACGAAGAACGTGGTATTCAGTGGCGGATCCCCCCCCCCGTTCAGGGTCCCAAAAACAAACAAAAAACGACAAACTTTCGGCCAAAATATGCTCAAGAATGCGTCATTTGAGGACTCAGATTTTAAAATTTTCCGGGGGAGCATGCCCCTGGACCCCTCTAGAGCATATAAGAGGCTGATTTGCCAGCTGTGGTGAGTATAAATTCTTGAGCAAACTCGGCACCCCCCCGTCTAACAATTCCTGGTGCCCACCACTGGTATTGTGTCGTGAAAATATAGATTTTATTTGCATGGGGAAGTCGCAGAATAAAAAATAAAAAACGTTTTTTTTCAATCAAAGTATAAAATGTCACATTCAAAAATGATGCGACTCCCCTTTTTTATACTTGGACATGGTTTATAATTCCGTTCATAAAAACCCCATCAGCAACGCATTAACAACACAGCTATATGCTGGAAATGTCAGGTTATTAATTTATCCACTGAACTAGTCCCGGTCTGTTTTTGTTACATATTACCATAATATTTGAACCCATTACTTAAAAATAATAGTTCAACAGAGATTTAATTTCAGCAAGCATAATAAAATGGCCAGACGTTTAATGCAATTTATGCCATTTATCCATTAAAATAAGGGAAATATTTTTACATAGAACAAAAGGTCTTTTGTCCATTCAAAATCATCATGAATGTCTTATTAAGCTCTTTCTGCTTCATTTGAATACCTATGTTATGGGTCTATGGCCAATATATGGAATAGCTCCAATATGTGTTTGTTCTTTTCAGTGGTTTGGTAATTTTCCATAACTCATCCATAATGCCTTTTGATTGTGTACAGCATAGCGCTATCATGTGAGTGATTTTGTCACAGCTTACCTTAAAAAACGAGAAGATTCTGACCGACATTGACACTGGTGATGATGATGATAATAATAGACGATATCTTCATGTCAACTGTATTATTATTAATGTCAGTCATATATAGGCCTACATAGACAGATTTTTCCACCATACATAAATTCTCATTAGCCTAGGATAGTTGTGCAGGTTCTGACAGTATGATTGATGTTGCCATGAATAATTCAGTAGCGCTATAACAACAGCAACGGAATAATTACACACTGTCTCAGAATGTCAAAATATAAAATAGATCTGTCCATCATTATTACACACTTTATTTCTACAATTTCAAGACTCTTTAGCCTTTTAAAATAATATACAGTATTACTTCATTATATGTTTAGCCAATAGTAGCAATATCATTGTATAAACTGAAATGGTGATATTTATTACTTAGGTTTATATCTGTGATATATAGCATACAACATTTGAAATATTTGTACTCTTATAGGACTAATAATTCAAGTGGTTCCTCCAAATAAGTTTGCAGAGAGGCATAATTCTAAATTTAAAATTATCCACCATACATACTATACAATATTCTCTGTGTTACATACCATACTACACTCTCTGTGTTACATACCATACTACATTTTCTGTGTTACACACCATCTTACACTCTCTGTGTTACACACCATACTACACTCTATGTGTTATACACCATACTACACTCTCTACTTTACATACCATACTACACGCTCTGTGTTACATACCATACTACACTCTATGTGTTACACACCATACTACACTCTCTGTGTTACATACCATATTACACTATCTGTGTTACACAACATATTACACTATCTGTGTTACACACCATGCTACGTATTAATTTGTCAGACAGTGGAAAGTGCTGGAGAGATAAAACATATCTGAAATAACTTAACAACAGCCACGTCACCACTGTGACACTAGCTACCACCGCTGTGACACCCGTCACCACAGTGACACACGTCACCACTGTGACACTCGTCATCATTGGGACACTCGTCACTATTGGGACACTCGTCACCATTGGGACACTCGTCACCATTGGGACACTCGTCACCATTGGGACACTCGTCACCATTGGGACACTCGTCACCACTGTGACACTCGTCACTATTGGGACACTCGTCACCATTGGGACACTCGTCACCACTGTGACACTTGTCACCACTGTGACACACTTCACCACTGTGACACTTGTCACCACTGTGACACACGTCACCACTGTGACACACGTCACCACTGTGACACTCGTCACCTGTGACACACGTCACCACTGTGACACACGTAACCACTGTGACACTCGCCACCACTGTGACACTCGTCACCACTGTGACACTCGTCACCACTGTGACACTCGTCACCACTGTGACACACGTCACCAATGTGCCACTTGTCACCATTGTGACACTTGTCACCATTGTGACACTCGCCACCACTGTGACACTCGCCACCACTCGTCACCACACAAATAAAACACAGCTGACGTAACGCGATAACTAGGCATTTACTGTTGTCATTATAAAAGGAACCGATAAATTATTGACATTTATTATACAGAATTTAATTTATTTCACAGGTGATCCTCATTTATTGTGAAGGTAATTGAAATTTATTGTACAGTAATCCTAATTTACGTATTATGAGTGACACATATAGCACCACAATAGACCTCGGTGCACTAAGTGACTAACCAATCTAGTAATGTTTATTATTATATTCCCCTCACTGGTAGTGGAAAATAATGGCTTGCTTTAATTTTGAAGTTCATTAGCAGTGAACCATCTACGAGGAATATACATATCCATATGTCTTATATATTTAGGATATAATAATCCTGCGACATGTTGAATATATAATTATGTGCGCTTGGTGCAAATATGGAAGTAAGACGTTTTATTGTTTGTACAAAATGGCAATCATGTGCTATAAAAAAAAAAATAGGCCCATAGTATACATATTGTCACATGAGAAACAACCAGCTGTGTTGAGAATACATGTCATTTGTTGGGCTTTATCAAGTTCTAACATTTAAATAAATTATGTCTATTAAAAAGTATCAAGTTTTATTGCCACTCCGTGACGATGACTGATTACTGTGAATATGAGTGAGTGAATATTAAGTCGTTTTCTGCATACTCATGGCAATATCGCGACAGAATGAAGCCCGAAGTCGGGACTATGTCCTACTCTGAAGTAGCGCTACTACCAATAAAAAATCTGAATATTTGTACATGGTGAATATTTTAAGCGTTTGTATCCTGTTTTGTTTCTTTGCCGTCCACAACGCTGTGACGTTGTTTTCGGGGGCTGTGAATGATCTCGTTATGTCGTTACTTGGACGGTAATCCGGTTTTGTACAAGAGACCAGATTACTGCTGTCAAAAATATCAGAACATTATAATTTAGATTTAGAACATATGTTAAAATAACAATTGAATTGAATATTATACCACTCATTGACAAAAATAAAGCAGGTCTCTACAAGTTTGAAAGAAGGTGCCTTCAAAGTGATTAATCATAGTGATTATACATAGCCAATTAAATTATGACATCACGAAGAACTTTAGTTAAAATTTGAATCTTTGCATCCTACGACACACACTGACCAATTGATTCCTATAAAATACCCATACAGAGCTCACTCGTATTGGGAGTAGTTCAAAACCGGTAGATGACATTATAGAGACCTAACTGTGGGAACGAACTAACATGGCCAAGCCTGCTATATATCTAAACCCTAGTACATGGCGCCAGATCTGCCGTGTCTTGAATTGACCTATTCCAATACCCTCTCATGGCCTGATGTATGCATATGTGTAATTTTACTTTCATGTGTGATAGCTGCACATAACACGACCAAAACCGTTTGCTGATGTTATACTTTAGTTCATCCTTAGGATCAGTTGACCAGATGTCTGTGACAAAGTCACAATTGATAGTTACAGACAGGAACAGACAGGGAAGCCACTGTCGACTTGCCGCATTGTCAAACTTAACTTACTGTGTTGTCTTGTGCAATACGGCAGCAGAGTGGTGCCATACATGTTGCATGCCAGTCTGGGGTGACGTGAGTCCATTGCTGTTGCCAGCACTGCAGGATGGTGCACGGCGGCAACATAACCCATGAACGAGAGAAAATCAGCACAAACAATACTGAGTTAGTTGTTAGAGTGGAGGGCAAAGTATAGGACGGGGTATTCACGTCCCAGGCGGGTGATCAACTGATAGTGGTATAGGACTTTTCCTGGATGGGGATCCCTGTCAGTTAGACGGACTATTGATTGGCCAGGACATTGGTCCATGTATCAGAAAAGCTGCCAGCAGAATAACCAGGCCACGGATAAAGCAAGCATCTGCCAACTCAAATCCCAACAAGCTTTTTGTTGACCACTTGGTCAGTGATGGTGCATGTGATAGTTACTTGAGTTGAAGCAGTCATTTCTCACGTAGCAGATTAAGCCTTGATCAGAAGTAACTTGTAGTGCTATTGATCAGGTAGAGCTGCAGGAATTATTCGCGTGTGTCTTGAAAGCCGAACCCATTATTCTACCATAATGTCGTGGATGTTACTGCAGGCGTAGATTGGAGTGCATATGAATGACTGCTAGTGACATAGTGAGATTTAAAATAACAATGATATGTTGTGATATGACGACCAGATGATAAATGATAAGCGTTGCCCAGGCCGCGGGAGGAAAGGATTACTAGCTGACACATTGTGCAAAGGAGAATATCGCCGTCTGCGCAAGTTGTGCTCTGGCGTTCTGGAAGTCTCTGCAGATTGCCTACCTGGACTACCAGTGGAACTAGCAGACCATGTCCTTGCTGGATAAATTAACTGCAGGTTAGTTTTCTGGCATTGTATGTTATTTAGGAGTGTATTTGGCGTCACTTTCTGCTTGGTTAGGCAGGATATAAGTCCGCTTTTAGTGATAGCGTGCATATTGCTGTCTGAGGAGTGTTGTTAGGCCACGTGTGACGCCTGGTTCCAGAGCAGAGGCAGACACCAAAGGAAATCAATAACAAAGAGGGGGAAGAACAACAGATATGTTAGCTGGAATTGAGGGGAAGCGTCACGATATCCGTGTATGGTGTGCGTCCCAAGGGGTGCTGGGTAAACCCGTGGCTACCAGCCTGTTAGCAAGCTTATCGCTTGGCAAACGCAATGATATCCAAAGCCGCTGGGATTGGCGTAGGTTCACGGCAGTGATTTGGGTTGGGTCGGTCGGCGCACTTGCACTCATAATCTGACTGGACACTGAGTCCCACCACGCCACCACATTGTCTCCACTTTTTCGTCGTTTCCTCGGCAGCTTTCGAGGCGTGATCTGCTTTATTTCGCATGTATGTAGGCCTATCTGGCTATAAATAATAGAGACAGTGATCCACGGTTGAGTCAATGCTGGCTCAGCTGCGTAGACGATGCACCGGCATTGATTCAGAATTGGGTCAATGTTTTGTGTTTGCAGGAATATATAGCGTAGACGTTACTTTACATTGTACTGCATACTAGCCCTTGTGTGGTTTCTCATGAATTATTTAGTTTGATTATCTCATATGAAGGCAATCTTTTTTTCCTTTTTTTGAAGACTGTAATGCCATATAAAACGTTCGGATTCATCTTACACTGATTTATAACCTTCCCACAAACAAAAAAACTCAATTAAAATTACCTCATATTTCATTTCAGCACAGCTTGAGTCGCTTTTCTTATGTGAGAATAAAAAAATTATACATAGATCTCCACCGGTAAGTTTGTCAATTATAAGATTATAGGGCTATCGATCATCTATGTTCATGCCTACCGATACGTTTTTTATTGTAAGAATAATTATTTTATAAACAATAGGTTACGACATTTTTGTGGCAATATTTTCTTCGAGTTACTAACAGTCATTAATGGATATTGCTTATTGATAAAACACTACCCAGCAATCAAAAGACGTTGAAATTGTTGTTTATTGTTGGTCGAACGTCGTAGACGGTGGACCAACGTCAAACCAGCATTGATTCAACGTCTTGTGTCTACTGGGGTTGTCGGGCCTCCCGTGTGATGTTGGCCCATTCTTAAACAAGCCATCGTATTTATCGGATGAAGCATAATAATACTATATTCAGCTGTTATATCGTAATTGGAACAACGCCTAATACGCTGGCATAGCACTGAGACAGCGATGGGCGGACTTGATAAAGAGGAAGAGTCCCGTGCCGGACATTTCCACAAAGTGCCATCTCCGTGCAGAACACCCGGTCATAAATCTGCGGACGTACTGCCTTCTATGCAAGTATGCAGCAAGTATCTGCTTTTACGAGGCTGACCCGTCTCCAAGATTGACTTGAACACCCCACAGTATAGTGTACATAAGCTGGTGGCTATTTTAACCCTTGACGCGCTGAGTTGTCTTATTTAACCCTTTCAAGCCTGAATTACCATTGTCATCTTCATCCACTACAAGCCGCGAATTGCTGTCGCAATTCTCGACTTGTAGTGGATAAAGATGACTAGAGGTGGGTGATAAATTAAAGGAAACTACCATGCATTCGTAGAACAGCTTCATCGAAATTTGCCTTCTAAAACCCTTAGTTGGGAGGAAATCAAGAATGTTTTCAATGATGTAAATTGATGCTTTAATGCATCGTGAGGGCCTGAAGGGTTACATTTTCGTTCACTTCAAGTTGTATCTCGCTACCGCGACCCACAACTTAAAGTGGGCGAAAATTACTCATACTTGTTTAATTGGAGATCAAACATTTGCAAATGAAGCAGATTAAAATAAAGCAGAATAAAAAACGACTATAATTCTACTTAGCGAATCTTTATATTAGTGGCTATCTATTTTTAGATGCTCACAAAATTTGAAACATTGTGTTTTTGGTGGGTATGTATTGGCAGATTATCACAAGATTAATTGTTGTATCCTTAGTACTTATCTATTGGCAGATGCGCACTACATCTGAAAATTCATTATACTAGATTTGTAATTATAATCATTCCAGATGCATGATGTACCAAAGAAAAACATTACTAATGTTGCCTTGAATATAAAGCCATGAATATGACGTTTTCCTACGTGCAAAATGTCGTCTTGTTCAATAATATATCAGACCGTGGTCTGGCATTTAGAGGTTTTGTTATGGTACAGTTATATGGGGGATGTTCTACGTGGCTGTCAGTGAAATATTCTCGTAGTCTAATGCTTCACTACAATCCATGTTTTGTGATTTATGTCTCGTTCATTGTGGTTGACAAACACTGGGGATGTATTGTTGCCTGCTCCCATCAGTACCTGTCCCCCTGCAATACAAGAACTAAAGACAAAGACAAAATGGCGCAATGATAGCCAACGTCACAGTTCGTGTCCCAGCAAACACGACACATCGACTCAATGTTGGACCAATGTTGGTCCACCGTCTACGACGTCGGCCCAACATTAGACCAACACTGGGTGGATGTGTCGTGTTTGCTAGAGTTCCAACTACTTTTCTTTCTCAGTCCGACATTTTATATATTGGGTTGTTTCGATAGAACCATGCATATTACACCGTTGCCCTTTGTCGAGAATTAAAATTATGAGGTCGTTAAATATTCAAGTAGTAGCAATCACCCTTCCAAAGTGTCTGATGTTGCTGTAGAGCAGGCAGCGGAGTAGGACTACTGGTTGCTTTTTGGACTGTCTGGTTTAATCAGGCGTGAGTGGTTGCTGTCTGTCGTATGCCACTTTAACAGTGTATGATCCAAGTCAGCACAGGCGAGAAGAGACAGGGACCAAACGGCAGACGACTGAAATTCAGACAATGCCATTGTATATTGGGCCAGCGTTGCAGACGTTGCACAGACATTACGTCAGCATTGGCTCAACGTCTCCTGTTTGATGGGACATGTCCTGGTGCTTCGGGTAGGATATGACCGATAGATGGATGATCGTAGAAAAGATGTTCTCTATCAGAAATGGGGACACCACATAAGGCATACATCAATTTGTCTTTCTTATAAATATGTCGCGCCACTTTGTGTTGCGACGGTGGCCCATAGAGGCCAGGAATGGCCAGGAATAAAATAAATATTAAAATGATTAATGCGTGCCCACGCAATAATAATGCGTGCCCACGCAATAATAATGCGTGCCCATGCAAGGAATAATGCGTGCCCACGCAATGATCAGTGCGTGCCCACGCAATGACTAATGCGTGGCCACGCAATAATAATGCGTGGCCACACAATAATAATGCGTGCCCACGCAATAATAATGCATGCCCACGCAATAATATTGCGTGCCCACGCAATAGTCAGCACATGGCCAGCCGCTTGTGAAACCCCTCTTGAGTCTTGACTTGCGAGACTTCATAGACTGGGTTAACATGGTTGATTATTAACTTAATAGCATACGCCTATTATCTATCTATATATTATTGCTTGGCCACTCATTATTATTACGTGCCCCCGCGATAATAATGCGTGCCCACGCAATGACTAATGCGTGCCCACGCAATGATTAGTGCGTGCCCACGCAATGACCAATGCGTGGCCACGCAATAATAATAATGCGTGCCCACGCAATAATAATGCGTGGCCACGCAGTGACCAATGTGTGGCCCTGCAATAATGATAATGCGTGCCCACGCAATAATAATACGTGGCCACGCAATGACCAATGCGTGCCCACGTAATACTAATGCGTGGCCACGCAATAATATATAGATAGGAGTAGGCTATTAAATTAATAATTAAACATGTTAACCCAGTCTAGTCAAGACTCAAGATGGGTTTCACAAGCAGCTGGCCATGTGCTGACTATTGCGTTTGCACGCATTATTGTTGCGTGACCACGCATTAGTCATTGCGTGGGCACGCACTGATCATTGCGTGGGCACGCATTAGTCATTGCGTGGGCACGCATTATTTTTGCGTGGGCACGCATTATTATTGCGCTGGCACGCATTAATCATTTTAATTTCTTTTATTCCTGGCCATCCCTGGCCTCTATGGGCCACCGTACACTCATCATATGTCTTGCGTGAAATAATTTTTTAGCAGGATGTGTTGTGACTTTTTATATAGGTTTTGCGTGGAACAAATTATTAACAGGAGTTCAAGGCGTGGCAGACAGGTTTCGTTCACCATTTTGCACACAGCGGTGTGACCCAAATATAATATCTACCCGGAAAGACTTCGTTCCAAATAATAACAGATTTAGTTCACATAGCTGCTAGCTCAACAGATCCCTTGTAATAAAATCATCATTTATGTGTAGCTGTGTTGTTTATCATGTTTATGAGGCAAATGTATATTTTTAGGTTCTTAATTCGCTGGTTTTTAGATGATGTCCTACCCAGCAAACACAAAACATTTGTATAACATTTATACAAAAGACGACGATGTTGGTCCAACATTGTATAAATGTTATATACATGTTTTGTGTTTGCTGGGTATAAATCCCCTAAGTGATGGGTAAGCTTTGTTGCGTCCCAATTTGTAATAACGTTCCAATTTGTAATAAATTATTACAAATTGGAACGCATATGTAATGCAATTGCGTCCCAATTTGTAATAAATTATTACAAATTGGAACGCATTTGCACTGCAGCTGCGTCCCAATTTGTAATAAATTATTACAAATTGGCACGCATTTGCAATGCATTTGCGTTCCAATTTGTAATAAAATATTATATTTAAGATGATACACAGAGAACATTGGTGACCATAGGGTAACGTTCTTTGCCTCTGAGCATCAGATTTCGGGTGAATGTGGGCTTTGACATTGTCATAATTTATATCATTAAATTGACTTAGTACAAGTCGTTCAAACGACTTCTATGTCGTTAAATCGACTTTTGCTGAATCGCTATACCGAGTTATTAGTCATTAAATCGATTTAGTATAAAGAATGTAACTGGATTATAAGTCGTTATAACAACTTATGTTAGTCGAATTAACGACTTACTAAGTCGATTTACTAAGTCAATTTAACGACTTGTAAGTCGTTTTAACGACTTGCACTAAGTCGATTTAACGACTTAAACTAAGTCAATTTAACGACGTATACTAAGTCGATTTAACGACTTATGCTTAGTCGATTTAACGACTCATATGTCATTACATAACGACTTATTCTAAGTCAATTTAACGACTTACAAGTCGTTATAACGACTTATAAGTCGTTATAGCGACTTATACCAAGTCGATTCAATGATTTATACTAAGTCGATTTAACGACTTATGCCAATTCGACTTAACGACTTATAAGTCGTTAAAGCGACTTATACTAAGTCTATTTAACGCCTTATACTAAGTCAATTTAACGACTTATCAGTCGTTATAACGACTTATACTAAGTCGATTTACCGATTTACTAAGTCGTTATAACGACTTATTTAAGACATTATGGCGATTTATGCCAAGTCGATCTAACGACTTATACTAAGTCGATTTAACGTCTTATGCTTATTCGTTATTACGAATTAGCATAAGTCAATTTAACGACTTATAAGTCGTTATAACGACTTGTACTAAGTCGATTTAACGATTTACTAAGCCGTTATAATGACTTATTTAAGTCATTATAGCGACTTATGCCAAGTCGATCTAACGACTTATACAAAGTCGATTTAACGACTTATTCTAATTCATTATTACTAATTAGCATAAGTTGATTCCACGACTTATAAGTCGGTATAACGAGATAAAAACAATTGTCACGTCGTTTCGATGCTTCCTCACACTTGCAATACATTTGCGTTCCAATTTGTAATACATTTTATGAGTTGTCAGGTATTTCAGATGATGCGCAGAGAACAACACCAGTGACTCGGGGGTAACGTTCTTTGCCTCTGAACAGAAGACTACGGGTGACTGTGGCCTTTGACATTCTCATAACTCATATTACTTAATTCACCTAGTCAAAGTTTTTTTAGTTTTGAAATATCTTATTTTTTATTACAAATTGGCACGCATTTGCAATGCAATTGCGTCCCAAATTGTAATGAATTATTACAAATTGGAACGCATTTGCAATGAAATTGCGTCCCAAATTGTAATAAAATATTACAAATTGGAACGCATTTGCAATGCAATTGCGTCCCAATTTGTAATAAATTATTACAAATTGGAACGCATTTGCAATGCAATTGCGTCCCAATTTGTAATAAATTATTACAAGTTGGAACGCATTTGCAGTGCATTTTCGTTCCAATTGCTAACAAAATTTGATGAATTGTCACATCTTTTGGATGATATGCCGAGAACACTAGTGACCGAGGGGTAACGTTATTTGTTTCTGAACAGCAGAGTTCGGGTAACTGTGACCTTAATTTGTCATGAAAACAACATATTTTTCATTACATACTGGCACGCAATTTGAAATAAAATTTTACGAATTGTCAGTTATGTCAGATGATATACAGAGAACAACACAAGTGACCCAAGCGTAACGTTTTTGGCCTCTGAACAGAAGATTTTGGGTGAATGTGGCCTTTCAATTTCTCATAATTACCACTACTTAATTAAGTTAGTCATTTATTTTGTGTTTTTAAGCAATACATTATTACAAATTGGAACGCATTTGCAATGCAATTGCGTCCCAAATTGTAATAAATTATTACAAATTGGAACGCATTTGCAATGCCATTGCGTCCCAATTTGTAATAAATTATTACAAATTGGAATGCATTTGCACTGCACCTGCGTCCCAATTTGTAATAAATTATTACAAATTGGCACGCATTTGCAATGCATTTGCGTTCCAATTAGTAATAAAATATTATATTTCAGATGATACGCAAGCAACACTGGTGACCATAGGGTAACGTTATTTGCTTCTAAGCAGCACATTTCGGGTGAATGTGGGCTTTGACTCTCTCATAATTCATATCATTTAATTGACTTAGTACAAGTCGTTCAAAGGACTCGCTCAAAGTCGTTCAATGTCGTTAAATCGACTTATGCTAAATCGCTATACCGAGTTATAAGTCATTAAATCGATTCAGTATAAGTCGCTATAAGTCGCTTATAAGTCGCTAAAACAACTTATGCTAAGTCGATTTAACGACTTACTAAGTCGATTTACTAAGTCAATTTAGCGACTTATATTAAGTCGATTTAACGATTTACTAAGTCGTTATAACGACTTATTTAAGTCATTATAGCAACTTATGTATGCCAAGTCGATCTAACGACTTATACTATGTCGATTTAACGACTTATGCTAATTCATTATTACGAATTAGCATAAGTCGATTTCACGACTTATAAGTCGTTATAACGAGATAAAAAAAATTGTCATGTCGTTTAAATGCTTCCCTACACTTGCCATACCTTTGCGTTCCAATTTGTAAGATTTTGGGTGACTCACTGGCCCTTCAATTTCTCATAATAAACATTAATTAATTAAGTTATTTTGAGTTTTTAAGCAATACATTATTACAAATTGGAAAGCATTTGCAATGCAATTGCGTCCCAATTTGTAATAAATTATTACAAATTGGAACGCATTTGCACTGCAACTGCGTCCCAAATTGTAATAAATTATTACAAATTGGAACGCATTTGCAATGCAATTGCGTCCCAATTTGTAATAAATTATTACAAATTGGAACGCATTTGCACTGCAACTGCGTCCCAATTTGTAATAAATTATTACAAATTGGAACGCATTTGCAATGCAGATTCGTTCCAATTGCTAACAAAATTTGAAGAATTATCACATATTTTGAATGATATGCCGAGAACACTAGTGACCGAGGGTAACGTTATTTGTCTCTGAACAGCAGACTTCAAGTGACTGACTCTGAACAGCAGACTTCAGGTGACTGTGACCTTAATTTGTCATGAAAACTACTTATATTTTTATTACATACTGGCACGCACTTGCAATGCATTTGCGTTTCAATTTGTAATAAAATATTACGAATTGTCAGGTATGCTAGTTGATAGTCGTTAGTCGATTTAACGAGTTTAACATTAGTGACCCAGGGGTAACGTTCTTGGCATTTGAACAGAATATTTTGGCTGACTGTTGCCTTTTAAATTATCATAATTAACATTACTTAATTAAGCTAGCCAATTTTTGTTGAGTTTTGAAGCATCTTCATTTTTTGTTACAAATTGGAACGAATTGCGTTCCAATTTGTAATAAAATAGTATCTTTTAGATGATACGTGGATAACACTGTTGACCATACGGTAACGCTTTTGCTAGCAGATTTCGGTTGAATGTGGGCTTTGACATTTTCATAATTCATATCATTAAATTGACTTAGTACGACTTTTAAGTCGTTAAATTGACTTATGCTAAGTCGCTATAACGACTTATAAGTCGTTAAATTGATTTAGTGTAACAAAGTGTAACTGACTTATAAGTCGTTATAACAGCTTATACTAAGTCGATTTAATGACTTTCTAAGTCGATTTACTCAGTCGATTTACAAAGTCGATTTACTAAGTCGATGTAACGACTTGCACTAAGTTGATTTATCGGTTTAAACAAAGACGATTTAACGAGTTATAAGTCGTCATAACGACTTATACCAAGTCGATTTAACGACGTACGCTAAGTCGATTAACGACGTATAATTCGTTATAACGACTTACACTAAGTTGATATATCGACTTAAACTAAGTCGTTATAACTGCTTATAAATCGTTATAGCGACTTATACCAATTCGATTTAGCGACTTATAAATCGTTATAACGAATTAGCATAAGTCGATTTAGCGACTTGTAATTCGTCAAAACGACTTATACCAAGTCGATTTAACGACTTATACTAAGTAGATTTAACGACTTATAAGTCGTTATAACGAGTTATAATAAGTTGATTAAACGACTTATAAGTCGTTAGAACGAGATAAAAATATGTTTGTCGTGTCGTTTCATATCACTTAATTCACCTAATCAATGTTTTTTTAGTTTTGAAAAAAACTTATTTTTGTTACAAATTGGCACGCATTTGCAATGCAATTGCGTCCCAAATTGTAATAAATTATTACACATTGGCAAGCATGTAATTCTTTTACCACTAGTAAAAAAATATTTCACTATTACCGCTATACAGATCATGTTTCGACCTTCATATGATGCTTGAAGGCCACAGGAGCTAATAATTGTAATTTGAGGTCCAGCAGGGCGGGGGCCCTAGGGTAGTGGTTAGCACCGCTGCCTTTCACGCCAGATTTCGGGGTTCGGTTCCCGGTCTCGGCAGTTTGAAAGAAACAAAAATATTTCTTCCCCATCCGCGTGTGAAAGTCAGTATTGTGGGGAGCCTCCGTGACCGAAAGGTAGCGTGCTCGGCCTCAGACCGCCAGGGCTCGAATTTCGAATCCTGTGTCTGGAGGACAGTGTCATCTCAATCATCTCACCATCCTCATGAGGTTATCCTGGCCCAGTTTAGCCTATATGTGCACAAAGGTGGTCTAAAGCCCGATTCAATTCATTTATTTGAGGTCCAGCAATGGGGTCCACGCCCCAACATTAGTCAGAAATGACATATCACACTTGATTATGGGATAATCAGTTAAATATATATTTTTTTTGAAAACGCCGCTGGTGGCCATCTTGGATTTTTGCCGTTTTCAAAAGCGACATTCTTTATTAAAATCTAAACTAGTTAACCATCATAAATCCATTTTCTACCTAACTGCGTTCAAAAATGAGTTCCACTGGTGAACCAGTTGATAAAATAAGTGAATACTAGCTTTTCACTGTGATCGAAGTCGGCCATTTTGGATTTTGTGCACTGCAAAATTCCGCCCAACTTTTCTAGAGAGGCTTAGGAGCTCATTTTTAGAAAAACCTTAACTCATAGCAGTCTAAGTCCGAGCCCAGCTCGGACCTGGCATTTATGACGCTGCAGTCTAGGTCCGAGCCCAGCTCGGACCTGGCAATAATGCTTAGCCATTCACCAAATGACATCACTTGCGCAACTATGAACCAAGTATGGGGAACCTGGAACATAAAGAGTTGACTTATCTACATCACTACTGTTTCCGAAATAAAAATCGAACTCCAGGCTCAGATGAATACGAGGCTTTTGGTATTTCCCAGATGAGTTGGGAATGTCAAACTTGTTGCATCTCAAAATTTGAAATCCAGTATGCATCTCAGGGAATTTAGAAAAATAGCTAAATCCCATGATAATAACTTATTCACCCTATTAATTTGTTTATAAATACCTATTGAATGCTTCTTCGAACCATTTGTGATGTATTTTAATATATTTTATGTGAATTGATATAATGGTGTACTCCTGAATCTTCGTGAATCTCAAAGATACCATTTTTAAACAAAATTTCCTAAAATTTGACTACCTAATTAGCATATTTAAAATGGTTGTCGGTTGCCATGGCAACATCACATCGGCCGTTTAAATGAAATGTATTCTGGATATATATTGTACGTGTGTTCCTATTGTGTATGGGAAATACATATGCCATAATTCTAAGTTTCTATTAAAAGTAGGAGAATATGTCTCAAAATCACAAAAATGGCCAGACCACACGGACGTCCAATGTCGAAATGACCAGACTGCTATGAGTTAAACTACCTAAAGTAATCGTCAAACCTTACTTGCCTTACTTGCCGAACGGGATCATGGTTTCGGACCCCACTAATATATAATATATAATTATCTATCTATTGCGATTTTTGTCATAACATGATTTTCGCGGCGACCATCTTGGATTTTTTTCGAATTCGCTATATAGGAATGACACAATATTTTTATAAGTGGTTTCATTCGATTCTTTGAACCTGAAAACATAGATCCAGGCACCAAAATTATGATTCTATGTCAATTAGAACTGGTTATATTGTCCAAATTAGATTTCAATGGCGGCCATTTTAAGAAATGGCCGAAACGTGTATTGCGTCCCAATTTTTTTCTGGTAACATCGCTTATAATATCACTCCAAAAGTCCTCTGAGAGTAGTGGGGGGGGGGTGTACGGTGACCAATTCTAGCCCATGGACTAATGCGCAAATACACCTGGAAAATGTGTTTCGACTATTTTAAGCATTAATATGCTCAATTAGACACGTGTCTAGCCATTTTACCAATTTAAAAGTACTTTAGTTAGATTCCTTGACCTAAATAATAGTAAATTCACCTTTAACATCAAGACTCTAAGTGCATTAGAAGTGCAAATATCCCCAAAATAGTGATTCCATTGCGGCCATTTTGAAAAGCTAAGATGGCCGTCATAGAAAAAATGCCCAGAAAATGGAAACATTGTTTTTTGGATTCAAAGCTTCCAAGGAAATATAGATATTGCCATAGTGAACCCGACAATCGCCCAAATTCTTCTCTTCAGAGGTCAAAAACGTTAACCTTGGGTCATTAGTGTTGTTCACTGTAGCATATCATCTGACATACCTGACAATTCATAATCTTTTATTGCAAATGGGAACCCAAATGCATTTCAAGTGCGTGCCACTTTGTAATAAAAAAATAAGTAGTTTCATGACAAAGGTCACAGTCAGCCGAAGTCTGCCAGTGCTCTCTGCATACCATCTGAAATATGTGACAATTTGTAATAACTTATTACAAATTTGGACGCAATTGCATTGCAAATGCGTTCCAATTTGTAATAATTTATTACAAATTGGGACGCAGTTGCATTGCAAAGGCGTGCCAATTTGTAATAATTTATTACAATTTGGGACGCAATTGCATTGCAAATGCGTTCCAATTTGTAACAAAAAACTTAGTTGCTTTAAAGCTGAAAACAAAATTGACTAGCTTAATTGAGTAACGTTAATTATGAGAATTTCCAAGGCCACAGTCACTCCAAATCTTCTATTCAGAGGTCAAGAACGTTACCCCTGGTGCTGTTCTCTGCATATCATCTGACATAACTGACAATTCGTAATATTTTATTACAAATTGCGTGCTAGTAGGGGCCTATGTGATAAAAAAATATGTTGTTTTCGTGACTAATTAAAGTCACAGTCACCCAAAGTCTGCTGTTCAGAGACAAATAACGTTACCCCTTGGTCATTAGTGTTCTTAGTTTTGTTAGCAATTGGAACGAAAATGCTTTGCAAATGCGTTCCAATTTGTAATAATTTATTACAAATTGGGACGCAATTGCATTGCAAATGCGTTCCAATTTGTAATAATTTATTACAATTTGGGACGCAATTGCATTGCAAATGCGTGCAAATTTGTAATAAAAAATAAGTTATTTCAAAACTAAATATACTTTGACTACATGAAGTAAGTGATATGAATTATGATAATGTCAAAGGCCAAAGTCACCCGTAGTCTTCTGTTCAGAGGCAAAGAACGTTACCCCTGAGTCAATGGTGTTGTTCTCAGCGCATCATCCGAAATACCTGACAACTCATAACATGTATTACAAATTGGAACGCAAATGTATTGCAAGTGTAGGGAAGCATTGAAACGACATGACATTTTTTTTATCTCGTTATAACGACTTATAAATCGCAAAATCGACTTATGCTGATTCGTAATAACGAATTAGCATAAGTCGTTAAATCGACTTAGTATAAGTCGTTAGATCGACTTGGCATACATAAGTCGCTATAATGACTTAAATAAGTCGTTATAACGACTTAGTAAATCGTTAAATCGACTCAATATAAGTCGTTATAACGATTTATAAGTCGTTAAATTGACTTAGTATTAGTCGTTGTATAATGACCTATAAGTCGTTAAATCGACTTAGAATAAGTCGTTAAATCGATTTAGTTTACGTCGTTAAATCGACTTCGCTAAATCGACTTAGTGTAAGTCGTTATAACGACTTATAAGTCGCTAAATTGACTTAGTAAATCGACTTAGTCAGTCGTTAAATTGACTTAGCATAAGTTGTTATAGCGACTTATAAGTCAGTTATATTTCGTTATACTGAATCGATTTAATGACTTATAATTCGGTATAGCGACTCAGCATAAGTCGATTTAACGACATAGAAGTCCTTTAAACGATTTGTACTAAGTCAATTAAGTGATATGATTTATGAGAAAGTCAAAGCCCACATTCACCCGAAACCTGCTGCTTAGAAGCAAAGAACGTTACCCTATGGTCACCAGTGTTGTCTGCGTCTCATCTGAAATATAATATTTTATTACAAATTGGAACGCAAATGCATTGCAAATGCGTGCCAATTTGTAATAATTTATTACAAATTGGAACGCAGTTGCAGTGCAAATGCGTTCCAATTTGTAATAATTTATTACAAATTGGGACGCAATTGCATTGCAAATGCCTTCCAATTTGTAATAATGTATTGCTTAAAAACTCAAAATAAATGACTAACTTAATTAAGTAGTGTTAATTATGAGAAATTGAAAGGCCACAGTCACTCGAAATCTTCTGTTCAGAGGCCAAGAACGTTACGCTTGGGTTACTAGTGTTGTTCTCTGTATATCATCTGACATAACTGACAATTCGTAATATTTTATTACAAATTGCGTGCCAGTATGTAATAAAAAATATGTTGTTTTCATGACAAATTAAGGTCACAGTTACCCGAACTCTGCTGTTCAGAAACAAATAGCGTTACCCCTCGATCTGTGTTCTCGGCATATCATCCAAAAGATGTGACAATTCATCAAATTTTGTTAGCAATTGGAACGAAAATGCATTGCAAATGCGTTTCAATTTGTAATAATTTATTACAATTTGGGACGCAATTAATTGCAAATGCGTGCCAATTTGTAATAATTTATTACAATTTGGGACGCAATTGCATTGCAAATGCGTGCCAATTTGTAATAAAAAATAAGTTATTTCAAAACTAAAAAACTTTGACTAGGTGAATTAAGTAATATGAGTTATGAAAATGTCAAAGGCCACAGTCACCCGTAGTCTTCTGTTCAGAAGCAAAGAACGTTACCCCTGAGTCACTGGTATTGTTCTCTGCGCATCATCTGAAATACCTGACAGCTTATAACATGTATTACAAATCAGAACGCAAATGTATTGCAAGTGTAGGGAAGCATCGAAACGACATGATAATTTTTTTTATCTCGCTATAACGACTTATAAGTTGTGAAATTGACTTATGTTAATTCGTAATAACGAATTACCATAAGTCGTTAAATCGACTTAGTTAGATCGACTTGGCACAAGTCGCTATAATGACTATAATTCGTTATAACGACTTAGTAAATCGTTAAATCGACTTAGTATAAGTCGTTATAACGATTTATAAGTCGTTAAATTGACTTAGTATAAGTCGTTAAATTGACTTAGTATAAGTCGCTTTAACGACTTATAAGTCGTTAGGTCGAATTGGCATAAATCGTTAAATCGACTTAGTATAAGTCATTAAATCGACTTGGTCTAAGTCGCTATAACGACTTTTAAGTCGTTAAAGCGACTTATAAGTCGTTAAATTGACTTAGAATAAGTCGTTATATAATGACCTATAAGTCGTTAAATCGACTAAGCATAAGTCGTAAATCAACTTAGTATACGTCGTTAAATCGACTTAGTTTAAGTCGTTAAATCGACGTAGTGCAAGTCGTTATAACGACTTATAAGTCACTAAATTGACTTAGTAAATCGACTTGGTAAGTCGTTAAATCGACTTAGCATAAGTTGTCATAACGACTTATAAGTCAGTTACATTTTGTTATACTAAATCGATTTAATGACTAATAACTCGGTATAGCGACTTAGCATAAGTCGATTTAACGACTTAGAAGTCGTTTGAACGACTTGTACTAAGTCAATTTAATGATATGATTTATGAGAATGTCAACGCCCAGATTCACCCGAAATCTGCTGCTCAGAGGCAAAGAACGTTACCCTATGGTCACCAGTGTTCTCTGTGTATCATCTGAAATTTAATATTTTATTACAAATTGGAACGCAAATGCATTGCAAATGCGTGCCAATTTGTAATAATTTATTACAAATTGGGACGCAGCTGCAGTGCAAATGCGTTCCAATTTGTAATAATTTATTACAAATTGGGACGCAATTGCATTACATATGCGTTCCAATTTGTAATAATTTATTACAAATTGGAACGTTATTACAAATTGGGACGCAACAAAGCTTACCACAATCACAATGATGCATATACGATATATATTTCTTATACAGTATAATTTAACAAGAAACATATTTAAATATCTATTTTTGCGAGTCCGTACACAACGACATGGTTATTCAGCCCTTTGTAGACAATACCGTTAACAGAGTAAATAAATTAATTCTGTTACGGCGCGAACTCACGCCCTTTTGTCGTGATAATCAGCGCGCCATGCAGCATTCAGGGATATTTTATTTATATTTATCACGTGAGAGAAGCCAATTTGATGGAGGCCTCTCGACCATGGAGGGCGTGCTGGTGGTTAATAAGCGCCTGCTTCATATATACGTATTATCAGGGTTCAAATTGTATTTTCATTTACTATGTCTAATAAGATACTTGTATGATTGAAGGAAGATAAAATACAGAGAGATGTATTTTTATCTTTTATCTTTGTGTGAAATTCAAATATTGATATTCCTGCATTCAAGTTCTTTCTTCTATTATTATTATACTATTTGTAAAAAGAGATTAGTCTTTTAAGATCACAGTCATATGAGTTGAAATATAAAGTATGTGTCATTAAATAGCGTGATACGTCAGTATATGAAATCTAATAATATCAAATTTGAAAAAATACGACATATTAACACAAATAATTTATACACTTTAGTAACAAGTTAAATTGTAAACCAAGTCTAAGAATTTTTTATTTGAAAATGCAGTATACTATAATACCACAGTGGCATTAAACATCTTAAACATAATATTTGCAGTTGATATGGATATTTAAACTATTTATTTCATATTTTATCTGACTATTCAGTTTGTTTCTCGTACCAAAAAATTAGTGATAAAATGTTCACAGTGTGCATAACGTAAAAACTGGATTATAGTTAGGCGTATAACAATGATCGTACTACAAAACATGCCTTACCTAATTATTTAAAATAAAATCGTCTTTAAATTGTATTTTGTTGTATTATATGAATATCGAGCTGTTTAGTGGCAGAGTGACGTCTACAATATTTCTACCTTATCAGTCATTTCCGCCCTGATTACATTATCATGAATATGATGCTGATTTTTTAATCGGCCTTCTTTTCAGCTCAAATTGGTGAGGCCAGAGTATTTGAGATTACTGCAACCACTGGCTATAGTAGTAAGAGCTTCCTATTGATTTTTGCTGATGCATACCAATCCTTGGGCCTATATCATGAGATTTTTCCATGTTATCCTGCGATATAGGCATGTCATAGAAGTTATAATTAACCCTTTAGTGACTAGAGGCTTGTTGTAGACGGCGATATAATAAGACGACGCCTAATCATATTTTGTTAGATACCAATTGTTTGTCTCGAGAGTGCCCTCTCTGAGAAGTAACACATATATTATATATGTGGGAATAATAATCGAAGGTGAACCAATATGGCAGTGATTTACCAAGCATAATTATTCTAAAGAATATATTTAATTTTTTTATTTATAATACATATCAAGCATCAGTTGCACGTCACTATCCTTCACCGATACCATGCTACTGGTACAGTAACTGTTGATGGACAATGCATAATGTTATCTCAGCAAATACAAAACATTGTCTAACATTTATACAATGTTATGCAAATGTTTTGGGTTTGGTGGGATACTGCATATAACATTTCACTTATTAACATGTACCTGGTAGTTTTAGTTGCTTGGAGGCATTGTCGTCAGTATCGACCAAGGTGAACCAGCCTATGATTTTATTATCCCATATCGGAATATATAACAGTTAAAGGAAATTAACTATATCAATCTCTACATTTTGTATTATATATGATAGTAATGGTCAAACAAGAATTAGGCCTGTAAAGTTCACAACTTCGCGGAACTTCTCCCCATAAATAACAACTAGTAGCGCCGTTTCATATTTATTTCATTCCATATCCAAGCAAGGTTCGTCAGGGTGTTGTCAGGTTAATCGTGTTCAACATACACTCCGTGCAGTGCTACATTCATACTGTGGTTTTGACTCTACAACCTTCTCCTATGCTGCTTCTTGCACGAGTGCCGTTTTCAGAGCCGCCCGCTCACTCAGAGCGGACGGCTCTGATCACGGCCAATCGCACCTCGGCGTTCGCATAACAAATAACAACTTCAACCAATCACTCACACCACCAGAGGACCCAGAGCCAATGTTGTTCCAACATTGGCTCGGCCTTCCAGACCGCGTGACAGCGTGACAGCGGCCGTTCAGTCACAGGCGAGCGCCAACATTGCGCCGTGATAGGCACAATATCCAACAATGCCTATGCGCTTTCATTTGCATCGCAGCTGCCATATAGTAGTCTGTCTGACATGTGAGATAGCCTCAGAGTCTATGAAAAAAAAAATTCCTAGTGGATTATTGTTGTATATGGGTGGGTGTGAAACTCTCATCCTTGGGCATTTTTTATAAATTCAAGATGGCCACCAAAATGGCTTTCGCTAAAGAAATTCTACTATGATTTATAGTCCTAGTTATGCTAGAGAAAAATGTAATACATCAACATAGGGGCTTTGGATGATGAACTATTATATTATTTAGATTAGATAGATGCATAATTGTTATTTTTAGAGTTATTGGCCATGTTATGCTGTTCATATATATATTGCGTGTGTATAGATATAGTCAAGTTGCCAGCACCATAGTTTATGTAGTGGACCTTTCTTTTATTTCACACATACACATTTAAAGTATTTTCAGCTTTGCTGGCATAGTGCCAACTTTGTGGAATTTTTTTAGTAGCTAATTTGCATAATTCACCCTAATTAGCATACAATGATGAGTCCATCCACATTGCCAAAATTGAAGGTAGCATTCGGGTGGGTTTTTTCCCCCACATTTTTCGCTTGATTATCCTTTTTGAAAGAACGAATGTAAAAAGTTCATTTATAATAATAAAATATATTTATTCAGGGTAAAATTATTACCGAAAACACTATTTTACATAACTGCCCCGACTAGGCATCTGTGCACCATGGAAAACAGTGCAAACAGTATGATGAAAACATTAATCTTTTACATAATTATTGCTGACTAGGCCTCTATGTGACATACAAAGCAGTGTATAATTGTAAAAGGAAAAGCATAATATAACAAAACTATACAAAAAACATTATTCTGAGTTAGTTAAAAACTGTTTCAATGTGTGTTTGAAAACATTAAGCGTATCAATGTTTCTTATAATGTCTGGTAAATTATTCCAGATAATAGCACCAGCATATTGTAAAGAGCATTTAGAAGAATAGGTTTTTTTTAAAACATTTCTATTGATTTTCCACATCGTATGCACTATTTCATATAGCAAAAGGTCTATGTTAAGCAAACTTCAACATGTTCAAGGTCAAAAAGTGAAATTAGGAATAGATTTGAGACCAGATGATTTCCTTTATGTCGTGCTTCCTTCTGACGCACGAGAATAATCACATAATTTTGCATCTAACATTTGTCAAACACAATCAATGATGCATAATAATGTTATTAGAAAGCTGTTAACCTGCTGGAACCTCTGGCTTGGACGAGGGTGCGGGGCAACAGAACGTCCATAGCATGCGCCCATAGAGGGAAGTGCAAAATAAGTCACGTTAAATTCGTAGGTTTTGATTTTTCAGTCTTATTTTGATTAAGTGTGCGAGCTCCTCTCACATAGGCCTATCGAGATTTAGATCTCTGGGATCCACAGCATGCACAACGAGCCATAAAAGTGTCAGGTCAGCAGAAGAGAATTTCCACTGGTGAATGGAGAAATGTTATAGTATTTGTCATGCCAGTGTCAAGGTTACACAAACTCAATATCACACTACGGCCACACACCCTGGACTGCTTGAGGATAGGTGTTCAGCTTGATTCACTTTCATTTCACCCATACGAGATGGATTGGACGATCACATTAATAAGTAGCCTTCTGGGTAGTTCTCTTGTTCTTTGGGTGCTGCACACGGCGATGGCGAAATAAAGAAAGACACTCCGGATAAGATTATTTTGCATTCTTGAACAAAGAGACGCAACAAATTCTTCGATGATTTTGGTGTCATCAATGGACACTGAGCCAAGCTCTACATATGGGAGTGCAGAGGGATGTGGTGGGGGTGAAATGAGCTGAACATTTTTATTATGCTGACATTTTACCTATCCTCTCATGAAAGAGTTGTTGTCATATCCCATATAATAACATGGAATGTGGAGAGAACACGCATCATGGGAGATGACATATCCTGACATATGTCATGTAATGCAATGTAGCTGAAGGTCGTGTTTACTCCAAGAGTTACATGCATCCTGTCAGAGTTGACCACTGTTTATTTTTCATAAATAGAGAAGATACGTTTCGTCAAAAAAATATTAGAGCTAGGGAATCTAAGATTTAATGGTTTTAGATTTGATGGTTTAATTACGCTGAAATGTATCCCAGTTTCTATGAAGATTGTCTTTTTATGGGTTAGCTTGGTCAGCACGCCCATCCATGGTTAGAAATCGTTGTAGCCTTGGCACTTCTCTCGGTACCTCTAACAACACCACCACACTGTATAGAAGATAGTCCTCGCTCAATATAAGGAGAAATACAGTATTTGGTACATATTCATCGAAATTATATACATGTATATTGTATGTTGGTTTTGCGTGAACCATTGCAGCCCCATAAATCAGCATAGCATCGACTCGTTGAGGAATGTCTTGAGATGATCACATGCACCATCATCCAAACTGGCAACCACAATGGATTTCTGTTCATCTTATGTCAGTCTTGGAACGGTTTTGTATGTATTTTCATACTTGAAAAGTTTATCGGCAGAGCTTTCATGAAAATTAAATAATATCAGCTATAACTCATTGCTTGGCAGGCAAATTGTATCACACCTTCTGAGGATTGGAGGAGAGGTTTGAAGCATTTGAACATATCAACGAGTATTTTAACATTGGCTGTGTAGTTCCTCTGGGTGGTTTGTTGGATTAACATCAGAGCGCTTTAGCATGTTGAGTATGTGCATACTTTTTTCACACTCATCCGCAATACAGACGCTTTCTCTTCACCCTGCTATATCAGTATGCACAATAACGATATATTCTTCATCAAGGCTGCTGAGTACACAATTATCCTTCAAGCTTACTTTGTTCGTGTGGATCAGTTATTATTAGTGAAATTTTGAGATTTAAAACAGTAATAACTGTCCTTGCAGGTTTGGATCAGAAATCAATATTAGAACCGAGAATCACTGAGCATAATGACAATTATCAAGAATGAAACACAAAGAATCAATTTGAACGCGGCACAAATTTGAGTACATTTCCAATTTTAGTGCTGTTTCCCAGAGCATGTAGTAACTGTCATATTTGCTTTTCAGCAGTGTATAAATATGCACACTATTAACAAACGTTAAAGATCCGAGTAGGATAATGTTACTTGCTTGAACAACCGAGCAATTTTTTGCATTATTGATTGTATCGTTAAATTGACAAGCTCACCACGTGGGCTATTTTGCCATTCATGTATGCCCTACAAGTATAGAATCATTTTTTTTATTGCTTAGATAAAAAAATATTTCACGTTAAAATAAAACCTATCAAATAATTAAAATTGGCATTAAATATGTAAAATTGATTAATCCCATGTCAAAGACACCTAGCACAGAATACCAGTTTCCAAGTGTATTTCGAATATTACCTTGATTTTGACCTTGAAGTTATTGATTGACCTTGACCTTTATGCGATATATAATAGTGCATACAATTTTGTACAACATTAATATACAGTGTATTAAAAAAAATCACAACGTTGATCAATTTACGAGACATGTGCGAAAAAGACAACTTATGATTGGACCACTTGAACAAAGAATTAAGACACCGTTTATTAGGTCAATACTTCATTAAACCCACAAATGAAAGGTTATAGATTATGTTATTTCTTAGTAATATATCAAATAATTTTGGATAATTTGAAACATTTTAAATGGGCTGTTTAATGTCCAAAATTGTCTATTTTTCCTCGATTTTGACTTTGACCTCGACACATCACGTGACCCTGACAATGAATGATCTCACAAATATTTTTGCTGTGCCAATGATCTATTAGACATATAACAGAACTTGAAATCATTAAAATGGACCCACCGATTCTTGAGATATTATTTTTTCCGGATTTTTTTCAGCTTTTGCTAATTATGGATACTAATTACATGTTAATTAGGTGTAAATCGTGTCAGAGTTGACTGCGCTATATCAGGATCGAAAGAGTACATGTTACTGATTATCTGGGCGAAAAATAGTAATTTCTTCCAAAAGTGCACAGAGGAGCCCCTATAACAGCCTGGACTAATACGGAGGTTGACTATCGAAACGTAGGCCTATATAATTAGGCCACTGTGTTTTATTTCTCTGTTCTAGATCGGAAAAAAGCTAAAATTTAATGAGGGAGCGCGTAAAAAAAAATTAGAATAAAAAACATTAAACCTATTTTTGGAAAAGTTAATAAGGCCGACGAAATAAAAAAAACTTTCGACCTATTTAAAAAAAAGTTAATGAGGGCGACGAAAAAAACGAGCATTTCGGAAATCGGCTACAATCTAATGCGCGCGCTAGGCAGAAAAATACCACATCTTTTTTTTTGCTAATGCGCGGCCTAAATCTAATGCGTGCGCTCATCTAAAACAGAGAAAATAACATAGTGGCCTTATGACGTCGTCTTCGTGGAGCATGCCGGTATGTCAAGCGATCCAGTGAAGTCTATGCTGCTCTGCAAAGTCAAAAGGCAGTATTTGCCTACCTGTTAAATAAGGAATTACTTCATTTTGGCTTGGCACTGCAGTATACACATCAATGATTAGGCCGAAAAGTATGATCTAGATATTTAGCCTAAGGAGGTCATGGTTTTGGTCGAATTACGATCCGGATCCAGGATTCGGATTACAATCCGGTTTCATGAATAAAAAAAAGATTTGTGTTTCGGGCCAAGGAACAATCCATTAATTTTTAGGAATGATCCGGAATTCGATCCAGATCCAATACACACATAATGCGACGGGCGGAGGTTTTCAGTCTCTGACTCACTGTCTAGTTTTATATGGAGTCTTTAAAAAGTTGACACTGACCAAGTAGACTCAGGTCATCTTAGCTTCGCACTATTGTATTTTGTGGATATTACATCAATGGACGGCTTCACACACTATTTAACGGTCAAAAGACTGTGAAAAGGATTTGATCAGAATTGGCAAGGCGACATCCATAAAAGCCGTACATTGTGGCCAGGCGGTCATGTGAGGCTGAGAAATCACTGCCAGAGGTGCCAGGCTCTGGACTTATCTTTCCTTTCTATTTCCCAAGCGGAGTAAATATTGGTCACAGGTCACAGGAGCTATGGTGATGGCAGACTTTGCTGTGAAATGCGGAGAGATATGACTGATTTCTGCTCCAAATGGGAACAATTTTCAAACCTTTTTTTAGAGATCTTTAAAAAGCGAAAAACATAATCGCGTGGTCGAAATCATTCGAAAGTTCCTAATAAATGTTTTGAAAGAGGTTTATTTCAAAAAAAAAAAAATTTGTGGAGGTAAGAATTGAATATCATGGTTATGGTTTCGGCAGGGCGAAATTAACGTCGATACACTGGCTCTAACTAAATGAGTTTAAACGAGCCTAAACGAGTTTATTGCAGATTGACTGCAAGGCTAGTTTAGATTGTTCAACAACCATGACCAGAACTTGACCTTATCCCTTCAACAGGACGAGGCCGCCATTAACGTGATCGGCAATAGTCACATTGAGAGAGAAGAAATATATTTCTCTCAAAGACACGCACTCTGCGAAAATTATTATTTCGTGCAGCATGATTACTATTATTATATTTCATTTGAATATTCACATCGATTTTCTATGGAATATATTGCGTTTTGAGAGAATGCACTCTTGTAGACAATATTTCATATACATAAAGCTATGCATTTTAATAAGGCGAGATGTCTCCAGTGGAAACCAAATCTGCCCTGCAAAGGCAGGCAGCAGTAACTGCTTACTTTCTAAGTAATCAGTTACTGCTGTTTGCATTTGAAGGAAAACCAAGAGGGGGCTGGGGAATTAGTTGTCACTCTAATTTTACAGTGCTCCTTCATGGACTATTATTGCCTGTAGCTCTGCTGCGACTATAACCACTGATAACAAAGCACAGCAACCCGATGACCTGAAACCGTTGGCAGAAGTAGTGCACTCCAGGAGTGATCGGCCTACTCAAGGTCTTTGACCTACTGGAAATCAAGTCAGAATATCCCAACTTGTACACGCTCTACGGGCTCATCATATAATGCCCAGATTCGTGTCTGTTGTTCATCATTTTTATTATAAATTCGTGCGAAAAATGTCACTAGCATCGTACCGGTGTTGCGATCATGGCACTGGTTCGGTTGACCGGCACTCTTTCGGGACCTCAATCCATATATATACACCGACATTTATTCAAGCAAAAGCATTGCTGCTTTTGGAACTCAGTGTGTTGGTCCTACGTTTAACGCCTATGTCATGCATGCATATATTACATAGTTTATTCGATAAAAATACAAAAAATAAAAATGTTTGAAACGGAAAATGAGTCCCAAGTCAACTGAGAAATATAGAGAAGCCTTGGTTAAACAATGTTAGACCCGCGGGAATCGAGAGCGGAATTCATGGGTGCAGGATCCTCCATGCTCAGCAAACACGAACCATTTGTATAGCATTTGTACAACGTCGGACCCGTTGTACAAATGTTATACACATGTTTTGTGTTTGCTGGGTGTCACCAATTGCGCTGCAAAGGCGCCTGTTACTTAAATATGGAATGCTGATAAATCGCAGATTTTCATTATTATACAAAACAGGCTTAATGTATTCAACACTTAAAAAAAAAACAATGTTAATTAACTTACCTCAGTTGAGAATTTACTGCTCTATCCTCGACATGCTTCCCTGTCTGTAATTACTCACGTTCAGCTCTGCAAAAAAATCAATGGTGGGTTATAGAACCACGTCCGTTTCGTGGTCATTTTATGTTGAAATGAGGGGAAAAACTAAATTGACATGTAGGGAGGAGGGTATTTCTGGAGTTAATTGTTTGAAAGAAGAGTAATAATTAGTTTATATTGTGATTATATTCGTAATGAATAATAATATTCGAGAATCGCTACAGTTCAACAGTCGCCTACTTCACTCATTCTCTAATATGTAAATCCCCTTTCATTCATTATAGATTATTACAATATAATTTTATAATATTTGATAAATCTATACTGTAAAGGTCTGTTGCTATTTGTGTATGAATGCCTCATATAGATGTTCATATCATAGATGTCACCCGTTCTCTGACAATGCCCTTGGCACGCATGTTTAACAGAAACAAAGTAGAGTATTAAGGGGGGGCTGGGCTTGCCATACCTCGGCGGTTTACCACTCTGTCCTCGGCCTGTCCCCCTGTCTGGATCCATCCTACTGGGAGCGGTAAAGCATTTCTCCCGGGGATAGCCGGGGATGGGGCGCTGTAAATGAGAGTCCTCCAGAAGGACCATTGCCCACATCTATGCCCTTGTACTCGTTGCAGCTATGCGACCGTGCAAAGCCAGGAAACAGTGACTGCTTTCTCTTCGAGTAAGCAGTTACTGCTTCCTGGCTTTGCAGATGTAGCTGTATGTGATGCCACAGTCCACGGCTTGTCAAATTGCTGTTTTTCTCAATTGCCTGACACACTATCAATTTGAAGTATCTCCGATTGTTACATAAATACTCGCTTCCTTTGTCATTCACTCACATTCTGCCCGCGAAAGTCACTGTCCACAAAATATTATAAGTTTATCTGCGTTGGTTATGATATAATGTGCATGTCTCGTCTATATGTTTCGGAATTTTTATACCCTGATCTGCGTTAAAATGGAATCATCATTACATTCGGAACGATTCGAAGAGCTGTACGCAAATTAAACAGCATAAAAGGGTCTCCCTCATACAATTGGCATCCTATTCATTTTATCTGCCTGCACACAGGACTCCTGTGCTGTCTTTCCTTATTAGAAATCGATCCAGAAAAGGAGCTCATAAAAATGACATTTTCTTCTTTCCTCCCCATTTCAGCTTCGGTTGATTAGCAAATAGACAGGAAGCGAAGTCAATTTGGGGAAAATGTCGACTTCACACTCGGCTAACAGCAACGAGGAGTGGAAAGTACCACATTTCGAGAGTCATTACGAAAAGCACAATTAATGTTCAACGTTGGACCAGTGCTGTATGTATTGTGTCATCGCCTCTGAAAATGCTAAATCTTGCCTCTGCAAGGTAAAAGAGATATATATCATGTATTCGGTTCTACTACATGGAAAATTAACAATATAGAGAAGTCACTGGGAAGAGCTTAGGATACTCACTAAGCCAGTCCTCAGATCTCAAAAGTAAATGAACTGTACTTTAGGACACTTTCGTGTACTAAGGTTGGGCATTCAGGAAATAGGATAAATGCGTTTCTTTTATCTTATAGCTAAACCCAATCATCCCTTCAATATATACGTTATTGTTTCCTATGCTAATTAATGTCGCGGGGCATCATGCACGTATATTGTATTGGAGAAGAATAAATACATTTTGGACATTGCCACCATATTTTTGGGCAATATCTTTCTTAAATCGGTCAGCAACGTTTGGTTATATTTTATAAAACGTTGCAATGAAATAAAAGGTGTCTCGTGTATTGATTCAGGTATTGATTTGCCATCAATAACTCTGTTATATGGCAACACTGCCGTGTTATTATTATTGCTTTCCCGCAGCTAGTTTACTGCCACGACGTGACCTCAACGAAACACAGCGATATATGAAGGAGGTTTTAGCGGGAGCGAATAAAGCAGATAGCCTGATTGGGATGGTACGTGGCGACCAATTACCGCTGACATAGTGTTATCGACGAGACCTGCTATCGATTTGTTCTTCTCGGGTTAATTGGCAACTGAAAAATGTTGACGCTCGTTCAAAGTGATTTTCTCGCTCGCCGGTACGCCTATCATTGTTGCTTCAGAGTCATAACCGATGCCGTCGTAGATTTGTTTACCCTCACACATCATGAGGAAGGACTCATTTAAAAAAGAAAGAATCAGGTGATCCATTTACAGGCAGGAGCCTGGTCACAGAGTACAAACTAAGCCATCAGCAAACAAGGGGACGTTCACCCAGGGATGGCTTAAACCTTAGAGTGCTACATTACAAATTTTAATTTTCACGCACTTGAAGTTGTGTCTCGCTACCGCGATCCACAACTTCAAGTGCGTGAAAATTACTATTGTTTGCTTAACTTCAGACCAAATCTTGATGTTTAAACACACATTTTGATCCCGATAAATGCGATTTAAACGGCCGATAAAACGGATTAAAACGATTATAGGCGTGCTTAGTGGTAAAAGGGTTAATATTGTCCCAGCGTCACAGACGGTGGGACAATATTAAACCAACCCTGGGTAAATGTCTGGTGGTTGCAGGGAGTTGTCAGTGCCATAGGGCACATGTAGCTGCTAACCAAAGACACAAAGTGACACAGTGATACATTATATGTAATGGACCGGTTCTAAAATAGAACACTGGTTGTCATCACCATAACGTTTTGTATATTTTTAAATGTTAGAATGTCAATTATTTGTGAAAGTGCAAAACTTCGTATCTTTACCCTTTGTTTTGGCAGTTGACTTGAGCTTAGTGAGGAAAAGTGAAACACAACAGGTGACTGATAGAGCGACAAAATCAACGAAATGCTCAACCAAATATTCATTTAAAAAAAACCTTTTTAGCTGTTTTAAATCATTATGTATGCTTATTTGACTCAACCATTCGTAATAATTCACTGGTATAGCTTCAATTAGAATAAACAGCATGAACTCAATCAGGAATGGGAAAAAGTGAGCATGAATAAATGTTCTTATAACACGCGACACCTAGTTCACAACACGCGACATCTCTAACGTTACAACCCACCAATTGAGTGTGGTGTGGTGCTGTGCATGGTGTGGTGTGGTGTGGTGTGGTGTGTGTGGTGTGGTGTGGTGTGGTGTGGTGTGGTGTGGTGTGGTGTGGTGTGGTGTGGTGGGGTGTGGTGTGTGTGGTGTGGTGTGGTGTGGTGTGGTGTGGTGTGGTGTGTGTGGTGTGGTGTGGTGTGGTGTGGTGGGGTGTGATGTGGTGTGGTGTGGTGTGGTGTGGTTTGGTTTGGTTTGGTGTGGTGTGGTGTGGTGTGGTGTGGTGTGGTGTGGTGTGGTGTGGTGTGGTGTGGTGTGGTGTGGTGTGGTGTGGTGTGGTGTGGTGTGGTGTGGTGTGGTGTGGTGGCAGCAATCGCTATCCATTGATGTGACCAATGTCCACATGTATGGCACCCGTGTGGCTATCCACATTTAAAATGAACATTTATTTAGTGAAACATTTTACACAGAGTTTCATTTTTTGCTATGTTTATACGTGCTCTGTTAATACTGCGAAGATAATAATGAGTAAAGCGACTAAGGCTTATAACGTAAAAGTAAAAATGGAACATCGACATAATTTCACTCTTCGTGGAAGGATGCCATTGCATTTTAAGTGTACACCCCAGTCCTTTTAACCGTCTGGAGTAAATACAGGCACACACGCTGTCATAGCTCGCCCACACCAATGTTCAATGGCTCAATGAGCTAGCCTACTCAAAAGTATTTCCGGATCACAAGGATAAAGTATATAAGAATAATCATGGTAGGACTCTAGTGACAAGCATACCGTCTGAAGCGACTTCGTGCTGCCGTCTGTCTTAATATTGCCTTGATTTCGGTGTAGACAGCGGAATACAGCAATACTCAATCATTCTCCGTCTGAAGGGTAAGGGTGTCAATATTCCAGTCGCTAAGGACACCATCTCTAGGTGGTTGTCAGGCTAATCATTAGCGGCGTGTTCATATAGCGTGACCCGAGTATGCCTAAATTGAATAGCTCACTTTCAGGTTTATGGCGCAGATTATCATGGTTATGATCCACATTTATGGTGGACCTCCAGGTTATAATGCCACTGCGTGTATTAATTACACGTATGGACTCCTCAGTCCATGCAAGACGGTAGCGTAGGCGTGAGTGTCTTTAGCATATTTGTCAACCATTTTTGTAAGTGGTCACATAGTGATGTACTGGTACTGCAGACAAGCTCCATAGACCAGTTCATAGTTATCAGTGAGCATGCTCACAAGTTGGAGAAGGAATATTTGTGTGGGGTGAATAAAATATTTCTGAAACGTTCACGCTCATAATGCGGCCATTATTATTCCTAAATAAACAATTTCAAACATCAAAATTGAATGTTATACGTGACAAGACCCAAAATCGCTATTTAACCTGTTAAAGTGGTGCGCATTGTATGTTACACCGAAGAAAATGTACACTTCCCCATTGCCATATATACTTTAGTATTCACTAGAAGATGGGAGTATTTTGAGGCTTTTGCAAAGAATATATCATTGTCCCATTTGATATATTGATGGCATAAACATAAATGACTGAAGTGGTCACCAAAGTATGCTGACCAAAAGAATCATGCCTACGCCCACAACCCCACCCATGGAGGGTGGCCATATCGATATAATAACTAGGGAAATTGAATTTTGTGCCATTAAGCCAAATTATCTAATTTTCAACTGGATACTAAAATAGGCATATAGCCAAGTCAAAATTGTCTTTGATTGACAGTTTTGTCTGCCCAGACACGCGAATTTTATGATCACATTTATCACATTACAGTGCCCTCACGAAATAAATAAATTGAGAGCTATTCTAATGTGTCAGTGTACAATTATGTGTCTTGTTACAGATAGACATTAGAAGAATTGAGAGCTAACGTTATTGTGTGAAAGTTTAATCAAAGAGCTTAGAGCATCTAAATTCTTCGGTTTAATAAAAACGTGTTCCAGGGAAAACTGCGGACCACGATCTCATGTATTCATTCACTCTCTCATTACCGCATCATTATTAGTACACAATCTGGTGGATATCATAGTTTTGTAATAGAAAACTGATGACTCGTTATCTTGTCATTAAGGGCGAGACGGAACCTAATTATTATATTATTGATTGGTGTATTACTAGAGAAGCCCGGGCAATCATTAGAGACCTATATCTTGTTCTGTAATGGCGGAATCATCCCCAGATTTCTATGGGTTATGCGGTGGCCTGGCGTCATGACCTTGACCTGATCCCCCATGCGTTTCAAATTGTCACAGAGAAGTTACGTGCTAACGATGGGTTCTACCCACAAAAAGTCACCCACGTCGTAGACGCTGGACCAGCATTGAACCAACATTGGGTAGGTTTTAGCTGGGCAATGATTTGCTGAGGATGATCTGCACCATGGGCCTGCTGGCACCTCTAGATAAGATGATCACATGATCCCGCTGATAGGATATTGTCACAATGTCCTTGGTGAAACAGCCTCCTATTTGAAACGACTCGTTAGTTCCAAATTAAACTAACGTTCGCCCAACGTTGCGTCTGGTGACGTCTGGCATTGACTAAATAGAGTCAGAACAATGCTTCCCAAAAACTAGCTGGCGAATAGCCAAGAGGAATTTCCACAGAAATGACTCACCCAAACCATAGAATTACACGACACGTTATTGTCAGTCTAGTTATTTTAGACGTACTTTGCAAAAATAATAAGTAGACCATTAAGAAAGAGTAAGAAAGTATAATTATCCTGGGACTTCATGACCTCTATGAAATATTGTAACTAAAATAGTTATGTAATTGATGAAATTAAAAATTATGTTGTGTTTTTATAACATTGAATCTGGAGTAACATGATGCTGGTCTCAAGGATCCCATATTATTTGACCTTCACGATTACATTACAAATTCATCTGCACTGAATGGACCATTTCCTTTCTGACTCCCATCAATCATCTGGATCGAGGAATATACCGGCAGTCATATTAACCGATACAGCGAGCTGGATAGCGATCGCGTGACTCAGCCATTGTAGATGATCACCAGAAAATGCCTTAACAATGAGGCTGGTAAGGTTTTTTACTAGTGTCAACCACACACCAGTTCAATCTACACAATAACGATAATTCCGGTGTTTTTTTGTGACGGGGGAGATTAAATTATTAATGAATATGTAGTTGTGATTAACTATGTGTGTGTATTTTAAGTTGACAAAACCTACAAACGTTAATCAACTTAAAAAGTACGATAATAAAACACTGTCTTCATCTATTCGCATAATTCACATCTATGTCAAATAATGTAATTAAATGGACTCAGTCACTATTTAAATGTTGATATTATATAATTATTTTGGGCCTAACGTAAAATATAGGATTTGTGTTTTATTTTTGAGCCGTAGTTACACACAATAGTTTCGTCGAAATGTATAGTTGTATTTCAAGTCGTGACACCTCGAGACTAAGCGTATTAGTCAGTCTGCTCCACATATTCTTTCAAATGTTTTTTTTTATATTCATAATGCCGGATTGTCTTTTTTTGGGATCCGTTGAAATATAAAAATCACCATCGCATGATACAATGAGGAGAAGGTGACATGGCATGCAAAAAGACAGGCGCCGTGAATGAGGGAAACACTGCGAGATTGCTGTCGACAGACACGGAATCTATTAGTGTTTTACAATGGTGAAGAACAGAGCTCTTCTCCGACAGTAATACATAAAAAGAGAGATGATAAAACATTAGTTTGAGTACTGGACTGGCAACGTTACTCAACGCTGACAAAGATTTGTCGAATGTTGCATGTTATTATGGTAGTATTTGCAAAATAGTTAAACCGCAATCATTATTAAAAATTGTGTTTATGTCGCCGTTGTATAAGTTATTTTTAAAACAGTTGTTTAACCTTTTCAAGCCTGAATTTACCATTGTCATCTTCATCCACTACAAGCCGCGAATTGCTGCCGCAATTCTCGACTTGTAGTGAATGAAGATGATTTGATGTTGGTGAGAATTTAAAGAAAATTGTCATGTATTGGTAAACCAGTTTCATGGAAATTTTCCTTCTAAAACCATTAGTTGTAGGGAAATAAATTGTGTTTTCAGGGATGTAAAATGATGCTGTAATGCATCGTGAAGGCCTAAAGGGGTAATTGATACACGTATTTGTATGTACATCGACAGGAGACTTATGTCCTCATGCTGGATAATTTGACGATGTTTTGTGTTTAGTACTTAGGCCCAAGCATTTGTTCCAGATAACCAGGGAATGACCAGGGCGGCTGGAATGTACCAACATCTAATAGATCAGTTAAAAAAAAATACTTTTGCCCACACCTCTACCAGAAACTCTCTAAACTGTTTTTATCTTGACAAATGATTTTTTCTGTGCATTGTAACCACCATAGTCCTCCTTATTCCGCAAAGATTTTTTTTACTTTACGTAGATGCAATTTGGGAGAGACTGTGATCACCCGGATGGTTGTTATGGCAACGCCCATAAAAAGTAGTGGTCTGTATAAGTAATAGTGCGGTGGTAAAATCTAATCAAGGTGGGACAAGCATGCTGTGGTCTTCCGATCACATGAATTTTATAAGACCGATCCAGCACCCACTCTACACCAATCAAACGCTGGTTCAATGCTGTACCAACGTCTCTGACGTTGGTACAGCATTAAACCAGCGTTTGATTAGCGTTGATTCTCGAGAAAGCCCTTTTACATATATACAGCCTGCCTGACTACAGACTCACCATTGATCTATTGTACAGCAGACCCGGGATTAGGCAGGTATTGACCAATGAGTGATTAGCTTATTGTGTATTCACTTCTCATGATTAATTTGCAGTGAAACTGCAAGACATCCACAGGGTCTATAAGCATGATAAACGAAAGGATCGATAGGCCTAATTTATATCATTCATCACTTCTCTGGTTGGTTGTCCGCTGTCTAATAGCGTTTGGTCGTTTAGTTATTTTTTGTTTGCTCGTTTGTTCACCTCGTTCATTCTTTGGTTGGTTCGTTCCTCACATGCTCGCGCGTATGTTTCTATTCTATGTAGAGTATGTTCTTTTATCTATTTTTTAGTCCGTTCTGTGACTATTCAAGGCGACCAGAAATTTCACCATCCTACCACTATGAACGATCACGCAGAACCGGATAGGCAAAAATGTTTTTGTGTCAAAACCTGTATCTGCAATGAGCACTTTAAAAGCGAATATCGTGACTGTTGTCGTGCATGAACTTTTTTATGTGTCTCTCCATTGGCCATAATTATGCTAAAGGGGGTTACTTAGCATGAATTTTTGCATTTCGATTAGACAGGGCGCTGGCTACGACATCGAAGGCTGAAACCGGCCATAGAGAGGCTGCGAAATCAGGTTTGGCACTTGGTGCACATACATGTAGTTGAATTGGGCGCCGCGTCAGACAGCAGAGCACCACCCTGCAAACACGTGCTCTTGAACCAGTGATTAATGTTGGACCAGCGTCACAGACGATGAGCCAGCATAGGTTCAACGTTGCGTGTTAACTGGGACTGTGCACGCCATCATCACCACACCAGGAAGTACAGCTTGTCAGGTCAACACTACATCATCCGTCTCCTCAGCTGAAATCCCGTGATGCCAGAGAGTGCCGTTGTTTCGCCGAGCTCTCGTGGTAATACGCGATGATGATAACGAGATCAAGGTCTTGCCGCTGAACAGTGATGACGATTGTAGAATACCAGTAGTTGGCTGTGCCTCTTTTCCCTTTCGTTAAAGACTATTGAATCGTCTCTCTCTTCACACGTGTGGCGCTCCAGCTTTGCTCATATCACGGTGGAGACGCCTCTGGTCAAACCAGTTTTAATTAAAACTAGAAAAAACAGTTCCCGAATTCTGTTTGAGTGCTATAGACAAAAAATCGGCTTAATATTTTCTAAACATAACAATGTATTGGTCTCCCTCATGGGCCAGAATACTAAATGTCCAGGATATAATTTAAGGAAAGAACCAAGGAGACAAGTTCAAATAGATATCTTCGACCTGTATTCCTTCCACCACCATCGCCGGTGCTGGCCAATACTTGCCTACGATGTACCTCGTACTGAGGATGTAGGCCTACGCACCAAATTCCGGCTCAATGTTGGGCCAGCGTCGCAGCACATCGCTGGTCAAATGCCGGTCAATCGTCCACTACGCTGGCCAAACACTAATTCATCCCTGGATCTGCTGTATAATTTTCGCAAACACGTGGCATTCACCCAATGCTGTTTCAATGTTGACCCACAGTTTTTGACGTTGGCCCGTCATTGAAACATCATCGGGTAGTTGTACCGAGTTTTCTGACTGCTGCATTATACGGGTGACGATTTCAACCCCGGCGCCAGAAACACCAGATAACACGATACATTGGTCCAATGCTGATGTAATGCTGGACCACCGTCTGCGACGCTGGGCCAACATAATTCCAATCAAAACCCTTTAAGCTCTTGACCACAAACATAATCGGGATTATTTTCTGAACACTTGTTAAAGACAAAAGTACTTAACCTAAAACGTTATATTGCACATGTTCATAAGGACAACACCCCTCTTTCCCCTAAATAGGACACAAACTCAGGCAAAATAAACTTAATAGGCTAGGCCTACGGCCGAGCCTGACCAGTCATTAAACCATAGAAATCTCCATCTGCATGATGCTACAGTTCTGAAAATATACATAGGCCTACTTGCATTCTTACCTGTTAATATACGTGATGAAGCTATTATTCTTGAATGCTAATTTCATTGATTTTTATCATTTAGATTTTTCATGGTTATCTTCATTAAATCGATGGTTTGAAGAAATCAGATGTTTGTTTGGGTAATTTAGCTCCAGCCGTCACCTGGTGGTGCAACTTTGCAATCGGGCTTCGTTCGTCCCGTAAAAGTTGTTATGTGCATGGCATGGGAGGAAAACAAAATACCGTGGTAATATTTGGCATGTGGTTCAGTTCTAAGGTTCAAGTCGATCATATTTAAAACAACCAACCAGCAGATATTTGAGCCCCCCACTCTATGTTTTTGCTTTGCGAAAATTGTTCGCAGGATTGTAGGCAAATATGAACAAAGAGCGGTCTACAAACGCTAGAATGTAGTTGGCAATAGTCCTGAAAGTGTATTTGAAATTTCCGGTGTGATTTATCGTGTTAATTAGCATATACAACGGGGTTTTCTATGGCCGTGATGAACCATATCATCCTTGTTTGCTAACACTCGGCTAGTACCGGACATCACCACCGTAATCAAGCATATTTAGGCTTCCTGGTACAGGGGGCACCATGATGTCGTGGAGTGAGTGAATGTTGCTTTACGTCACTTTCTGCACAAGCATGGCAATATCGTGAGAGAGGGAAGCCAGAAGCTGGGACTATGCCCTACTCTTATTTCGAATGACTTCAAGGGTTTTTTATAGTGCACAATATCATAGGCAACACTGTACACTCCACTCTGAGCAGTTTGGAGCACTGTATATGCACAACCACGATTACAAATATTTTTTTTAACGTGGTTAAAACAAAAGTTTTATTTGAAAACAACTGGTATGAATGTGAAAATAAATATATCTGCACCGACCAGGTGCGCTTAGTCATCCTGATGCATCTACATTCTGCACATTTCCCGATCATCTGACCTCAGTGACTGAGTCGACAAGCTTTAGCTGTATTTCCTGGAATCTCCAGCGACATTCTGCTTACATTAGTATGGAAGGTGAGTCGTTTGTTTCATGCTCCAGGGGCGTCCGCGAAAGTATGGTAAATGTGTTGCTGCTTGGTTGGCTTGACCCTTTTAACTCTCAGTGCTGATGGCCGCATTACAGTTTTTAACAATTTCCTATAACCCGATCGCTAATGCACTCCTTGATTATAAATATAATCACATTCTAGTAGTAGCCTACAAGGTAGATAAGATCACATTTTGACGTATAAGTATACCTACATGAACGAAATAATATCTTTTAAAATTCCATTTCTTAGTATTTTCTGCCCACAAATAGAAGTCGTAGTGGCATATGTTGTCGTATTTTCCAGTTAACAGGGTCCTGCTCCCAGTGGTAGTACTATAGTGAGACTAGACTGTCCTAGCATCTAATAAAGAAATACTAGTACACGATCATTTGAATGAATGAATGAATGAATGAATGAATGAATGAATGAATGAATGAATGAATGAATGAATGAATGAATGAATGAATGAATTCAGCTGAGTGAACCCTAGCACCCGAAGGGTGCTGAGAGTGGGATAAAGGCGTTCGAAGCTTGTATGAAAGCTGCTCTTAGCCTATCCAATTACTTCATTAGTATATAATACTCATTGGAAAATGTCTGGTTGGCAAGGGAGGCAAGGAACCTGGAAACAGAAGCATTTTAGCAGAAGCATTAATTTTGATGCGCCCTCGGCGAACAGAGGGTCGCGGTGGTCTAAATGAGGCGTTGAATCAGCCGGTAGCTACCCTATACCTCGTGTCTTAACTCTTGAAATCTGAATGAAAAAAGGCCGATAAAGTTGTAATTTTGACAGATCCTTTAAATGAACATTTGAGACATTTCTTTTATTAAACCTATGCCTCTCGTGTACACTTAAGTTCACTTAGTATGTTTGACATACTTAAAATTGCGTTATAAATTTTGGATCAAATGTGATCGATTTACCTCTGTTGTTTGCCTGACTGTCTGTGTGCCATCGCCATACTCCAGCATACCCTGAGAAAAAACGTCAGGGTTATGTAATTTCATTAAATTTGAGTGGAATGGTCTAAAAGTGTCTAAAGTTGATAATTTGAGATATAGAAAGTTCCTAGAAGCGTGTCATCTTAATTGTGAAATTAAGAAAGTTCGCTTGTTCTCTTTTCAGAGCCACCAGGGGATTTAAACCCTTGCATTCACTCACCATAGCAGTCCTCGCAGGGGGTGACAATTATGTTGATTATCACCCCCCGTGATGACACGCGGGTGAGTGACAACAGACTGTGACGTCTGTTGTTATTGTGACGCGGTGGCTGACCAACGCCGTAGGTGTTGGCCCGTCAACGCTGTTATCACACTCACGAGTGCTTGTCAGCGCCGCGCCAATGCTGGCTCAGCGTTGTTAGCGCTGGACCGACATTGGCACCGCGGTAGCCATACTGTGAAAGCACTTCGCTGTTTCTGTCACTCACGCGTGCTGCCAACGCTGCTAGTGTTGCGTCAATGTCGGCCCAACGCTGTTGACGCCGTACCGGCACTGACACTACTCTAGCCGCATTCACACAGCAGTCTCAATTTTCATCGTAAATTTCGGCATATTCTGATATTAATGTGTTTTATGCCCTCTCCTAATTCTTGAAGCTCTTAATTCATTTTGTAGTTTGAAAAGATCTGAATGCTCTTTGAGCGAATCTATGAATTTATATGTTAAAATTTGGAATGGATCTTAGCAATTTTATGAATATCTAGAAATACTAGTACACGATCATTTGAATGAATGAATGAATGAATGAATGAATGAATGAATGAATGAATGAATGAATGAATGTTATCGTAAGGGGCCCACCATTCAATCTCCAGGGGGGGGGGAGTTTTTTTGAAATAAATAATTTTCGGCGGAGTCTGCGTGAAATATATAATTTACTTCAATAACTGTCCTATATAAACATGTGACAAAACTTAAATTTTTCAGCGCGCCGCCGAGCCGTGATGAAATGAATAATTTGTCCGCAACATTAACTCCAGCCCCCCCCCCCCCTGGAGATTGAATGGTAGCCCCCTAAGCGTATTTGTGCAGGTTAAGCGCTGAGTCGAAGCACCGTACTCTTGGGTTTGCTTTTAATAAAACAGGATATGCATTGTCAAAAAACATCGGCATCAGCATAATTACGTTATTAGCTCTCGCCGTCACAGAAGGTGCGACGGAGGGGGCTATGGAATCGGCCTCTGTCCGGGTTTTTACTCTTCTTTTGCCTAGAACTCTGTAAGAAAATAACATAGGAAAACAAAATTTGGTATGTTAGTCACTTCCAGGTGGATAATAGACAGGTTAAAATGTGTTTCATCTGAATTCAATACGAAAGGTCATAGAAGAGATTTATTGATGTTACGGCGTTGGGCTGTTGGACCGTTGGGACGTCCACCAACATTTCGTTTCCGGAACATATCTCAGGTTCTATTTGTCCGAGTATCTTCTAATTTTACACACAACACCTCTAGGGGTTTAGTGTTGCTTTTGGGGTATATGAACTTTGACCTACTTTTGTTTCAGTACTATGACCTATTTAGATGTTTTGCCATACACTTTGTTTCCGGAGCAGATCTCGAAAACTACTGGCAGGATTACAGTCATATTGCACATACATGATGTCTATTGTCCATAGTTGTGCTTTTTCAGGTTTGTGTAACTTGACCTTGGTGTTGACCCAGCACTTTGGCCTAATTTAGAATACATACATTTATTACACATAAATACACAATTGCACGTGAACATTATAGTTTCAATTGTAAAGAAGTAATTCGATGTTAAAAACCCTTGATGTCTCTTTTTCTATTTAAATGATGGATCACAGCTAGGTTGTGAAGCTAGTGACAGTCCTAGCTGTAGCGAAACTAAGTATGACAGATATGAAAACAAGAAAGAATGATGCTCTCCAATCTTTCCTTTTTAACATCTTATGATTTGATGACAGACTACTTGATCGATCTTGAGCAATTTCTTTCATTTTGCTTAATCTTTTAACATCTTAATACTAGCAGTAAATATACCACTTTGCCGTTTTGTTCATATAATTGACATATTAGGTTGTCAATCAATCAATCAATCAATCAATCAATCAATCAATCAATCAATCAATCAATCAATCAATCAATCAATCAATCAATCAATCAATCAATCAATCAATCAATCAATCAATCAATCAATCAATCAATCGATCGATCGATCGATCGATCAATCAATCAATCAATCAATCAATCAATCAATCAATCAATCAATCATTCAATCAATCAATCAATCAATCAATTAATCAATCAATCAATCAATCAATCAATCAATCAATCAATCAATCAATCAATCAATCAATCAATCAATCAATCAATCAATCAATCAATCAATCAATCAATCAATCAATCAATCAATCAATCAATCAATCAATCAATCAATCAATCAATCAATCAATCAATCAATCAATCAATCAATCAATCAATCAATCAATCAATCAATCAATCAATCAATCAACCAACCAACCAACCAACCAATCGAGACAATTGCTATTGTGCCTAAATCTTCAGAGGACAGAGCTCAGATGCATAAATGTACTGTAAAATTAGACACTACATTGAATTAAAAACTGTATTATAAAAATGTATAATTTGACTTAGGTCTACACATATTTATATACATGTAAATATACTAGTAACATAGTTGCATATTAGTAGATTTATGACTTGCAATCGAAATAGTCATTTCAAAAGAAATATAATGTATAATTAGCGAAAGCAACTGAAATAGCGAAAGCAGCTGTTCCTTCAGAGACTTAATTCCTTCCGGAATGATGTCCATGTGAGAGAATCCACAAAATACAACAAATTGAAAAGCGGAATGCGTAATAGTGGCTCAACTTTGGACCAAACTCGATGTAGAAGCTGGAAATTTATTTCGGGATCTCAATTTAATCCCACTGCACAGTTTGAAAATGCCGGATGGTTGTTCTCTGCAGGCTTTTTGAACAGCTGATTGATGGCGTTGCTAACCTGAGGTGGGTGCGTATTAAAGCTAAAACTGTGTAAAAGAAGGAACCTGTGATAAATAGGCTTGAGAAACTGCTGAAAGGATTAGGTGCAATCAAACGGAAGGCTGAGAGCAGAGCGGAGTGGAATTATCATGTGAAAACAATCACGTGGATTGACGAGTACAGGCGCACGTCACTTTGTCAGTAAAGAAGACACACGTCCCCAGAAAACACGACACATCGACCCAATGTTGAAACAATGTGGGGCCGACGTCGTAGACGGTGGGCCAACATTGTTTCAACATTGGCTCGATGTATCGTGTTAGCCCAATGGTGGGCCAATGTCGTAGACGGTGGACCAACATCAGCCCCACATTGAATCAACGTCTCGTGCTTACTGGTACTGCTAGCTCGACCAATAAAGACGGAAAAACTATTTTCATAGCATTATTTTGCTAAATTTATCAGCACAGGACAAATCAATTAAATTGCGCGCGAAAAGAGACAAGGATATTAATGTAAAGACTATGAATGAAAATGGTGCGGAATAGTTGTGCGTGTTGAGTTGCCCAGACAATTTCATCTGCCTCGCAGTATGGGCATCCTCATGATTACCAGACACTGGTAGTTTAATAGTCAGCCCCCCCCCCCTGGAGATTGAATGGTAGCCCCCTAAGCGTATTTGTGCAGGTTAAGCGCTGAGTCGAAGCACCGTACTCTTGGGTTTGCTTTTAATAAAACAGGATATGCATTGTCAAAAAACATCGGCATCAGCATAATTACGTTATTAGCTCTCACCGTCACAGAAGGTGCGACGGAGGGGGCTATGGAATCGGCCTCTGTCCGGGTTTTTACTCTTCTTTTGCCTAGAACTCTGTAAGAAAATAACATAGGAAAACAAAATTTGGTATGTTAGTCACTTCCAGGTGGATAATAGACAGGTTAAAATGTGTTTCATCTGAATTCAATACGAAAGGTCATAGAAGAGATTTATTGATGTTACGGCGTTGGGCTGTTGGACCGTTGGGACGTCCACCAACATTTCGTTTCCGGAACATATCTCAGGTCCTATTTGTCCGAGTATCTTCTAATTTTACACACAACACCTCTAGGGGTTTAGTGTTGCTTTTGGGGTATATGAACTTTGACCTACTTTTGTTTCAGTACTATGACCTATTTAGATGTTTTGCCATACACTTTGTTTCCGGAGCAGATCTCGAAAACTACTGGCAGGATTACAGTCATATTGCACATACATGATTTCTATTGTCCATAGTTGTGCTTTTTCAGGTTTGTGTAACTTGACCTTGGTGTTGACCCAGCACTTTGGCCTAATTTAGAATACATACATTTATTACACATAAATACACAATTGCACGTGAACATTATAGTTTCAATTGTAAAGAAGTAATTCGATGTTAAAAACCCTTGATGTCTCTTTTTCTATTTAAATGATGGATTACAGCTAGGTTGTGAAGCTAGTGACAGTCCTAGCTGTAGCGAAACTAAGTATGACAGATATGAAAACAAGAAAGAATGATGCTCTCCAATCTTTCCTTTTTAACATCTTATGATTTGATGACAGACTACTTGATCGATCTTGAGCAATTTCTTTCATTTTGCTTAATCTTTTAACATCTTAATACTAGCAGTAAATATACCACTTTGCCGTTTTGTTCATATAATTGACATATTAGGTTGTCAATCAATCAATCAATCAATCAATCAATCAATCAATCAATCAATCAATCAATCAATCAATCAATCAATCAATCAATCAATCAATCAATCAATCAATCAATCAATCAATCAATCAATCAATCAATCAATCAATCAATCAATCAATCAATCAATCAATCAATCAATCGATCAATCAATCAATCAATCAATCAATCAATCAATCAATCAATCATTCAATCATTCAATCAATCAATCAATTAATTAATCAATCAATCAATCAATCAATCAATCAATCAATCAATCAATCAATCAATCAATCAATCAATCAATCAATCAATCAATCAATCAATCAATCAATCAATCAATCAATCAATCAATCAATCAATCAATCAATCAATCAATCAATCAATCAATCAATCAATCAATCAATCAATCAATCAATCAATCAATCAATCAATCAATCAATCAATCAATCAATCAATCAATCAATCAATCAATCAATCAATCAATCAATCAATCAATCAATCAATCAATCAATCAATCAATCAATCAATCAATCAATCAATCAATCAATCAATCAATCAATCAATCAATCAATCAATCAATCAATCAATCAATCAATCAATCAATCAATCAATCAATCAATCAACCAACCAACCAACCAATCGAGACAATTGCTATTGTGCCTAAATCTTCAGAGGACAGAGCTCAGATGCATAAATGTACTGTAAAATTAGACACTACATTGAATTAAAAACTGTATTATAAAAATGTATAATTTGACTTAGGTCTACACATATTTATATACATGTAAATATACTAGTAACATAGTTGCATATTAGTAGATTTATGACTTGCAATCGAAATAGTCATTTCAAAAGAAATATAATGTATAATTAGCGAAAGCAACTGAAATAGCGAAAGCAGCTGTTCCTTCAGAGACTTAATTCCTTCCGGAATGATGTCCATGTGAGAGAATCCACAAAATACAACAAATTGAAAAGCGGAATGCGTAATAGTGGCTCAACTTTGGACCAAACTCGATGTAGAAGCTGGAAATTTATGCTATTTAATATATAGTTCAGTTTAATGCATTGAAACCTGGTGTAAATAATATTCTTTTAGTTTTCGAGTCTATTGGAGACTTCCGTTTGAATATATATGCCCAAAAAACGAGGCTGTGGAGGCCATCTTTAATTTTGATTAATTTTAATAAATCTAGCATAGGCCCTATGTTCAGAATGCGTAGATACATAAGTCTCGGGGCTCTGCGAGTCTCCGTTTTCACGTGCGATTATGGCGGCCATCTTATTTTATAGATTTTAATAAATCAAGCTGATGCTTTGCTAAATATCTTTTTTTTTTGGGGGGGGGGGGCAAGTATATTGGCGATGTCTATTTAGTTGCGCTTGTGTCAAAGTGTCGATCATTTAAAATACGTCCGATGTATTATTGATGTTGGTGATGCTTATGTAGGGATAATGTCTAATACGCCTGACTTTACGAAAAATCATCTTGAATGTTTTAATAAAGATATTATATAACTTATATATATCTATCATTTTTGACTCGCTTGAATATGATGACTTCAGTATTAACATGCATCTTACTACAGTCTACGTCATTTAAAAGCTGGTAGACCTATGTCCACTTAAATAACATGGTTATTTGTACAATGTAAGGTACGAACCGTCGGTACTTGAAATGTCATGTACAGGTGATGAAACCGGAATTGATGTCACGCTTAGGTATATTTTCATACTTCAGCATACATAGGCCTGACATCACCATTGTGACTTTACATTTAAATAGGAATCGCCAAAAAATCGTGTTTCAAGTCAGTGTAGTCTTTTTGTAGATTAGCAAACCAGATACAGCATCTTGTCCTTAAGCCATGGCTTGACCTAGTATAAAACATCTCCCAAGGCGATTTTCACGTCGTAATAACAAATAAATTGAGGTGGTTCTGTGTTTGTACCCAGTTAAATAAATCCGCAGGTATCTAAATGGGGGGGGGGGGGGAACTGAATCAATTCTAATAAAAAGCTAGCTGCAATTTTATGCTGGCCTCCAGCCCGACGTACACATGGAGATACAGACATTCTGTAATCTTAAGTTGAATTGCGTTGCAATGTGTATACCGGGCTTTACGAATCCATTTACATGTTGACTTGTTTTTATGCAGATGACTGTAATGGGTTGCGTATTGAACAATGATTTAATGAGGTACATAATGTCGTAGTTTATCATGTAGGAGAATAAAGAGAAGGAAGAAGTAGAAGAAGAAAAAAAAAGAGGACGAAAAAAAAAGAAGAAAAGAAAAATAATTTTGACGCGTAGCCCCACGATAATCAACATAACACAACCAAGCGTAAGTGCTTCACACTACAAGTTTGCAGTCATTTTAGTGGTGATACTTTTTTATTTTTCCATCATCAAAATGCTTAACATTTTTGGTAATATAAAATAATAAAAATGCAGGCCTATGCTAAGCTTTTTCAGAAATGTGATTGGTGAAATGTTATATACATGTTAATGTTATAATAAATTTTATAAAACTGGCAAGTTCAGTTATGAACTTATCTATACAAGGACACCCCGATGCATGTCTATATTGCTGTTTTACTTCCTATATCATAATAATTCACTACAAATAGATTATAATACTGTTTTGCCCTAAAATTCACAATATCACATACATGTTCATACCACTGATATGTGATAGCAATAAATAGTTCACTATTACCCACCACTTTAGATGTAGAATAAACATCTCTCATTTATGATTATTGGCTGTATGCTTTTAATATTGAACGTTCTCAATTAAGCAGTTAATGTGCTTCATACATATATGTAATGTATGTCATTTTCTTGCTGTTGGTTCTTCCAGACACATGCCATGCAAAGCTAAAGGGCAATATCTACTTTTTTTACAAGTAAGCAGATAAGCCTTTTGGTTTTGCAGAGCAGTACTGAGCTTTACTGATCTATATTGACGTACAGCTGGGGAGTATCCCTAGGGGTGTCCCTGTCAGTATCAACGAACATGTCTACATTCTGATCAGATATCTGTTAAAAAACTGACCAAGAGGCTGGCTGGACCGACCGACCAAACCACCAGCTGGTCAGGTCCTATTCATTATGTGCCATATCAACTCCACAGAGAGCATACAGACTTGCAGCCATTTCGGCGCATTGAACTTATCGTACACATTGATATCTCTGGCCTACAAGGTACTCATTTACACTTGAGTCAAATGAAGCATGTAAGGGCAACCTGCATTGCCCAAAGGACACAAACATGGAAACTTTGTCCGAACGATGAAAGGGGAGAAACAAGATATTTTCCTGGAAAATCTGCCCCAAACAGGGTATGAACACGTACGGCAGACAGCAGGGATTGCAAAGCGCCACGCTCTAGCCATTGCGTCACGTACCTCTCATATAGACATACATGTGACAGATAAACTGGCACGCGGGTGGCTCGACGCACGAACAGACGCACGGACAGACTCTGACTGACGACCGCTTTCAACAGAGGCAGGCATAACGACTGACTACTAAGAGCAAGAGACCCATTTTGACGCATCAAAATGTTTTACTAAAAAACGTGCCATACTAATAAATGTAACCCTTGGATGTATAAATGGGATTCCAATTGGCTCATTAACAATGGATACGCCATTGTTCCCAAGAGATTGTACCCTCATTTTCCTCTAAAGTCAGATAATATCAGCGTGGTTTGCGGATTGGACACATTAGACACATTAATGTAGCATTTGATTCCACGCAATGGTCTTTATAAAGGCTTTTAGCCCACACGTACTTCCATCATTTCTCCCTTTATTACTGTGTGAAAGATCCCAAAGTTATATTGGCCACTTGTCTCACAACTTCACCCCACGTCCGAATGTTATTCATCACAAAAACTAATTAGATCACAGCATCCCTTGGTGTACAGTAGACAATGTGGTGGCTTACGTCATGCCACTGCGGAATAAAACAGGCCGCGGGTTCGACTCGAGTGACAACCGTTACTGATTAGTTTTAGTTTACGTGCAGTCACTAGCAGGGGGAGATAGATACCTATCAATAATTCTATCTGCCAGACGAATGAGCTGATATTTCGTCATTTATTTCTGCCTCACTATGTCGTGAGAATGAGCTCATAATCCGTGGTAGCGAGTTAGTAAGTCACAAGAACACTCTTTTTCTTAAAGAAACACGTTTGTTCGACGTACGTATATATATATATAGCTTGCTACCACGATTTGCTACATGTGTACCATGTATCCACGATTTATGTCACTTGTAGATCTATATCTATAAGGTCCAACAACCTGTTTTCCTACAACTAACGTAAATGAGCCCATCTACTCGTACAAGTTACGATATATCGTAGGCTTCGGTTTGGTCTCGACGAATCCGAAGAGGGGGGCGAGTAGAAAAAATATGAAAAAGTTTGTCAACACAAAAGTCGGAAAAAAGTTTGTTGAAAATATGAGCAGAACAGAGTAGGGACAAAATCTGCTCTTCAACGAAACATAAAAAAAGTTTGTCTGAAGTTCACAGCCCCCTCCCTAAAAGTTTTCTTGAAGAGGTATAAAAATTGCAACCAACAAAAAGTCTAAGCCAGTCTAGATTCATCTAGTTTCCAATTCTGAATTAATTTGCTGTTGCGGCGTTTATTTTGAACACATTCACACGACCTGTTTCAGCCAAAAAAATACTCGATAAAGAGTCAATGTTAAAGTTTTAGTGAGTGAATCTGCCTTCTGCACACCATCACGGAGATATCACGACAGAAGGAAGACCCAAGTCGGGACTAATGTACTACTTATATGATTCAAGAGTTCTACATAGGACACAATACCAAAGACAGTACTTTATGTACACACAAGCCATCCGACCTATCCGGTATTCGAATCCAGTGCCTCTGAGTTTCGAGTCACAACCTGATCGAATCGGTTGTGGTGATGGCTAGTAGTAGTTCTTTTTCGGTATTTGGTCGTTTCGGACCCAGCAAACACGAGGCGTTGGCCCAATGTTGGGCTGGGGTTGGGCCGACGTCGTAGACGATGGGCCATGTAATGTACATGTAATGAAACCAACCGGGCATGATCGAAACTGACCTCTAAAATAATATCTGTTCACTACTTCTGGAATTGGGAAAAATGATTCCAATGGGCTGAGAAGAGCACTCTGATCTCTAAAGCAGGATCATATCGCTTAACTCATCAGTAATATTTACGCCGCGAATGACCCCACGCCTTGGAACTTTGGCCCATTCGATTGGGCCCGCAGTATTGTCAATTCATATTGATAAATATGCTCAGAAAATCCAGACGACCCACAAACTTTAAAAGATATTCAAAGTAGATATTCCCTTTATTTATGATTTAATTTGGTATTAGGCACATATGCCCCTATATGGTCATAGAACAAAAAAAAACTTTGTTTTCTGAATATCTCTCACTCAGGAAAAATATTTCTGAGAGAAGACCTACCAATTACATAAGAAAGCAAATGCGTGCAAATCCTGATACGCACTATCTAAGTTTGAATTGAACACAGGGTAATGAAAGGAATCGGGCTTTAGGCCACCTTTGTGCACATATAGGCTAAACTGGGCCAGGATAACCTCCTGAGGATTGTGAGATGAATGAGATGATACTGTCCTCCAAACACAGGATTCGAAATTCGAGCCCTGACGGTCTGAGGCCGAGCACGCTACTTCTCGGTCACGGAGGCTCCTCACAATACTGAGTTTCACACGTGGATGTGGGAGACAGTGTATTTCATTTGCAAAAGTAGATTTATTGAACATCAGTTTGTTGTACCACATGTACATTATTATTAGCTGTGATTTCTTCTATGAATTCATGCTTCCTTCTGTCGCGATATTGCCATAAAGGGCATAAAGCCCCGTAAACAATCGTAAATCCACATTCACGGACTTGCTCACTCTTTGGAAGGAACTTTGTGACCTTACAGTCTGAACACGCAGGTTATGTAATGGCCTGCCTAATGTAGAATGAGACGCTGGCAGAACATAATAGCGTGACACTGAATGGGGTGCGTGCCCTGCTCACACTGCTATACTCTGTGTAAACCTCATGCCTGTCAGAAACAGCCACCCTATAATATAATCCATGACCACCAGGTCCTCTGACCCATCCTACAACAGCGTCCTGCATCGATATCCAGTTTCTTCTTCCTTTACAATCATCCTGCTACTATACCGGTACAGCACATCCCCTCCATGCATCGTGTACCACTATCCTGGCATTGTGTTATGTATAACTATTTCGTTACTGTCCTCTGTACAGCATCCGGTTACCCTCTTTTATTCAACTGTCATGTTACTTTGTCTTGTACAGCATCTTCTACTGGCTCATGTACAGATATCCTTCCACTGTCTCATGTACAGCTGTCATTTCACTGTCTCCTGTACAGCTATCCTCTCACTGTCTCATGTACAGATATCCTCCCACTGTCCCCTCTACATCTATCCTCCCACTGTCTCCTGTACAGCCATCCTCTCACTGTCTCTTGTACATCTATCCTCTCAGTGTCTCCTGTACATCTATCTCCCACTGTCTCATGTACAGTTATTTTCCCACTGTCTCCTGTGAATCTATCCTTCCACTGTCTCCTGTACATCTATCCTTCTACTGTCTCCTCTACAGCTATCCTTCCACTGTCTCCTGTACAGCTATCCTCCCACTGTCTCCTGTACAGATATCCTCCCACTGTCTCCTGTACAGCTATCCTCCCACTGTCTCCTGTACAGCTATCCTCCCACTGTCTTTTGTACAGCTATCCTTTCACTGTCTCATGTACAGCTATCATTCCACTGTCTCATGTACAGCTATCATTCCACTGTCTCATGTACAGCTATCATTCAACTGTCTCATGTACAGCTATCCTCCCACTGTCTCCTATACAGCTATTCTTCCACTGTATCCTGTCCGGCTATCCTCCCACTGTCTTTTGTACAGCTATCCTTTCACTGTTTCCTGTGCAAACTTTCTCTTACTGTCAACTGTACATACATGATTTCGCTGTCTATTGTACAGCCATCATTGTACATCATTGTACAGGCGGGGCCCGGTTACAGTGCTTATTGCTGCTACCTCAGTCTGTCACACTGGAGCTCGCAGTTTGGTTTCCTGCTTGAAAAGACAATATTACTGAGAGCCTCATTTACCGAGAGGTACATGTAGCGTGCTCGGACAGCCGGAGATCGAGTCTCGAGTCTCACTGTTTTCGGGATGTTCTCATGATTAGTCTGTATATAATTTGCTAAAACCCCATTTGTCAAACATTACACCAACAGTGGGTTAGCATCTCGTGTTTGTTGGGTGACTAAGTATCTTTAATTCTCTTTTTCCCAACAGCCTTCCAATTGGTCGGGGATTCTGGCCGGCACACGGCTAGTCTCTGAGACAGCTCTTGAAGCCTGAGACTGTTGTAGTCTCAAAGGCGGATGCCGGAAGGGAATTCTAATCTGGTATGTTTATATGCCAAAAATAATTTTAACCGAGCGTAGTAGTGTCTCGATTTTGTCCGCAACAGGCTATTTTATTCGCTGTGATTAACTGGCTTCTCATAGAAATATTGACCAACTTGTTTACAATTTTGAACATACTAACAAGTCTCTATTTTTTCCGTCTTTACAAGCCAAATTTTGGATTATATATGTCACACTTGCTGTTTTTCTATAATTTCCCATGACAAATCTGGCGGCTGATCTTTGAATTTTACTGGGCTTGTCAATGTCTCTTTGCTTAAACGTGTCCCAAACTGGGCAAGAATATTCCCAGCAGTATCTAATCATAAAAAATGGTTGTTTTTTTAGTATTGGAGGGCATCCCTTCAGTTTTCGTCTCAGAAATCCCAACGTAGAATTTTCTTTGACTGTTATTTGGTCGATATGGGCCTCTCATTCTAGTGTCTCAGTCAAGAGAACACCCGATGCTTGATAAGAGTAATTCACAGTGAACCTTGTAGCCCTGTGGTTGATTCTGAGAACGAGTTTACTGCACCCTCTAAAAGAACATAGGTTTCTCACTTTTTTATCTTTATTTGGAATGTATGTAACTAGTTTCAAAACGTCACCCCTCTAAGAATGTGTCCGAAAGAAAAAAAAATCGCCTTGTGATTTTTAAAATAATTTTTCATTTTTTTGCGGAGAAAAATCTAAATTTTAATTTATGCCTCGGTAAAAAACAATTATTACACTGCATTTTTTTTATATATAAGTATACTGTTAAATACGTACCAGGTGAAATTTGCAATACCGGTAGTTGAAATGGTTTTTGTCAGCTACAAGTGTACAAATGGCAATGTTCTCATTTTCACCAGATCACTATAACCGACTGCAGGAAATAGGCCTCAAAGGCTCTTTCGGACACATTTTGAAAGGGGTAATGTTTTTAAAATGAAAGCTGGTGAACCAAAGAAACAAAATATACCATAAAACCTATGTTCTTCTAGGGGTGCAACAAGTTTTCAGAATCAGCCCCAGGCCTATTGCTGTTGGCTGTATGTTTGGGTGCCCCATTGGCCCAGTCTATAGGAGGGAGGATCTTTTGGCATCAGATCTAAAGATTTGCCGAATTCTTTGAGAGTTTTACTTTTGGACTGATTTTGATGCCTTTGTATGAATTGTGGCCCATAGAATTTCGCAATCTGCATGTGGGTCAGGGAGGAGGGTCATGTCGTATTTTTTGGGGGCAGCTATGAAGATACATCCTCCCGTGTTTTAGCTGCTACTTTTCCCTTTAAGCTTCTACAGTTTATGACTAATGCTCTCCAATTTTTTATTAAATTCCTCAGCTTGAAGGGGGGACTGCATGGGCTATACTGTGGTGTTTCGGGCTGTAATCTGACATCGGTGAATTTAGTCAGGTGGATTTATCAAATATCGTGAAGGAATTTGAGGTGTCTATTTCAAACGACAAACGAGTGGTATAAATTTGGATCAAAGTTTAGATAATCGACATTGGTGGTCGAAAAAGCATGGAAACTAACGGATCCCATATCAACACAGTCCTTATGGAACCAGATGTCACATTTTTCACAACAAATGCCACACTGTTCCCAAGTGACTAGATCCTCACAGTATCCACATGGAAAACAGAAGATACGTTCTGAGAGGAATATCAGGAAGGTCCTGGATTACGATCTTCAACTCGGCCGGAAAGATTAATCAGAAAAGAGCTGAGCCGTGGTTGTTAATTTACAGCGCTCCAAACGCTGTTCAGAGGTCCGGGAGTGTACAGTTATTCTAATTGTGCTGTGTAGGCTACTATTAATAACCCTATCAATGCAGCTTTGCATGTGAGAAGCATGGGTCGATGCTAATTACTAGTACCAAGAATACATAACCCAGAATATCCAACTAAACATGCTGTAAAATGACCAAATTAGATGTCACCTGTGATAAAAAGTATACAACACAAAGCGATAAAAAACATATCAATGTGTAGATTTGCATCTCGTCTATATATTGCACATATGTTTATACCAGTAGCTCCTATATCGGAGGGTGTAGCTGAAAGTAGACCACTCTCAGCCGTTTTCATTACCTCGAAAGCCATGTGTCGAGCGCCCATCGGTACTACAATTTCCCACCGTAGCACCACAGTCTCTAATTATGCACATTTCAAAAGAGGAATATGTTTATAAGCAAAACTGCTGTGAGCGGCAGCTGTTTTTTTGTTATTGTCCGCAGTTGACCATGTTGACCATCACTATAACCACGGGATTATCATGTGATGCTCGCCTACCTTCCACCAAACCTGTATTGCACACATTGTGGACTTAACTCTTTGAGCCCTACGAGCTGCCCACAGCTGCTTTATATTACGTCATAAAATTAATGGACTGCTAGCGGTGCGACACAAAAAAACTGAAAAATATTCTGTAGGGCCTACAAGCAGTCACATTTATACAAAAGTATTCTGGACTAAAAGAGTCGTAAATGGGGGGCCAATATTTAAGTATAACTGGTTCAACGTCATGCATTTTCTGTTCCAATGGGTTTTCTCTTATTTAGTGAACAAGTTACTTACAGAAGAAACAAACTGAAATATACATTTTGAAACGATGCTGAAGACCATTGTTACAGCTTATAACGTTACTCTACTTTATTTTCGTGATTTTTCTTGAGAAAAAAATATTTAGCTAATTTGCTGTAAACGAGTAGTGTAAGCTTACAGCATATCGGTAAAACAATGCTGGTTTGATGTAGGCCCATAGCGAAGGATGGGTCGACCACTATTAAACCAGCATTGGGTCACTCTAATGAGGCAGAGATGAGGGTACATTATATTAGCGCCATGCAGCTGAATACCCAGTAAACGTGGCACATTGGCCCAACTGTTGTTTTAACGTTGGCCCATCTTCTGCAACGCTGACCCTACATTAATCCAGCATCAGTTTAATGTAGGCCCTACCGTGTTTTTTGGGTATTGATTTACTTGTAGTTTGTATAGAAGCTTGGGTCAACCCACTTTTGTCCACTCATTGTTCATTTAAGCCAAGAGGGACACCTTGATCAAACGGTGCGTCATGGATAGAGCTTCACAAACAATAGGAATTTGAAAAAAATACTATAATACATCAGGATTTGTGCAAAATAGCAGCTTATGTGAATAGCAGCTTTCCCGAGCTTCAAGTACGCTCTCTAGTTTGTGGTCAGTTGTCCCAGCACCATGCAATTGAAGTTTCGCGCACTAAGGCCGACATTCCACTGCAGCGTGGTGGACCAGCTACTGTTAGTGTTGTACCATCTTCCCACACAAGGCTCGCTTCTCCCGAGGTCGTAGACCGAGGCCTTGCTGAATCAGTGTCAAAAACCATCTATTGGAGTGGGGACTTTCAAGAAAGCTTTTTTCTGTTTGACCCAAGTTTGACCTCTGGCATGAGTGTTGTTTTAATGTGGGGCCACTGTCTACGACACCGGCCCTACATTAAACAGCACATGTCTGCTGGCCGAGTAGCTCACCGGAAATGTCGCAGACACAGACCACCACATCTCACCAGACTCGTGCGTGAGGGTTGGATTAATGTTGATCCAACGTCGCAGACAGCGGGCCAACATTAAAAAGACATTTTTTGAAAAACCAATGAATATTCATTATCTAAATCTTCCTCCCTACCCCAATAGGTGGATGGTATGGCTAATTCAGCAAGGCTTGGCCTGACGGCCTCGCTGTGTCAAGTCTTGCTTCCAGGAAGATGGTGTTGTACGAGTTACTGCCAAAGGAGAAGCTGATCTAATTGTTGCTGGTGATGTAACAGATTTGGTGACAGGTGTCTTAGACGATAACTTGGTAGACGAAGCCAAAACTGATAAACTTATGGAAAAGTTAGAGCTGTCTTATGTTTTTCGTGCTGGTGTGTCAAAAGACTAATTTAAGTCAGTTTGCTATGCCATGAGATATATTCTAACCTAGCCATGATAAAGGTGTTGTTTGGTAAAAGCAAGGGGGCCTAGGGCTTGGATACTAACCGTCAAGACCTTCATGAAATAACTCCTTAGTTTTCAAAGCCTCAATATCCGAATGAAAACATTGTTCTCGTCATCTGTCCCAATTTTTCACAGGTTAAAATCCTTGTAAAATAGTTTGTCACTATCAATTTTCCAAATTTAATGGTTACTGTTAAACGTATGTTTTGTGTAAACACTTTGTAAAACAAAAGGGGCGGGGGCCCTGGTGCAATGCTTAAAGCTGCCTGCTTGGATAGTCGGAGATCGTGGGTTCAAACCCCACTCTGGCCTTCAAGTTTCAAAGAAACAAAATGTTTCTTCCTCGCTCACTCGTAAAGATACAATATTGTGGGGAGCCTCTGTGACCGAGAGATAGCGTGCTCGGCATCAGACCGCCAGGGCCCGAATTTCGAATTCTGTGTCTGTAGGGCAGTGTCATTCATCTAACCATCCTCAGGAGGTTCGGTTTAGCGTATATGTGTAAAAAGGTGGCGTAAAACCTCATTCATTTCATTTTTCATTTGCACAATGTGGGCTTAATGCTGGCCCATTGTCTGGGATGCGGGCGAACAATAAACCAGCACTCAGTCAACGCATCGCGTACATGTATATCCCAATATGGTGGTGGTTGACAGCAACGCTGGTTTAATGCTGGCCCACCGTTTTTGACGCCGAATCATCTGTAAACCAAATATTGTGCCAACTCTGGTATAATGTCAGTTCACCAACAGTGATGCTGTCCCAACATTAATTCGACTTGGGTTCAATGTCTTGTGTTTGATATGTAAGGGGACTGTATCACCCATACAGCAAACACGAAACATTTGTTTAACATTTATACAATGGCGGACCAGCGTCTTCGACGTTGGACCAACATTGTTCAAATGCTATACACATGGTTTGTGTTTACTGGATATATAATTATGTTCAAATTGTATGTAGACAGACACATTGTCGTGCCCGGAATAACCACGTGGGCGCTCGTGTACACATGGTTGACTACTTGATCACCTGCTCTGCTTCTCCAATAAGAAGGGGCCCGCACATATATTATGATAATCATTCATAAGTTAACTAATATTGACACAAATACCCGCTCGAATCATGGCCACGGTACACGCAGAACACTGATATTAGTGATATACCACCACAATTCCACGGATTGCTTGTGAAAAAGTATTGGATAGACTACACAATTGTTCCCAGCGGTGAAAAGTAGAGATAATTCTCTGCAATGACACGTTTCAATACCTAAAATCGGACCGAACACATCTAAAGTACAGTACTTCTAATACATGCAATAAATAAAAAAATCAGCAAATATTTAGTTGGATATTCTGGGTTATGTATTCTTGCTAGTACCAGTATAGCAATAATCCGGACATGATCATTACTGGCAGGCGATGTGCGGTTACCTATCCCACTGCCTGAGATATACACTAAAATCACTTTACTAGTTTCCAATGGCAAATAGATTCTATTTTTTTAAGAAGTAATAAACGATAGGAGGATTGATTGATGAATAGATTGATGTCGCGTAAGTGTTCTTCTAGAGATATATCATTGATAGATACAAGAAATAAAAGTGGTCCAAGTATCGATCCTTGGGGTAATCCGGATTTATTTTTTAATGGGTCTGACTTTGTACCATTTATTTTTACTAACTGTTCACTATTATTATGACAAATTTTAAAACATTGTATCGAAACAGTGTTTCATATGTACATTTTACGTTTTAAAATTAGGATATCGTGATCTACTATGTCAAATGTTTTGCATAAGTCTATAAGCAACAACCCTATTTGATTGCCGTTATATAGTGCTGAGAGCCACGTATCTACCATAAGGGTAAGTGCCCTCTCACATGAATGCTGAATTAAATTGTAGGATGTCATATATTTATGCAAATGAATAATTATTGACACAAGTTTTTTCTAATATTTTAGAAGCTATCGGTCAAATTGATATGATAATTGCTGATGCCTTTCTTCGAATATTTTTGTGTGGATTGGGGTAACTATTGACATTTTTCAAGTGTCTGAGAAGCACCCCGTTATAATGCTGGAATTTCAAATATTTACTATTGAATATGTTATTTATATAAGGAGCTGTTAATTTGATAAATCTCGCACTTATAACATCATGCCCTGCCAATTTTTTTCCTTTCATAATTATACTTAATGTATTTGAACGCAAACTGGTGATTAATTAAAGGAATTGCAAAACAATTATTTGGGGCATAAACATCATTTACTGAGCTGGTATATCTAAGCTTAGGCTCACAGATCTTTAGAAATAGCAAACAAAAGAAAAAAATTCATGGGTGACACAAGGGCATACATTTTGTGGAGACAAGACTAATTGACAGGTATACATGTAAGCTTATTTGTCATGGCATGGTTATTCCAGGGCCGGCGACTGGACCAGTTTGAGCCTAGTTTTCAGCTAAGGTCACGATTTTCACTTGAATAATCCTAAAAAAAATTCGGAGAGATCGGGTTACCCTAGTAATAATGACCGGACCATTTAATGAATGCTTCCGCAGGTGTTCATATGTTTAAACAGAAATCCCAATAAATATGTTTATACCAAACAGAATAAGACATCGTTGTCTGGAAATTGGAGCTGGTATCGTAACGTCACTTGACTTCGTCTCGTGCCGTTGCAACTCTTACCGTTACGATACCGGTAGGCCTACTCGTTCCAATTTCCAGACAACGATGTATTATTAGATACTAGTAGTCAGCCGGTAATAACAGAGAGAGGATAAATTAAATGTGTCATTGCCTATCAGTTAAAGGAAATAAAGTTGCAAACTTTGTTTTTGACGGAAACATCAGTTAAAAAAAATATCGTTAGGCTTATCGGAATAAGTACGAGATTTGTGACGTATTTTATCAGCTAGTTCTGCATTAAAACAATTCTTTCTTCGAATCTGAAGATAAATTTGTGAAATATTTCATGCATACGAAAATACCCACAGCCCATCACAAGGACAACTTCGTCGCTAGCCCCACCTGGTGATTACCGTAGAGCGGAGTAGCAGCCTAAGTATTTTGAATGAAGGAGCTGTGAGCAAAATCTATACATGAAGGCCCTATATAATATTGAATGTTCTTCGTGCAAAGCTTAGTTCAATGAATATTGTATCACTCTGATAGTTCATTGATCTAATAAGCAGTAAAGTTAGGCTACAACATATATACGTACTCGCAGCTGCCAGATTATTTGGACAGACTTTTTTAGATAACCTTAATCTCTAATAATGATCACTTGTGAGATTGCTTGATTCCTTAATTCTGTGTAAATATGTCGCCAGAATGCGTTTTTTAGTGGATATTTTTCAAAAATCTTCCTGGGTACGGGCCTGATATAATTACAAACCAATCTATTGTATATAGACCATATGTATGCTTAATTTGACATAGCATGACCCCTCTCATTGTTATCACGAATGAGTAAGTGCTTGTTTTCTACTAGAAAGAACGGTTTGCTTCAATTATTCAGCGTTTATAATTATAATATTGGGAAATAGAAAGAAGTTTGTGAATACATGTATTCTCACTCACCAGAGGGTGCACAGGTGAGGTAAGTGTTCTTGACAAAAATATTATGGCTTAAGATACATGAACCCTGTATACGTCATATGATTCAACACACATGTTTGCAATTGTTGATTATTGGACTATACCAATATCTACAATAACGTTACATATAAACGCATGAATGATCCTTGTTGTTGGTGAAACATTTATCTTCTACATCAATAGACGAATCGGGGAAAGGGAGGAATAATTAGGTACTAAATATTCAACGCACGACAACCCTCCACTAAACATCGTTTATAGCTTTTATATAGGTAACACTCTCATTGATGGCGGACACCTCCATCTTTATCCTATACTTTTGGGACGCTTATGCAATTTCTGAGGTACTGTGGATCCGTTCAAGTAGAAAATGAAGTTGCAGTAAGCTTGGTTTGTTACTCGAAAAAAACATTTTATCTGTTTCCTTTTTGATTATGTTTGCCGACTGGCTCCCGGAGAAAACACCCGGAGAAAACAACATTTACTTGAAGAGTTTACGCGAACGTGATGTGAGAACATGATGTGGTTGATCCCCAGTAAAGCGTTGACCCAATGCCGGGTTAATGTTTAACCAACGTCTTCGACGCTTGCCCAACATAAACCCACATTGCGGTTCATTTTTTGTTGCCGGGTCGCTGATTCCGATGTGTATTTACTTCACCACATCAACCACACTCTCTCACTGGTCCTATACGTCGCCTACGCTACATACACACACTGAAAAATGGTAGCCTACAGGAGATAAAAAAAATGTTTTAATGCTTTTTATTGCAAGCAAGTCAAATCGACATCTCCATCAACTGGTCTGCTTGTAGTGAGGACAGTGAGCTACAATGAACATGGTTAGCACTCCGAATCAATTCGTCCCCTTGGATAGGAAAGGGTGTATCTGCCACTTTGTAAAGTGGCAGATACACCCTTTCATATCCAAAGGAGCAAATTATGATTTATCAGTAGGTCTATGTATCGTTTGCACTTATATTGCGGTTGAAAATATCAACTGCCAGAAAAGCTGATAGAAAATGTCCAGTGCCAAACTGCAAGTGCAAAAACTCAGCTAATGTTGACTACTAATATCTAATTTGCTACTAATTTGCTACTAATATATTCATATACATGTAGTGGTATATCGCATATCAAGTTATCTGAAATTGTTGAATAAAATCAGCAGTTACATTTAAAGAAACAGTTCTTTCATATCCATCCCACCATTCATCCATCCATCCATCGATTACTTTCCCCATACATCCACCCATCCACTTCATTGTTTGATTGATTGATTGGTTGATTGATTGATTGATTGATTGATTGATTGATTGATCGATTGATTGATTGATTGATTGATTGATTGATTGATTGATTGATTGATTGATTGATTGATTGATTGATTGATTGATTGATTGATTGATTGATTGATTGATTGATTGATTGATTGATTGATTGATTGATTGATTGATTGATTGATTGATTGATTGATTGATTGATTGATTGATTGATTGATTGATTGATTGATTGATTGATTGATTGATTGATTGATTGATTGATTGATTGATTGATTGATTGATTGATTGATTGATTGATTGATTGATTGATTGATTGATTGATTGATTGATTGATTGATTGATTGATTGATTGATTGATTGATTGATTGATTGATTGATTGATTGATTGATTGATTGATTGATTGATTGATTGATTGATTTATCGATCGATTCATTGATTGGTTGGTTGATTGATTGATTGATTGATTGATTGATTGATTGATTGATTGATTGATTGATTGATTGATTGATTGATTGATTGATTGATTGATTGATTGATTGATTGATTGATTGATTGATTGATTGATTGATTGATTGATTGATTGATTGATCGATTCATTCATTCATTCATTCATTCATTCATTCATTCATTCATTCATTCATTCATTCATTCATTCATTCATTCATTCATTCATTAGCAGATTGTAGTCCAATTTTTGGTCTTTTTAATTACATTTTGTACGTGAAACAATTGTACGCAGCATACCAGATTGGGAACTGATGGTTCGGGACTCCCATGTCTTTTCCTGCTCTATTTCGTGCTCGAGTGAAACTCTGAATATATATTTAGCAATCAGTGATTACCAAAATGACTCGGTCAGTGAGAGAGGTGGTCATGAGCGTTTGAATTACGATGCAGCAGTATGCAAACGCCATCATAAGCACAGCAACAAGTGTCATTTGCTGCAGTTATTATTTTAAACTAGTTTTTTACTGGTGAGCCCCACAAACAAGTATCTAGTGTGAAATAACCATTTAACCAATATCATGCGAAGGTAATTTATTTATATTTGCACTCACTTGAAGTTGCGTCTCGCTACCGCGATCCACAACTTCAAGTGGGTGAAAATTATGCATATTTGTTTAATTTGAGATCAAACATTTGCAAATATTGATGTTTAAACACCAATTTTGTTTCCAATATGAGTGATTTGATCGACTAATAAAATAGATTAAAAATGACAATAGTCGTGATCAGCATTAGTTTGAATTCGAAACTGACGCAATTGACGCAAAAATACCTTTTAAACTGTACCTGTTTTAATTTACAATCTGTAATTATTTGAGATTAAATTATGTTTATTTGATATATTTGTTGTGGCCAAAAACCGTTCGAATACACTTAAAATCGTCGCTCGCAATAAAAGTGTTTATGTGTCCCTTACGTACTCACCGGTAACCGAGAAGCTGTATTTTACCGATAAACCCGGCCACCTCTCAGCTGGAATTTTTATAAGGTAATTGATTTATGTGAGATCGAAGGGCCTCTGGTCATGTTTGTGTGGCTAGCTATTTAATCAAGCATACAATTCTATCAGAGCCGTTCAATAAAGTTGTTTGTTCAGGTGGTGGACTTGGTAATCATATTTATTTGTATTTATACCAGTTTTAGTCATGCCATAAATATGTGAGAGCATTTCGAGATGTTAGAAGCACCCTGAAATAACTTGTGAATTAAAATAAAAAATAACGCACTAAAGAAAGAGTATTAATTAATTTAATAAATTCGGGAAAAGTAGTTTGAGTTCATTGTTTTCGTCAGTTACAAAAATACACTAGGTGCAGTCAAACAATGAAAATGTACACTATATAAACACAACACTCACTCAAAATTCAGTATCATTGATTCCTCAATAACACTTCTGCCATCCAAACATTTAAGGTATGGACGCATGATAATGTATGTGTTAAAGGGACAGTCCCAGGCTAAAATCATTGAAAAATCGGTGATTTTATTTCGGCTTCTTAATATGACCAGATGATGTACACATGTCCGTAGACTAGAACTGCAATTTTTTTTAAATTTTTGTGCTGCGCATTTATCAGTTAGGCTAGATATATTTTGTACAACTATGTCAATAATAAGAAATACGGGAGTTTCGTCTCTTTTTCGAACAAAGCGCGAATCCTTTTTTGAGAAAGGGAGAAGCGATTATAGCATGTAAAAAACTTATATTTCATGTTCTCGAAAAAAGCTGTAAGTTGTTATTGATTCTGTTTTACAGTGATATGTTGGTCTCTAGATGGCGAACCTTTTCACATGTTTTCGCCTAAAATATAAAGAAGAGATAATAACTCACATTTAATTATAATGATTGGTCAACATCTATGGTTAATAACAATAGAGTATTCAATCAGCTTGTCCTCATGACTATGTCTACAGGTAGTAAAGATCAATGGTATTTACATGGCCGGCGCCGCTTGCTTCCGTAACGTTCTCCCCTATTTGCTCGTGTTACTGGGTTTAGTCAGGTACACAGACAATTAGTGCTGTGTCATATTATGTGAATTTATCTGTTTCAATTATCTCCATGTCCGTATGCTCGTCACGGCAAATGTCGAAATAGGCTAAATCGTGCACCTAAATTTTACTAGCTGCTAGCTACTACCTGACTACTAGGCCTACTACTACTACTACTACTACTACTACTACTACTACTACTACTACTACTACTACTCCTACTGCTACTACTACTACTACTACTACTACTACTACTACTACTACTACTACTACTACCACTACTACTACTACTACTACTACCATTATGCTTCAAATATTAAAACGACGTTAGTATTTTTGTACACGATATTAAAGCAGCCCCTTGGGATGACATCAATTTTCGTTTTTAGTTCCGTAGTGAAGTAGTGTATCCCATGGATCATGTTTTAATTTTTTTCAGAATTTTCATATTTTTACAAATATTTTTAATCAACATTTCTATGAAACCAGAAGTAACCCAAACAAACTATTTGTATACCTGAAGGACGATTGAATGTTTTCACAGCATTGGGCCACATGCTGATGGCATCGGCCCGGCGTTGGGTAGACAATCGGTGCTGCAGGTGTGTCCTCCCGTGTCCTGACTATGAGACACCAATTAGCGGATACTGGTTTGATTTTACCGTCTGATACGTGGGAATATGTGATCTAAAGTGCTGAATATTGCTGACTTGTTTTGTTTACATGACAATATACGACCTGGAAATACAACTATTTCATTCTTTTTCAGTGCTTTAAAATTGTTTTTTGACTTTTTCGTATTTTCAGTGAAGATCAGTAGGCTATATAGCTTCATATAAATTAAATTTTCAAAATTGACAACATTGAAAATGTCTCATCCCAAGGGGTCCCTTTAACATATGTAAATTATAATCTCAACAAATTTACGCTTAGCAAGATTAATAACAATGTTTATATAATTTACCAATACTTTATCTTATTATGACCTTCTGCTCAAAAACTGTTTACTTTTTACTGCAATCGCGTGATCAATGCAAATTTTTGTTTTATTAGTAGAAGTGGCTAGAATGCGGGTAAAAACGTCGCCTGTACAGAACCCAACGGTCCTAGACATTGACCCAATGCTGGGTTATTGCTGGTCCAGTGTCTACCACGCTGGCCCAACACTAAGCCAGCATTGGGTCCACATCTGGTGTCTGCTAGGAATGGCATTAATCAGTGCCCAGCATACACGACGTCGGCCCAACATTGACCCAACATTGGTTTAATATCTCGCGTTTTGATACACTCTACAGTAGGCCTATTTGATTATATTTTCAGGTTGGTTTTTTACATATTGATTCCCTAGGCGGGGAGAACTTGGTAAATTATCTTCTTTCAACAACACGGCAATTTACTTCAGAAGAAAACCGGTCTCTTCATAACGACTAGTTTTCTATGTTATTTGTTCACGGTGTCTAAACTATGTTAAACACTCATAGCTGGAGTAATAAGGGCATCGAATATTATCACTAACAGGCTGAATGAAATTGCACTTGTAGACTATTTGTAATCAGAGTAACCCACTCCTAAAGGGGCCACCATTCAATCGTCAGGGGGGGGGGAGGGGGGAGGCTAGAGGATTTTTTAATTAAATAATTTCGGACAGACTCTGCATGAAATAAATAATTTGTATCAAGGACTGTTCAAAATAAACATGTGATAAAATTTGAAATTTTCAGCGCGCCGCCCGGCCGGCTTGAAATATATAATTTGTGCGCCAAATACTCCAGCCCTCACCCCGCTGGTGATCGAATGGTGGCCCCCTAATCAATTATTTTACCTGCTGATAACTGAATCACTGCAATTTAATGTACAACTTTATCTCAGATCTTGCATCTGAAATAACTTATCAACTGAATTGTTATTATCAACCTGCAACGTTACTTCTTGATAATAGCAGAAATACATTTCTGATAATAGAAAAGTCGTTTGTTTTGATTTTATCAAACGGTCCATCAGCACAGCAACAACGACACGTTCTAATGTCGTTTTAATGCTGGACCACTGTTCACGACGTTGATCCAGTTTTAAAACAACATGGGCTGTACACTGGGATCGCATCTACATGAATCAGAGTCAGGGTGGTAACGGTGTTGCAAACAAGACTGATCTTCTCGTCGTAAATCACACGCAGAAGGTCTATAAAAATAGCCAATTTATGCTGTGACAACGCAGCACTCCCCCTGTTTTCCTTTTAGATGCTGACATCCAAGCAGCAGGTTGAAGCTGATCCAAAGTTCATTTAATGTTTGTCCAGCGTCGATGACGCTGGCCCAACATTAAGTGGACATTGGACCATTGGCTGGGACACGTGCTCCGGTCAGGTGGGCATTTATCAGTTACAGGACGTCACGTCCTAGTACCGCCTGTCCTACACCGCGAAGCAATACTCATTGGTGGTGCGGAAGCCGGCATCAATTAAAGCAGTAAACAGGCGCTGTCTCACTGATGAAGACTAAGCTCAGATGTACGTATTGCCTTCAAACCCTTAGTGCCCCGATAATCATGATAATGGCAATAACCTTTATTTCTGCTGGATGGCAAAAACAAGACATAATGTGTCTTTTTGCTTTTGATGTAAAGGTATTGTGTATGCACATATAAACATATTATCCATGCGCATTCTTTAAAAATATATCCACCACAAATGAAGAAGTCATATCCCGCTTTGTAGGCTACAGTATATATTAGGCCCCTCATATAGATGATCCCGGTGCTTATAGTCTGTTTCGAGTCGGAGCTGATTGGAACAGCAGTGACATCAAGGGTAAATTAGTGATAAAACTGATCACCGCCGCTACATGGGATAGGCCTATTCTATGTCCTCTGAATTTTAATCTCTGGTTGAGGAGTTTCATCTAAAGATGATCAACATAATTTTCCTGCATTTTTTTCTAAATAAGGCTGCTATTCCACATTTTTTACTTCTAGTGGTGAAGGTTGCGTTATATAATTATAGATACAGACAGATAGACATATATTTTATTGACATAAAAAAGTCATTACAGACTTATTTGTCATAGAAATGAAAGATATATATATATATATACATGTATATACAAGATACAACTTGTTGGGTAACTTTTTTATCCGGACATCAAACTATTCAGTCTGAATGATAACTGAGCACAAAATAAACAATATTGACATTCTGGTTAGACATACAGGCTACACATGTCAAGGGTCGTGAATAAATCAGTGTACATTCGATCTTCCACATTAGAACTTCATGTGTTAATACTTATTCCTGAAAAATTAATTCCAAATACCATCATAAATTATTCTAACTGATAGAACAAAATAATATATTAGCAACATTAGGTTCAAATAATATGTCTTCCTACCAGAAAGGAGTAATATGCATGAGTATGCATTTCTGGCATAACCAAATTAGAACAACCGACCAGGCCTACCCATGACAAAAATGAAATGAAACAAATGGGGTTTTAGGCCACCTTTGTGCACAAATAGGCTAAACTGGGCCAGGAGAACGTCCTGAGGATAGTGAGATGAATGAGATGACACTGCCCTCCAGACACAGGATTCGAAATTCGAGCCTTGGCGGTCTGAAGCCGAGCTCGCTACCTCTCGGTCACGGAGGCTCCCCACAATATTGAATCTTTACGAGTGAGTGGGGAAGAAACATTTTGTTTCTTTGAAACTTGAAGGCCAGAGTGGGGCTCGAACCCGCGATCTCCGACTTTCTAAGCAGGCAACCTTAGCCACTGCACCAGATCCCCTCCGCCCTACCCATGACAGAAACCACTCCATTTTCAACACTATGGTACAATGTTCCTGAACACAGAAATCAAATATCGAGTGCAATGTCATATTCATCTCTAATGACACGACACTTGTAGCCCACATTTATATAATGTCATATCGTGATTAATAAAATAATACATTGTGCTGTAAACTGATGGACACTGTGCAGAGAAACTTTGTTCAAACATATGTCACACGCGCTTTTTGTATAATAAACGACATTGATTCTCTATTAAAATAACGTCATGTTCACGTAATCGATCATGATGTATGCTGTTTTTTACACTGAAACGTACAATGCATTTTACAGATACATAATATCTAAGCGAACGTATTCGCAGCAAACACAAAACATTTGTATATCATTTTTACAAATTACAAATTATCTATATTTCAGAATAGTGGTCCTGGAGGTTCATATTGATGACAATGTAGCCTTGGAAGCTTGTAGAATTACTTTCGTTTATTGTCTAAATCCAAATTAATTGTTTTATTACAAATGTCAGTCGTGACAACAGCATATGCCAGATTAAATTGTAGGTTATCCATTGGAAGGACGAAACTGTAATAAATCCATTAAAATAGACCCCTTTTGCGCTTTTATTTGACATAATAAACTTATTATTTTTAATACAGCCCTCAAACTACTATGTCATTGAATTACATTTTTCACCCACTTGAAGATGTGTCTCGCTACCGCGACCCACAACTTCAACTGGCTGAAAATAATCGTATTTGTGTAATTTGAAAATACGCATAAAATATTAATGAGTGTGTAAAGAGCCATTTTATTCCCAATATCAAAGATTTTGTCGACTAATAAAACAGATTAAAAAATAAAAAACGACTATAGTCACGCCTGGCGGTGTAAGGGATATAGTGTAGCTTACTCAGACTAAGTTTTTTTTGCTTCTTGGTCCTCCCCCAATATCAAAAGTCGATGCCATAAAAAAAGTTTTTGGCTATTTTCAAAATGGCCGCCATCAAAATCTGGAAATCATGTTTTGTGCCATAACTTGAGTTCTAAGGCAGTTAGAGTCACAAAATTGGTGTCTATACATATGTTTTTGGGGGCGAGGAATTCAATTATGCCAATAAAAAATGTTTCTGTCTTGTAGAAAATGTATGAACATCTATTCAAACGTATTTTTCGTGCATTTTCGGTCATTTTTTGTGTTAGTCCATGGGCCACAGAGGGTTACTGTGCACCCTCCACCCATGAAAGTCTGCGACCAAGTTTTTTTTTGCTCACTAGACCTCTCCCAATATCAAATTGGTGTCTATACATATGTTTCTGTCTTGAGGAAAATTTATAAACAGACATTCAAACGTATTTTTCGTGCATTTTGAATCATTTTTTTGTGCTAGTCCATGGGCCACAGAGGGTTACTGTGCACCCTCCACCCATGAAAGTCTGCGACCAAGTTTTTTTTTGCTCATTCGACCTCCCCCAATATTAAAAATCGATGCCATCAAATAAAAGTCGGATCGACTACCTCTTTTAGGCCATTTCAAAATGGCCGCCATTGAAATTTGGAATTTTGACGTTTTGTGCCATAACTCCTAAGGCAGTTAAAGTCACACACATGATGTGTATACATATGTTTTTGGGAGCGAGAATTTTAATTATGCCAATAAAAAATGTTCCTGTCTAATGGCAAATTTATAAACAGCTATTCAAACGTATTTTTCGTGCCTTTCGGTCATTTTTTGTGCTAGTCTATGGGCCAGAGAGGGTCACTGTGCACCCTCCACCCATGAAAGTCTGAGACCAAGTTTGTTTTTGCCCAATATCAAAAGTCGATGCCATCAAATAAAAGTCGGATGGACTGTCTGAATTAACAGATTAAGACATCAGCTCACAGCTGTGAGTGAATCATCGGGGAATATTCTGAAAACATGTAAAGTCTTCAAATGAACGATTAGTATATGATGCATGTAATGTGAACCATCATATAATATTAAACGCAATAAGACAAAAAACTACTTTGCCGAGTTAAATGGGGTGAAACATATAAGAAGACATATTTCACTGTTTCCCCATTCCATTGTAATGAATTATTAAACGAAGCGTTGGTGATTACCCTTATGGTTTCACTGTCAATGCGGGCAAGTGTCTCAGTGTGCTTCCCATCCAATGGTTCAATCATCTTTGAAGTGTAATAGTATTTTATAGTAGTATGCACGTAATATATCACATAAACTTATTGTCAATGAAAAATAACAGTAAATCCCATCTAATCGCGCCTTCAGCCAGATAGTGCCTTTTGGAATCTACGGGCCTATACAGCAGCAGACACCAAAAACAGAGCCATATTTAAGGAGTTACCTAAACCGGCGGTACAACATTTGTCCACATGACTAGAATTGTTCTCAGGGGTCTCTAGGTACATAATCTGGTTGATGACATTGCCGGAAATGGGGGCGGGCTGAGAATTTGACACTTTTGTACACTTACCCGATTTTTAGAGAAAATATTCGCTAAAATATTATTTTCGCGTCATTCCCACTCTATTCTCACTCTATGTTGGGCCAGTTAAATGAAATATTGTTGGATTTAATTTTTCTATCGATCAGATCATATATCTGTGGAGATAAAATAGTAAAAAATAGCATCCCACCTCGAAGAGATATTTTGGATATGGTAAATATGTCGCAAAATGTATTTTTTCAAAATTGTTAATTTTTTTCATTTTTTTGCGCATAGTTATGGCAACATGCTCCTTTCTGCACGAAAGTCTCCATGAGCGGTACCATTTGGTTCAGATACATCTCGTAAGTCAGAATCAAAGCTTGATTCTTCGAATAATTGATCATTATGGCCATTTTCAAAATGGTCGCCGTAAAATCCATGATTTCTCTTGAAATGTATCATTGAACATGAGTTTCTTAAATTTCGCAAGCCAAGCACGGTTTGGGTGTCTAATCTTACATTTTAATGTTCGTTCAAGCATTTACAAATGCTGGAATGTGATATTTACGACTGAATCCAAGATGGCTGCCAGAAAATGATCAAGAAAATGTTCAAAATTTTACATTTGTTGCGAATATTTTAGGAACACATGTTTTATTCTGTAAGAAAACCCCTACGATCGGTGTCATTTGGCTAAGAGACACCCCTTGATTCAAAATCACATAATTAGTGCTTGATTTGTAGAGTAATGGCCACCGTGAAATCAATACTTGATCTTCAAGTGCAATATTTAACATGGTATGCTTAATATTTCTCTCACAAACACGGTTTTTGTGTCTATTCTTACATTTTAATGCTAAATGTATCCATTGAATAAAACAGATAATGAAATTCCCGTTCTAATGACATATCACACATTGCAGTAGGATAAGTAGTCCTCTCTCCACATACGCTCAAGCAAGATTTGTTATTATAACATAATCAAAATGAATAACAAAGCAAACGATTCAATATGGTGAAAGGGAACGATTTAAAAAAACGTAATTATTGGACATATCCATATCTGGCCTATTATATTTTCTGAGCCCAGATGTGTGTCTGTTTAAAAATGAGTGTTACTTATATTTATCAATGTCATATATTTTTTTTATTGAAAGAATATTGAAGCCTTTCATGAAAATATGTGTATTTAGCATAGGGTAAAACCTATAACATGATTTTTTTCTCAGAATTTGTGTGCATAGTTATTTATCCACTTGTTTTTACATAATTTATGTTTGCTGAATTCAAATGCCTTGTAGACTAATCTGCCGTATTTACCTAGTCTATTTTTTAGATTCTAATTAAACAAATATTGTTTTTTATATTATAGTTCAAATGCATAACGCATTTATGTTTTTGTGTCGGTGACCATTCCGAATTTGAAGGTAAAATATAGGTCATTTTTATCGAAAAACATGACAGATAAATTTATCAACTCCAAATCATGCAGAAACCGAAAATTGAGCGTAAATGTGCAACAAAAATATAGGCCATTTTTGTGTTGCTTATTTGAAGGTGAAGGACACCGAAGATAGAATGTTATCCAACAGATTCAAACCTAACACATACCAAATTATGTAAAAACAAGCGAAAACAAATCTGCACTGAAATGTCGAGCAAAGTTCAATGTTTCATATTTCAGCCCAGGATAAATACAGACATTTTCAAAAGAGTCTACAAAATTCTCTCGTTTAAAAATATATATGTCGACTGGCAAAAGGCCGCACTACCCTACTCTCTCTCTGCATTACATTCCAGGCACATCGCCCGAGGGCCGCGTCCTTTGGATTCTGGTGCCCCCGCGTACATGGCCTCCCTGCCATTGTCAGGACGGCGTTGGTACAACGCTAAAACTCAAGCCAAGCTCTGATTGATTGGCTGAATGTTAGCATAGCACACTCTACTTAATATTCTACGATTCTGAACTTTAACATATGTACCGATCTAAATACCACTCTGTTTTAAGCATATGCATATCTGGGTTCAGAAAACATAGGTCAAATATAGATATGATCTCTTATTATGTTTTATTAAGTCGTTCCCATTGGCTATGTTGACTAGCTTGTTTTGTTCTTGATTTTGAATATTTTGTAATAAAAAAATCTTTCATGAAATGTGCTGTTATATGGTATATTGCATGTGTGTTACTCATATTTATAGATGTCATATATATACCTGTTGGTTCTTTAAAAACTGGGTAGGTCTACTAAAGTTTCAAATTATCAGCCCGCCTCCATTTCAGGCAACGTCATCAACAAGATTCTGTATCTAGAGACCTTTGGGGTAAATTCTAGACATGTGGACAAAAAATAATGTTGTACCGCCGGTTTAGATACATCGAAAATTTGGCCCCTCCGCTGCTGTAGGCTACTAATAGAACATCCATGTGAACGCTTTCTATATGGTAGTCCAGTAAAAATGTCAGTAATGATTTTTTTTTATGAATTCTTCATTTTGACCATGGTGTTTGACTTTGAAATAACCTTGACGATAAAGTACTTTTAAGACTGATTCCATTCCCGGACTTAATGGTTCATTAATTTGCACCTAAGGGTGATCTCAAGGGTTGCAGTACTGTACATTAAGTATCTTGGTATTTCGTACAATTTCTAAAAAAAAGTCGGATTGTTTTGTCAGGGGACGGGGGCGGTAAAGGAAGAGATAATGTCGGTTCATCGTCTACGACGTAAGCCCAACATCAACCCAACATTGGTTCAACGTCTCGTATTTGATGGGACATGACAGTTTTCTTCCAGCATGACGATATATAAAACACTACAAGGGGTGTTACACTTTCTTAAATGTTAACAAATTGTCTGTGTATGGTTTATACGTTAAGCAAACGTTATGCAGACGCTGAACATAGGTTATGCTGGTCATGATACGTGGACATATCCTGACATGAAAGTGTACCGTACAACTGGCGTATGTATACATAGCGCAATGTGCAAGTTTATGCTGTTATATAGGCACCTCGCACTTGATATTAGGACGCTGGACATAATGTGGGCTGTATACACTACAAATACGCTACAAATATGCATTTTTCAAGTGTTTTTGTGCGTATGTATGTACCTTAATGTATCTTAATAATTTTCAAACGCAACTCATACGTTTCTCTCATACGTAGCCTGTGTGGTACCCCCTTACTAGCGAGCACAATATGCTGATCCAAGGTGCAAAATTCAAACTCTCTTGCTCATGCTTTTCATGGAACCATTATTATAAGTTTATGAGTCTTTGGTCCCGAGTCTTTGCTTCTTCCTGTGACGACTTGAGTTGAGGACGTAACGTAAAACTCGTTATATCCATTGATTCACCAAAAATGGCTTCCCTGTAACAAAATTTAGGCTTCGTAGGTTGGTTTACCAGGTTATAAAACAGGTAGGTTCTTGAAATGTGCGGCTTCGGAAACATGGGCCTAACTGTTACCGCTTTTCCCCATTTTTAGCATGTACACTGATCATATTATTTAAAACAAAAATGTCAGTCGCGAGTCTATAGCGCATTAACCTGCACCAGCATATCAAGCAAACACAAAACATTTGTATAACATTTACACAAAGTTGGACCAACGTCGAAGACATTGGGCCGACGTTGTATAAATGTTATACAAATGTTTCGTGTTTGCTGGGTAAGAATGTTACAGTTCATAGTCTACACTGCCCGCCGTAGACACTGCTACTTCGCATGTTGAAATTTGCAGATGGGTGACGTCATATGTCCCCCACTCTCAATTTCAAGTATTGTAGTAAGCGTGTGATTGGCCGGCTGTCTTGCTAAACGTACCCTGATCGGCTGGCGAAAATATTATGGAGGGGAGGAGTGGGTGTAGACAGACACCTGTGTGGAGCCCAGCAAAAACGAGGATTTGACCAATGTTGTTTCAATATTGGCCCCTCACCTAAAGCCCTGGACCAATATTGAAACAACATTAGGTCAAGTCCCCTGTTTCCTGAGAGAGCTGTCTGCATTTTGATACACGTGTGCCGTCTGTGTATGGTTGGAACAGGCTGCACAGTGCTCTGTGTTTTCATAGTCATGTGTTTGTCATCACTGGATATATTGATTAGTGTATGCCGATCACCTTTAATATCTGGACATTATAGTTCAGCAACAAATGGTTGTGTTTTTATATAAACATTAACATGCTTAAAATGTGATTTAGGGAAGATCGTTTTTAAGCTATATTGCCGAGCCTAATCAAACATTATTAGCACGTACACTGATCATATTATTTAAAACAAAAATGTCAGTCGCTGACAGCTATATAGCTTCAAGCCGAGCCTAATCAACCATTATTAGGTGTAATATCAGTGATACATATTAGTCTGTTTGAAGTGGATCATCGCGTTGATGGTCCGATAATTTAGAAGCGACCAATGCCATCAATAGTTCCCCACCTTCTTTTTTTGGCTGCCCTCCGCAAGTGATGTATACATAGGATAAAGACCGAGGAGCTCTACATTCTTAGCTTTGAAAAGGGCCGAGGCCGAAGGCCGAGGTTATTTTCAAAGCTAAGAATGTAGAGCTCCGAGGGTTTTAACTGATTTAAAACATATCCGGCCATAATGAAAATCCCTCATAATCAACAGCTCGGTCACACCTGACTGATTATAGTACAATACGCCTATCATTATAGTTGGTCTTCACTTCACGAACAATAACTATCCATTCCCGGCTTATAATGTAGTGGTCGGACAAAGAAAAAAATGTAGTGGTGTGTTTTAAATAATTATATTCCTTTATTGCTGCCTGCTTTTGATTTGCTTTCGAGCTCAGTCTTTGAAGACCCGAAAAAACTATGCATGTTGTGGACAGATTACTGCCAACATCTTGCTATAGTATCGCTATTCGAGCATACCCCATGATAATTTACACTCAGTTTTCACACTCATTGATGAGAAACAGATTCTGCAGGATTCAAGTAGCCTACAATATTGTAAAGCAAGAAATCATAATAAAGATTGCGATCTCCCAAATCATGCTATTTTGCTATTGTCAATTTCTGCAAACGTTGCACAACGTTTTTGCGACATTAAAACTTGACGGAACATTCGATAAACACAGACCGTAGTTATAGATGACGATTACCAAATAAACCATGCTATGCCTTCATCTGATGCCTCCCCACGCACGTTACAAGTGAGCCATACATATACGACTTCTAGAAAACATTGTTATATTTGAATACATCATTCATCTATAATCATATAATTTAATTGGAATTTTTTTATCTGGTAATCGTTTGTCTCCACACATTTAATTTGATAGCTAACGCAATATTCTTTCTTTTTAATTCACACTATTTAATTCAAACCCTGCAGCATATTTGATTGCTAAAAATATACATTATTAAGAAAGATTATTTATACATTTCGGCATAAACCTATTATATCCTTCAAACAATATTTATGTGGATCAAAAATATTTTTGACTGAAGCGTAGTGCTGTCTACGTCAATGTCGGGTAATATGAAAGAAACACAAAGTAAGACACATTCGTCACTTCAAATCACAAATCGGCATTGTTTAGCCAATTTACCTGATGCATTTAATAATTCTCATGTGGTAATATATGCCAGGGGGTTGACAATTTATTTTATACAGGTTCTAAAGGTTTGCAGATAAAAGGGTCGAAATGGCCATTTTGCTTTCATTAGTCGGAATTACGTGGATCTAAATGTAACACGTGACCTTGGGGGTCGTGCACTCCCAGAAAACACGAGACGTTTACCCAATATCGGGTTAATGTTGGGCCAGCGACGAAGACGGTGGTCCAAGATTTCCCCGATATTGAGTGAACGTCTTTTGTTTGCGTGGCTGTTGTTACAGTGGCTGCTTGGGACGACTGTGTCTCATCTCAATCTAAAATGCAATGGAAACAGAAACATAAGGAAATAAAGACAGACAGAGAGACATTGAGGGCGACAAAGCGAAAAAAGAGAGTAGATTAGGAGAAGCCCTGAGGGTATGCTGCATTTCCTTAACATTGGGCGGAGATCAGTTTGTTTGTCGAGTACACGTTGGCGCAGGCGGGAAAGCAATGGTTTGTGAAGTGCTGAGCCGGACAGCTTGTTCCCTGTCGTAAAATGCAATGTAATCAGCCATTTGCATTAGCTCTGCTCGAATGTGCGTGCGTCAAAGCGAGTGCAATAATTAACCGTCAGGTTATCAGGGCAAACTTATGGGCTCGTTACCTAATACATGTATAATTATTTTTCACAATATCAGGTATTTCTATGTTGAGCACGAAATATCTGTTGTAATTATACAAATATCTCTCTCGATTTCATAATCATTTTGTAATCGCTGTTATTCAGATTTAAGAGCCTCTGTCTGTCGCAAAAGTTCGTACGACCAATAGGATCATACGAATTTTTCGATCCTTCATTTTTGGAGTTCGTGAACATTCTTGCGACGTCACATAGTTCGTTTCTTAAAACCCTCTTACGAACTTGATTGTCCTATAAATTTGTAGTGTATATGTCAGTATTGTGTAATAACAACTTGATGAATCACTGTTACAAATGCTAACAATCACCGTAGGAATATAGCTAATGGTCATTTTATTGGGCTGTGCAGCTCTATGCTGTAAAAGCCTGGTCACAATGACCTGTACTAACGGCTACGAACCCCGTACCAACGATCTCGGAACATTTTTGTGGCCATGCCAGGCCTTATGTGGCTGCTTGCTGCGGGGCCTTATGTCTGCTATGGCCTGGCTGCAGGCCTCTGGCAGGACCTGTAGGTGCCAGACCCACTAACAACACTCCAGACTAACTAACACTAGATCTTAGGCTGTCTGTGTAGTTATAGAGTTCAGAAGATTCCAAGACGAGAAGAATTCTGAATAATTTTAACTCACTTGAGGTTGTGTATCGTGTCAGCGATACACATGTGGATCTACTATACGGCTAGAAATAATAACTTTCGTATAACGTTCACAATTTTGGGACGTGTCTTACCCAGCAAACAGCAAACATTTGTATAACATTTGTACAATGGTGGACCAATGTCGCAGATTTTTGGCCGACGTTGTACAAATGTTATACAAATGTTTGATGTTTTCTAGATAGCAATCTACAAACGCCGCACGAAACCCCCTCATCGTAGGGGGGGGGACGCGCGTTCACCTTAGCAACACATCAAGAACTGTGTGAGGGCGTGTTCGTATAATATACAAGATACGATTTGTCTGTGTCAGAATGAAATTACATAATAATATAACCATTATTCCTACGATGGCCATAAGCATGTTATAGTGACATATCAATTGTTCTTATATTTCTTACATCATTTGTACAAAGGCCGTACAGTTTTTCAACTCCTACCATTTTTGGCGTTCGTAGACATTCGCGTGGCATCCAAACACGTAGGAGTTCTACAGCCATGGTACGAAAAAAATCACATAGTATTTTCAAGCCTGTCTCAAGTTGGTCTTGCGAATTAAACCAAAACCTTAGGATCTTCGTATTAAGGTTGTAAGAAAGTGAATGAAATGTGTACACAAATCGTACGTTGTTCTTATAGGGTGTTCCTACGTCATATCGTACGTCATCCCTACGATGAGGGGTTTTGTTGAGTTTTTAGACTTGTCTATGAACTTGCTACGATCTTGAAAACAGGATACGAAAGTCTCTTTCTGAAGGCCGCCTTGAAAAGCCCGTAAGAAATGCCCCCAAATTGGATGTTTCCGCGTTCGTAGCCGTTTGTATGCATGGGTCACTGTGACCTGGTGAGAGAGGCCTAATTTGAGCAGATTTAGCAGACTCTTAGCCCTTTAAGCGCCGGTCCCGATTAAATTCATTTTTTTCCTTTTTAGATCAAACGTGACACCACTCAGCAAGATTTTAAAACAGTTATGACCTCCGTTTTGTCAAATCTGAATAATTATCACTCACTTGAAGTTGTGGATCACGTCAGCAAGACACAACTTCACGTGAATGAAAATTCTAATTAAATAATATGGCGGTTAAAGGGTTGAAACTGATTTTTGTGTCATTAAAAATATGTTTATTCCCCAGTTTCCACATATTAAGCTTAGCTAAAGTGATGATTTTACTGTTTTAAAAGGTTTTCTTTTTTCCCCATAGACGTATTCGCCAGTGGTAAAGCAAGACATTTGATGAATTTTATGGGTGGGTTCTGCCCATTGATCACCCGTAATTAACGTCCAAGTCGAGAAGGTAGCGCTGGTTTAGAATTACCGAAGAAGAAAGGTGTGACACCACAGCAAACAAGATACGTTGACCAAATGTCAATTTAATGTTGGTCCGCCGTCTGCGACGACGGCCCAACATTGAATCAACATTGGGTGTGCGTTTCGCGTTTGCTACGACGCTGGCCCAGCATTAAACCGACATTGGTTCAAGGTGTCGTGTTTTCCAGGATAGGCAGCAGTAGATTCAGGTCAGAGTGATCAGTGATCGTCAGCAGCTGGTTAACACTGCTGTGCTGCAGCATCACTCTGCTCTAGTCTCACTGGCGCCATGCTGGCCACTGCTCCCTCCTTATTGGACTACCTCATCTCCTGTCCACCTCAACTTCCATGAGCAGTCCGGATTCGGAGTACTAGTTCTCCGATAGTTCGTTCTCACACTTTGCTGCTGAGAAGTGACGACATGCTGTCTAAATAGTTAAAGAATTCAGAAGACGAGAAAAAGGTTCTCCGCGGAGAGAATAGTAGAGCTAAGACGTAGTGTTAGTTAGTCTGGAGTGTTGTTAGTGGTTCTGGCAGCTACAGGTCCTGCCAGAGGCCTGCAGCCAGGCCATAGCAGACATGAGGCCCCGCAACAAGCAGCCACATATCGGCCTGGCATGGCTTTCCTGGATTATATGGACTGTGCCAAAGACTATATGAATGACCTATGTAATGACATATGTGATATAGTGACTAAGTTCTACCCAGGTACCCCTACTAAAGCAGGCGAAGACGGCGCAGAAAGTGATATAGCATTTGTTTATCTCAAAAAAGGTACTACTTTTATTTACAAAAATACATCCTAAAAAAGTTTTGAACCTTTTAACTCAAATATCTTCCTTTTTTAAAATAATGTCTTTGAAACATTCGTATCATTTATTGAGAATTTGTGCTCAGCTCCAATATTTATTTACAATACAAAATACACAATTAAAAGTTTCTGTACCACGTAATATTCCTATTTATTGGTACTGAATAATGATATGAAATGTCAAACAATTTTATTGAAATAACAGAAACTGATAACTATAACTCGCTGCATGTATAAGGTACACCATACTTTTGTTCAAGTTTATTTGCAAAATGCTTTGAAATAATATTGATTTTAATGATGTAAGCATTGCACCAAGTCGTGAATCGAGTAGGGTTTGTTGTAGTTGAAAATTTATATTTAGTGAGCAAACAAGTATTTTTTTCCTTTCTAGAATATGAAGAGTGGCATATTCTGATGAGGCCATATTCTATACATTCGTTTTGTATTCGTTTCTCACATTAATCCCACATTTATATAGCACCACAGTTGTCACAATGGCGGGCCAGCGTCTCAGACGCTGGCCTGCCATTGTGACAACGCTGGTCTGTATGTAGTTGAGATGTCACAACAGGATTTAGACATTAACATCCATGGCCCCATAAGGGAAACCCTGCACAGGCTGGGCGTCAACTCAATCACTGACCGTTAAGCATCAGTGCAATATCACTAACGCCTGACATCATTTCCGCTGACTGAGCGATTGATTGGAATTTTATCTGCTGGAATAGATCGATTGCGTTATTTAAACCTAACCTTGTGAGCACAACTCTTTAACAAAATAATAATTGTTCCTTAAATTGATTAAATAACTTTACAAAAAAATACCGTATTCTTACGGCAGCTAAACCGATGTGCTTCACCTAATCTTTATGATGATTTTATAATACCTTATGTATATTGAGACCTACATACACGTTTTGTATACGGTTGTCAATGACACATGGATTAGTTGGATTTGAAATGCCATCTCCAGGATATTAACTAATGCTATAAGCAATTATATTCAATATAGGGAATAATTTGGATTTAAAACCATCGAACTGATCAAACTGTTCGCGTTTCTTATGAATTCACACTTTTGTGACTGACTATTCGAGCTGGTCGGTGTTCACCCTCGTGTGTTCTCATTTTTAGTTTTCAGCCTGGCTGTCCGTTTGTCTGTCCGCCACTATTAGGTTCGTAAATTGTGTGGTATACTGGGATGTACAGCACACTTCTCATAACTAAACCTTGATTGAGTAAAATTCACATTTGACTTTCTATGACCTCTATGACCTTAATTTTTTCGATTCGCGATTTCCTTGCTAACGCGACAGGCTACACTCAATATTTTTGAAAGTATTGCTGTGAGTTTATAAAGTATGTGTATTTCACTGATCGCTTGGATAACTTTGATCAGGGATGCAAACCGGGAAAAAATACGGTCATGGCGTCATTTATTTCGACGTTAAAGGTGACATATCACCCCTTATATAGTATGAATAAATTTGTGACAAATAAATCAAAGTTGTCACAAGATGGGGCACAATTGTTTCCTTATATGGGGTGATTGGCTATCATATGACCCATGTGAGGGCTATCATGTGACTCATGTGAGGGTCACATGATAGCCAATCACTCCATATAAGAAAACAATTGTGCCCCATCTAGTGGCAACTTTGATTTATTTGTCACACAATTATTCATGCCATATATGGCGTGATGGGTCACCTTTAATATATAAATACGATATCAAAAATTACAAGCGAGACTTCCTATTTAAACACTAATAAACTTGATATGTGATTCTAAACTGAAACCGCCATGATTGCATTAAATAATCACATTCACAGCACACAGTTTACCATTCAGAATATATTTTGCCTTGAAACCATTATAAATAACACACGAAAATAACATATGTAAGTTTTCTAGATCATGGAGTTGCACACAGGCCACAAATTCCACAAGTTATTTGTTCGTTTTTGCTATATTGGTCGCAGTTGGGGGACACATTCAGTGAGGGAAACCATATCAACTTAGGTGTAGAATTATATACCGATATACCTATAGTTTTGTGATATGAGACTTTATTTCGCTAAGATATCATGTTTGCAAACAATCTTGTATACAGAATCAATATATTGATGTGGATTTCCATGAAATTACCATTAACTGTATGTAACATTTAGGATCTTAAGACATACGTATCATCACCATGTGCTTAGTTACTACTAGTTATTGATTTGAAAATAAACCACAGCTGTTTCACTGAAATATATAAGTAGAAATAAAGAAACGGAGGCATGACTTCTCTCTCATTGCTTAGACCTGTTTAACCCTTTCAGCGCAGGGATCGACTTTATACGTCAGAATCTGACGCCTAAAGTCGTCAGATTTTTACATCTAAAGTCTACCCCCACACTGAAAGAAACAAAAAATGTATAATGGCCGTAGACCCATTACATAGGTATTCAAATGAAGCGGAAAGAGCTAACTAAGACATTTATGCTGATTTCAAATTGAACAAAACCCTTTGGTGTCCACGGTTTATACAGAAATATTTCAGCGTTGTAAGGGTTAAGGTGTTCGTGGTGATTCTGTCAGTAGCTCAGGTTATAGAATGAGGCGACTTAATGTTGAGATTTGTATTTGCGCCACTGTCGACGTTGCACTGTTTTTATTGTGTAAAAAGTGACATTATCTCGTCAGTCTAGATTTGTATAGTGTCTGATGAATCCATTGAATGTCCACAAGCAGCCATTTAATGTCAGCACCCATGTATGTACCTATGGATCTTCACTCACGCTTTGTTACTACTGGGGAGACAAGGCGACCGAGAGGTAGCGTGCCTAGGCTCAGACCGTCAGGGTACGTAATTCGATTTCTGTGCCTGAAGAGAAATATAATCAAATTATGATTTCACCATCTTCGGGTGGTTTCTTGGCTCGGCCTAGCCTGTATGTGCATAAAAGTGGTCTAAAGCCCGATGCATTCACTCGTTCACACCTCCACTCGATCACTCAATGTCAATGTAATTAAATCACTATAATTCCCAATGTGGACGGACACTTGATTTCAGCATGTGGGTTTGAATTATCTGTTGAGATCTGTTGAGTTTATATTTTTCAACATTGAGTCTTTAATTTCATGTTGCTATTATCATTTTTAAAAGCAAGAAAATTTTACCCGAAGGTAATACTATTTTTACCACTATTTTAAACACAAAACACGTTGTACAAATGCTATACAAATGTTATGTTTTGCTGGGTTATGGATTTTGTTTCGTAAGAGAGGTTGCAGCATTAGTGAACGTGGTTTTGTGTATATTCTGCATTGTTGTAATATCCCAACAATTTTTCTACTCTTTCCGAATGACTTCAAGAGTTGTCAGAGGCGCACAAATCCTTAGCGTGATCATGTTTCATAATCGAGGCCAAAGCAATATGTAAGGCATTTGAATAGTTTCGATCACTGGTTGTAACCATTGTGACAAACCACGCAAATGATCGTTGAGTGACATATTTCAGTCAAAAACATTTCAGGTACCGATGATACGTAAGATAAATCTCTGATCTATGGCCCACTACACTTTCAAACGTGTGTTCTTTCCCACAATGTCATGCTAATGTTGGGATTGTCACTCAACTCACGTCTCTCTGGCTAAAGATCTGCCGTGTCAGGCCGAAAACCAGTAACGTAATCAACTCACAACCACCAAACAGCCACTCGCCCAGTCACTGCCAGATCGACAATATTGCCAAGGGAGTCCAGGTTGACAACGCCGCCTGATTCACGATAACTACATCTGCTAGGGATAGCTTTAACCCTTAAAGCGCTGAAATACTTTCGTATAAACCATGGAGACCAAAAGGTTTTTTCAATTCGAAATAATCCTAAAAGTCTTAGTCAGATCTTTCCGATTCATTTGAATGTCTATGTTATGGGGTTACGGCCATTAGAATTATTTTTACTCTTACAGTGCGGGGATCGATCCTCGCGCTGTAAGGGTTAAGGATAGTTTGAAAAAGAAATATGTTGAGTAATAAACGAAATATAGTTGGTTTAACAGTACTTTGTGTATTCATTTTGAAGATAAATGGTTATTTTATTACTCTAGTAAGAGATCATTTTCATTAATGCACCATCTAAAAGACCATATTCGCATAACAATTAAGCAAAAATCTGTATACGAAAAATATCTTACTAACATTTGGCATGTGATTATCGGAAACTGGAATCACAGATTTTAAGTGGTAGGCTATCCAACAAAACTAATCCAATGTTGATTTAATGCTGGCCCACCGTCTTCGACGCTGGGCCACCATTAAAACAGCATTGGATCAACTTTACGCGATGTTATTAATACTCCAGTCACATCCTATCTGGTCTTTTGACTGGTCAGATTGGACGGAGGGCTTGGTCTAAGTAGCAGACTATCACTTATCTACCCTGAGCATGCACTTTTGCTAACAAAGGCCACACGAGAAGATGAATAGCAAGCGTTCATCAGCCAGGCAAAGCGAAACCCTGATGCTCCCTAATGAGCCAGACATCTCACAGCTAACAACATATAACACTCAATGACGGCACAACGCTGGCACAATGCCTGTTATCATTGCTAACATTAACCTGTTGCCCAGCGAACATAAGACGTTGGCGCTATGATGTCGTAGTTTGGGGCCGGCTTGGTAGACGGTGGACCAGCAATAAAACAACATTGTTTTAATGTTTACAGTTTGCTGGGTGGGGATTCATGCCAGTCAACCTCATAAATTATATATCTGGAATGTTTTATGCATTATCTGTTCGGTTTTAATTATTTATTTTGCTGCTTCTTGAATAAATTTTCGGAACAGCATTCTGAAATGCAAAATAACGATCAGAAACTGTCAATAATTCATACATTGTAGTACGAAATCTAAATTTATGTATAATGATTCAGATATATGCGTGTAATGTTACCTGGACCAAGTTATTATTTTTAGATCTCCTCGTCATGCCAGCTGTACATGTTAAGGCGAAGTTAAATCTAGTAGGCATATAGCAAACAGTCATGATATATCAGAAATATATGTACGGGAACATACAATATTTTGTGTAAATCATAATGGAGACATTCCATATAAAAACATTGGTGTTGCACAAACCATCGAGGTTCGTGTGACGACGTGAAAGAGTAGATTTCTTAGTCCAAAACATTATAAAATAATATATTTATGTCTATGTTCTATATAGATGTTTTAAAAACCCTAAACTATTCAAAAGGTATGGGTGTGCATTAGTTTTTATGGTGATGTCACAGCAGACACGAAACGTTAATCCTATGTTGGTTTAATGTTCATCCACTTACTTCAACGCTGGACCAACAAGTACAGCCTTATAAAACATCACTTTACTTGTGCTTGTCGCGACCATGTGCATTATATACAATCGTGAAAATGTAGCATCGATGAAGTTGGTGAATTTGAGATGAGCAGTGAATCACTCAACTCCGGATGACATTTATTACATAAATATCACACCCCGGGCACTCCATCATGCTCATCAATCACTAAGTTCAGGACTAAGTTCATTTTACTATATTTCTCACGTCGGCTCAATAACCGGAGTAAAATCCTGGTTGGTCTATTATCATACGGTCACCTGTAAAACAGTGTAAGTTGTCCTGTGATCCTTAACCTTTACAACGCGGGGATCGACTGCACTGTAAGAATTAAAATAAGAATCAGAATAATGAATCAGAAAGAACTAACTAAGACATTTATAATGATTTCAAAATGAAAAAACCCTTTGGTTTCCATGGTTTATATAAAAATATTTCAGCGCTGTGTTAAAGTGCTAATCACCTCAATAGCCATTTTCAGCCGTTTTTTGTCCTTCAACATTTGAATGAGAAATGGGCATTAAATTTGAAAAATTGGCGTATATTTGATTCAAATTGTACACATATATGTAACAACTTCAAGTGGGTAGAAAAATTATATTTTAAAATGTAGTGGTGATCTCAGGTCATTTATCGGCCAGTAACTGGCTTTTGGCTTTGCAGAGCATGGCTCCAACATGGCTCCATGTGTAGTAGTTGAAAATGATTAAGGTACTGGTTCCAGGAAATCATCCCTCTTTACATATAATTAGCGCTATAATTACGATGTTACGTAACATTTATCAGGTGAACTCACAATTCCTACACGAGAGTACGGTCTCTGCTAATGAGAGCAATCATCCGGGATGAGACCAGTCAGCTGGAGCCTATGGCTCAACGTTACACTGATATCTCGTGTGCTGTGTAAATATTTACTATCATGCATCTCTACATCTATTACTTGAATATTACGCAATATGTAAACACTACACTTAAAATGCCTCGGCCCTCAATTATAAACTGATCAGGCTTTATAATAGTATGCTGATCCTTCTGCTGATCCTCTCCCGTGTCAGGAGGGATCTCTCCCATGGGCACAGCAGAAATTGGCATTATTGAGGGAGGTAAACATGACTCGTTTAACCCTTACAACGCTGAACTATTTTTTTATAAACCATGGAGACCAAAGGGGTTTTTCAATTTGAAATCATCATAACTGTCTTAGTTAGCTCTTTCCACTTCATTTGAATACCTATGTTATTGGTCTTAGTTTTACTCTTACAGTGCGGGAATCGACTTTAGACGTCAGAATCTGACGTCCACAGACGTCAGATTCTGACGTCTAAAGTCGATCCCCGCGCCGTAAGGGTTAAAGATGGATGTAGTGTATTATTTGGTGTACCAGAGTCTGCTCACTGGTACACCAAATATTGCGTTCCTTTTCCCACTTTTGGTACTTTAGAGGTTTCAAAGAAACCTTTTTTGCTCATTCATCCAATAATGTGCAGAACCTATTTGGCCGATAAATAGCTTGCTCGGCCTCAGACCGCTAGGGTTCGAATCATGTGTCTGAAAGGCAAACTCATTTGATTATCATCTTACCATCCCCATCTTACCATCCACAAAATTAATTAATTGATTAATTAATCCAGGCATTCAATGTTTTTGGAGCATAATTATAACGTGAGGTCCGTAACGTCAGTTACCATTAACCCAACCTGGCGAATGGCACTTGAGATAATCACCATTAAAACTTAAACATGCAGTAACTGATTATAAACAGCAGAATGTTATCTATTTCAGTTTAAGCCGTTTCCGTGTGAGTAACGTTTACCTCAATCTAAAAGTACCTTCATCATCCGAGTGCATGTAATTAGCCTACGTCTGGTTTCTTAACCCTTACAAAGCTGAAATATTTTACATCTACCTCTGAGACCAAAGGGTTTTTTCAATTTGAAATCATCATACATGTCTTAGTTAGCTCTTTCCGGCTCATTTGAAAAACTATGTTATGAGTCTGCGGCCATTATATCTATTTTTACTCTTTCAGTGCGGGGGATGGACTATAGAAGTCAGAATCTGACATCTACTGGCGTCAGATTCTGAAGGCTAAAATCGATTCCCGTGCTGTAAGGGACTTTCCCATAGTCATCTTCATCCACTACAAGCCGCGAATTGCTGTCGCAATTCTCGACTTGTAGTGAATGAAGATGACTTGCAGTGGGTGAAAAATTAAAGAAAATTGCCATGTATTGGTAAACCAGTTTCATGTAAATTATCCTTCTAAAACCCTTGGTTGTAGGAAAATTAAGTCTGTTTTCAGGGTTGTAAAATTATTCTTTAATGCAGCGCGAGGGATTAAAGGGTTGAAGGAGGTCCCCTATTAATTCATTAGAAGCTCTGTCAATTCGAGTTTTAAATCAATGACCTTTAGTAACGAGCTGATCGTCTTAGTCATATTGCATATTTTTTATACCAGCGCGTAAACATTGTTCACATAGCTAATATTGCCAATATTACTTTGATGACAATCAAGGTTTATGTTACTTTTTATATAGATGTGTTTTTCGGATAAGCGGTAGAGATCACATGATCTGGTGCCGTTTGTCATCCATGTTTTTATGGACATCCACATCCAGCCAAGGAAGCGGGACATTATAGAACATACCCAGGAAACAACAGACGTTAACCCAATGTTGTTTTGATGTTGGGTTAGCGTCGTAGACGATGGGTCAGCATCAAACAACATCGGGTGAGAGCCTCGTGTTTTCTGGGATTGTATCCACAACCAAACTGTGAAGAACCTTCTTCTGATTTATCTATATGTGATTTTTTAACCCTGTTAGTCTAGTTTGGTTGACACAGAAGTTGTTTTTGCCACACCTCTCTTGATATTTACTATATTACGCTTATATATCTATTTTGCTGGATTTAGATGATAATACCATCTATAAAATACTGTTGACAACGTTGACAACGTTATTCGTACTCGATCATAGCTTCAATGACTTTGACTGTAATCAAGACTAATTAAACGGGGATTATTCTGATGGGCATTATGTTTTTTCGTATAATATAATTATTAAATCATACTGAAACGAAGTGATGTTAACAATGCTTTTAATTTAAGCTACTGAACATTCAAATTGTATATAATTATAATATGTGTATATATTTTACATAATACGCAAATAAATGTCACTTTTGAGCACAGATGCTTTGCACTATTTCCTAAAATAACTATCCCACCTAACAAGGGACATTGAGCCAATGCTGGTTTATTGTTGAGGTATCATTCATAGGCGCAGAATACACACCTCTAATGATGCGCCTCAAAAAGTGAGCCAACAGACAAAACAAACAACCAGACGTGCTGCAGTTAATGCCCCATGCAAGCAAACACAAGGCGTTAGGCCAGTGTTGTTTCAATGCTGGCCTACCGTCTATGACGGTGGCCCAACATCAAAGCAACACAGGCTGAGATCATGCTCAGTGAGGGTGTCTGAAAGCCCACCTGGCATGGCATAAGCTGAATTATCCACGTGGAAGCTGTTAACGTCATGACTGGCAATCCGAAAATGTCATGTTCACCTGTCTGATGCTTGTTTAAGATTAATCAGTCCAGCCTGGTTAAAAACAAAGATTATAATTATTTACAAATATAATCAAGCCGGGAGTGTGGATACGGATTTTACAAAATTTACACTGTCTCCACCGAAAGTGTAAGTTGATGATCCTTAATCACACTATTATTTTAGAAAATGTAGATTATTAAAACATAAGGGTCCTGTTGCAAATATTTTTTAAAAGCAAACATCCACTCATTCAAGTACAGGTGTGATTGATCCAGAAAACAATATAACGTAATATAAATAATAATAACGGATACAAATTAATTAAAAAAATAATAATTCTAATGTGCAATTTAAGCAGGGCATGGCACTCACACAAAAACATTGTAGCTTGCATTAAATTAGTGATTAATTCATTTTCAATCACGAACTATTTAATATAGTTTTAATATACCGATTTGTTTTGACACCATTAGGCTACCCATAGCTAGAGGCTCTAACATTAGAGTCTAAAATTGATCTAAAAAAACTTCATGTTCTAAAAATTAGTATGTTTTGAAGATTTTCATACCAATAGAAATGTGCCAAATTTGCGACTATTGATTGAGGAACGTATATAAGGCGATGTCATTATGGCTTACAGTCACACAACAGTTGCATTCAATAAGAGCACGACCATCCACGACAAAGCTCCCACCTACATCTGTAAGCAGATCAAGCGTTATACCACGCGACGTCACATAGGCCTACGTCCACGAATAATGCAATTAGTTACGTTCCAGAACGAGTTTGTCTTCATCACTGCTGCAGCATGTACCAATGCTGTGAACAGAGAGAACTACTTTGACTAACAATAGTATTTATGCATTTACTATTGCTTTATCCAAAACCCATCATAAAGAAACGTTTTCTAAAAAGATAGCAGCCGCTCTTGTAAGATGGTCACACATTATTAAGATGCGCTTATGAATCACACAATAATACATATAATAAGCACATGCAGTGCCATTACTATAACTGTAACTGTAACATATATTTACAGTTGAATTTGCATACCCTTCTGCGGTATTTGAGAGATTTATCACTGTATAAACATGATAAAATGAGCATATAAATAAACCGGAAGAAATGTATCATACATCTCATAATTTTATATAATAGTTCACACAGAATGGCGAGAAAGCTTACAGTCCGCATGTTAACCTGATGTTGTATAAATGCTGATCCATTGTCTACGACGATGGCCCAACATTAATACAACATTGCGTCAGAGTATCGTGCTTGTTGAGTACAGTGCGCATGTACAGGAAGTGAAGCACTAACTAGGGGACTAATTACCACGTTGAGATGGATGTGACAGAATGCAACAACTGACATGATTAGCCTCGTTCACAAAGCAACTGCCACACGTAAACAAACGTGTGCTACTGTTAAAGGGACTGGCCCAGGCTAAAATCATCAAAAAATCGGTGATTTTATTTCGGGTTCTTAATATGACCATATGATGTAAGCATGTACATAGACTAGAACTGCAAATTTTTATAATTTTTGTGCTGCGCATTCACCAGTTAGGCTAGATATAGAGACGAAATTCCTGATTTGTAATTATTGACAACCATGTCAAAAATAAGAAATGCGGGAATTTCGTCTCTATATCTAGTCTAACTGGTAAGTGCGCAGCACAAATATTATGAAAATTTGCAGTTCTAGTCTATGTACATGTTTACATCATATGGTCATATTTAGAACCGGAAATAAAATCACCAATTTTTTGATGATTTTAGCCTGGGCCAGTCCCTTTAACGATCGCAATAAAGATGAATAAAATAAAGTACAGAAAATAGTCATACATAGATTATGTATGCATTGTTTTGGAGATTCGGAAGGACTTATTAATGCTACCATCTGTGCGATCAATCACTATTCAGAACTCACGTCATTCATTCATTCATTCATTCATTCATTCATTCATTCATTCATTCATTCATTCATTCATTCATTTATTCATTCATTCATTCATTCATTCATTCATTCATTTATTCATTCATTCATTCATTCATTCATTCATTCATTCATTCATTCATTCATCCATTCATTCATTCATTTATTTATTCATTTATTCATTCATTCATTCATTCATTCATTCATTCATTCATTCATTCATTCATTCATTCATTCATTCATTCATTTATTTATTCATTTATTCATTCATTCATTCATTCATTCATTCATTCATTCATTCATTCATTTGTTCGTTCGTTCGTTCTTTCATTCATTCATTCATTCATTCATTCATTCATTCATTCATTCATTCATTCATTCATTCATTCATTCATTCATTCATTCTTTCTTTTATCCATTTATCACTCACTCACTCACTCACTCACTCACTCACTCACTCACTCACTCACTCACTCACTCACTCACTCACTCACTCACTCACTCACTCACTCACTCACTCACTCACTCACTCACTCACTCACTCACTCACTCACTCACTCACTCACTCACTCACTCACTCACTCACTCACTCACTCACTCACTCACTCACTCACTCGCTTCTTCGGTCACTTTTAATTTATAATCAGAGTGATACATGAGTGTTATGAGGTGTGACCACGGCTGACAGACCACGGCTGGAATGTCAGGGAGCCATAGTTATCATCATGTCTCGAATTGAACCCTTTAAATGTTGTTGCATTGAGATAAACATATAACCTACTATTGAAAAAACTAAACAAAGGGCATATATAGTATATGTTCACAAGGTTTGCTTGCTGTAGTTAGGGTTACATCTCAGGCACACATGACATTGACTACATCTATAGATATATATAAAATCTAAGATAATGTCCAAAAGTCCATTTGTATGAGATGACCTGCTCCTGATATGATCTATAAGGTAATGATGACGGATTAGATGACACCAGGTCCAATAACTCTCATGCTCTATGTCCTCATTTTATCATTTTCTCCATAACAATCAATATGTGTGCTTTCCATCATTTCATCATCGTTATCTATCATTTTCTCTGTATGTGGAAACCAATTCCCCATCATAAAACACTACAATCAAAATGTTATCGAAATGAGAGAAACTCTACAATTTGCATTGAATGCACAGTGGTAGAAATGATTGATGCTTGATAGTTTTTCCTTATTATGGCTTATTGGCTATATTTTGGGGACACGGCCCACCGGATGGCCATCAGTTTTGATCAGTTTCTGACCCAGAGTATGATCAAATTAATTTGATGTCCCATTTACTGACCGATATATGGCGCAGTGATCCGGCCTCAGATCACATCTTGAATACATGTACCCAGCAAACACGAGAGGTTGGCCCAGTGCTGGATTGATGTTGGGCCAGAGTCGCAGACAGGTGGCCCTGCATTGAACCAGAGCATGGTCAACGTCTCGTATCTGCTGGGATATCATCCAACGAAACAGTAGACTGTCCTGCTCTGCAAAACCAAAAAGCAGTAACTGCTGACCTGAAAGTAAGCAGTGTTGATCTTATGTTTCTTTTATGTTGGGTCACCGTCTGTGACGTAGATCCAACATTAAACCAACATAGAAACAGCATAAGGTATATATTTATGTGAACCGGCTGGTGGCCTATCACGATCAGCATACTGCTATTATTCTCTGTGTATATCATTTATTGTGTCTTTTTTTCGCATGGATGTTTTTTGTAATGTTTCTTTTGCTATAAATAATATTATTTCTTTACTCAAAGAGGCTATACCCAATTTAACCGACCGCATAATCTTACAGGTTTACCGCTCCTTTTTCTGTCCAGGTAAATAATTAAGGAATCATTTAAAGCGTGCATTTTTTAAATACATCGCGACATGTTTAAATCTTCATGAAAAAAAATCATACTCAATAGCAGTTACGAAATACATTAATGGAAAAATAATCGCTACATCACATTCAGCACATCATGAAATTTCCACAACTTAAGTAAATCATCTTTTATTTAAACTATTTTCTGCTACATTACCGCAGAATATAAACGGTCGCCGTATAATGTAACGGGGTTATAATGCACTTTTGAGTGAAACCGGTTACATTTATATGATTACATTATATGCAAATTATAATAGTGGAGTGTTTTGAAGAGGACATGACAGTGAGAGTGATATGGGTGATTACTGATGTACTTGGCAACAGTTTTAACTCTTTTATCGCTACCAAACAAACACAAAGCATTTGTATAACATTTATACAATGTTGGATCAACGTCTTCGACGTTGGGCCGACGTTGTATAAATGTTATACAAATGGTTTGTGTTTGCTGAATAACGACATTTTTAATCCGTTTTCACATCACTAATATCGGGAATGAAAAGGTTGTGTAAACAAATACATTATCAATACAATATTGATAATGTGAAATGTGCACTTCCTGCCAGAGAACTTATCAAGAAGATATTAACTTATGACTTTTAATGTCATGTCACGGTTTAATCATGATAATACAGAAGTAACAAGATCTGTCTATATGCGCAAAATATGACAAAACTATGGATTTAGCTAAACAGGTAAAATATAGAGAAATCTGATCACTAAGTCCTCAATGTCATCTACTCAATTTGAACAGTGGAAAATTACAAACGTATTCATTTGATAAATTATCATCGTAATTGTTAATATCCAACTGGTGTAACATTGAGGCAGTTTTAAGAGCATACATCGCCTTGTGAGAGGTTTATATATTAGGATCCTTGATATGAAAATTCGAAATGTCAAAATAATTACCACACTTTGTATTATTTCCTATTATATAAATATCTCAGTAAACACAAAACATTTGGAAAACACTTGTACAATGTTGGACCAACGTCGAAGACGTTGGGCTGACGTTGTACAAATGTTATACAAATGTTTTGTGTTTGGTGGGATGGCATCTATTTATGTGATATGTGTGTGGGTGGATCAATCATGAAATGATAATAAAAATGGATCACACAATGACATTTTTTTGACACGTCACTGACTATAAATATCAGAAGACAGGCACAATTTGCTATATTTAAAATAGATTGTGAGCAATATGAATAATGTGAGCATTATGTTGACATTCTGGTCGATTATTAGAAATCGCTTCCAACTTGTAATTGGAAAAATAATATCTCTATATTCAAAAAGGAGAAATCAGCAACGACAATGTTGCACAGACGATAATCACAATTGAATTATTATTTGGATACCAAAATGGATATGAGCGGCTGGGATTTTAGAAAAAATATTTATGTAGATGAAAAATATACTTCTTATGAAATCAAATATATTGTGTATTTTTATAAATGTGTAATTGTCCCTCCATATAATGTATTAGTGTGTTATTCGTCATGAAACTCATATGATATAATAATTATGTTTTTATCTTCATCCACTCGAGAATTGTGACAGCTATTATTCTCGGCTTGTAGTGGATGAAGATGACAATGGTAAATTCAGGCTTGAGAGGGTTATCTAAGGTAAACACGACTTTAGTGGTTTTTATTCTGTTTTATCACCATGTTAAATCAAAGTTATTGGGAATGAAATGAGTGTCTAAACATTTAGATGTCCAAATGTTTGCTCTCAAATTAAACAAATATGAGTAATTTCCACCCACTTGAAGTTGCGGGTCACGGTAGCGAGACACAACTTCATGTCGGTGAACATTTAAACTACATAATTTAGCGCTTTATGTTTTGTGTATATTGAGCTAATTATACGTATACTGTGATTTGCCAGGTTTTAGGAGTTGTGGGTATATTTTCTATCTTGAATATCATCGTAGACTGTGTCACGCTGATCCTGTTGATATATTTCTCAGTATTCTCCAAGCCGATCTATTGCGCGTGCAGCCGTACACAGCTTTCTGTGGATAGTGTGACGTCACTGCTACTATCGGGTCTCGGCCCGACACTAAAACCTGAACTCACTTTTCATGTTGCCGAAAAATGAAATGAAATGAACTGGGCTTCAGGCCACCTTTGTGAACATATCTAGGGTAGGCTGGTGCCAAGAATCTCCAGAAGATGGTGACATGAATGAGATGACACTGCCCTCCGGACATAGGACTCAAATCGAGCCCTGGTGGTCTGAGGCCGAGCACGCTACCACTCAGTCATAGAGGCTCCCCGTAATATTGAAATGTTGCCGATAAACTATCGGAAAATCATAAACCCGGCACATGACATTATTTCCCAGGTGAATACACAATACCAATGTACATTATATTGATTATTTCAATATAGAGGATAGTGTACGATTTCCCAGCAAACACGATATAAGCAACCAATGCTGGGTTAATGTTGGGACAGCGTCATAGACGCTGGCCCAACGTTAACCCAGCATTGGTTTATCGTCTCGTGCTTGTCGGGCTGGTTTACTCGTGTGATTCACACCTAACATGATGATGGCGTGTGATAAGCTGATATAATCTGACCTATAAAGCACCATATGGCACCATGTGTTGTCTAGCAAATATCAGACCACATGTTGGATCAATGTTGGGCCGTCGTTGACGACGGCCCAACATTGATTCAACATTGTGTCAACGTCTCGTGTTTGTCGATTATGTGTCATGAATTAAAAATTAAAAAAATTATATTTTTCTTAAGGGGCCAAAAGTTCTCACATTCCCAAAAACGTGTAGAATTTAGTATTGGTTAAAAAACACATACACATTATCACAACAAAATTATACGCAAATGAAAAAAATCGGCTGACATGGATTTCTTTAATTTGCGAAACATAGTGAGATGCAAACCACCGCCCACCTATAGATACGAAATCCTATACAGTATTTTGCCAATTTTGAAAATTAATTTAGTCTGGCCGGGAAATGATATGATTTGGGTCACAGTTCGAGATTATCATTATTGTTTCGAGTTTCTGTTCATATGCTATCTCAAGAACCGTTAGTCCAAATCACTCTCGATTTGGTTTATAGGCCCAGTTCTTCATTGTATTTCTCAGTGCAAGGTTGACACAACCAGAACAATGACGGAGTGCATTCGTTTTCGCTATAGATCATAGTTTACAATGTCAAATGGCCTGAGCCACACAGTTTTCAAGAAGTGGCAGAAGAGTTGTAAATATCAGGGAGAGCATACTATTCTGATAAAAGATAACTCTATAACACTCCTAAATAGAAGTATATTGCAGCTATAATATCCCAATCGAATATCTCTTTAGAGCAGAAAGCGCGGCCTAAAATATTGCTCATAATACGGTTGATATTGCGTGTCAAAAAACTGCCACATTAGTCAGGTGTACATATTATGTGATTATTCATTTTAAAGTAGTTATATCAAGTTGTATTATTTAATAATTCAAATATTGATAACCTACCTTGGTCCTGGAAAAAAACAGAATCAGCACATTTTGTATTCTTCCTGTCTTTTATGAAAATACAATGATTCCTATAACCTATGTTTACGCGGTTAAGTAATCCCGATGTTCTATTGATGGTTGGTTCTCGCCAGTCCCACGCGATTTTGTGTCCTTCACAATGATCAAAGCCGTCTCCCCTACAGAGAGCTGGTCATTACCATACACTGTCATCATTATTACACATCAATCAACATCAAACCATGGTCAGAAGCTGCCTAAATATTGGTCTATGGTCTAACACTTTGACGCAGCATCGGCGTAACAATGCCAAAGCGTATCATACTATGTTTAACTCTTTAACCGCCGAGCTACATTCGAGTTTTTATTTTTTTTATAAACGCAATGCATATCAGCTTTCAAACATGTTGAAGATAAAACGAGACATCAATCAACAAGATTTTAAAATCGTCGACATCCATTTCGTCAAATCTGAATAATTTTCACTCACTTGAAGTTGTGAATCGCGTCAGCGAGACACAACTTCAAGTGAGTGAAAATTCAAATTAAATAACTTGGCGGTTAAAGGACTAATTAGGTACTGTCCTCACAGGAGTATTTCATCAAAATGTATAACATATTTTGTTTTTATCTATGACGCAAACTACAAAGATATACATTATTCCACCGATTTCGTTAAATAAAACACTATAATAACATTTATCACTCAGTATCTATATATTAGTTACGCTTTTTAAAGTGGTCTTTGAATTCATGATTACCACGAGTCAACAAGATAAAGTCAATGTAAAATTATACTCGGCACTTTTCATTTTAATATGCAATGAATCATAGGACGGGGACTTGTGGTAGCGATCACAATAATACATCGCAATATTAAAAGCCAAGCACTGCTGAATTATCCGAAGTCGTTAGCAGAAGTTGACGCGATGTTGGGCAAACATGCCAGAGACGATACTATCGTCTCTGGCATGTTTACCCAACATTGCAATCATAGCCCAAAATTGGGCCAACTTGGACATAAAGCATGACGTAGTTTTTTCATGGCTTTCATGTCCTACTAAGCTAGTCTTGTTTATGACAGTACGACATGCATGGTCACAATCCCATAGGAGGTGTATGCTTCACTTGACATTAGAATAATGGGCCAATGGTCCACCAGCCGCCATTACTCACTATACTACAAGTAGAATTGTCTGTGTTTCGTCTTAATAACACAAAGTAACTCATTACTACTCTATTAAAAGTAGAATACAGAAGATAAATGTACCACCCAATTTTGCATAGCAATTGGCAATGGAAAATACGTGAATACGAGAATATATAACTCAACAGTAGATTTGTATAGGTATTATTCAATAAAATGTGTAAAATATGTCATGTTTTCTTTTGACATACCCTTCCTCCCTAATATTGTAATAACATGGGAGCATACGTGATTATTATTACAGGAAGCAGAAGGAGACAAACAGGTAAAATGTGCCGTTTTAAAAACAACGTGTAGTTTGGATAGCTAGCTTTTTATATTCAAATTCAAATTCATTTATTCATGCCCCGATTACAATTAATACATCTATTAAAGTTTTATTTTAATAATGGATGTAAAGGATATCTGAAAAAGGCTTTGCTAAAAGCCGTTTCCATGAGGTATAAACGTTTTTATTTCAATTACAAACATAATATGGCTTAATGCATGTACAATGTTCTTGGTCTGCTATTCCATCCCAGATAACAACATAGTTTACCTTTGTATTGATTTAATGTTAGCCCATTATCTGTGACGCTGGCCCGATAACAAATCAGCACAGGGCTAGCGTGTCGTGTTACCATTAGTTTGCCTTGATTGCTTCTGATTGGTTGATCGCTAATTTTGTAACACGTAGTGTAATCTGGAACGTAGACATATAGATAAACATCAAAATAGATATAGGTGAAGAGAAGGAGACGCCTCTACAGTCATGCATGCGTCCGGGGTTCGAACCCCGCTGATCCTTCGTGGGGTTTTAGAAAAAATATTCTTGTTTCTTTCTTCTCAATGTGACTAGGCGATCAGATCAATGGCGGCCTCGTCGAGTTAAGTTTGAAAACAGTGTATCGACGTTAATCTCGCGCAGGGCCAAGCGCTTCGCGCTCCCCCTTCAAATATATATGTGGATGTAAGGCGTTGCTTTTGGGCTACATAAAATACCTGCTGGACATAGCTAGACATTATAAGCATGACACTTTACATGCCATGATAATATACATATGCTTTGTTATGCAAAATATTATAAAATGCCATACACGTGACGAGAGGCTCAATGAGACAAATATTTGCTTCCAACACTCGATTGAATTGTTATAGATAACAATACTTTTATCTTATTATTGTGTTTCTTTGTTTATTACACTAAGATAAAAATCATAGCTTTCTAATCAAAGAGAACGTAATTGAAAACATGGAGAGAAGTTTAAATGAGCTCGTTTAGATTCCCTGATGGTGGTGCGTATCATATAAACTGATAAAATGTCACAAGGAAATAAATGTACTTCATAGCTCGCTTACATGTATCAGAAGGCTTATGATTAGCACAATTTATCCTTAAAAGGGATGATGTCATAGTTGATTTATATCGTTGGGGATTGGTGTGAATAATTGAGCGTCTAGGGTGCGGGACATTCACTAAATCAATCCGTATTGGGACGACCGCGCAAGAAGACGCGGAGGAATCTGACAGTGTGGGGCGGTGTATATCTTCACTTCCGGTCAAATGCATTCTTATTAGTCCTTTGCTGTGGAATTACACCGAGCCCTTCAATCATGTTTTCTATAGAAAAACGCTCAACTTAAAGAAAGGCAGCAGCCGCTGTGAAAGGAATGATGAATTTATTGGGACTAGCATTTATCTCTTCGACAATTCATTAGACACGACACAAAAGCGGGAAAGTGAAAATGCCAGCATTCGTCTCATGTCTAAGACACATCATTATAAATAGACATAGCCCTGTTATGATATCACGAGTTTGTCATTATCATTCTTAACATTTAATGAAAAAAATAATCCTTAGAGCTATCTTAGAGCTGTTCAGTATTTCACAGTTTAATAATAAATTTAACTGACAATTTTGACGTTTTTTAACGTATTTTACAAGTTTTTTTATGTTTAGAAATAATCATAATATAGGTCTACGAAGCATTTCACAGTTTCACTTGCATGCGGTATTCAATAAAGACTGTCGCAAACGAAAACACGACATTATAAATTGTTAAAGTATTTTGTGATGATAATTCAGACGATTTTGTTTATTTTCCAGCTTCTGACAGGCCCAAGGACGACGTGCGTCGAGCAAACGAGCTACTTTGTAACGAATTTACCAGTGTGTCCGAGGAGCACAAGAGACTAAAGGTGGTGGTGGATCAGATCAGCAGGGAGTACGAGGAATCCAAAGACGTGGACTTTTTTCGCAGATACGGTATCCTGAAGGGCATGATCAAGCGGTGTGTTCTGCATCTAAAACTAAGGAATGATGACCATAACCAGGCACAGTACACATGTGGAAAACAGAAAGAGGAGATGAGAAAACGTGAAGAACATATCACAGGTAGGTTAACCAGGCACAGTACACGTGTGGCAAACAAAAGGAAAACTGATGAAACGTGACAAAGGCGTATGTAGATTTTTTCTTGTCACTTATATTATCGCTTCAAGCAACGGGTGTTTATTTCTTTTCAACAAGATTACCAATCATTTTGCGTCTGAAATTCACCTAATATTTTAATAATTTTAACAATTGTGGGTCGAGTAACAGAACACAAAGTAGGTGAAAATTACATGAATGCAAAAGCAGGTAATGGGTGCATGATGTCATAGGTAATTCATAGATAGTATGGTATATTACACAATTGTAACCTATCTGATGGTGGGCCTACCCTCATAATATAATTCTAATCAAAACGAAAGATGCAGTTTTCTTCGCGGTTGCTAGCTTACTTTTTAGCGTGATATAATCGATTCGTACGACATACAAATATGGACATTTTTAAAAATGGGACAGTTGTATACATGTATATGATAAGTATCATCGATAATTCCATTAGCTTTCGCTCTATTGGTTTACTCTACAGCACAGAATCAACATACAGATCCAAAGACACACGACGTGTGACTGAAGAAAACAGATCCATGCGCTGCCTTCCAACCCACATAATTATAGCTCATGGCGTCATCGTCAACGTAAATTATAATAACAATTTTCATCTGTAGAAAAGTGACGTTTAGAATTATTTTATTACTACGATTTCATATTTTGAATTTTAAATTGTACTTCATCATATAGACACATTGAGTGCATCTCATGTGCGGAGTCTCGTCAACAATAATCATTGGTCAGTGACTCACTATGGCGAGGAATAAGACATTGTGTGATGTGATCTACTCGATCCACATCCATCATTGTCATTATGTTATACTGTGTCATTATATCACTGACAGATTGACATTCATCAATGACACCGCTTATCGTCCACTTGACAAACGCGCCATTAATAATAGATATCTTTATTCGTATAAATCGTATATACTAGCTCATAAGTATTCAGCCTGGAAAAAATGCAAAAAGTTGAGCTCTTTGATTTATTAGGAGTCAAAATCATTAAAGGCCGTAATAGCCCAAGGTGCGATAAACGTATTGCTGCAAAAAATAAAGATACCCACCATGATTATAAGCCCACGTGCAATAATTGTTTTGTTAATTATTATTCAGTGACATATAATACCTATATTTGTAGTGTTGCAATACATTTTAGCTCGATATAGGTCATATCCTATCGCAATTACTGTGTTTTAAAGGGGTGAGTGGGATGTGCCAGATGTTTTTTTCTCTGAAAACGTTATAAGGCATGATGATAAATTTAGCTAGAGCTAGATAAATGTTTCTTATAAAATTATATAGAACAAATCATAGCAATCACTGATTTGAAATATCGTTATTATGCGATTTATTTGTAAAAATGATGAAATCATCATCCAGCGAATTTTAACTCCCAAATTGTCCTCTAACATCTCCCACATCCATATGTGACCACTATGTTGGTCTGTAGTGGTTGCTTAACGCTGTGGATGTAGAACCATTACGCGTGGAGGATAATTGCTAGATAGAATATTAAAACCGGTATTGTCTGACAACATGTAGGGACAGAATTACACCTGGTTAAAAATCATGATAACATCACCTTGGATATGAAAGGGTGTATCTGGCACTTTGTAAAGTGGCGATACACCCTTTTATTTCAAAGGTGACAATAATACAGTGTGAGTGTGAAGCTGCTTGTGGGAAGAGATACAAATGTCGGACAAAATAAATTATATTGAACAACAATGTACTCATCGTGCATAAGAAAAACATATGGTAACTTATGTGATCCTGGCGGAGAAGATAATTATGTAGTTCTAGAGAGGTTTCAGTCATTCTGGATTATTTCATAAGCAATCATTGTCATAAAGCCTCTCAAATGCAACCGTGTTTGCTTACCTACTCAGTAAGACCTTTGTCGTGTTTTTTATATTACATTTTGTAAATGCGTTAAATGGTGTACTCCATACTTCAATATAAAATAATATGTTACGTGATCAAGTATTTAATTTATTTCATTTACTTGATGTAGATATATAGTTACCTGTTAAGGTGAATGTTATATACGGTTATAATTATGAGACTTTCATAAATAAATTGCATCACACTCTCTCAGAAATTGCGACCATTTTGGATTCGTCCATATCTATTTATTTAACACTTGATTGACTTTATTACTTTAGACTTTACTTAGGACGTATCAAGGTATCCTCACAATAATCACCTTTTTGAATTCTTCCATTTTCCATCAAAATAAAAACAAATGCTTCTATGGGTGATAGGTCTACTTGCAACCCTCAAGCTCATTCTTCTGAGAGTCAAAGTAGATTATTGTGGTTATATAAGCCAACGGCCATACAAAAATAAAATACGTAACAAATCTACGTAAAAAACGGTCAACTCAAGTTAGTGTGTTCCTCTGTCCTAATAAAAGGATTTTACCAGCGTCAGTTAGGAACATAAATGCAAAATCCAATAAGGCATGTTTCCCCTCTATACGTTTTTGAAACGTTATGATGTTGTTATTATTCCAGGCATCATGGAAACGTAATCATTCATCCTAGTGTGTTGCTTGATATATATTTAGTAGCAGTAAGTATATATTTTCACTTTTCTACATACATGTATTCTAATCTTCGGAATTAGATCATAGACCTACATTGCGTGTCTAGGTTTATATTAGGTACTGGCATAAACAATTCGTGATTTAAAAAGAAAACGTAAGAATACGGCAGAACTGATAATTTATCAACAGCTTATGATTTCAATCTTGGGTAATAAATCCAGGAATTCATGTACCCTTGGTATCTTGAATAGATACTGAAGCGCTGCATGAAATGATCAACAAAATAACACTTCATCTGAGAAAGGCAACCAATAATACACATTTCATGTTTCGATAAGCTAAGTTGAGAATCAAACTAACGTGGCCGACGAATTCACTGCTACTGGCAGTGCGACTTTAGCTGTTTAGTGGAGCTAGTATCGTTGCGAATGTGCTGTTGTATTGCGAAAATGCACTTGGGAAAGTGCTTCTTTGTTGCGAATATACATTTTGAACCAGGCCGAACAAAAAAAAATCAAAACAAAATATACAAAAATATTTCCCTAGCCAAACCGGGCCATGTAGATTTAAATGACAACGGAATTTCTGGCGTTCTTTTTAACCTGGCCAACCAGTCCTGTGGCCGTCATGCATCTAACACAATAGTCGTTAAACAGTCAAAATGACTGTAACAACATTGCAAGACCATTTAAAATAATATTTTCACTTTCATATGCACGGTTGTTCTGAATAAGTACTGTTCGTCTTTCCTCAAGCAGATTAAGTAGTGATCCTTAGAAGTGAAATATAAACAACGCATAAATGCCATAATTTACGGTATTTGTGAGATAGAATTACAGATACAAACGGGCTGTGCGCTCTAGCGTGGTGATAACGTATTGCCCACAGAATTCTTCGTTGCTCAGTTTAACCATCTGACTGATCATTCTAACACGTGGACAGTAACAAGCTGACACGAAACGTTGAGCAAATGTTGATTCAACGTTGGGCCCAGCATTAATGCAATACTGTTGAACGTATCGTATTTGATACGATTTAACAATAGTGGCTATTTACATAGTGACTATTTACATACATTTCTAAACCAGCATCGCTCACTACTTTGAATATATATGCTACGTTGTTTTCCCACGACAAACCCTGCTTTTCAGTTGCACAAAGTACGTGACGCCTTTTAATTGTCGGAATTGGACATTTGCCGAGACACAACCCTACGCCCTCGCTTGTGATGGAATTTGTAGTTGACATAAATATAAAATATAAATAGGTTGTCGTTTTCGTTTGATGCTTGAAGGTCAAATGAAAGAACACTTTCACTGCGACCAAGGATACTATCCCTGGTGTGACCGAGCCTTAAAGCGAGCCTCTAGATCAGACACGAAGACACATGCGTGTTTCTAGCGCAAGTTCAGCGATCATATAACAAATATGGGCGTGCTGAACTACTAACGTAATCGTGCTGCGAGATGCTCTGTGTATTCGTTAACTTGAGCGCCCTGTTAATAACGCGCAGGGCGTTATATGGATTAGCGGATTTATGCACCTGACTGATACTACACGCTTTACATACATCAATTGGGCGGAGGCCCTAGGGTAGTGGTTAGCACCGCTGCCTTTCACGCCAGAGTTCGGGGTTCGGTTCCCGGTCTCGGCGGTTTGAAAGAAACAAAAATGTTTCTTCCCCATCCACGTGTGAAAGTCAGTATTGTGGGGAGCCTCCGTGACCGAGAGGTAGCGTGCTCGGTCTCAGACCGCCAGGGCTCGAATTTCGAGTCCTGTGTCTGGAGGACAGTGTCATCTTAATCATCTCACCATCCTCAGGAGGTTCTCCTGGCCCAGCTTAGCCTATATGTGCACAAAGGAGGCCTAAAGCCCGATTCATTTCATTACATACATCAAACTCGCCGGTAGCGCTTATCTTGACAAAAATCATGGATGCACAACGACGCACTGCTCGTATTTTTCTCACTCAATGCGTGGACTGTGCGTCGTGTATGTGTGACTGGGTATTAGACTGGAAGACGCTATGTGAGGTATTGGATAGATCAATCATCATTGACCATATCAATGACAGCGAAAAACAAGGAATAACCGTATTAACGTAACGTGATTCCCGCACACGGCCACATTATGGGTTTAAAGCACGAGACAAGGGAAGTAGTGGATTGGGTCATCCATTCTCATTTCGTTTTGTCAGTGGGGTAATTGACCCATTTATTGTATTCTATTCCAATATAACAATGTCCGGTTTTGTTACACGATAATTCTCGCGTACCCGAGCTCAGAGGGTCTGCACAACCATGCTTATGGTTATGATTATGGTTATGGTGTATTTATAAAGCGTCAATTCTCCAGTGACTTAAAGGCGCTTCTATCCAATCACAATGCATTTCAAAGTTTATAGCAAATGTTGGTAGGCTCTACGGAACAGGTGCATTTTTAGTTTTTTCGTGAATTTACTGTAGTCAGATATAATTCTGAGTCCTTCAAGGAGAGAGTTTCCAAGTTTTGGGACAGCTATTGGACCTATTGCAAAAGCCGGATTTCTAGAATTAGCGTTAGCCAGAATACTTTGTCAAGGTTTGAGCGAGATCGTCGTCAGTTCATTGCGGGGCCCTGAAGAGCTGCAGAGGGAATGTGCCATAAGGCTAGGTTTAAGAATGTAGAAATATTTTAAAATCTTGATTTTGGTGTATGAGAATTCCAAATATAACCGTGCAGAAACAGAAAAAGCTTCAGCAAACGGTCTTCTTTGGGGTATTTTTTGTACAGAAACGGAATTTTGATTGAGGTAACAATGTCAGAAAAATAACAGGTTGTCGACTTCAAATAACTTGGTATGTTAGCATGCTATTTGATGCAGCTTATAGTCTAATAATATTTTTACAATAAAATACAAAATTCATACAGTTAATGTACGAGACATGTTTAGAATTGTCTATAAACAAGACTAGAACTTTAATATTCTACGTATATTTTCAATATTGAATTATCATAAACCGCATTGACAAATACTTTATCCACTGGATGCTGCCTGAGCCATAATCTACTATTAAAGCTGATCTATCACCCCTTGGAATGAATAATTATGTCCCTATATGGGAGTGATTGGCTATCATGTGACCCTCTCAGAGGGTCACATGATAGCCAATCACCCCATATAAGGAAACACTTGTGCCCCATCTTGTGGCAACTTTGATTTATTTGTCACAAATGTATTCATACTATATAAGGGGTGATAGATCACCTTTAAGCTAAACTTGGTCGCCATATAATTTACGTTACACTGTCCTGTAGGCACACACACTGCTACGGAGTGTAAATTTACGTTGGCCAGTGGACATAGTGCCTAATGAATGAATGTATTCTAGACGAGTTATGACTGGCGGTATTCATCCTGTCATGGTGTCCTTCCTTCCGTGTCAACCTCCTTGTTACCACCGCTCAGTAGACATGAGACAATGTTGATGTAATGTTGGGCCTGCGTCGCATGGTTCTTGTCTCTGCTGGGTGATGATGACACACTGCCCCCTTTCTATTAACCTGTTAACCTACCTGTGGCGGACGGGGGCCTGGTGTAGTGGTTACGCCATGCCTGTCATGTCGGAGCTGGCGGGTTCGTCTCCAGCTCTGGTATTCAGGTTTCAAAGGAACAACATGTTTCTTCCCCGCCAACCCGTAAAAAATCAGTATTGAATATTGAGAGCCTCCGTGTCCGAGACGTACTTGGGCGCACTCGGCCTCAGATCGCCAGAGCTCGAATTTAAAATCTTGTTTTTCGATGGCAATGTAATTTGGTTCATCTCAACATATTGAGGCGGTTTAGCGTGAATGTACACAAACAAATCAAAGCCCATAAATTCATTAATTCATTCATTCATTCATTCATTCATTCATCCATCCATTCATTCATTCATTCATTCATTCATTCATTCATTCATTCATTCATTCATTCATTCATTCATTCATTCATTCATTCATTCATTCATTCATTCATTCATTTATTGATTCATTCATTCATTTATTCATTCATTCATTCATTCATTCATTCATTCATTAACATAGCGTACAAAATTGTTCCTTGACATTATGTGATGATGTACACCTTTAATCAACCCGTTTCCCGTGACATATTTTAAACAATACCCTTTGAATGATAAATGCTATACTGATTGGGCAGTTAGGAATTATAGCAGCAATGTACAGCTTCAGGTGGAAAAAAACAAGAGAAGTTGGGCGTTGGATGGTTAAAACGACTCACCACTAGCACAGATAATCAGACTGATAATTTAGTAGCTTTCTATAGTGGCCTACGTCTATGCAAGGACATACACAGCAGATGTAGCAGCATACGTTTCGTTGCGATGTATTGTAAGACCATATGACATTCAACTAAAATGTAATACATTTAACATCAACCATTCTGCGTTTTATGTAAAATAAATGAATACGGCTTTATGCAACTTTTGAATTGTCCACATAGACAGTGATAAAGGATAAACTTGATTAGGAAAACATCCCGAGGGTGGAGAGATGGTCTAGAAGACACTTCCCTACACCCACAGGATTTGAAATTCGGCTCGTAGCGATCTGAGGCCAGGCACGCTATTTTTTATCATACAATAGGCACGCCAGGCACGCTATTTTTTATCATACAATAGCTATTTGAGAAAGGAAACAAGGTCAGTGACATCAAAGGTCACCAGGGATGGGTAAATATGGAGCAAAGGTAGCTTTCATGGAGTGATGGATGGAGCTGATTTAGTGGACAATCATCATGCACACTCAGCGTTTAATCCCAGCAGGTCACATTATGGGGAGAAAAGGAATCCACAACACCCTGAGGTGCCTTGCCCGGGACTGGCACATGTACCACAGAAAAGGAGCGTCCTGTCACAGCTCAAAGCTGCTAGTCCCTCTATAAATCCAATCAAGGATCTGTTCAGATCAATGGTAAGACATGTCGTCAAACACGATTACATGCTGCCGCCTAGAATTAGGTTGACCGCCGCTCGGAGGATCTGGGAAGGGCAGTAGGCGGCTATTTGCATTCTGACCCGCTTTTGACGCTGACCGTCGTTTAGGAGGGTATTGCTTAGCGTGTCTGGACCAGCAGCAGATAAATGTCAAGGGAACCTGGTCAGAATGCCTTCCCAGCAAACACGAAACATTAACCCAAGGTTGGTTCAATGGTGGCCCACCGTCGCAGACGGTGGGCCACCATTGAACCAACCTTGGGTTAATGTCTCGTGTTTGCTTGATTCTGTGTGGCTGCTTTGAATGGAGCGGGCATTATATTTGCCTGCCAGGCCGCATGTAATCCTGCGGCTCGGAGAAGTTGACAGCTCAGTGGCCGTAAATCCACAAAGGAGTGACTTCTGGGGGAGTGAGAGGAATTCCCGCCACGATCCGTAAACACCGTCTGGCTGTCCGTGATTGTCCTGGACCCCGCATGGGTGCCACAGGTACACCAGCAAACACGAGACGATGATCCAACGTTGTGTTGATGTTGGGCCGACGTCGAAAACGATGGGCCAATGTCTCGTGTTTGTTGAGAAACAAGACGATTCAATAAATGAAATTCAGGCCAGCGTGTGTACGCATACCTTCATAGGCCAAAATGGACCAAATTAAATCATTGATGTCGATTTGTATACTAAATACTATCAACCCATTACCCCTCAGACAAATTAACAAAGAAGAAACTCAATTAACATGACATCAAAGATCATGCACAATTAAATGGGTGACGTCCAAATAAAGCATCTTTCACCATGAAATTTTAGTAGGCCTATATTCTAAATCAGCACCACTTACAATAAATAAATCTGTCCTGTGCAGAAGCCTGTAAATCCATAAAGAAGATTGGTAAAAGATGGACGATAATAGGTGACTACAAAAAAAAATCAGTCGAATCAGTCAGCTGGAAATGTAGCCAGATTAAAGCATGAGACGTCATTTTAATATGGGAAATTTTAATATAGGCCCTATAGGTTCAAGTTAATCTTTATATAGAACGAATGCAAATTTTACCCCTTTAACCTGCAAATATGCAATAATGTTTTTCTATGTTTAACAGTTATGACAATGTCTCTGCGATATTTATTCTTGGAAAAAAATTAACCGTTAATACAGCAGATAAATCACCTTATGATAAAATAAAATTTTCGAGATCAAAAGGTACAGATCGGGAGGAGGTAGTGATCCTATTTCGCCAAACATAGTATCTACCCTTGCATGTATCACCACTTGCCTAGCAAACACAGACGTAGAACCAATGTTGATTTACTACTATGGTTCTTTATGGTGTTCAGTACCAGAGGCAGGACAGTAAGCCTACACTACATAACCTTTGATTATTATGGAGCACTATATTGTGAAAAAACCTTGATAAGTAACGTCCGATCCAGAATGTAGTGCATGTATTGCTAAGTATAGTACTCCACTCCAAACATTCACAGGCGCCATTTGTTACGTTATCTTATTGTGAAACTAGAACAGGAGTTCCAGAATTCCAAAGCCCGGATTTAGTCTGTTTGAGTGCTCTAGACAAAAAATATTTTCTAAACATAACAGTGTATTGGTCTTCCTCATGGGCCAGAATCCTAAATTTCCACGATATAGTTAAGTTAAGAACCAAGGACACAAGTTAAAATATATCTTCAACGTGTATTCCTTCCACCACCATCGCCGGTGCTGACCAACATTCATTCAATACTTGCCAACGATGTACCTCGTACAGAGGATGTAGGCCTACCCACCAAATTCCGGTTCAATGTTGGGCCAGCGTCGCAGCCCATTGCTGGTTCAATGCCGGTCAATCGTCTATGACGCTGACCCAACACTAATCCATCTGTTGTATACTTTGCACAAACACGTGGCATTCACCCAAAGCTGTTTCAATGTTGACCCACAGTCTTCGACGCTGGCCCGACATTGAAACAGGATTTGTACCGTGTTTTTTGAGTGCTGCATTTTTATGCGGGTGACGCTTTCTATCCCGACGCCAGAAACACCAGATAACACAATACATTGGCCCAATGCTGATGTAATGCTGGGCCACGGTCTGTGACACTGGGCCAACATTATACCAACCAAAACCCTTTGAGCTATCATCTCTATATTTAATCGTGAATGCCGTCTCCCACACACAGTACCCCTCTTTTCCCTAAATAGGACACAAACTCATTGCAAAATAAATTTAATAGGCTGCTGGTCTACGGCCGGGCCTAATGAACGGCCTGGTTTGGAGTTGAGTAATTTACTGGGGTCAAGCAAGGGTGAAGTATATATGCTGACAGCACCATTTTTATATTATGATACAGCACATTTGTAAATATCCATATATTAATATGCAGTTGTCTTTAACTGTACTTGTGTGACGCGTGTGTTTCGCCCGCAATGTCATTATACTGCAAACCACGGTAGCTTAGTTTTAAGCACATTTTCGTCACCTTCAAATATGATAATTACCAATTATTAATTTTTTTTAAGTTTCACAGCGAAGCCTATGCAGGGGGAAAGTGTACAACACCACGTACAAGGCAACACAGAAAGAGCCCAGCTAAAACAGATGTTGATCTAATATTGATTTAATGAAATAGGCCCAGCTTGATGGACCCAATGGCTAGGAATTCATTTTTGTAAATGAAATAATGTCTTATTTAGTACTAAATAATCAAAGGAAACGTAATCCAAATAATGTAATGTGTTTTCATAACAAACGATGGTTTATATCATTAGTGTGGAATGTTGATCACCTGATCACGTCATGCAACATTCACTCAAATGGTCTGGCTACAATTTTATTCGCGTTATGTCACTACCACAAAAACACGTTTGTGTTTATGGCAGGGATATACAACCTCACGATAATACCAAGTTAAACTCTATCAAACTATCTAAAACTTATGGGCGGGGGCCCTGGTGCGATGGTTAAAGCTGCCTGCTTGGAAAGTCGGAGATCGCGGGTTCAAAACCCGCTCTGGTATTCAAGTTTTAAAGATACAAAAATGTTTCTTCCCTGCTCACTCGTAAAGATTCAATATTGTGTGGAGCCTCCGTGACCGAGAAGTAGCGAGCTCGGCCTCAGACCGCCAGGGTTCGAATTTCAAATCATGTGTCTGGAGGCCAGTGTAATCTCATTCATCTCATCATTCTCAGAAGGTTCTCCTGGCCCAGTTTAGCTCATATACGTGCACAAAGGTGGCCTAAAACCCCATTTATTTTATTTTAATTTCTAAAACTTGCATTGTTTTCATTGCAACAGATAGGGGCATAAGAAAGAGAATGACATAGAAATGATGGACTTAACACGAATATATCGATGGCACATGTGACCAATTTTACATTGTAATCAATCGTATATACTGAAACCATTTTCCAAAGCAATTCTCTATCAGGGACAGCTCTATTAGTTCTTTTTTTCCAGAAAACAATTTATCTCCATGTGAAAATATGCAATAGCTGTTCGCAATCAGCCTACCGTATATCAATCCTGATCAAGGATGACATACCGTTGAGCAGCCACAACTAGTCGTTGCCATATCGTTCCACTAGATTAAATAGACGCATCTGCCACTTTACAAAGTGGCAGATACGTCCCTTTAATCCTAGAAGGGGTGATATGACAAGGGCGTTGGCTTGGCAACACAAATTGACCGTGACCTTGCAAGTTTTCCCTTTATTCTCGGGGCCTTACCAGCACCCACAGCTGTCACGGGGGTGCCGGATGAAATGAGGTCACGCCCTATAGTTCCTGGATCTGGATGCAGCGCACAGGGAAGTGCTCCCGTCATAATAAACACAGCACATCAACCCAATGTTGTTTTAATGTTAGGCCAGCGTCGTGGACAATATTGGATGATGGTGTCGTTAAGTTTTTATAAAAAACTGAGATGGGTAATTTGAAATTTTAAAATCTATCGATATTCGATACCTTTTAAGGTATCGAATATTTGATACCTTATTAGTACGAGGCATTCTAGAAATATATTTCATTTGCGATAATGGAAGAAGAGTTCAGTTGGTAATTGGTATCAATTAAAATCATAGTTTTTTATATCGGACATTAATGTAGAAGATCAAGATACAGCCATCCCAGTATTATTTATTTATCTGTCTGAATTAATATAATTTGATTGACATCACGTATATCCTGGATTGAAATGATCTCGTAAATACCCATGTCACTGATGGTTTAATTTGCATTCATCAGTGTTAACAGCGATAGCTTTAATATACCTTGAAAATAATTCATGTTGTTGTGGAATTGTTGTCTGGATAAAGTCTGTATATCCAGTAAGCAAATTCCGACCATTTATACCCTGGTCACACCGAGCTTGCGACTTTTCTCAGTTGGTGCCCCGAACTCTGGCTCTCCATCCACCTTCGTGCAGCTGTAATTCTATCCCAGAATGGTTCAATTGATTGGATGGTATGTGCCATTTATGTACAAGATAAAATAGTGCGACCAACATTAAGTGACCAGCCAGTTCTGACCATGATGAAATATCACCTTTCATAATAACAGTTTGCTGTGAATTGCACACCTTTAAAAACATAAGTATTTCAGGTATTTTGTAGCATGCAGTGATTGGGTGACTGCAGAGCTTCCAGTGATGGATGCATAGTGAAGGGAATATAATTATAATTATTTGATCGTAACGATATTGAGTAAATTCAGTTATTTTACTTGATACCGATGATAATAATATTGTTATGTGATTACGTGAATTACGTAATTAAATGAACTACGTTTCTCATTTTAAGGAATCTTCAAGAAATCGACCAAATTTTAAAGATTTATTTATTATTTACAACACACATAACTAGTGCAAGCGATGTTACATATTCACTAATGAATATGGCGGCTAAAATCCCACCAGACCGGAAAGTTTACTTTTGTCCAGGTATTTTATTTTTAGGCCTAGGGTGACGGAATTATTCATTTGGTTCTCAATGTGTTATGATACAGGGTTACGGATAGGTAAATCTTTGAGACGTGTTCAATTTGAAGCATCCTGTTTGTCAATCATGCTTTTTAAATTAATATACCACGATTACAATATTGTATTTCAAAAGCCAATACAGAGAGACGTGTGTGGCCTTTACACGAGGTTTGTTAAGATTTCTATAGCTCAGGTGCTAACGTCATCTGTCATTTCAGGTGTGATATACTGTCTAGCAAAGCAAAGTGGCGGAACTAATCATTCGCTGTTACAACCAGACGGGACGTGCACCCAGATGACCCCATATCCTGAATGTGGGATCGGCCTACATCCTATTGTATCACTGTTCTTTGCACAAATGTTCAGATACTTGTGGGGAAAGAATAATCAGGATCGTTCCGATTTTAGCTATGGATGAGTGTTGAAGCAACAGAGTGGATGTGAAGTGAGGGTCAGATTAGTTCAGGCTGCGACCGTTGACCCAATGTTTGATCAATGTTGGGCCAACGTCGAAGACGTTGACCCAACATTTATCAAACATTGAGTCAGTGTCTCATGTTTGCTGGGCTGGAGCATGCAATGCACGTCTAAATGACGAGGGTGAACTTTATAGGCACATCTACGTCACTAATGCGTTTTAAAATTGATCACGTCCCGTTCTAGGTACTCCTGATTGTTTCTACAAAATGATTGTAGCGTAACATATGTAACATATGTATAGTGATCACATTTGGAAGCCATGTGATCATAGTACAATGACAGTTTTACAGTCTAGCACATAAATTCATAAGTTAGCTGTCTGCATTTTAATAAGCCATAGGACTGTTTAAAAAGTCTTAAGTGGGACCCTTTTTGATAAAAATACACTTTTTTCTTTTATTTAATAATTTATTAAATTATATGAAAACTGTGTGGTGGCTACAGGGAAGATGATAATGTACATGCAGTGGTCTGTTATCATGATCCAGAACGTAAACCACGAGCCGGTGCTGCTGAAACATCACAACAGTTTACAGCTTACAGCGTTTTCTTGAACTTTATCTTAATCCAGACCTTGATATTCTGGTACAACAATGTATGATTATCCCATCTCCCACAGAAGTTACTTCAATTCAGTATTGTATGTTGTTGTTGGGGGGGGGGGGGCTCTGTGACTGACTGACAGACAGACATAATGTTTTATTTGCCACAAGAAATTACAAACATGATGACTAATAGCATGAATAATTACTGATAAATAAATATGATAAAAATGGTGACTGTTTAAAACAAAACTCAGAAGTAGCGTGCTCTGTCTCAGAACGCGAGGGATCCAATTTTGAATCCTGAGTCTCTGGAGCAGTGTCATCTCAGCGTCGTTTTAACTGATCTGATGCGTCTCACTATCTCGAGAGATATTCCTTGTCCAGTTTAGCCTGTATGTGCACACAGGTGGCTTAAAACATTCATTCATTCATTCATTCATTCATTCATTCATTCATTCATTCATTCATTCATTCATTCATTCATTCATTTATTCATTCATTCATTCATTCATTCATTCATTCATTCATTCATTCATTCATTCATTCATTCATTTATTCATTCATTCATTCATTCATTTATTCATTTATTAATTCATTAATTTATTCATTCATTCATTCATTAATTTATTCATTCATAATTCATTCATTCATTCATTCATTCATTCATTCATTCATTCATTCATTCATTTATTCTTTCATTAATTCATTCATTCATTCATTCATTCATTCATTCATTCATTCATTCATAATTCATTCATTCATTCATTCATTCATTCATTCATTCATTCATTCATTCATTCAATAAATCATTCGTTCATTCACTGTTATCTTAACAAATAACGTTACATTTAAAAGACATCCTTATGATTCCACTCGTTATTAAATACCGAATGAGGCCTACATCACAGATTTTTTTATATAAAATCTAGGCTTATTGTTTTATCACCGCAATAGGACGAAGCTGAGTAATAATTGATTTATACAAGTTTATTGTACCTGATCATTTTACATCGGGAGCAGCAATGGCAGTTGTTATTAATGTGTAGCCAAATAAAAAGCATCCCAACGTGTCTTGGCATCTAGACAAGAAACACTGAATGCGTTCATCTGATAATCAATGTATTCATGATTTGAAATAGGGGTACTCATTATTTAGATGTTCCAAATTTAATTTTGACCTGTGATAGAACGACTTGGTTTGCTTCCGCATACAATGACAGAATTAGACGTCACTGTGAGCAAAAGAAAAGGTATAGCTGGGTAGACGCGTGGCAAGGTCACAATCTAACTGCCCACAATCAGAGAGGAAAATTAGATTAGGAGGGGAGCGGCATCTCTCTATCTGTCTGCGGAGCTTAGAGGAATGGACCACTGTCAAATCTGTGTAATAGCCGGCCGACCGACCACCTCTCAATGTCTCACACAGAACAGCTCTTTCTCTGCACGCTGACAGGTTGTCCAGGAAATAAGAAGGACGTCTGTAAAACTGCCTCGAAACACGAGACGTTCACCAAATGTTGTTTTATTGTTGGGCCAGCGTCCACGACGCTGGCCCAACAATAAAACAACATTGGGTCAATACTTCATTTTTGCTGGGATCCTTCTCCAGTCTGCCCCAAAATACAGACTAATAGAAAGGTCAAAGCTACAGCAACACCTCCATCCTGTTTGGAAGTTAAAAATAAACTATAATATAATTATGGTTGTGCACATTCAGGGAGTTTCAAATTTATTAGTGTCCACAGGTAACATGTAGATAGACTGAACATGAAAAAAAGGAAGCGATAGGCTGTTCCTGTTTCCAACCTTTAATCAAAATACCCTAGCTCCAGACAACGCTATAATATAGGTCTTTTTTAGTCTTGGGCTGTTCAGCGACACATTTTGTTTATTGATATCGGAAAATTTATCAATTTTCACAAAACAAAGCGCTAGCCATAAATATAAGTATTTAAAAATGTTCACTGATGTTTTACATAAATATTATGACATAAATATTACTCATCCATGCAGAATATGTTTAGGATCTTATTAGAAATTAAATGAATCTCAATAAAATAATACTGATAATAATGTTGAGCTCTAACGTAGTCCAATTACAGTAATTGTAATTGCTTCCCATACCTATTCATTTATGTGCCATTTCAACTCCTCGCGGAGCATACAGACCCTTCAACTACTTGAGTGCTAGGAACCATCGTGCACATTGTCATCTCTGACCTACTAAGTACTAATTTACACCGAGTGGGATGAAGCACATGGGGATGTCTTGCCTAAAGGCACAAAGTCGAAACGCAACGATTTTCAAGAAATATGAAAAGAAAAATATCTGAAAATCTATGTACAATCTGCGTAACAGGCTGATGGGTAAAAGTATTTTACATCCAGTTAAATATCATATCTCTCAAAATAGAAAACAAAATTATTTACCATGATCGTCGTGGAATAAAGAACAAAGTAGTTCGTATTTTATACATCTGTATTTCGGGCGTCAGTTCGAGGCCCGATAATCCTGTCGGGTTGGATGTTTGTTAACTTGGCTGGATACATACATGTACATTGCTCCAAACTATTCAAAGACATTATTGAAGTATAATAGTGCATTGCCTCTGGTACTGTACACTATAAAGAACCACTTAAGCCCTTTGATTAGTAGGGCATAGTTCAAAGTTTCTTCTATCGCGATATTGCCAAAATTTGTAGAAAGCGACGTAAAGCAATTTTCGAAAATTCGATCTTTAATACAGTTTATTATTATTGTTATATTCTAGCCAAACATGATATTGATTTTGCAACATTTGACATATTTTGTTATCAATAATTTAAAAATTATCATTTTTTATGTTTTAATTCTGGTTAATGTTCTTGAAAAATGTATATTAACTTGCCAATAATATCCAAAATAAAGATACCATCTTAGAAAAATCGTTTTTAGTAGACCTACATAGTGTTTTTGTTCATTATGGGGAAATAGAGAAAGGATCCATATACCCTGATTGACCTGATACCTATACCGGCAAAGTGGAATACAAATGTGTCTACATAAGATCGCTGTATAAAATAGATTCCTCTGTGGAGCAATAGCCTGTCAGCTGATCACTAGGGACCCATTGCTCATTATTATCTGTGTCTTAAAACGGAGAATTACGATCAAGTAAAGCTAGCTCACTCCCACTGAAAACGTTACGCCATTAACCCTTACAACGCTGAAATATTTTGTATAAACAATGGAAACAAAATGTTTTGTTTTTAATTGAAATCATCATAAATGTCTTAGTTAGCTCTTTTCGGTTCATTTGAATACATATGTTATGGGTCTACGACAATTATGAAAAGTTGTATTCTTTCAGTGCTGGGATCGTCTTTATACGTCAGATTATGATAAAGACATATAAAGTATGAAGACGGTCCCCGCACTGAAAGGGTTAAAATGGGATAGCAGTGCTATAAGCTCAGTAAACACAAGACGTTGAGCCAAAGTTGGCTTAATGTTGGTCCAGCGTCGTAGACGGTGGGCCAACATTAAACCAACATTGGTTCAACGTCTTGTATTCACTTGGAGTTTGCTACAAGGGTTGTGTGGTTGTGAAAACATGAGGCTGCTGCGTTTGTTTTAGCGCACATCCGGACATTTTTCGTTTCAGTAGGCCCCCTACTATTGCAAATAGTGGCCGCTCCTTCCGGAATATGAGCAAGATAAAAAAAATAAGATATATTGTAACCGGGTAAAAGAAAATAAATAAAAATTCAAAATTGGCAGCAACGCAGAGGTCACACACCCTGACTATGTCCATTTTGAGTCAATTCATCCAAATGTATCAGATTATGTCGCCAGGTATCCCCGGACCTTTGTCGTAACCATAACGTAACAGGCACGATGGCAATAATTAGATGTTTTGGCTTGTACTGCAAACGCATAGGCGGTTTCATAAATGCGTGTGAATGATTAACATAATTGACACACATTTATATATATAGATATGTTTACAGCACAGCGTTCATGAATGTTTCCTTTTATTTCTCACATATTGTTGTAAATTTGGTCGGTTTGCCAATTCATTGATTGATTTCACTATTATGTACAGAAATATGCATAATTATTCCCTTCGAATGCACTATAGTATAAATATATAGTAGTAGCCTACATTAATAACCAGCATCTAGTCAGATGATGTAAATACTATTTTATGGTCTTAAAACACGAAATTAATTAACGATATTGGCTATGTCTGCGACATAATGACACATCATGCCCTACTGTGACAATCAATATCCTAGCTTTCGTTGGAAATTGAGCCTTAATGAAATTAGGCCCTACTAAATATATTTGATTCAGATTACCATGATTACGGCTGCGTGTAATCATATCGCTTTAAATTCTAGATGCGTCGTTTCTTGTTTGTGATCATCAATTATTATTTCTTCCAACGTCTTGAGGCAAAATGATTTGTATTTATTCCAATACATCCATGATTTCCAGCGCACGAAATGTGTCAATATGATTAACCAGCTGCTAATGGTGTCATCAAGTCACAGGCTCTGGTAAGCTACACAGGCACTCTATCCTTTAAGTTTCAAAGCAACAAAATGTTTTTTCCCAGCTCACTCGTCAAGATTAAATATTGTGGGGAGCCTCCGTGACCGAGAGGTAGCGTGGCTATCCTCAGACCGCCAGGGCTCGAATTTCGAATCCTGTGTCTGGAGGGCAGTGTCATCTCACCATCCTCAGGAGGTTCTCTTGGCCCAGTTTGACCTATGTGTGCACAAAGGTGGCCTAAACCCCATCCATTTCATTTTCATTTGGTATGCTACAGAGTACAGCACAATCACTATAAATACTGTGTATGTCTGCATGCTTCGTGAACCAGACAACAACTTTGTGACCATTTTATTCTGCTGTCGAAATAAATGTAATAATCAGATTTGATGCCAGTATTATTTCCAAAGCACAAATCCCAGCGAACACGAAACGTTGATCTAATGCTGGTTTAAGCTGGCCCTCCGTCTGTGACGCTTGTCCAACATGAGACAAACATCCTCGTTTCTGTTAGAGATGCCCAGCCGAAAAAAGGTGTGATGGTAGGTAGATACTGTAGATCTGGTAATATTCGAGAGGTTTTGATTTTCGCGAATTTCGCGAGAAGGACAAATTCGCGAATTCAAGAATTTAAACTCGCGGAAATTAGTTGGCAAATCGGCCACGGCTTACAGCAGGTTAGATTCTCGCAAATTTATGTACGCGGCTGACAAAGCTCCCACCTCACAAATTCAGGACACGCAAATTATCACTCCCCTTAGAATTCAATTATTTTAAATATTGCCAGTCTTAGTTTACTAGCGTGAAAGAATGGATGAATGAATGAATTGATAAAGGAACGAACGAACGAACGAACGAACGAACGAATGAATGAATGAATGAATGAATCGATGAAAGAAAGAATGAATGAATGCATGCATGGATTAATTAATTCAATGATGCATTATATATGTTTATTTAAATACCGGTACAGCTATACATGGCGCTGTAAACAAGGGTACAAAATATCAGCATCTCCATCTATATGATCAGCTGCTGATTCTCCACCAATTGCAGGCCTAATCTAACCCACAATTTTGAACTACTACTACTACTACTACTACTACTACTATTACTACTACTACTACTTCTACTACTACATCTACTACTATGTACTAGTACTACTTTTACTAGTTTTTGTGCAACCTGGAGAACTATTCTATCAGCGCTCTAGATGTTTATTTTAATTTCAGCTATAACGTAACAATACACAGGCTGTTTAGTATTGTGTGATTTGACTGTAACGTCATACCAAGGGGGTCATACACTGAGCCATCCCTGCAGACACGTTGCACGTTGCTGGGGTGTAACGTGTAAATATTCATAGATAGATAATATTATTTATTATATCAGGTTACATTATACAACGTCCAACGTTTAATTTACAAAAAAATACATATTTAATCACATAGCAATATTTGTTGTTTTGATGCTGCATACCATAATTATATCACATATATGACACACAAATCTATTCTAGACTTTGCGAAATACATATCTTATACCAGTTGACAATATAATTTATACCTACTGTAATATAATGTTGCTCAATATATCACCGTTTTTTTGTTGTTTTAGGATTAACGACGCAAGAGATAACGCAGGAAAATGACGAAATACAGGATCAAATCCGGGAATATAGACGAAAAATCTCCATGATTCGTGACCTTATTGAGGAGTTAGAACGAAATTATGAGGCTTCCAAACGTTATATAGTGATCCAGCGCTACAGACTGATGAAAAACATGATCAAACATGTGATACATAATAACTGGATCTAAATAAGGAGAGACCTATTTTCACATAATTTAATTTATCGTCTTGCGATTAAATGGTGCATCTGCCACTTTGTGAAGTGGCAGATACACCCTTTGATTCTCAAGACGACCCATGATGCAGGTAGGAAGAGATGATAGATAAATTATTTTATCTTATATTTGCGAAAGCGTCTTTTGTACATTTTCGCTGTTCCATGTACATATAAAGAGGTTGACATTTTGGAAAAGATACTGCCGCTGTTAAACGATGTTTATCGCACACTTAGATCGTTGTTGTTGTATTAGAAGTATTTTATTGGCAACTGAAGGCTTGGCGATCCTCTCTGAAATCACATACAATACACAATATTTTAACCCTCTGAATGCCAATGACGACAATAATTGTTTTAATCCTCTTTATTATGACATCAAATGATGATTCTTAAGAATGAAGTAATTTACGTTTAAGCAGCAGTCGACGATACTTGATATAAAATTGCAAATGTTTGAGATAAAAAAATATCCATGTCAGCATTTTACCCAGTTGAAGTTGTGGTTCGCGATGGCGAGACACAACTTCAAGTGGATGAATAATTGAATGATTAAATTTGCGCGCTAATGGTTAATAAGCCCATGCTGCAAATCACACTCGGTTTTGACTTCTGACTATCTGTTGTTTTAAAGTAGCGCACAGTATTTGAGAGCCTAGTGAGTACTACACAAAGAAAAATAAGTACCCTAGGTAGTATGCATCATTTCATAGTGCACCACAAATAGTTATATATAGGTTGTATTTTAACTAGCCTGATTTTCTTAATATATGATTAATAAGTAGGTCTATAATTAAAGAAATGTGTCATCATTTCTCTGTATGAACGGTCTAACACAAAAACGATAATACTTTTTTTTATTCAACAAGCCATGCCTGCACTAATATAAACGTCCCCGCTTTCTACAAAACTATTCTCTACTTTCATAAGTCACGGATTAATTCATGAAACGATTTCCACTTTCCTTGAAATTACATCTGATGCTGGCAAGCTTAGAAAGTTATTTTCCATATATTCAAGCATGACAAAACTGTATACCTCTACTGTGGACACTAAATATGCTTGTTTATAAAATATATTCATACAGTCCCGAAATATTATATGTGTTCATATGAGTTTTCCACAACTTAAGCCCATAAGTCCTGTTGGAGATTGTGATCTTAAGCCATAAGATAACGAGGCTTAGGCAATGTGGTCGAGGGTATATCTGGTAGGCTACATTGATGTTATGGCTTAAGTTGTTGTACTCATTCGGTAGAAGAACCCACACCCAGTGTCATTAGTTACATTCCAGCCATATCTTGCCTCGATTACGTTACGTCACGGGGATCGACCTTAGACGTCAGTATCTGACGTCTGTAGACGTCAGATTCTGACGTCTAAATTCGATCCCCGCACTGTAAGAGTAAAAATATGTATTGTGGCCGTAGACCCATAAAATAGGTATTCAAATGTAGCAGAAAGAGTTGACTAAGTCATTTATTATGATTTAAAATCGGAAAAAACCCCTTTCGTCTCCATGGTTTACACAGAAAAATTCAGCGCTTTAAGGGTTTATCGACACATGGGTGAGTCGATCAATAAAAATGGCATGTGATAAGATATATAATATGTCTTATGTGTGAAGTGAAAATCATATTGTATGGAGTGAGCTCCAGTAGATCTCACATATTATTGTTAAATGGTTATACAAAACGAGATCTCTCAAAGTTTACTTTTGCACCTATCTAGTCAGACTTTATTGAAGGACAACATATCTATATGCTGTCTCCTCACTCTACTTCATCGGTCGGATTAAACAAAAATAAGTAAAATGCATGAAGCCAGATTTATTTGAAAATGTGCAAAGATGTATTTGAAATAATGTAGTGGCCGGAGAATGAGGTTCTGACGGTTATTTCGTGATCTGTGCTCACATCGCCAGACGCGCCGACATGCAGGGGATTGAAACATTCATGAAGGCTTGAGCAGGACGCTTTGTTAAGATGTCATTTGAAGAATCGAGTCACTTCATCCATCCATGGGGACATGTCGCTGCTTGTTGAATCGAGCCACTTTATCCATGGAAACCTGTCGCTGCTTGCTGAATCGAGCCACTTCATCCATGGGGACCTGTCGCTGCTTGTTGAATCGAGTCACTTATCCATGGGGACCTGTCGCTGCTTGTTGAATCGAGTCACTTCATCCATGCAAACCTGTCGCTGCTTGTTGAATCGAGTCACTTCATCCATGCAAACCTGTCGCTGCTAGTTGAATCGAGCCACTTCATCCATGGGGACCTGTCGCTGCTTGTTGAATCGAGTCACTTCATCCATGCAAACCTGTCGCTGCTTGTTGAATCGAGCCACTTTATCATGGGGACCTGTCGCTGCTAGTTAAATCGAGCCACTTCATCCATGGAAACCTGTCGCTGCTAGTTGAATCGAGCCACTTCATCCATAGGGACCTGTCGCTGCTTGGTAAATCGAGCTACTTCGCTGCTTGTATTTTCGAAAAAAAAACATCATTTAATACTCAGTCTTCGTTAAGAAGTGTTTTCGTGAACGAATACAAAGCAAGGAAAAACAACAACGTTTTGTTTATCAGTACACATATTGTTTGACAAAACTAAAGTTCATGGAACTGTTTTAAAAGCTGTTTAGACTTATTGAGGGAACAAAATGCATGAGTAACATGATCACTAGTGGTGTTCAACCTTCTGCCATGTTATATTCAGTAGGATTAGACACTTATAGACACTTGTAGAGGACTACTTTGTGGATCACGTGGAGTGATAACAATATTCATGTTGACCCGTCATGGATGTTTCTAATTCCACCATTTACAAGCTATAGTCAGGATAACCCAGTAATTTCTGCCTAAAATGTGACATGAAAACATCTGACAGGGTCGACATCGGATTATGGTGGATAATTAAATGTTTCTGAAGGACCAAGTGTAATTATTACAAATATGTTGATTTCAGCATTGTCTATATTATAATAATATATTATTGTATACCAGCTTTGTCAGTATTGTCTGATGTCCATACATGTTGGTTTGCTTTAAGTGTAGCGTCTGTAATTGTTATAAATTATCCATGTTAATGATCCAGACAGGCCTACATTTCTCTGAGTCAGCTCAAAGTATATCGTTTAAAACATTTCACGATGACATTTTATTATAAGACTTAGTTTATGATTTTTATATTTAAAATACACGTTTAACGTTTTGTTTCTTATAATAAAAGTAGTTTAAGCAAAAAAAGGTGAAAAAAACAATTGTCTGAATGAGATAAAGTAGGCCTAATGTGAAAGCTCATCCAAGTAGTAAATTATGATCGAATACACGAGTCTAGAACTATTATCACAGATAATGCTGAGCATAATGTAGCGCAGCAATAAATACTAATTCAGATGTGGTTTCTTGTGTAGAAAGTCACATCCCCTCTTGGTTTTCAAGCGTGTGTAATTTCTGTATAATTTACTGTGTTAATACGATATGTTGCTGACAATGTGGACATGACTTTTGTACTTTCTTTACGCTGATTTGTATGCGGAGAAATGATCAATGATCGATCTCACGTACTGCTACTCGGTTGTTGTAATGCTTCTTTGTATGAATGATGGAGTGTAGGAAAAGTTATACTGTATATACATATATAAATTGCACAGTGATTTATATGGCGTTTATATTATTCCAGTGACTACAATATTTTACCCACGGAAAGTAAAATACACCTGATATGATATAACTAGCTAACAACCTTGGAACTACCATTATGGTATCAAGTCCATCAAAAAATTTAAATTCCATAATAGGCGAGACTGGGTACCAAAGAAACATTATTCACATTTAAGTCAGTTAACTGTAGTATTTGACAGTATACAAGCATGAATATCCGAAAAAACATATCCCAAACATTTAAGTCATGCTTCCATTATATCCGCGATCTGCGTCGAATTCGATAAAGTCTGTCCTTATATTGCTTGCCAAACAAATTGCAGGGGCACTGGTCAGTAGCAAGTTAGATTATTGTAACTCCCTCTTTCACAACATTCCAGAACGAGTTCAGAACTGCCTTGTTAGAGTGGTAACCAAAGCCTCACGTTTAAGTCGTTGTGCTCCTAAAACAATTAAATTGGCTTTCTGTCAAATTTAAATTTATTTTTCGTATTCAATTTTGCTTTCTCTATAGCCGGTCCAGCCAGCTTGTTGAACGCTCTGCCTGTGCCCATACGAAATGCCCAAACAAGTTTAGCATTCCGGAAATTACTCAAATCCCACATATTTTGTTCTGGATTTCCCGCCCTGGCCCCCTGTTGACGAGCCTGCTTTGGTCTGGATTATGACACATGATGATGCTAAGGTTTCCCGCACCTCGGAGCGGAGGATTTAGGCGTTATATAAGTTTGATTGATTGATTGATTGATTAATATATTCAGTTTCATGTAATTAAAGCGACACAATCAGGCTAAAATCATAAAAAAATGACCTTTTCATATGTCCATATGATGTGAACATGTCCATGGACTTGAATTGCAGAAGTCTTTTACATTTTGGATTGCTGTGGCAACGTAGAAAGTGTGCCTCAAGCCTCGTATAGCAGTTATTCCTGCATATCTTACTTCGGACATGCATGTCTGAAATTAAATTTCGTTCTTTTTTCTCGCTTAACTGATAAATGCGCAACACACAATTTAAAAAACTTACGCAATTCTAGTCAATGGATAGGCCTATGTTCACACCGTATGAGCATATTAAGAAGCCAAAATAAAAATAGGCCTACTCATTACTTAATGATTTTAGCCTGATTGTGTCGCTTTAATAGGTCGTCTGCCGTACCTGAAAGCAAACCGGTGCCATCTGCATAGTAAAAACGAAAAATAGCTTGTGACATGTTATTCCCACATTGGATTTTTTTCTATCGTGAACCGTTTCCAACACACAGTATCCCTCTTTCCCCTAAATAGGACACAAACTCAGGCAAAATAAACTTAATCGGATACCGGCCGTGGTGGAAGGAATATATAGTAGTAGCCTAGTAGTAATACATCATTGCTTTACGTCACTTTTCGGCACAAATGGTCTTTCAAGTGACATTGTACTACGATAAAAACGTTGTAGTCAATTGATGAGATGAATGATGTACAGATGATGATGTGAGGGTGGGGGTGATAGGGCATGGTGGAAGAATACACGTCGAAGATCTATTTGAACTTGTCTTCTAATTGGTTTTTTCCTTAATTATATCCTGGACATTTAGGATTCTTGCCCATGAGGAAGACCAATAAACTGATTGTTTGTCTATAGCACTCAAACAGACTAAAGCCCGGCCTCGGAGTTTGGGAACTCCTGTTCTAGTTTCAAGTAATCTGCTTATTATCAAATCAATTATAATGTGTTTATAAAACATATCAATGGATCATATTATATATATATATATTTTTTAATATAAAAGTTATATGACCATATATTATATGACTAAGTACATAAAACACATATCATTTCTTTCTTTTGATCAATTCCTGTGAACGAAAGTTCATAGAAGTTATGAAACAAACCGGTTTCACTAATTTATTGCAAGGAAATGGGGAAGTACCGGAAAGTAATATTTACTATTAAAATTGAACTATAGTTTAGTACGGTACGTTAAACGACTCTCTGCATATAAATATACATGAAATATACCCTTATTACTTTTACTATAGTTTAATGACATGTCTCTCTTTTATCGTGAGTAATATTATTGTAAAATTATTATAGCATTTTATAAATCCAGCTGTGACTGAGAAGGCTAAGATGTGAAAAAAATAGGCCGAGGTGACCAAAATTGGCCGAGGTGTTCATTTTTTTATGAGTGGAATGAATTAGAGGAATTGACTAGAGAATCAACTGTTGTAAGACTGGGCCGAGATCATCTAAAATCGGCCGAGATCACTGGGCCGAGATCACCGTGGATCGAGGTCACATGTATCCATATTATTATATGTAGCAGCAGAAGAAGACAAGGAAACGCGTAGAAATCTAAGTAAGACAGATGGCATGTGTAGTCAATATGTAGACATTTATGGGAGATATTTTTTTGATATAATAGGCCTACAATAAATAAGTGGCCAGCCCATTTCTGAAACCACATTGTAGTTATCTTGCAATCGTTGCATATTTTTGTTATTTAGCTTTTGACCAATATATATATTTAATAGATACAATAGATACAAAACATACAGATTATATCATGATAACATGATATACAACATTGGTCGTGCTGAGCTAGGACAGGCCTTTAAAAGCATCTGCAAGCTAGGCAGCAACTAAAAAATTTAAGTACCGGTATAAAAAGTGTAAAAAATAATATCAAGAATAGATCGATTCTTGATAATATATGTTTCCCGCGCCAAAACCAGAGATAAAACAACTAGGGCCTACATATTATTATGAATAGTTGCAAAAAAAAAAAAAGCGTAGAAACCTATAAAATAAATACAAGTAGTACATTTGAAAAAAATATCTGGTATTAAATATTCCACAAATAATAATATGCTGGTCTTCTCATGTTTACGAGCACGAAAAAACGTATGCACGGTACGCTGCATACGGCAATTTGTTTGATGCTGGACAGCAGTTACTGTAGGCCCTAATTTACAATAACTTGATTTAAATAAATCTGAAGACATCACGCCACTTTACGTAGGGCCAATTACCAGCCCCCCCCCCCCCCAAACACACCTAATATGACCTAAACAAGGAGGTTTAGTTGCACAATAAATACACATTTTTTTATTTTAGTTGGACGGTTAAGTGGTAATTTTGGCTCGTACCTTGCACTTTGTCTTAAAAGCATGAAATATTTACTGAGTAGTCAATGATATCAGGGGATCATTTTCTGATATACAACACTTCGTCAGTCTTCTGTGACGTTAGTAGGCCTAATAAGGTAAAACGTAACCCTCCACCCTAAACTAAATTGACGTGGGGGAATGGCCAACAACACTGTTTAAATGTCAAGTTAATGCAACCAAATATGTTCATAGTGATGAATATTTTCATAACAAATAAACTATACAAATAGTTTAATATACATTTGATATTTTTGTGCGTAATATACAGTAGAAACTAATGCAAACAACTACATCAAACATGGACCTGCAAGACAAGTTTTAATAATATTTTACCGCTACCTTATGTGTGAAATAATATCAAATAATTATGGTAATCACTTTCTTTCTAGCAACTCCCTTCAGAAGTGCACAGTGATGTGCACTTCAAATTATTCTTGCAAAATTTACATTTACAACATTTCTGCATGCTATTTTACAAACACAGTGTGTGAGCTCATAGTATGCCTTATCAGCTTGTCGAGGTGTGCTCTATGATGGCACAAAGTTTTCAGTGAGTATCAGTATGTCTTCAAACGCAGTCACAGGAGAGGATGCTAGTTTTATGAATGTGTTTGTTAGTTCATAAAGTACTTCCACACGTGCCATGCAGGTTTTTTGCCTTTGCCTGAAAAGAATGAAATCACATCACACCCGGTAAAGGCATGGAGGGACAACAACGAACTTGACCTGTGTTCACCAAGTGCCTCAGCAAATTGATGTGCTGCAATATATCTGTAGAGTTTCCCAACTCCAAACGCAATCCAAAGATCATCCACTGGGATGTTTTGTACGTAAAATATTGCCAACACCACACCATAAGTGTCTACATTTCTCATCATTATTTTCTTATGCTCAGCTGCATGTAATACATGAAGTAGCATACGCGTACCTGTCCCTTTATGTGAGCATGAAGAAATGACAGCTTCACCAGAGGTACAGTACACTGACCGACCTGGATACCTGAGACTTGTTGCTCAAGAATACCGAAAAGCTCCTGTTTATTCCTGTCGCCTCGTAAAAAAACATTGCCAGTTTCTTGGTAGGCCTATTTGTGTAGTTTTATGAATGTGTTTGTTAGTTCATGAAGTACTTCTACACGTGCCATGCAGGTTTTTTGCCTCTGCCTGAAAAGAATGAAACTTTTCTGCGCGTCCAACAACTTTACTTTCGCTGTCAGTTATATATCTTGAAATTTGTTTGATGACAATGATGGCAACAACCGAACTATGCCAGCTCCATCTAGCACAATAGTACCCACCTGAGGTCGTATCTCTGGTATTTCATTAATTGACTAGAGACATCTAAGCAAATCTGCCTTCGCTCTTGTCGCATCCTGTCTTGCTTAGCCATTATGGGGGCCAGGGCTGATTTTCATGCTTGAAATTTTTTTCCAGATCCCATCACGAGACTGACAAGCTATATAATGTTTTGAGAACAAGGCGCAGCCATCCTTGAATTACGTTGCTTGTTTGCTTACGTTGATCATGTTTTTTTTTGAAGGATAGCTTATTTTTAGGGATGGAATTATTTATGGGCTTAGATTTTTCAACAAATCTTTCACTAACAAATATATAATACTGCTGTTGACATGTTTTTACAATATTCCTGGTTGGTTCAACAATATCATCATTCATGCTCTCACTGGTGTCCAATGTAAGTAACTCGCCACTCTCTTCCTGAAATATTCTGCAGATCTCCAAGTAGGCCTACAGTAACAAAATCTACTGCTTCTTTTGTTGAATGCCATTTAGGTACTGGGAAGCTGTTCATAATGTTTCAGATGGGGTGATCTTGGTCATCAGTTTCAAACTCTCCTATCATACGACAAATCTCAGGTCATGCAATCCTCCAGCACTTCAAAACGGCTGGGTTCTCAGTCAAATCTACAGCACCGACCTCACCTTCATTCAAAGCATTCAACTCTTCATGTTGAAGCACAATGTTCCAATATCTGAAATGATGTTGTTCTTCTCCTTGCTTACTACACTACTCAGAAATACTCAACTCGTCTACATTGGTATTTGTGTCTTTCAGATATTTTTCATATGTAGCATTATCCATACTAAAGCAGATGCAAAGTTGCTGCTGAGCGATTTAATTATCGCGGACTGCATAAATGGTCTAATAAATATCGCGCGATATTCTATATCACGCGATTTAGTATCATTCTGTGTAAGTTGCCTTAATTTTATACTAGACCTAATTTAAGCAATTAACTAACCAACACACAAAGTTTCCGAGATAATGATCAAAACCGAATACAAATATCTGCTATTCAGCCAATTCGGATTTTATATGCAATGGATATACAGGCTTTTTGTCGATAAAAAGCTTGATTATATGAACAGCTGTCAAAATTCACCAACAAATTCCCCAATAGTGTGTTATGTACGAAAAAATGGTGACACAAATATCAACATTAGTACGAATATGTTACTGAAAGCTCCTTTGTAACAGAAAGGCACGAACATCCAGGAGAAGAAATTTAATATCGCCATTTTGCAAGATGGTCACCATTGTCTACCTATTTACACAAACTCTCACTTACATTAATATGTTTTATATATTTTTAAATACACCTCTGTTTTATGTTTGTTCCTTACCTTTGTCACTGTTTATTGTTCCTCAGTTAGGCTAGTATATATATAATTATATTTTATTACAAAAAAAAATACAAAAAAATCACATCGCATAAAATGTATTTTTATTTCTGTTCTCGTGTTCTGCTCAGAGAAATCGTTGAGTTGATCTTTAAACCCACAGAAGCCTTGTATTTCGTATAAATCAGCATGATAAAGATAAATCACTATAATAAAGAATAATATAGGCTACATCTAAAACTATATATAAATATGCTTGGAATTCATTTTCCTGTGGCTTAATCCATGTTCTCACCTGACTGCCGAATACGCAGCTCCTTAAAATCTGAGCCGCATGTGTTCGAATATTCTAACGTTAGCGTCCTCTACTTGATATAGGGTCTAGGCCTATTTTAGAAGTGTCTAGTCATCTACTCTGATATTACATACAGACGCTGTGGCGGCCATGTTCACCTCGTATAGGCTATATGATAATATGCAGTATATTATGTGTATATTTATAGGCCTATTTTTCGTGTTTGTGGTCTTCGAATATTGGCATAGCGTATTGGCAGCAGTTAATTATGCCAAATTTGTGGCTATTTTGAGTCACGTCATCAGCCGAGAAGTATTGGAGTGTTCATACTGTATTTTTACGGTCTACCGTCCTTCCAAGCTCTTCGATCTTTTAAATTATTATATATTAGCTCATCCGGCCCAAGGCGCGTTGACCGTTGAAAATCGCTATCATACTCTTAGATTTAAGTAGATTATGCTCAGAGGTGGTGCCACCTAATTACCTGTCAGATTTCATAGTCGTTTCAAGTGAAAGACTTTGCGCCAAACACTATTTCTCTCCAACCATTTGCAGGATTTACCTAAAATCCATATAGGCCTACAATGCAGATGCATTTTTACGGAAAACGTTATTTCTCATCGAGTCTAGTAAATTTCATTCAAACGTGTACACATGTTTACCAACTAGGGTTGTAGCCTATATACGGCGTTCTCCAGGTGGCGTGGCGTTAGGCCTACCATTCACGGAATGTCAGTGGCATACCTGTCAATGACATCTTCATCTAACCACCGATTTCTGGGAATCCTTACGTAGGCTATATGTTACATTCACACTCACTAATATCTGAATTCAATCCACCCTGTGCTAGTGTGAACTCGCCCTAAACAATATCATGTAGAAAGTTCAAATCATATAGGCCCTACACCCACAATTAAAAGGATGAGCTGCAGTGTCATTGACACTTTTGTTATACTCATAAAATTTTACACGAATCTTTAGTACTGGAGCAATAACATACTGCTTTTCTAAGATATCTAGCACATTTAAAACGTTGTCAAAAACCAATACTCAGCGTGATAGCGGTGCCTAGTACATAGCCTACCCGTGCGCACGATGTACCTGTGTACTATACACAGGTGCGTACTATACCTTGCAAAATGCGATAAGTGCAAAATATTTTGTTAACCCCCCCCCAATTACTATAAAACAGCCCTTATCTTTGAACTTGACCGAGCTAATGGACAGGTTGACACATGAAACAATCCCTTATAAGTTACCCACAACCAGAACATTGGTCATTGCAATTATTTTAAATGCAAGATAATATTTTTTTTTTAAAGTTAACATCCTTCAGACCCCCGTTTGAAATAGACCAAGCTATCGGGGAGCTCGAACCATTAAATATATATTTTTTTTAATTGTAATAACCACTCGTACCCCACCCCCCCCCCCCTACCGTTTCATGAAAAAAATATTTAAAAAAAACGGTTTAAAAACCAGAGCGGTTATTGTAATAACTTAAAGTGCAATTGAAAAAAATCCACCCCTCAGCCCCCCCCCCCCCGAATTATTATTGAATAGCCTTCATATTTGAACTTGACAAAGCTTTGTGGGAGGCGGATAGATGACAAAGACAATTTAAGCAGGAATTATTTTCATTTTACTCTCCTTGTAACCCCACCCCAATGAATAAAAAACTTTCTTTCGCTCACACTCTCAGCTCCATTATTATCATTATGGAACAGCCCTCGCTATTAAATAGTGTATCGTGCTTACCAGTAATGCTTTTCAACATATCATTATGGAGCAGCCCTCGTCTCCGAGCTATTAAAGAGTGTATTGTGCTTACCAGTAATGCGGAGGTGATCTTAATTATTATGGAACAACCGGCCTCTTCGAACTTGACCAAGATATGGGAAGAATTAAGGGACCCATGGTAATATATATTTAGAACAATAAGAGTATCGTGATAAAAGTTGTGGGGGAGATCCCCATGGATTTTTTTTTAACAGATGTGGTGACTCAAGTATTATGGAACAGCCCTCATTTTCGAGCTTGACTGAGCTATGGTGGTGTTCCACCCATGTGTAATTTAATTTAACTGGATAAATATACGTGGGGACATAAAAGGAGTTAGTTTTGTGGCTTTCTCATTACTGTTAAATTATATTTATTAAATTATAACACATAAATTGCTGAAAACAATGCAGGGGGTGACTCAGTGGGACATTGCTAGCATATCATTTATCACCATATTTAATATATAAGCTATGTGCTTCTAATATCACTCAATAGCTCAATAGCTGACCAGCCAATAGGCCTATTTACTGATAAATGAGCTCCTTCCTCCCTCACTTAACTTGTATATCTCCTCAATTTCTCTTTCTAGCCTTCCAATCGCCGCTTCGGTGTTTCAATTGAATAATAGTGAGACAACAAGTAAGTGTGATATCTGTTACAACTGTAGCAACCATACTAAACAAGAGCGCTGATGCTAACGATATACCCGCCATTAATTAAAGTCAATAATGGCCTCAAAGTCAAAGGTTAAAAAAAGTCAAAGGTCACAACCCCCCAAAAGGCACACCCACACCCCCTAAGAGATGTGTGTGGTAATATGCAAACAATCCAGCAAATGCTTTCCGAGCTATCGTCCGAAAACTGAACTTATGATCTGCCATCAATTAAAGTCAATATTGGCCACAAAATCAAAGGTAAAAAAATAGGTCAAAGGTCACAACTGCCAAAAGGCACATCTACACCCCCTGAGGGATGTGTGTGTGCCGTATGAAAACAATCCAGCAAACGCTTTGCGAGATATCGTCCGGAAACTGAACTTATCATCCAAAGTCAATTGGAGTCAATAATCGCCTCAAAATCAAATGTCAAAAATTAGGTCAAAGGTCATAACCCCCAAAAGGCACATCTACACCCCCTGAGGGATGTGTGTGTGCCGTATGAAAACAATCCAGCAAACACTTTGCAAGATATCGTCCAGAAACTGAACTTATCATCCAAAATCAATTAAAGTCAATGATCGCCTAGAAATCAAAGATCAAAAATTAGGTCAAAGGTCATAACCCCTCAATAAAAGGCACATCTACACCCCCTGAGGGATGTGTGTGTGCAGTATGAAAACAATCCAGCAAACGCTTTGCGAGATATTGTCCAGAAAAGAAACACGGACACACAGACACACGTTAATTTTATTAACAGCATATTTCACAATTTTATGAGTGTTTATTATATTATTATTGTACATGGTCATAACCAGCAATACATGATTTCAATCAGACATATTTGCAGTAACAAATATCTAAATAGAATGCAGGGGTATGTTCAGTAGAAAATTAAAATCAAAATCCTTACAAACCACCACCTCCCATACAGGCTGGTGATTTAGGTACTGATTTACTGGATTCTTCCCACTGCTTTGGTGTTTTAGCCTATAACATAGGAAACATGACAGGTGATAGTCATGATAGTAGACAGGAAGCATTTGTATTTCAAGCATAACTTAATTTTTTAGTAAAGCTATTTTTTGACAAGCTTTGATAGATTTTTCTATTTGTCGGGCATACATATTCAGCCAAAATGACTAATACATTTTAGCCAAATTCTTAAATATGATAAAAGTCTGTATTTTTTTCTAAAAAAAACTGAAGAATACCTTTTTCTTTTAATAAGAAAGTGCCTACATAAAAAATATCAGCCATTCAGAACCTTTAGTAGGTATACACAATTTTTAATACATTTCTAAGCAGACAGGTAATTGTCTGCACACAAAATCTAGCAATTCTGGAGATATTGTGTTAACATTTTTCAAACTTTTGTGTTAAAAATTTCCTGAGTTTCAAATTGACATGGCCAAAAATTAAAAAAAAAAAATCACAAAACAGTTTGATTCAGATCAAAGTCTCTTGTGGTAAAAATAAATAATGGACATATTTTTTTTGAGAATCACTGAACTGTAACCAAAACCGGCCAAGGAGATAAGTGTCTAAATACAAAATATTAACTGATTTGGAATAGCAGTTCTCCAGTAGTCTACACAGAAGCCCAATTTTTTTAAATGGGGTTATTTCCTAAAAAAATAAGTGAGCTGAAAGATCTTTTCATTCAGTGATTTATACAGTGGCTTTCTATTGAACATGCATTCCAGGGGATCTATAATAAGTATGTAAATTATCTTGCCTGAATTTGTGTCCTATTTGGGGGAAAGAGGGGTGCTGTGTGTGAGAAACGGCTCACATTTCTGTACACCAGTCCTTATTTACATATAATATAACGTTTCAGGTCCTTAGGTTAAGTACATTTGTTTTTAACAAGTGTTCAGAAAAAAATAGTCACGATTATATTTGTGGTTAAGAGCTTAAAGGGTTTTGGTTGGAATAATGTTGGCCCAGAGTCGCAGACGGTGGCCCAGCATTACATCAGCATTGGGCAAATGTATTGTGTTATCGGGTGTTTCTGGGGCCGGGATGTTAAAGCGTTTCCAGCATAATGCAGCAGTCAGAAAACATGGTACAATCACCCAATGCTGTTTCAATGACGGGCCAGCGTTGAAGACTGTGTGTCAACATTGAAACAGCATTGTTTGAATGTCACGTGTTTGCGTAAAGTATACAACAGACCCGGTGATAGATTAGTGCTGGGCCAGCGTCGTAGACGATTGACTGGCATTGAACCAGCAATGGGCTGCAAAGCTGGCCCAACATTCAACCGGAATTTGGTGGGTAGGCCTAGATCCTCTGTACGAGGTACATCGTAGGCAAGTATTGAATGAATATTGGCCAGCACCGGCGATGGTGGTGGAAGTAATACAGGTCGAAGATATATTTGATTTTGTCTCCTTGGTTCTTTCCTAATTATATCCTGGACATTTAGGATTCTGGCCCATGAGGAAGACCAATACACTGATTTTTTTACTTTAGCACTCAAACAGACTAAAGCCGGGCCTAAGAGTTCGGGAACTTCTTTTCTAGTTTTTATTAAAACTACATAAACTTACAACAATGGAAAGAGCATGCACACCAGATTCCAACTCTTCCTTTAGTGCATCATTCACAAGTCTGTGTCTCTGCATGAGGAAAAGATTAAAAGGTTGGTAAGTATATATCAAACATTTAATTTTATGTTTCATATCTTGTATCAATATATTGAGCAAAAGCATTGGCTTCAGCCACAATCATTTTTAAAGTAAATATTATCATAATTTAAAGGTACCATCACACTAAGTTGTAGTGAATACTGTCTACCATTGATAAAACTAGAAAGAGCTCTTCGGAATCAGGCATGTAAGCATCTCTGTGTTGATTTCAGACAGCATTTTTTAGATTTTATATAGAAGATATCTGCAAAATTGTTTATGGGACATCCTGTGCAATACCAGACATATGGGATATTCTGTGCAACACCAGACAAATTATTGCTCTAGATACATATACCTTCTAGCTTCATGTATCGTGGTTGGTATGAACATTTTTTTACCAACAATGCATGGTTCCATAGATCAGAAGATAATGATATACGGCAACTACGCTCAACCACGAACAGGGACCAAGGCTACCAGCTACACCCCCCCACCCCCCCCCCCCCGAGCTATTTCACTGCCAGGACACCGGTATGTAATCAAGGCTTGCTGCAGCAAGTAGAAACGTCAGAAATTTCAAAAACAATGTTCCAAAGTTAGTACAATTTTACTAAATGTACTGAGATAGTAGTAAATTGTACTAGCTTTGGAACAAGTGTTTGAAACTTATGACGTTTTGACTTGCTTCGGCAAGCCTTGATCACATACTGATGGCCTGGCGGTGAAATGGCTCAGATAACGGTGAAATGATCTTTTCAAAGATGGGTGGTAGCTGGTAGCCTCAGTCCCTGTTCATAGTTGGGCGTCGTTGGCGTACGTGGATGGCCTCCCAAGGCTACTAGCTACCGCCCATTTACGACAAGATCATTCCAGCGATGTCTGAGCCATTTCATGTATGTGCAGACAAATACAAAAAAAAAATATTATGAAACATAGTAAAACAATAGAGTTGAGAGAAGAAATATTTTGTACATTTTTCTAAATGCCAAATATCCTAAATATAGCCTGTTGCCTATATCAAGTGCTATTGAAAAGAATTGTTCTAAAATAAGCATAAATTTAAATATTAAGCATAATATTTGCAGGAAAACCTACTTGTATCAATGGCTTTCCATCAAACTTCTCTGACACAACAATTACCTTGAAGTGCGTCTCTGACCCTTCAATCAAAATATAACATCTTGTTAGTAGTATTAACAGATCAAAACAATGAAAAATAATAACCTGCAAACACAAGGATCGCCCCCATTTTCTACTTCAATTGTATGTCAGTTGTATGAAATTTAATAATAATAACAGTAAAAGAAAAAAATACAATTATGTTCTAATCCGGATTGATATCAATAAAAGTTTTCGCTTCGTGTTTTATTTTTGTTGTTACATACCAAGATTTATACAAGAAAGATAAATTAGTTTATAAACAAGAGCTGCACTATTTGAAATGTTACGTCTTATATGTTGCTAGTGATTACTTTTTTGAACATTGGAATTAATTATGATAATTAGAGTTCACTTCTTCTATAAATACAATTATTTTATAAGGTTGAAAAATGTGTGATGGAAATCAGGTATAAAAATATTAATAAAACCTCATTGTGTATCAGAGATAATCTTGCCGAAAATATGTACTGTAAACCTACAAATATTGGTGCCCGTTTTATATTGGCCATTTCGGTGGTTTGATCAAAAATGCTAATGTTTCTCTCCGCCACAATGAGTTTTCCTATTCAGGGTATCCACCAGGGGGGGGGGGGGGGGGTAAATCTGCCAATGTTAACCCTTGTGCTGCTAGGCCCGTATTCAAATACGGGTTCGACCAATTTTTAAACCAAATAAAATGTTTATAAAATAGGATAATTAAAACAGTTTGTGAGAGATTCTCAGTTAATCAAAATTTTATTCATTCAATATTGTAGATGCTTTTCTTCATATATAGTATAATTTTTTCGTCATTTAAAGCTGGAAATTGCGTTAGCAATTCCAGCTTTAAAATGAACGAAAAATGGAAACAAACAATTCAGCATGATATGCGTTAATCTCCGCTAATATAGAGCCAATCAAAATACATATGTATTAGCCTAATCAAAACAATTTGGTTCAGTATATTTTGTGCCATAAAAGATGAAAAACAATAAATTAAATATACATGTATTACATAAAATCAGAAATGCATAATACATGTATTATGCATTTCTGATAAAATTCAGGTTATTTTAGATACCCAAATTTCTGGCAGTTTTGTTCTTTGCAATTTACAATGTTAAAAATAATTAGTACTGAATACATTTTAGTGGAGGTTAGGTTTGCACTTAATGTTTGTAAAGTTGTTTTTTCAAAATCTTAAGGCAATAAGCATCATAAAAAATAGCAAAAAAGTGTCCAGGTGCTGTTAAATATCAGAGTGGAATTAGGGAATGGTTGATTCTAGTCCAGCAAGGTTAGTGTAATGTAGAGAATGAAGTAGCCTTGTAGTTGATCTACTTAAGGATAATATAGATCAGCCTCGACATACTAACAAGCTTAGTTCAAACCCATGTTGACCATGTTGACTATACCAGATCAAGATTGGATCATGTCTCATTCAATCTTTCTCAATTTTTCGATAGTTAAAAAATTGTATTAGTCATCTTAGAAGAATATTAATAATCAATAAATGGTTTCGATATCACAATAGCTTTATGCCCATTTCCAGGCAGTCACGTGTTTTGAAATCTGAAAACATATTCATTACAAAACTGATGTCAACCAAAGAAGAAAAATAATGCAGCTTTGACCCATAGTGGATGGATATATTGGAAGTGAATCATTATCAAATATTTTATTCTGCCTCTCTCAGACCTATGTCCACATAATTTTTTGTTTATTACAGTTACTGGTAGGCCTAATGTTCTTTATTCCACAGTATATACCTAACTTAAGTACTGGTGGTAATTTACATTACTTTCAGAAAAGATGAAGATTTGACACAAGAAAATGTTACCTTTCGGGACACTGTGCATGTAACTTTCATTAATAACTTCAACATGACTGGGCTAAAAATAAAACATCAAGAAATGTCTTCAAAACTATCAGAATATAATTTAAAAACCCACAAAAGGCTTACACTGCTCAGATCATGTAAAAATATATTCAGGTCCCTTGATGTAATTACGTTCTGTATTTTTCATTCTATAAGTCGTAGTAGGCTCAAACTTAGACTCATAATATAGATAAGTTGCACTGGTGGATATGATGCATCAGGCTCTGCGACCTGCCTGGCCATGTTCTGAGTGACACTAACAGTAGCCTATGTCTATTTTGTTAGCCTTCGCGCTGACCAGCCCATGGCACTGAGCTTAATTTTGCAGTTGTCTGGCCATTAGAGCATTGGCAATATTCTTCTTCTTGTATACCTTTTTTCTGCCGTTTGAAAAGAAATGTACGTTTATATTTCACTTTCTGCATGAAATTTGCAAATGTGCAGTCAGGATTCACAAGTCACAGTGCACAGGGCTTGACACTAATGGTTGGCCGATTGCCCAGGGCAACTGATTTTAGGTGGGGGCAAGTAAAAAATTACAGACAATGGCCCCCTGTGCAATAGCTTCAATTTGCAGCATTTTAAATTTCAACGACCGTCACAAAAGACAACGCAGGTCAGTAGCAATTCGGGTAAGTGATAAATTGGGAGGGCAAGTACCCCAAAAATGTGCAATCAGTAAATGTCTAGCCCTGGTGCACATATTTTGGAGGTCACCAGCCATAGGTCTACCCTGATGATATCGCCAAGTGAGACATCGAGTGATGACATCGCCAAGTGATGACATCGCCAAGTGACCTGCTGCCAAGTGAGTTAGGTAGCCCGGTTATGCCGGTACCATAGGTCATTGTGCTTCAGGGCCATTTCCCACCATTTTTACGGAGGCTTGCACATGTTTTCATGTTTATCAACAAGCTCTCTGGAAACATCCTGACAGCAGAGTGGATGCTTAAATATTTCTGTGCAACCGCAGCTGCTGACATAGCCCGGAAGTCAATAATTAACAAAATGAAAAACAACAACAACACATTCAACCAAGATCTGGACTGAAATATTATATTTTACATGATTAATTGAAAATAAAAGACACATTTTTTAAGCGGTGTGCTAAGTAATCAATAATAAACTAAATAACATTCGCAAATCGTCCCCTTGGATTTGAAAAGGTATATCTGCCACTTTGCAAAGTGGCAGATAGACCCTTTCATATCTAAGGGGACGAAATGTCCATAAACGCCAATTGCCTCATTTTACTGTCTAGATTTTTTTCTGAGGGTCCTCGTGCAAGTTCAAAAACTGTAAATAAGTCACACTGGGGTAAAAATCCCACCAGCCTTCAAAGGAGTTTTTCAAGGTCCCATCTTATATGCCGGAAAAAACGGTACATGTATTAAGATCGATGGGTACCTAGAAGATAAATAAATATTCATTCAAAATCATTATATAACAACTGATTCCAAGATAGCTTTGCAAATAGTCAAGAAAATATATAAATGTTTAGGCTAAGAAGTCATTGTTATGGAACATTCAGTATTCATTATAGATAATATCATTAAATGTCACTTACCTCAAGTAATTTATCAATCTTTTTTTTAATCGATCCTTCCACAGGTTTATCCTAAAACAGGATACAGACAAAGCCAGATTATGAATTGTATAAGATTAGCAAAAAGACAAAAAATGTGTTCCTGCAAAATAGTGGAAAAAAAATCCATTCCAACAATCATATCTATTCAAGGTAGGCCTAGAAGTAATAAAGAATCATTTTCTAGCCTATATCAGAATCAGAAATTGTTTTATTTTTATCATAAGAAATACAATTGCAACTCCCATAAAATAAATCAATTTATTTACAGAAGCAAATTGCCTATCAAAGCTACCACCAACCTAAACATATTAACTGGTATATCATGGCCTTGTAAATTTAATATTTAAATTATTTTATTCATGCCATACATCAATAACTGTTTTTTTATATATAAGAATTATGTTAAAAACAGTAATGAAACAGCATATCAGACTACACAAAACCCATTTGAACTGTTTAACAAAAATTCACTGTAATAATAAAAAGTGAAACCTTATCACATCATCTCAGTCTATATTAAAAGAGAAGATATGTTAGATATATCAACAGGTAAATCATTCCACAACCTTATTTCTACATTTGATGCACAATGTTGTCTCCTTAAATTTGTACGAGAATAGTTTAAGGAAAATATGTTTTTCCTACTATTGAGTATATTTGTATGAATTTAAAGCAACTCACTCAGGTCAAAAAATAATAAAAAATCGTCATTTTGGATCCTTAATATGGCCATAATATGTGAACATGTCCATAGATTAAAATTGTGTATGTTTTTTAATTTTTGTGTTGCGCATTCACCAGTTAAGCGAGAAATAAGGACAATATTTAATTTCGAACATACATAACTGAAAAATGAGGCTTTCGGCACACTTGCTACGTTGCCACAGCAACCCGAAATTTAATAAACTTCCACAATTCTAATAAAGGAGAGAAAAATAATTTACATTTTTAAATGATTCCTTGCCTTGCCTCTTTGAAAAAATATTTTTTATATTGACTGGAAGGAGATTATAAAAAGTCTCGAACATTAAAATTGTCATAGCATATTTTCGAAAACTAAGCATATTTCACAGTTTGAATATATTCATTTTTTTCTGTAACAGTATTCTTTCATTTGAAAGAAATCCATTGGCCCTCCCCTAAATTTCAGGCAATAAATTTAAAAAACAACTAGAGGTGAATTGTGACTTTTCAAGTAACAATAATGTTTGGGCTAAGTTTTATGATTTTTTAGACGGCCATTTTGTATTTTGTTGAGTTATTTTTATTATAACAGATTGATAGGAATTTTGCTTCTAGCTTTCTGGGCAGCCATTTTGAATTGGAATTTTAGACTTTAGAATTCAGACTTCAAATTTTAGAGATTATAATTGAGGCCACTCAAGTTTTTGTACTTTTAAATACACTTATATTTGTTTGGCAAATGGAAACACATTCAGAGGGTCCCCAGTCAACACATTAACTTGTCTCTCTGTCGGCTGAATGTTGTATCACTGTATGTGACGCTGGCCCAACATTAAAACAACATTTGATCAACGTTTCACGTTTGCTGGAATTACAACTGTTATTTCAATTGTCACATCTAGCACATAAAAGGTTACTATTGACCATTGTGAACATGCAAGGTTGGTTCAATAGTGGGCATCTGTCTGCAACACTGGCCCTACATTGAATTAGCATTAAGCAAATGGAATTAAATCATCAAATCTAGCATTTATAGGTTTAATCATGTTAATAGGGCGAACCAGCCTGGACAAACTGCCCCTATTTAGCCTCATTCTATTCACGCAATGAATGGATTTCAGCTGACATGTAATGCTTTCACCTGCAAATGACATGAAAATTAAAACCCCCCTCTCCTTCAAATGTAATTAGTGCAGAATCTATAGTAGATAAATATATCATACAAACATGTGCTTAACATAAATGTGTGTGTGATTATGGTACAAAAAACAATTTTTTTAAATATATAAATGTCGAGGAATGATCAGCCTTTGAAAATGGAGGGAAAACTAAAAAGCTAAAATGGCAATCCCGCATTCAACAGTGATACCATTCTTTGGAGCTACCTCTCTTTGGAGACACTGAAATCCGGATTTAGGCCGTTTAAACTATCCCGATCTCTTAAAAAAGTCATAGCAATCGTTTTCAATACCTGAGGTGCATTGTGCCAAGGCTTGAAGTCGATTGGATAAAAACCCTGGGAGAAATATCAAAATTTGCCATTGATCCATATAGTGATCGAGAGAATCCTGAATAAATCCAGGAGAACATGATGTATGATTTAGAAATCATATAATTTGTTTTGCAGATGTTTATTGATAATTTATTTAAAGCAAACCACTTTTCCAGCTTCATTCATTCATTACAGATAGTTACACTCAAACTCACAATGTACACAATATTAAATTTGTATCATCTGCACATATGATAAATATGATTTTTTATACAATAACTTGTATATGATTTATATATAAAATAAATATTTCAGGTCAAAGGATACTACATCAGTACATGTACCCTGCAGAATGCAGCAACAGTTATTTATTAGATCAGAATTTTCATTGTTATACAATACATATTCAGATCTTTCTTTTAAATCACTGCTCAACCATTCATTAGCCATGTTACATGTTACAAATCAGAAAAATACCTATACCACCTTAAATTAATCATTTCCTCTTACATATCTCCACTTACTCTTGGGTTTTGTTTGCTACCATAGTTTCAACCTCACAATGAATAAATATTGCAAAATTTTATAACGTGCTCAAGTGTATCCAGTTGAAGTGACAGAAGTGACAATTTAATGGCTAGCAAGTATTGCCCGGGATGTAGTGCAAATTTTTGTGGCTCATCAATTTGAATTGAATTGAGTATTCTAATGCTCAATATACATATACAGTTAGATGTATTATTCAATTTGTCACACTTTCTTGATAATATTGATATATACCAAAAATAAATCAAATGAGGATGAAACCCCCAACTTCAATTTCATCCTTAAATGAAATGAATCTATAGAATCATTCAGACTGGATCGTTGGACAACTGAATTTCGGCAGCTATCTTGCAAATGGTTGCCAGGACAAGTAAGATCTTATCAAAATGATTTCACAAAACTTATGATATCCCCAGGCATAGAAATTATTTATGTAAATTTGAATACAATTTGCATATAGATGCTTAGTCAAACTGGACAAAAAATACTGCTACATACAGATAGCTGACAGACAATGCACAAACAGTAGGCATCTGCCCTCAAGGGGGATTTACAATAATAACTTAGAGTGCGAGACATTATTATATGTTCATCTCAAAACAATATTTAGTATACATGTATAACTAGTGTATTCAATTTACCTGACATGCCTGTGTTGTCATACTGAGTCGTACAATAGACCTCAGTCCCCTCAATCCCGACAGTAAACTACCTAAAAACAATCAAGCAAACCATTTTCCCACATTTAACTATGTACACTCAACAGTAAATTAACAAAAAATCAACTGTTGTAAGAAGAGCATTCTGTCAAACAAATCTGAAAATTCGACAATACCGAGTAAACACAACGTGGAGCTGTATTGTATACAACTTGAAGTTGTATCTCGATACCGCGATCCACAACTTCAAGTGGGTGAAAATTAGTCATATTTGTTTAATTTGAGACAAAATATTTGCAAAATTTGATGTTAAAAGACACATTTCTTTCCAAATAACTTTGATTTAAAGGATAAAACTGATTGCAAATGACCATAGTGGCGATTAGCAGTGTATCGACTACGTATGGTGTTATTTCTGTAGTTTTACATTAGTCCATCGGCATCTCTTATGCATTTTTTGTACATACAAATTCTAAAGGATAGCTCAGCTCTTATACATTCGCAATGTGGGTTGCCTTTGATGTCAACTTGATTAGCCCACAGAAAAACAAGGGGCCAATGGTGAGTGGGCGACTTGGTATCTGGAACCCTGGATATGCCTTACTTTTACAATTCAGGGACATTTTCAGTCACTTGAGGTTGTATCCAATCCTGAGTTTACCATTGTCATCTTCATCCACTACAAGCCGTGAATTACAGTTGCAATTCCCGACTTGTAGTGGATGAAGATGATTTGAGACGGATGAAAAAATAAAGAAAATTCCCATGCATTGGTAAACCGGTTTCATGGAAATTTTCATTTGAAAACCCTTAGTTCTGGGAAATTAAATATGTCCAAAGGGATTTAGAACGATGCTTTAATGCATCGTGAGGGCTTAAAGGGTTAAAAGTGAGACACAGCTTCAAGTGATGGGAAATTTAAACTGACTAGCCCAGAGCCCTAGGGTATAAGCCAGCATTTGGTCATGAATTCCATTCACTTACTGGATAACAAAATGCATGACAAATTGCAAGAGGGTCATAAGAACATGATTAAATTTCTTTTATCATAAGAAGGCCAAATGTAATTGATAATGTGGTTTACAGATATTTAGGAGAAAGGTTAGAGCCTGCGACAGGGAAAAAATTTAACAATAAACAGCCAAAGAAATGAGAAATGTATTTTTTTTTTTTTTTTTTTTAAATATTTTTTAGAATTTAAATTTTGTGGGGTGTTTTGCACACAATTGAAACAAACAGAATAAAAAATCTGTGATTTTTCACTTTTAATTTTTCCCAAATTTGGACAAATTAGGGACGTCACATCTGTAAACCCCATTAATAGAAAAGTGTGGCCTAAAGGAGTACCAATTTTTGCCATCTATCGATTTAAATTTAATTGAGTATTCAGTGCACAAGGACATACATGTGCAGAGAATACAAACATGAAATTAAATTGTTGATTGTTCTCTACTCATACACACTATACATATACATGAATAGCGTACTACATATACATGTACATGTACTTAGCCTTTGAAAGGCTTCCAAGACTTATCAGACTAGGGTAATACACTACAGATATTGATATAAATTGAGTACTGTATGCAGACGTTTCGGAGTGAATTAGGTAATAAACATTGCAAGTGAGTATTGTTACACAATGCATTAAATTTAATTTAGTTTTTGTTATTTTTTAGTTTGAGTAATTACGCAGATACTCAGCAGCACTAATGATTATATATATAATGCCCCATGTACATATACCATGATAATGCTGTTTGGTGTTTGACATTATATTAAGTAACAGTAGTAATATAATGGTAACTATTTTAAATACCTTGTGCTTGTTTCAATATGTAAATGGAAAGCAGGAATTTAAGTGTACATACCATGTTGATATATTTGATTCACAGAACTAACTACGATAACCCTGCTATACATATTGTATATATATATATGGGTAAAACAAAAATTTGGGGTGATTTTACAGGACTTAAAAGGTCCACATTTTGAATTAAATATAAAAATATTAGAAATAAATTCATGATTTAACTTCATGTTGAGGCATTAATACTAATTAATGTTTAGATTACCGGGTATTTGTAAAAAACAATATATATATATCGATGGTCTAAAACAATAGTGGTCAAGTCGACTTGAAAGCAAAATTGTTTTCATCGTTTTGCTTAGAACTACAGTCTGCTAAATCCACTTATCAGCATGTAGACTTGGACTTACACTGATGAAACACACAGCGATCGGAATTTTACAGTAGATCAAGTGAAGTTAGCAGAGTATTTTTGAACTTCCAAAACGATTTACAGAAGCAAAATTGGGATCAACAAGATACCAAGTTGACTTAGCTCATTGTTATTCTAAGAAAACAGACTATACAGAGATTGTTCCTAGATCAACAATGAACTAAGTCAAGGCATTTCTCCTGTGCTGTTTCCGCAAGTCTTAGAATAACAATGCGCTAAGTGCACTTGCATCTTTTTTGTCCCAGAAACAGAGCCCATGAGCATGTAATAACAGAACAACAATGTGTCAAGTCGACTTGGTCCTGTGTTGGGAAGATATTTTGCTAATATGTGCTCCTTTTCACGAGAATAACAATGTGCTAAGTCGACTTGGTCTGTTTTTAAATCTGAATTTGGAATAAATTCAAACTTTATACATAGTATAGTTGACTTAGCTGATTGTTATTTTAAAGGCCAAAAATTTCACTTAGCACACTATTGTTTTAAGCCATCGATATATGGTTTTATTAGAGCTCTATATCATGGAAACGTGGAAATTCCACTATTTGAAACTTCACTGTAGGATACAAATACACAATATAATTCTAATAATTATATTTCATGGCTAGACATTGTTCACTTAAACTAATCAATGATCAAAATTTGACTTAAAATTGATATCGATATATATAATTTTGATGAATATACATTTCCCCACATTTGCACTCTACTCCGCTACCATCACTGTAGTGTTCATGCCCCATCAAGTGAATAATCATGAGCTAAAATTATATCAAGTGTAGTTTGCCACACTGGAGGGCCTTATACGAGTTTTTCACCTTGAAAGAATTAAACTAGTTGAGTGACAAGTTATTCAAAACAGGTATTACCAAAATGTTACAAAATATTTGGCAATTCAATACTCCGTTCCCTTTTCTTAGTAACGGAGTATTGAATTGCCAAATTTTATTGGTTTTACAGTCATAATGATTGATTATCATTTAAAATGTCTTTTAAAACATGGCTCATATATACAGTTTATTTTATGTTGAGCCAAACATTTGGTAACGGAGTTGAGTATTTTTTGGCTTGGTAATGGAGTTAAAATAAGGATTTTTGTTGATCCCTTCAAACTGTCAAATTTTCCTAAATTTTCAGCAGTTTTGAGATACGATTGTTGAGCATTATGCTTCAATAAGAATATCATGTTTAAAAGTGTGATGTCAAGCTAAACAAAGTAACATAAATTTTGAAATGGTTCGGACTTGGTAACGGAGTAGTAAGTGGAATGTTGTAACTTTTTTAAAATGACGTTTTTTAGGTGAAAAAAAAATTCCTAGCGCAGCCAGTGACTTTTTTATGCTCTATCGTGATCAGTGCACCAAACCTATCAAGTGGTTTTCTTTCTCTTTGATGGTCACCTCACTGCCATTTTTGATGCTACAATTTTACCCCAATTTTTGGTTTTACCCATATATATATTACTATGACAAACAAGTCAGCAATGACTTCAAATTATGTCAATAAAACATCTATCTATCTATAACATAGACCAAATTTGGGCTAAAAATAACTCACCAGACACATGTAGAGATGTCATTGAGGGGACTCGATGACACCTGAAAGAGCTGAAAAGATACATAGAGCATTTTCATTGCCATCATTTTGATGAAAACTAGAGAAGTAACTAACAATTTCTTAACAAAAATTCAAGATCATGAAGAATAATAAAAAATTCTAGCTACATGCTTTATCTGAACAAGAGGACTGAAGTCCTATATCATCCCCCGCCATAAATTAGGTTAGAGTTTTTTGCGGTCACAAATATTTAAAAAGACTTGTGGTGGCCATTTTAAATACCAGTAAAATCACCTGCACATTATTTCATTATTTTTGCGCCCACAAAAAATTATGAAGTTCATGCATGGTGGCCATTTTGAATTTCCATATAACCTTGAAAAAATCCCATGCACATCTCCATATCGTGGGGAATGTGATTGTAAAATTTGATTAATTGACGACATAAGTTTTTGAGTTTTTGCTACCTCAAAAAAATTGAAATTCATCTGTGACAACCATTTTGAATTTCAGCAAAACCTTAAAAAAATCACCTGCACATCTCCATATTGTGGGGAATGTGATTGTAAAATTTTATTAATTTCCGACGTTAAGTTTTAAAGTTTTTGCGCCCACAAAAAATTTTGGAGTTGACTTCTGGCAGCCATTTTGAATTTTGGTAGCATCTTTAAAAAATCAATTGCACATGCACATGTAGCTAGGAGTGTGATGTTAAAATTTAAAAAAAATTGCCAAAACTAATTTTTTGAGTTTTTGCGCCAACCAAAAAATTGAGGTTGGTCCGTGGGGGCCATTTTGAATTTCAGTAAAACCTTGAAAATGTCACCTGCACATCTCCATATGGTGAGGAATGTGATTTTGTAATGTAAAATTTGAATAATTTCTGACTTTAAGTTTTTGCGCCCACAAATTTTTTTGGAGTTGACCTCTGGTGGCCATTTTGAATTTTGGTAGCATCTTTAAAAAATCATTTGCACATCCCCATGTTGCTAGGAATGTCATGTTGAAATTTTTTTTAAAATTAACCGTAGTTTTTGAGTTTTCGCGCCCACAAAAAAAACTGACGCCAGACGACATGTTGCTAGAAATGTCAAGTTAAATTTCAAAAAAATTAACCAGTAGTTTTTGCACCCACAAAAAAAACTGACGCCGGACGCCGGACAGATAAGTTGCATGTGTACTACAATCCTATCAAAACACTTGATAAGCTGTTTCTTAGGTCCAATAAGGGCAAAAAAAAGTGACATGAGTGAGAGCCAAAAAAACACTAACAAAAGAACACAAGTTACCAGGTATATAATATCTATAAAACCTTATGTCGCCAAGTTATTAAACTTGTTGAATCAGCATAGTAGCCCTGCATATAGCTATCAGCATTATTGATCCAGGTAATGTACTTTAGACCTCCCATGGCCATTGCATTTTGTAACGATTGACTGATAGCGGTCAATCTGTTGACTGACTTGAACTTCAAATTCAAAACAAACAACACACATTTTACATGAATGAACATAGTCAGCAGTAGTCTACACTACAGACAACAATCACATAGGTCTGTCAACTCAAAGTCCAAAATCAAAACAAAATTTATAAACAGTGGTAGAACCTTTTAACCCTTTGAGCCCTCACGATGCAATAAAGCATCATTTTACATTTCTGAAAACAGACTTAATTTTCCTATAATCAAGGGTTTTAGAACGAAAATTTACATGAAACTAGTTGACCAATACATAGTAATTTTCTTTAATTTTTAAACCACATCATATCATCTCATCTTCATCCACTACAAGTCGTAAATTGCGACAGCAATTCGCGGCTTGTAGTAGATGAAGATGACAATGGTAAATTGCAGGCTTGAAAGGGTTAATAACTATTGTCAGAAACAAACTCAGTGAGTAATCAATGTTTCTAACATGGTCGCAATTGCGAGCAATCGCCACACCATGGTCTGAAAATTGCCCCTAAAATTTGAACAATGTTGCTGGAAACGATCTGAGTATGCGCAAACTAAATGTGGGCGAAAATTATCACAGCCAAGTCTTAATTTGATATGAGTGACCAAACATGCCAAAGGAAGTGTGAGTTCTGTTGCCTGAATGTTGACGTCCATCTATGAATGGTCCACACACAGAGAGAAAAACTCTATTGTTCAGATAAATTCATTTGTAAAACAGCTAGACTGAGTGGCGCAATAATATGAGGGACCGTATTACAACGTTACCTCTCTCTAAAGACTAAACTATGAGAATCACTGAAGATCGAATATTCCACCAATGGCATTGCCATTGAAAGTGATATGAGATTGAAATCACGTTGCAACGTTGGCTAACCTTAATACATAGTCACATCGATGTAGTATTTCCGATGTTGTTTTAACAAGAAAAAACGACATCAGTACAGCGTCTTATCGACATCATGCTTGAAACGATGTTGAAATCAGGTTGAAATCAAGCTGAAATCTTGTTGAGATCACGTTGAAATTATCATGATTATGACGTTGAAACAATTTTTATATGAAACCTTTTTTTCAGTGTCATTTTGCCATTTTTCAGGCAAACAAAACTTTTTCTACAAAAATTAAAAAAAAAATGGCACCTGCGTAAAAAAAATTATCAGAAGGGGCCACAGCATGCCTGTTCCACTTACCTCTTCAAGCACTTGTTGCAACAATTATGGAATTAAAGGCGAGAGCTGGCACCATTTTTCATAATTGCGAGAAATCTAATGATGGGAACCCCCGGAAAAGGTGATAAAAGTGCCATTCAAAGCAGTGTGTGGCCTGGGGCCATCAACCTAAAGTGCACTGTGTGGCCTGGGACCATCAACCTATTTAAAGTGTGTGGTCTGGGGCCATCAACCTGAAGTGTGTGGCCTGGGGCCATCAACCTAAAGTGTGTGGCCTGGGGCCATCAACTGAAAGTGTGTGGCCTGGGGCCATGAATCTAAAGTGTGTGGCCTGGGGCCATCATCTTGATAAGTGTGTGGCTGCAGCATGTGCAGGCCGCATATAGGTCTAAAGTCAACGACACAATTATCTGGAGCGCATGCTTTTTCGTCGATTTCTCCGTCAATTCTGAACCGATTTTCTTGAAATTTTGCACAGGACATTTTCTAGTCATGTCCTAACATCGGTAAAAAAATTCATAAAGTTTAAAGTAGAATTGCAAAAGAAAGACCATTTGACATGTTGTAAATTGAAAATATGACGTCCCTCTATAAACCCATTACACTAATTGTGGAATTTTATTACATTTCAAATGGTCTAACTTTTGAAATATTAAATATAATTCCGTGAAATTTGTACCGATGTTAGGACATGACTTAAAAATGTCCTGTGCAAAATTTCAAGAAATCAGTTTAGAATTGACGGAGAAATCGACAAAAAGCATGCGCTCCAGATAATTCTGTCCTAGACTGAATGGCCCTGGCCCTACACTAGTTGAGAGTAAGTTAAGGTCTCACCACCCTAAATGAGCCGAAATCCAAGGGGGGTGGCTACTGACTAGAGATTCCCTACACAAATTACTGCTTTAAATGGTTGTTTCCACTTCTGGCGAATTAAGAAAAATACATGAATGTTGTAATTATGTGGATAAATTGTAAGCACACACTGTTTTCGCTATCTGTGATATGAGGTATAATTGTTAGTGTTATGTGAGATTTTCGAATGGACACATGGGTGATGGGGTGAGAAGGAATTGTGTCTTTTCCGGGATTGGGCGCAAGAATATTTCAGGAGATCTGGGCAAAACGGACTTTTTACCAACATGGGAGTGTAACGCAAAACGCAGAAAGTTAGCATATCATTTCGATTCGAAGCTGTTTCTTTTTAAAAAGACAGTTTAGGCCTTATTATGGTGTGTCACATCATTCTGCCCTCAGAGATTATATCTCTGATACCACACGCTCATTTCGCCGTATGCACGCATGGCGATTGACCAGATTTATCAGCCGTTAGTGAGCGCTACCACGTGATTTTATAATCATTCCTATAACCACGGAACTATTTTGGTGTTCACTTCAACTCATTACTTATGCTTTTTTCAATATTTAATTTGATTTTAGAGTTTGTTACAGGTAAGGGCTATTTATTCTGTTTAGTAGTGGATAAATTGAACCAGCACAATTCGCATGTCATTCAGTAATTAATATTTGCCAGTGTTTTGAAGCCGATTGTAAATTCTGTCAGAAAAACGTAAACATGGACCTTCTCACAGCAGCGCGTAGGCAGAAAAAGTAATCCATTGAATGTTTTCTATTTCTATGAGACTATGTGAATATAAACTCATATGTGGCGGAGTAGTGGTGTTTTATATTTGCCATATATATTCAGGACACTCAAGCGTGCTTATAAGCCTACAGTTGTTATATCAACAAAACTGCTCAAAATGAGCAGTTTTTGTCGAAACATGGCGTGTGGTTACAGAGAGAGAGCGGGGTTGACCTGAGCGACATCTATGTGTGGAGAATGGTGTCACATAGGGGGGCAGCTAGGGACGAAAGTGGTGAGTTCGGCCTTTAGAATGTTGGCATTATACATGCGTTTCAATGAGACTGGCATTTGGGGGGTGATAGATTAACTATAAGTACAACACTGTCACTGTCAGTGTCAACAGCTGCCAGAAGGCAACTCAAGTGCAGTGAGCGATAAACTAAGAAGTTACAATCCGACAGTCTAATAAACATTTAATATTAAACAATTATAAAAATTATGGCGACAAAATAATCTAGAGCTTTCAATCAGGCAATTGTGTTAATAATGCAAACTATAAAATCAGACACAAAACCGTATGAAGTATAATTATACAATAATATCAAGACTTTGGAATATTTAGCAGACGATATTCCGACTGATAAATTACCGTTTCAATAAAGTTATCTATTTGTAATAATCATCTTTTTGAGGTAAGGCCATTTAACGATGGGCGTAATTAGATATATGTGTGCTTTTAGATGATATCTGGAATGATATAATTATTTAAATACATTTTAAAATTAACTTGAAATTAAAAAATGTTTTGTCAGAAGTTTTAAAGCAGATCAGTTGTTTCGCTGCACTGATTCATAATTAGACGAACCTGACCTGCGAGGAGACCATGGAAGTGATCAAGGTAATTAATATAGGACAAAAAGAGTAGGGGTCCGAGAACAGTAGGCTACACTGGGGCCGAACTCCACACTGGCTGATTTTAAAGACACCCTTAAAGGCGAAACACTAATGAACGTTTCATCAACACCATATCTTGGTGTTTGCCTTAGCGAGACCCTGGAATGGGAGGCCCACATTAACAGAATTACAAGTAAAGCAAATTCCACTCTGGGCTTCCTTCGGAGGAACCTGAAGGCATGTCCCCCTAAACTAAGGGAGACTGCCTATTTCTCCCTGGTCAGATCATCCTTAGAATACTCTTCAGCAGTTTGGGACCCCTTTAGACAAAAAGATATTGATAAATTAGAAAAAATTCAAAGATCAGCAGCAAGATTTGTCACCCAAAATTATAGACAAACAGCCAGTGTGACATCTCTCCTTCAGAACCTGGGCTGGACTGACTTGAAAACAAGACGTAAAAATTCTAGACTTGTAAGCATGTTCAAAATTTTAAATGAGCTAGTCGAAATCCCTATCAATGACCGTTTAATCCCAGCGGACAGAAGAACACGTGGTGGGCACAATCAGGCCTATAAACATCTTAGAGCTAACACCACACTGGGACAAAATTCTTTTTGGCATCGAACTATCCCTGATTGGAATTCTCTTCCGGCAGCTGCCATAGAATCAAAAACTGTGGCAGCGTTCAAAAGTCAGCTGGTTGACTAAGTCTACCAGCCCTTTCCCCCCTCCAGCCTGATACTCCACATAGGAGGTGCTGCTGGAGTATAATTTCAAAGATTCAAAGAGTTGTTTGCAGAAATTCCGCAATGTTACAGTTTGTGTAAGAGGCGTTGGTGGTGGATAACATCAAAAGCCTTACTAAAATCTAGAACTACAACATCTGTTTGTGTCTTGCTTTCACAATTTTGAATAAATTTGTCAGTTGTAATTAAAAGCTGGCTTTCACATGAAAGTCATAGGGGCTTAATTTACAGGGGTTGAAAATTTAGTTTTATTAAAATAAAAAATTTAATTTGTTTACAAATGATGCGTTCAATTAATTTGGCACAAACACATGTGATGGATATCAGCGCGCAATTTCGAATAAGTTTTTTAGGTCATGTTAAGTGTACAACTCACCTTTTCATAACGTCTAGATATGGTGGGTGACCGGATCATATTAGTATTTTTTTGAGCAGTAAGTGAAACAAGACTCACATTGATATATCAGCGTTTTATTGAATAATTCCAAAGGTACACCTTCACACACACAAGATGCGAACGAATTCGATTTACTTTAACTTTTTCTAACATTTTCAATACAAAGTTTTGGTTTGACACTAATTTTGTCATTTTTATGTCATCGGTTGATAAAGATGGGTGGTTTTTAGTAAAGGCATGACATGAGATGTTTTAAAGATATCTGCAAAGACTCCTTAAATCAAAGATAAATGATTTATTTGTGTGATTGGAACCAAACAAGATCTTAGATGGATTTTAACAATTCAGTGGATTCGGATCAAGATGGCAAGTTTTGCTAGGTGAATTTAAATTATTATTTTTCACGTCATCAGCAGTAGTCAGATCAAAGCACTTCATATGTGATTCAAAAGTTGGAGATTTAATTTCTGGTATGTTATGTACGAAATTAATATATATTTTCTAAAACCCGATTGATAGTGCAGTCAAAGAAAACAATCCCTTGATGATTTTTTATTTCTCTGAGAATATAAAACTCATATTTTACAGAGTAGTGGTGCTTTTTATTTGCCATAAATATTTAAGACAAACAAGACAGTGTGCTTATAAGTCTACTGTTCTTATAATAATGAAACTGCTCGAAACTGTAATTTTCTGCTAATAAATGACGCCTGCTGACAGAGACCTGATCGAGTGGGGGTCGATCTAAGTGACATCTCTGTGTGGAGAATTGGCATGAGTGTGTCCTTTACCAAACCGTATTTACCATCCATTGCAGCCTTTGTAGGTCAGGGACATAATGACTGTTTTCGTCTGTTTGCTCTCCTCTAATTCAGCTATAGCCTATGTTCATCTGTACATTCCGTTTGCACATGCAGAGGCTTCTCTAAAGAATACTGGAACTGCCTCTAATGTCCATGTTTCATATTTACATTGTTTCGTACTTTCGCAGATTTGTACTTTCGTTATTTCATAGTTTAGTTGTTTCATACTTTTGTTGTTTCGCAGTTTCGCACTTTTGTTGTTTTTCACTTTCGTTGTTTATAGCACTTTCGTTGTTCAGTTCTTTCGCTGTTTCACACTTTCAGTCACGTCACTTTCGTTGTTCGCAGTTTTGTACTTCCGTTGTTTTGCAATTTCGCACCTTTGTTGTTTCGTCCTTTCGTTGTTTCATACCTTTGTTGTATTGTACTTAGGCCTACGCATTTTCGTTGTTTCGTACTTTTTCTTAACCAAGGCTCTGGCGTGATCGATAGACTGCAGCGTTAACCACTTCACCCGAGCTCCGGCGTGATGGACGGCACCGTCAACCTCTTGACCAGGGCTTTGGCGTGATGGACGGCAGCGTTCACCAGGGCTCCAGTGTGATGGACGGCAGCATTAACCTCTTCACCAGGGCTCTGGGGTGATGATTTGTAGCGTTAGCCTGTTCACTGTACAAACGAAATATTATTTTATACAAACGAAATAATTTCCTACAAACGAGATAATATTGCGTACAAACGAAATAATATTTCAAGGGCTAGACTTCAAACGAAATAATATTCTACACAAAATGATATTTCGTACAAATAAAATAGTGTCCTCTTTATGGGCTCTGTAGACCTAGCCTATATATATATATATATATATATATATATATATATATATATATATATATATATATATATATACTTGATTAAATATACACAGAGCACTGTGTATGACCTGTTCCAACCAGACACAGACGGCACACGCATCTCTAAATGCCGACACAGGTGTATCACAGGTGTATGCCTCACCCACCCCTCCACCTCCATGAGATGAGTAGGCCTACACATCCGCGCTAGCCACTCACAGAACCTTTAGCACTACAGCCGGCCAATCACAAGCTTACTACTATTAGTGGAAAGTTAGAGTGGGGGGAAATATGACGTCAGCCGTCTGCAAATATTAACATGCAGGAATGCAGTGTCTAGCGGGGGACAGTGTAGATAAAATATTGTGACGGTAATTTCCTTTTCTTGTAACTTGTTACAGAACGATTGTATCGACTGTCTGTCATGTCTGTCAAATCTCTGAAATGGCCACTTGTATTGAAATTGATCGCGTACAATATGTAGTGAAACCTGGACTTTATGCTTCTATCTGTCGCTTATATTTTTGTAGACATTGTCTGAAGCTCCGGTCTACTGACTGTGTATCTCATGAGGTTCTTATTATTTAATTATCACCTGTTATAAACAGTTAACCCGGCGTCGTAGATCTATATAATTATTTTTTCTGGCTCGTTCACTCAAACTCAAACTTTAACTAGGCCTATTAGATCTAGCCTAGCCCTAGGCTACAGTTAGGTACTTTCAATAAATTTTAAAATTGTCCAATAAAATTATGCTGAGCCTTTTTTCGTAACTGCCCACATGCTAGAATAAATAATTGACCACATTCCACAGTTTTCAATGAGCAAGTAAAATGCTGTGCCAGATCAAAATCTGAGGCTGAGCCTGAGGCTGAGCTAATGATAAAAACATCCAATAGCTGTGACCTTAATTTTGCAAATTCCGGCAGGGATACAGAAGCCAAAACATCACCCAGACACTTGAACTTTTTGAAGCAGAGCTTAAAACTACTGAGATGTTGTATCCGTATATATCAGGTTTTAAGATACATCAGGGCACCCAATAAGTGCCCCGCAATACTGTAACAGAGCAAATAGGTCACACAACAATCAGAAATTTGGGCATAGCCTCCGGACCCAGTTTTTTTTTTTTTTTTTTTAAGTCCACGAGGGGGTCATGGAAGAAGAAAAATTTTGATGGATTCTCATCCTTATACATGTTATAGCCATGAAACTTCCATTTTTACCCTCGGTGCGCCCCATGAGGAAGTGCAGGGTAGGCAAACTAAACTTCACCAGGGCTCCAGATAACATGCGTATATGAGTAAAATACGCATGTAAAAACAGCAAATACTCATTGATAGAAAATCTGAGGAGTAATATTACTCATAAAAACTATTAAAATACCCATCAAAGTAAAAAAAAACCCAGAAAAATGAAACGATTGTTGTATTTTTTACGTGAAGAGTACTATGTCAGTGACTGTAAGAAAAAAATGATGTAAATAAAGCTTTCATGTTGTTGTATGAAAAATACTCCTCGTTTATTTTTTATCATATTTCACTCCTCATCACCCATTTCAATGAGTGAAATACTCCTCAAACCAAAAAATTATCTGGAGCTCTGCTTCACCCAGGTTTTACTATGGGCAAACTAATGCAGCCTTCTCCAGATATCTCAATTCTTCGAGATTCCCACATTGTTCTGTCCAACCGGTCTTAATGATGTCCTCCAGAACTTCCTCATAGGGCAGTGGACATAGTCTATTTTCATTTTTACATTTTTTTACAAAAATTTTAAAATGGCACCTGCGTAAAAAAATTATCAGAAGGGACCACAGCATGCCTGTTCCACTTACCTCTTCAAACACTTGTTGCAACAATTATGGAATTGAAGGCGAGAGCTGGCACCATTTTTCATAATTGCGAGAAATCTAATTATGGAAACCCTCGGAAAATGTGATAAAAGTGTCATTCAAAGAAAATTACTTTTTTAATTCTACAATAATGGCTTCATTTCTACCAGTAATAGTGAGCAAGAAGAACAAACAAACAGAGAAAAATATGTCTTTTATTGCAGTGTATCACAAATTCACATTAATCCTGAAAAAACACGAAAAACCCCATCATAATGACTGTTTGAATACAATGTACCTACTACAGTGTTAGGCCTACTGTTACTAGTGTTAGTGTTTAAGTTTACCATGTTTAACAGTGTTTAGCCTAGAGGTAGATTCGATAAATTTTAAAATTGTTTGATAAAATTATGCTGAGCTTTTTTCGTAACTGCCGACATGCTAAAAGAAATATTTGACCACATTCCACAGTTTTCACTGAGCAAGAAAAATGCTGTGCCAGATCAAAGACTGAGCTGGATCTATATAATATAGCCTTATAGGGCCTAAGCGGGGCCCTAATTATAAAAACGCCTAAAAGCTGTGAGGCTTAATTTTGGTAATTCCTGCAGGGATACAGAAGCCAGACACTTAACCTTTTTGAAGCAGCTGAATAAAACTACTGAGATGTGCTATCTGTACATAGGTACGTCCGAAGAAGTCATTTTGGTGTTTTTTAAGGATTTATGTGAATTTGTGAGACACAGTAATAAAAGGCATATTTTTCTTTGTTTGTTCTTTTGGCAGTTTTGCTCAATATTACTGGTAGAAAAGAAGCCATCATTGTAGAATTAGAAGATTTATTTGTTTTGAATGGCACTTTTATCACCTGTTCTGGGGGTTCCCATCATTGAATTGGGGTCATGTCGGACCTATGCGGCCATGTCGGACCTACCAAGTCACTTATGTGTCATGTCGGACCTGTCATGTCAGACCTGTCAACCATGTCGGACCTATGCATCCACCAGGTTGGACCTATCTAGTCTCAAGTATATTATAAAACAAATAACAACACTTTTTGAAGGGACAGGCCCAGGCTAAAAATCAATAAAAATCGGTGATTTTATTTTGGTTTCTTAATATGACCATATGATGTAAACATGTCCATAGACTAGAACTGTAAAAGTTTTTTAATTTTGTGCTGTGCATTTAGGCTACCCGTTAGTAATAATCTTGATTCTTGAAATTGATCATTGCAAGTTCATTTTGTATGATTGCAATACACATTCGGGAAGGTGAGGTTGAGAAGGTATTGACATCATAAGGTTTCAGTGAATAGAGGTTAATAAATGGCTATGAACTGACTAATATCTGATTATATTCACTTAAAACGGTAAAAATGTAATTTGAATGTGATATCAATTTCTTGATATTTATACATGTAGCTCATAATTGATTGACTTTTTATTTACAGGTGGATTCATTGTACTGCCCCAGCTGCTTGGAAAGTATTCCTCATAGTGAAGCCAAGCTGAAAAAATTCAAGTAATTGCATTACAGCTATCAACCCTTAATTTATTTAAATTTTCAACCACTTGAGGTTGTGTCTCCCTACCGCAATCCACACCCTCAAGTGGTTGAAATTTAGTCATATTTGTTTAATTTGAGACAAACTATTTACAAATCTTCATGTTAAAACAGTCATTTTATTCCTAAAAACAGTGTTTTAATAGGCCAATAAAAATGACTAAAGACAAATGGTTAGGTAACTTATAAACACATAACTCCACCTCCAAAGTATTATTTTAAGTGAAGTTATATTATGTAAAGTATATGTAGTCTGAGCTCTCCCCTTACATTAGAAATGTCCCTTTTTCTGCAAAGACAAAAAAAATTAAAATTAGTTGTGATTATGACAGTTTCATTATTTTCCAATATATCCCTGTTTACAGTATTTTTCTTTCTAAACATTGAATAGAAAGTATTGTGTGATATTTTTCTTTTCACATGACTTGTTTAAAAAAACATATGTGTTATAAGTGACATTCCTGATTTCTAGGTGTGCGAATTGCCTAGATTGTCCAAGCTGTCTGCATACATTGTCTGTAAGGGCTACTACAGTTTCTCAACCAGACCCACAAGATGCAACTAAAGTCATCCCAAAGAAGATGTTTTATCTGGCTTGTAGTTTCTGTCGCTGGACATCCCGGGATATTGGCTTACCAGATCAAGTGACAGGTGATGTTTGAGTATAGGTCCATTCAGCTTTTTTATTAGCATCTGCCTATCTGTGTATTAAGTAACATTTCACATCCTGTTTTTCAATACCACAATGCCATATAATAAGAGTACCATTAACACTGGTCATTAATTATTATTTAAATACCATTTGCAGCAATACCCTTATTAATGAATTGCAATGTACATGAAGGCTTATAAATCATGCCCTTAGCTGTAATTTTATTTTTAGCTCCCGCCGTCACCGTAGGTGAGACGGAGGGAGCTATGGATTCTACCTCCGTTTTTTTTTTTGCCTCTTCTTTTGCCTATAACTTTGTATGAAAATAAGCTAGGATAACAATTTTTGGTATGTGGGTTACTTCCAGGTGGATAATGGACAGGTTGAAATATTTTTAATCTGAATTCAATACGCAAGGTCGCAGAGGAGAAAATGATGATGTTACGGCGTTGGGCCGTCCGTAAACAATTAGTTTCCGGAGCATATCTCTGAAAGTACTTGTCCGATTGTCTTCAAATTTTACACACAACACCCCTAGGGGGTCTAGTTGTGCCTTTTGGGGTATTTGAACTTTGACCTACTTCTGGTTCAGAACTATGACCTATTTAGACGTTTTGACGCGCACTTCGTTTCCGGAGCAGATCTCGAAAAGTACTGGACCGATGACAGTCATATTGCACATACATGTTCTCTAAGGTCCCTAGTTGTGCCTTTTCAGGTTTTTGGACCTTGACCTTGAAGTTGACCCAGAACTTTGACCTAATTTATAACATCGGTAAATCCGACTGAAAGATTTTGCGGAATATCATGAAAACCTCTCAAAATAGCTACACCATTACTATAAAACAAATTGTGAGGTTTCAGGAGAGGATGCATCTTGAAAAATTTCAGATCGATAAAATTACAAATGGCCGCCTATTGGCCATTATTCACCTCGACAGGCCTGATATTGCGGAATATCATGAAAACCGCTCAAGATAGCTACACCATTAATATCAAATAAATTGTAAGGTTTCAGGAGAGGATGCATCTTGAAAAATTTCAAGTTGATAAAATTCAAAATGGCCGCCTATCGGCCATTATTCACCTCGACAGGCCTGATATTTTGGAATATCATAAAAACCGCTCAAGATATCTACACCATTACTATAAAGCAAATTGTAAGGTTTCAGGAGAGGATGCATTTTGAAAAAATTCAACTCGTCCAAGTTCAAAATGGCCGCCAATCGGCCATTATTCACTTTCACATGGCCGTTATTTGGTAAACCGTGCTAGATGGCTAGACCATTACTATAAAACAAAATGTGTGATTTCAGGAGAGGATGCATCTTGAAAAAATTCGACTCGATAAAATTCAAAATGGCCGCTTATCAGCCATTATTCACTTTCACATGGCCGTTATTTGGTAAACCGTGCTAGATGGCTAGACCATTACTATAAAACAAAATGTGTGATTTCAGGAGAGGATGCATCTTGAAAAATTCGACTCGATAAAATTCAAAATGGCCGCTTATCAGCCATTATTCACTTTCACATGGCCGATATTTGGTCCACCGTGCTAGATGGCTAGACCATTACTACAAAACGAAATGTGAGATTTCAGATAAGGATGCATCTTGAAAAAAATTGACTTGATGAAATTCAAAATGGCCGCCTTTTCGGCCATTATTTATTTTCACATGGCTGATATTTGGTAAACCGTGCTAGATGGCTAGACCATTACCTGATTACTATAAAACAAAGTGTGAGTTTTCCGGGGAGGATGCACCCTGAAAATTTTTAACCTCCGAATTCAAAATGGCCGACAATCAGCATTATTTACCTCGATAGGCCTGATATCAGGTAAACCGTGCTAGATAGCTAGACCATTACTATAAAACAAAATCTGACGTTTCGGGAGAGGATGCCTTTTAAAAACTTTCGACTCAATCGAATTCAAAATGGCCGCCTATCGGCCACTATTTACTTTCACATTGCTGATATTTGGTAAACCGTGTTAGACAGCTGGACCATTACCATAAAACAAAATGTGAGATTACAAGAGAGGATGCATCTTAAAAAAAATTGACTCAATCAAATTCAAAATGGCCACCTATCGGCCATTATTCACTTTCACATAGCTTTTATTTGGTAACCGTACTAGATGGCTCAGAGACCATTACTATAAAACAAATTGTGAGATTTCAGGAGAGGATGCATCTTGAAAATTTTTGACTTGATCAAATTCAAAATGGCCTCCTATCGGCCATTATTCACTTTCACATGGGCGATATTTGGTAAACCGTGCTAGATGGCTAGACCATTACTATAGAATGAAATGTGAGATTTCAGCTGTGGATGCATCTTGGAAAATTTTGACTTGATCTAATTCAAAATGGCCGCCTTTAGGCCATTATTCACTTTCACATGGCCGATATTTGGTCAACCGTGCTAGATGGCTAGACCATTACTACAAAACGAAATGTGAGATTTCAGATAAGGATGCATCTTGAAAAATATATTCTGACTCGATCAAATTCAAAATGGCCCCCTATCGGCCATTATTTACTCTCACATGCCCAATATTTTGCAAACTGTGTTAGATGCTGTTAGTCCATTACTATAAAACAAAATTTGAGGTTTCGGGGGAGGATGCACCCTAAGTTTTTAACTAGTTTATATTGAATTCAAAATGACCGTAAATCAGCTATTAGTTACAGGGGAAAAAATTCGTCATTTTTATCCACTCGCCAGCTGGGCTAGTGGAACAAAAAATCCACTAGCCCTTATGATTTTTTAATCGCCCTTACTAGTTTAATGTTTTTATGAAAAAAATTGCCGGACTATGCGCGATATGGCTGAATCACTGGTTAATGACTTTTTCCCCTCCTGACCTACCTTCTGTAGGCTTAGTCTGAGCATTTTTGCTGCAGGTGGGCATTTTAGCTTTTATTAGCACATCTGCAGCTGTTTGAGCTTTAGTGAGGTCAGAGTAAATGGGCCGTTGAAATAGGCCAGCCACCCCACCTGAAAATGTCTCCTTTATCTTCATATAGTCATGTTATTGAACCAGCATTTCTTCTCTAGTTTTCTTTATTTTCTTAGCTGGTGGCAACCCCACCTTCTATAATTCATTTAGATTGAATTGGCTATTCATAATTATTAGATGTACAGACAATTAATTTAATCTAACACTGGCTCACTAGTGTTCATTTTAACTTGGAGAAAGAAGGGGCTATGTTGCCCACTTCGATGAAAAAAGGGGGCCATCTCAAAAAAACGTAAACCGCTCTGCAAATATAATAAAGTCAGTCATCTTAAACAAAAAAATGATGTCACATTAGCATACTTGAAAAAAATATATATCTCCTTTCATATCGTTTAGGGGCTATCCAAGGTGACTGAACTTGATATGTAGTCCTATCAACAAAGAAGTAGGGAAGTCTATGGAGCTCTAGCCTCTATGGCATCATGACACAGTAAGGTACAAAATAACTGGGATAAAAATGTTATCTTAGGTGTATTTTAGGCCTTTTCTGGGGGTTTAATTTAGTTTGTGTTAGGCCTATTAGCATGGCTAGACTTCTTAGTCTCAACACCCTTATGTCCAGCTATTCACATCGTTTCTACGCCGACATACATGCGCCAGCGGCAGCCCTATGTGTGACTGAAGCTGGAGTATTAGCCACAGCTTGCATTCACACAAAATTGTAAGACATTTTCTGCAGACGTTCTTATGTAAGCTTAATGCTTTATTTATCAGGCCAATAATTTTAGAATCAGCAACAATTCAAGACTGCATCTATCCACCCACAGCTCGTTGGGCAATGAAATGTTATCAGCATGCATGTATGTTGGCAAACTGGATAAATGATCTCCTTGATCAGCGCCATTTTGAACTGTTAACTATCGGGTGAAACGAAAGTTGGGAACCACGACGCAATAAGTGACGCTGTGGGCTGTCATGGCTACCGCAGATCGGGCCACATGTAATACACGCGCCCACGCACCGCTGATTGACCAGACCGTAGACCTACTGGTCAGTAGTTTGTTTATCAACTTGGTGAACGTGATTTTTATGTCCACGTGTGTCAGCATCAAACTTGATTCAGTTGCTCACTTTTTAGTGTACCAAATCTTGAATTATGTGCGCTTCAGTGCTCCTCAAACGTATTAAGGTCTCTGATACACACAACCACGACGACGCCTGTACATGCTGTGCGGCGCTCTGCAGTTATGCGTAAATAGCCACACATGATCTGCCGATCGCACAGGAAATCAGTCGCCAGCAGGGCTAGTGACATGCTGATTTACAATCGCCCTTACAGAATTCTTGTCGCCACGGGCGACCGGGCGTATGTGAATTTGCATCCCTGTAGTTACCTCGATTGGCCTGATATCGGGTAAACCATGCCAGATAGGTAGACCATTACTATAAATCAAAATGTGACGTTTCGAGAGAGGATGCCTTTTAGAAACTTTCGACTCAATCGAATTCAAAATGGCCGCCTATCGGCCACTATTTACTTTCACATTGCTGATATTTGGTAAACCGTGTTAGATAGCTGGACCATTACTATAAAACAAAATTTGAGGTTTCAGGGAAGAATGCACCCTAAGTTTTTAACTAATTTATATCGAATTCAAAATGACCGTAAATCAGCTATTAGTTAACTCGATTGGCCTGATATCGGGTAAACCGTGCCAGATAGGTAGACCATTACTGGGATACTGATTAGGATCATTAATTTCAATGGAGGTTTGCAATCTCTGACAGACTGTCTAGTTCTTATCTTACTCTTAGACTGGGCTTCTTAGACCTAGTTGTCTTGCGTCTTGATTTTTGACCTAGACTAGGACTACATTAATAACCCTATACAAAATTGCTTAAATCAAATTCTAATTCGGAGCGGGAGCTCCTGGACTTATGTAGTCTTGTTGACTTAGCCTAGGACTACATTAAAAACCCTACACAAAATTGCTTGAATCAAATTCTAATTCGTCGCGGGAGCTCCTGGACTTATGTAGTCTTGTTAATATTAATATTTGTCTGGTGCCCTATAATTGCAATTTAAATCAATTTCTTTAAGGAGGTACATATACTTTATTTATTCTGATAAACGCCCGTGGCGCTAGTTAGAATACCCCCTTAGATTACAGGGGGGGATGGGCGCTTATTAGAGTAGTGTTTTAATGATCATATAGTATAATGATCATATATAGTGTACATATTCTTGGGGTTTTATTTTCAAATCGGGGGTGGGCATTTATTGGAATATGGGCGTTTATTAAATTTATACATCTCCTAGAAATGGTAAGACAGCTTTTCAATCTCCTCACATTGTCCTATCAAGCAATGTGAGGAGAGCCATTGTGAGCAATCACTCTCCCTAAAACTGGAGTTCTGGTTCTAAAATAAAGGTCACACACCATTAATGGCATACATGTTTTAAAATATGATTATCTCAATTGTTTCCCATAATTTTCATAATTTCAGCCAGTGGAGGATGGCTTGACAAAGAGAATCCAGAGTCAAAAAGGGTCAGTTAGTTATTTTATAGTTTGTTTTCTTGTATGTACAGAGCTCTGCTAATCATTTGACTTTTACACAAATTGAAGAATAAAAACAGTCTGTTTCAATGTGTTTATAATTGTTGCCATCATTGAAAGAGTGAAGGGCCAATTACCCATGATTCAGAAATGAGTCATAATCCATATCTTGAAAAAATAATTTCATACAAAATTATACATAATAATTTTCACACACTAGTTAAAAACATTGGCATTGTTTTATTTTAGATTGGTACATTGCTGGACTATTACCAGCAACTAGCTCAAAGAGAAAAGGCAGACAAAGAAAAAAAGAAGCATATTCGTAGGCGTAATTATCTACATTTCTCAGTGAGTAACATAATGAAATATGGTGTGTGATTAAAAAGTATCATGATTCAGTTAATTTTTTCTATATACATTCACAGTGTTTTCTGAATTAGTTACTTTTCCACTTATGTTGATGGCTAAACTTTTCCATCATCATGATCATCTGAATTATATTTTTTCTATCAATGAATTTTAAACTCTTGGTATTTCTATAGAATTATTTATCGATAGAATTATTTATATTGCTCTACATGTTAACATGTAACACATATCTAGAAAAGTATGATTATATCCTACAATTACACTTTCAATTGCTTTGTTTATTGACATGTTTCTTACAGATATTTAGTAGAAAAATATTGATACTTATTTCAGGACAAGAAGAAATCATCTAATACTAAGAATATGGTATTTTTATTTAGACATGAAGGAAGTCTTATATTTTACTGTAATCCAAGGTTTTTTTCAGTGAACCCCTTGTTATGATCTTATTTTAAGTAGCACATGTGGTTTTTAGTAATACAAATTAATGGGATAGTTATTGACACATAATCATGATAATCAATGTAATCACACTTGGAATAATTTCCAGCTCTGTAATAATTTACTGGTGAATTAAAATAGTGTTCTCATTCAGTTGCCATTAAGGTACCATTTTGCTTAGTATATAGAAACATACTGCACTAATAGTCTTTTTTGTTGAAATTAAATCAAGGAAATTAAATCTGATTTTACAGATTGCAATCTTGGCTTTTGAATAGTGATGAAAAAATGTTTTTTTCATTTGCTTGGGTGATCAAATGTTTATTGAAAAAATCCTACAAAATGCACCAGAGGCTATTTCAACTTCGAACATATATGAGAACATATATAGATGACAAAGTATAAAGTGTGGATGTATTTATTTATCAGCGAATTTTGGAATATTTGGGATATATATAAATTTTAGGTGAAGTGTAAATTTTAGCATAACATTGCATTACTGTGATACTGTATTGTAATTCTTACATATCTTTGAATCCAGTGAGACTTCCGTTATTTATATAAATTTACTATCCTCTTTAGTCAATAAGAAATTGTTTGAACATTAAATCCACTACTATTCCAGATTTACATAATACATACTGAAAAATAACAGTGATATAGTGAGAGTTCAGTCTAGTATAGTTTTCAATGCACTTACTTTTCAAAAAACAATTCTACAGCCAATCATACAGTTTTTGTTACATACACTTATTTTGGAAAGACTTTGTTACATTGCTTGTCAAGATTTCTCTCTGGCTCTCACGGACTCTCACATACTCTCTTAGGAGTGTAACATCACTGATATCCATTACATAATACATTAATACTGTGGTGGTGGCATATTTATTATCTAATTTGAAAAACCCAGTCCTTATATTTATGGTGATCATTGATAATTAATAAAAATAATTTTTGGGCCATGCCAATTTGATCTTTAGTTCATTGGAATCGTCTTGCCTTGAACACGAAAAAAACATTTTTCATTTAAAAAAAAATACTAGCATAAGCACCTGTAAATTTAATAATTATAAGTGTCCAGATTTCATTTAATTTACTGAAATTGGACATATATTTTTTTTAATTTTCACTGACCATTCTAATTTTTAAAACAAGATTGGTATCATTAGAAGATTGTACTTGTCTTAAAACAAATGTTTATATACTGGTATATTCTGTAAAAAAATTGAAGAAAAAATAGACTATTTCTATTTTAAGTCCACTGCTTCAAACAAAATTACCATTCATCTTTATATTTCAAGACCAGTGTTCACTGAACTATTTCAGATCACAATGTTGTGGCCTTTGTAGTAACATACCACAGACTGCTTCTACTAATTTTAATAAAAACTCTTCCCAAGACTGATTATCACATTTAAGCTACAGTCACACTGGGACGCGGATTGACACGCTGCCCGCGGATTGAGCGAAATAGCAGAAATCGGCAATCCGCGCCAGACCGTCTCCAACCGCGTGTTCTAATCCGCGCGGTGTGCCTACACACCCAGACGGACGAAAAATGGCGTACACACACCGTAGAAATCGTCTGTGAGCGTCTGAATCGTGTACGAGCGTGGATGTGTGCACACGTACCGTAGGTGTCGTAGACATACCGCATGCGGTGTGCGCACGCCACCTACGGTACGTGTACACTCACGCACGCTTCCTACGGTGTCTCTACACTTGCGGACGCTCACTCACGGGAACCGACGATTGGAGACGGTCTGATTCGATTGCGACGTTTGGAGACGGTGTGTGTACGCTCACCGCACGTCCAGACGGAATGCCTACACGAGGCGACGGCCAGAGACGGTGTGTGTACAAAAAAGTGCGACAACCCACGCACCTGCACGTGTTTATGCGACATTATAAAAACCGCGCGCACATGATTTCTTCCATTGGGTTTGTACATGCTGGTCCGTGCGCTTGTCTGCATGCATGTTTCACACTGGCTTGCCCAATATTCTATTTCAATTTAAATTTATTTCTATTAGATATATTCATTTTATTGCTTCTTTATTTCTCGTTGTGTAACACATGTACATTTTAGACTATCGTTTTCCTATATATCCTCAATTTATATTTATTATAATGCATGTTATACTATTTGATATCTAACTTGAAAGATATCTTTATAACAATATATATCTTCAAATTATATCTAATTCCAGGGGTCCAGATACCCACAAAAAACTCTGGTAGCCATGTGGACCCTTCAGATGTCCACTTAATCAGATTAACATGATTATTGCCTATAAAAAAATTGAACATGGTATATTATAAAGATAATGACGTCATCATTTTGAGGATAGGCCTAAATGTGTGCTTGTCAAATCTCGGAAAATATCACTCTCTACGCGAGATCGTACGAGACATTTCAATAACACTGACCAATCAGAGTTTGTACATGCCTGTCAATCAACCCTGTTGGTTAGCTATCGATAATGCATGATAGTGATCCGTGTCAGCATATAAATATATTTATACAACACCTTTAAATCTATTAACCCTTCCATTACCAAATTCGCATTTATGCGAAATCCACAAGTGTATGTACTTGCATTAATTGCAAAGGGAGACATTTCCTTACATGCGTGGTTGAAAATCGCCAACCAGAATGGTCGGTGCCGTACAATGTTCTCTTGCATTTTTAATTTGTGTGATGTGCGCATGCGCATATCTATTGCCTATATTGCTTCCAGTGGATACCTCAGGGGTCCTCCTTAAAAAAGAAGTCGGTTTCTAGGGATAGTTTTATCAGGGGAAAGTCGGTAAAGGAAGAGGCTAATATAATTTATAAATTATTTAATAAAAGAACATGTTTATTCAAATCGTGTAACAAAACACGAAATAACACGAAATAACAATCTTTTTAAAGCGGACAACAAAACATCACAACACGAGTGCAATATTCCCTTACATTTTTCTATTTAAATCGTGTAATAAAACATTACAACACGAACACGATGTCTTTGCAATTTTTTATATCGCGCAATTATTCACTACAACACTAATATTATGTTTTTCCAAATCGTGTAATAAAAAATCATATCACTGATGTTATATTATTCATATGATAACTGCCAAGCCCGTAGGCTTGAAATGGTGCGACATGCTAAACTAGCCACTGTTACTGTTAGTGACGTCGCCAAGCATTGCGTAACCGCCCGCCAATGATCCCGGGGGATCCGACTTCATTTTAGATTTATGTTTATTTAAAATAATCAGGGAATTACAAACACGAAGATAAATATAATTCAAGCTTAAATGAGAGACAAAAATAGCTTAACACAGCGTACATAAAAGGGCTCTAATTATCTTGTCACCATGTAGATTTTAAAAGTGCACTGGGCGTCAGGAAACATTAGGCTCCACAGTATTCTCGTGAAAATAATTAAAGGGACAATCAGGCTATAAAATCATCAAAAAATCGGTATTTTTATTTTGGCTTCTGAATATGACCACATGATGTAAACATGTCCATAGACTATAGAACTGCGTACGCTTATTTTATTATTTTTTTTTGTGTTGTGCATTATATACCAGTTAAGCGAGATATAAAGACGGGCATTTCGGCTTTATATCTGCTTCTTTGCGACTTCTTTTTCTTGCTTTTTCTTCTCCTCTCCAAGCCCTCAGCAAATAAGAAATCGGGAATTTCTTCTTTATATCTGCTTCTTTGCGGCTTCTATTTATTGCTTTTCCTTCTCTTTTGCCATGAGACCAAGTTTCACAGTAGTAATTCGTCAATGCTCTCCCAACTGCAGCTACCAAGCCCTCAACTGCATTTGACGACAATGATGGAGCAACAGAAGAGCAACGGAGCAGATGGAACTTGGGGAAGCTCAACAGGGAAGAATGAAAAATACTCCGATCCACGTCCTTTTCATACGCGGTTCGCAAATTGACACATTTGGGTGGCGGACACAACAAAATTGTGTACAGACACAGCGAGATGGCGTACATACACCGTAGACAGCGTGAGGCAGCGTGACATACCGTGACATAGCGTGAGTAAGCGTGATATGTCGTCAAACGGTGTACAGAAACCGTACATAGCGTACAGAAACCGTAGGCAGCGTGACTAAGCGCAGCCAGTAGCTACGGATCCACTACGCAGACCGTCCCATGGTGTACTCGCACCATGTCATGGCGTGAAGCACCGCACGGATGGTTTCGCAGCGTATAGTAGCGTACAGTATCGTGAGTATCGTACACTAGCGTACAATCGTGTAGAGTGGCGTGCCTATCCGCGGCTACAACACCGAAAATTGGCATTAAATTTTGCGCGTGCGTAGGGTGGCGTAGGCTATTGTATAACAGTGTAGAACAGCGTAGGGACAGCGCGTGCCAGTGTAGGGGCTCCGTCTTGGAGAAGGGTGCAGGGTGAGCCATTTCCGGTCTGCGCTCCGTCGCGCACGCCCACGATACCTACGGTGTATGTACGATGCCTACGGTGCATGTACACCATCTCGCTGTGTATCTACGCTGATTCACGGATGATTGGGCCCCCGCGGACACCCGCGCTTGGCTACGAATTTTTGAACAAGAAGTTGATTCGCGGCAGCCGACGGATGGACGCGGTTGCCGCGAAAAGTGACGCGGTGACCGCGTGGAAATGTACGATCACGGACGCTTACCGACGTTTACAGACGCTTACCGACGCTTACCGACGCTGATTCCCGGTGCGGGGCTTTTGCTCCTTCCGCGTGTGACCGTGTCAATCCGTGCCCCAGTGTGACTGGGCCTTTATTCTTCGTCTACTTCACATTAAGCCTACAACCACATCAGTCCATCTCTCCAACACATTATGATGTTCCACTACAGGTAGTAGTACCAATTAAAACTTCACATGCAAGCACACCATGACAAACTCTTGGTGAATTCACACATGACTTTTTCATGACCTTCACTAATTATTTGTAAATATTTTTAACACTTTTTATTTGTGAAAAATATCTATCTGTGTAATATGTTATTGAATGGCTTTATTTTATTTTAATTCCCACTTCCAACTTTAGAGAGACGAGGTCACCAATACAGTGAGTGTGTCATTTCTGTTAACTATACAGAAAATAAAGAAGTACTCTGTCTGAGTACTTTCTTTGCTGCCTTGTCATTAGCATGATTTATGTTCATTTTATTTTTTTACAGATTTATCTACAACTTGTTCTAAACCATCCAATTTCCAATTGCATATAATGAACTGAGGTGCTTGTTTTGTTTTGTCTCCAATAAGAAATTAGTAGACCTGAAGAATATGTTGTTTATTTGTAGGACTGGGTCTGCCACACACTCTGTGATTCTTTAAATATATTTTAAAGATTAGATCATCTTTGCTTTACAACCTTTACTGTATATGACTGCTGAGTCAAATTATCCATGTCCCCCCATGATCGGATTCTGACTACATTTTCCTACATTACTTTATCTTTTTTTTTCTTTTTTCTGTTTCTTTCATGTGCACATTTGATAATATGTGCTGAACTATCTTGTTTTTATACCATTCAATCTTACCTTTGAATTCTAAATTAATCATATTTAATATATCTTTTTGGAAATGACAAATATGTTTTTTGTATATTGTATTGATAGAAAGACAGGGATATTCCTGGAGCGCAGCTTTGCGGGATTAACACATACAAATTAGAAATGACCCATTGTTTTTAGCTATAATGCGGCATGTTGCTGCATTCTGACGTAGGTAGGCCTATAACTGAGATAGTTCCTTTGGCGACATCGCCTGGAAACGAGTCACGCAATTGTGGTGGTGCAGCCATTTATTGATTATTACCCTTCTAAGATAATATGTGCTAAACTATCTTGTTTTTATGCCATTCAATCTTACTTACAAAGGCTTAAGTTATTATTTAATATATAATACTTAATGTATCATTTTGGAAATTACAAATATGTTTTCTACGTGTATATTATTGATAGAAACACGTGGCTTTGTGGAATTAACGCATAGAAATTAGAAATGACCCATTGTTTTTAGCTGTAATGTGGCATGTTGCCACATTCTGACGTAGGTAGGTCTTTAACTAAGATAGTCCTGTTGGCGACATCGCCTGGAAACAGAGTCACGTAACTGTGATGTCACAGCCATTTATTAATTAATACTTCTAAGATGACAGGCATACAGAACTTTCTTTGACAATCTTAATTTTTAGAATGTTCGAATAAGACATCATCTGATTGTCAGCTAACGTCGATTTACAGATTTGTGTCAGGGTGTTCAAGAAGTTATTTTATATTCTTTGTTGGTTATAGCCTACAAAAGTTTTAACTAGAAATGAGCCAAGCACAAGCCAACAGAAAATGCCAAATTAATTAAATCGGCACTTTCACTGTTATTGCTACTGAGAGCGTTGATATTTCATATCATTAACAATATAGTCAACATGGATTGGCACTCTGCTTCTTAGTACAACACCTGGTGTTTTTCGCTAAATATTTATGATGCTGACTACCTGAAGATATTGACAAAAATAAAAATAAAAACTCTAATCTTTGAGAAAAACCCTAATGAAATGTCTACGCTAGTTATTTATATCTTTATAAATTACAGCAAACAAAATTGTCGTAAAGTTTTGTGTATTGAGAAACATTTGACTTCTGAAATTCAGATACACAAAAACAAAACAGAAATGAAACCAAATATAGGCCTGCACAACACACGCCTATATTTATTTTTTGTTTTGCGTTTTTTATGGCACAAATATACTAAACCAAATTGTCTTGATAAGGCTTATGTCTAATGCATATGTATTTGATCGGCTCTAAATTTCTATCATCTACTGAATATATAAACAAAGGAAATTTGTATTTTGTAAAACTAGCAACATAATCTCGGAGCGCTGCAGTCAAGTTTAAAAAGTCAAAGTTTAAATTGCCCCATAGGTTTTGTGATTCAGGTGGCAAATCTATTTCTTGGTCAGGATTATCCCTGAAAAGAGGAAGAATATAACGTTCGGCAATTTTGCTACTGGCTTAATATCTGGTCTAGAATTTATTTATCCTTTGAATTTTGTTTCTGCATGCATTTGCAAAAAGATTTAAAAGCTTGATTAATGTACATATTTTTTTTATGCAGACATTTTTATTACAATTAATAGTGTGGATGAATTTTGTTAATATTCTTTGTTGCAGTACTTTGTTTGAACCCTTAGTGTGCTACAGTTTTTGCATTCAAGCCTTTCCTGGATGTATTATCTTAAAATGTATATACAGAATTAAATTTCAGAGAAAATTTAGTGCAAATTGTGCAATGGAAAACATCATGTATAGAGTTTATCACCATAATGATTATAATAGCATCTCACATGTTTTATCAAAAATGCTTTGTAGTAGTATGTTGATAACTTTTGTTTTTATAGATATAGTTATTTGATATACACTGTATTTAGATTATGCCAAATGCTTATATTTATGATATTTAACAGGAAAAGTTTGGTCTTGGAGCTGTAGCAGCAAGAAGACGTAAAACGATGATGGGAATGGGTGGCCTTAGGTTAGTGATTTAAACTATTAGTTTGGCAATCAACTATATGAGCAATAACAAACAATTTTCCATTCATTTTACAATGCTTTGTGAGCATACTTTATAACTTAAATAAATAAGTGTATTAAAAAAAAGTATTATTTGTCCCATTGTTTTAGAATTGGCCAATTAACCTGTGTCATGCTGAATTGCTTTAATTGTATTTTTCGTCATTTGAAGCTGGAATTGCTAATGCAATTTCCAGCTTCAAATGACGAAAAATATTCCTATTTATGAAAAATAGATATGTCTAATATTAAATTATTGTATCAATTAAGCATTTACTAGAAACTATTTTATCAAAATCAAGTGATATTTTTATTGATCTAAACATCCTTACCCCGTATATATCCGGGCATAGCAGGACAAGGGTTAACAGTAGCCTGGGTCTGTAAAACATCGTGTGGATCAGAATATACCAGTACTTACCTTCAGCGTGTAGCATGCCTGATGTTCTTCTTGACAACTTGTCAATAAGAGGCTGGTTGTCTCTTTGTAATTTTTTTAAAACATGTTGCTACAGATAGTCATTGACGCAGTGTGGTGCCGACAGTTTATTACACAATAAAACCGTTGTTGCAACTTCACTCCTATTCTGATGATTCCAGTGATAAAGAACAGAGTAGCGTAATAATTGTTCATAACATGGCGTTAGTACATGTATGCAGCGTTAGTAGGCCTATGACAAAAGTATTCAACAGAATATCCCACATATATGTAGTACTGTGCTGCCCTTCATTCATTAGGGAGGCACGTTTCATTGCTTATCATCCTACAAGGAAAACTTACTATGAAAGTAGTATGTGACGTTATACATTATTCACGCTATGCTGGATCAATGTTGGGCTAGCGTCTTAGACTGTGAGCCAAGATTAACCCTTCCCATGCGGAATATTTCTGGGCTGTAGTAAAGCAGGGGTAGATTCTACATACATGGGTGACAAAATGACATTTGAATGTTCCACAACACAACTTGGCAGCAATTCACACTCATGGCCATGTCAGTACTGGAAGTACCAGTGATAAACTGTAACTGTACATAATCCTGGTTGGGGTACGGGAGCTGCAAATAAGGACCGTTTTCAGATCTCGGCTGGGATCCGGGAGCCTCTTGAAAAGGATGAACATGTTGTGCTGACTGGGGTAGTGTGGTTTAACCCCTTAAGCCCTCACGATGCATTAAAGCATCATTTTACACCATTGAAAACATACTTGTTTTTTTCACAGCTAGCAGTTTTAGAAGACAAATTTTGATGAAATTGTTCTAAGAATACATAGTAATTTTCTTTAATTTATCACCCACATCAAATTATCTTCATCCACTACAAGTCGAGAATTGCTACAGCAATTCGCGGCTTGTAGTGGTTGACAATAGCAATGGTAAATTCAGGCTTGAAAGAATTTCGTAGACCTCTCTCTGTTGTGGCTTTTTCTAAAAAAAATATGTCAATTCTGTGAGTGAGCTATGCAAACTAACATAACCAGTACATGCATGTATTCTTTGAAAGGAACACAAATAAAAAGTATGGAACAAATGATGCATCAGACATACTTGACAAATTTATTCTAGGATATCATGTGTGACCACTGTGTTAATGCCTGAGAATATCACAACTATCATGTATTTGGGATGAATCATAATGGTCAAATGGTGGCTTGTGAGAAATTGATACAAACAGAAAAAACTTATTTGACAGTAGACTACATTCTATTAAATAAAAGGGTTCCCTTTTTCAATTTTTTTCAAATATTTGTACCATTGTTTTTGTCAAATCTTTCTCAGTCATGAACTACATAGCCTCTGTATTCCCATGCCATTATGTTACACTAGTTAAAATGTAGTGTAGCTTATAAAAACAGTTTGTTTTTAGATATAATCATGATACATCTGTTTAGTTTCTTTTAGATCATCTGACAAACTGTATGCTTTAGTTTTCTCTGATTTTTGACCGATTTCACAAATTCGGACACACTTCACATTTATGTTTTACAAATGTTTCCTGGATTTTACAGTATTCGAGATACAGATGATAGCAAGATTCCTGAGCCTGTACCAAGTGTTGCAACAACTGAGGTGGATGAACTTGATGAAGATATTTACACTAAACCTCTTGTTCTCACGCAGGGTAAATAATTATTTTGTTTAGTGTTATATTTCGATGCATATATCTACTGTGTCCTGTTGCCTGTCCAGTGCTTGTATCATCTTCCAATATTGCTGGAATACTAGTAAGCTGTTTGTGCTATATATACATCTCTACATACAATTTGATAGTGTGATTTATTATTTCCCTCTTAACCCTTTAACCGCCAGTGCCGCATATATTCGGGTTTTTTATTTTTTATTGGCACATTTCCCTTACACTGCTGCATAAAATTTGCAGCATGTGTGGTTTCCCACTAATATCTGGCACGTAATATCTGGCCTGATGAACAACTGATATTAAAAGCCATTATATTACAAAATCAGTCAGTTAGCCGTCTTTAAAGCGCAAATAAATAGACATTACAAAACAAAGGTGGAAAAAAATATAAAAAAATTTTAATTAAAAAAAAAATTTTTTTTATAGAAATTACTCGCCTGGTTTATTCACGTTAAAGATAAAATGTGACATCAATAAGCAATATTTGAAAACAGTTGACCTCCATTTTGTCAAATCTGAATAATTTTCACTCACTTGAAGTTGTGGATCGCGTCAGCGAGACACAACTTCAAGTGGGTGAAAATTCAAATTGAATAATTTGGTGGTTAAAGGGTTAAAGTGAATCCGTCGATACAACTTCCACATACATAAGTAATTTTAGCCCACTTGATCTTGTGAGTCGTGGTGGTGTGACACAATTTCAAGTGGGAAAACTTTTTAGTTATCTAATTTTGCCCTTTTAAGAGTTAAACGTGGACAGGGGTAACATGGCCTACATTAGTGTTTTAGTTTTTACTGATCTGTAATAATCTGAACAATACCTCACACATATTCATTGGCAATAATTTGACCGATTTTAATACATTTTACCCTTCTGGCTCCAAGGATGTAACGTCATTCCCAGTGCTATCTGTCTGTTCTCATCAGCATCCGCATTTCTTTACAAATTGCTTCCCAACTGAGATGACTTACTGTACTGGTTGTAACTTTATATTTGTCAGGCTCTCATTACACATGTTGGGGAATGTTTTTCATTTGACAGCCAGTTGACCTTGATTAAATATCTAGATCACATACATCATATGCGTTATAAATACTTTAATACTTGAATCTTTAGACTTGCTTTAGCTGATCCTTATATTTGGGAAAAAATGACCTATTTTCAGAAGTTAATCATTTTTAGTTTTATGTGCAATTTTTTGATGACCAATTTGACAGCACAAAGTTGCTAAAATTCCTTTGATATGCAAAATTGTTTGAACCCTTTGAGTTAGTTTTAATATCTGATATACAAATATATCTTGGAAGAATACATCTCGAAAAATAAGGGGCATAATGATTTATCGCAATTAGTTTCACACACAATATTTTGTAATGGGTATTCAACACCAATGTGCACCTAAATGAATCTAAAATGTCTCAAATCTGACATACTGATATGTTTTCAGGTGCGAATTCAGTATTTTTTTGTTCAATGTCATATCTATCATTTTCTATTCTGGCACTATGTCATGCTTCGTGTAAGGTTGTGCAGTTCTTTGAAAAGCGTGTTGAGTGTTTTATGTAACCATTTATAATTATTCAACTCGGGTTAGTGGCTGAGTGTTGTTACTCCCACCGGCTCAACAAAATATGTTGAGTTATGTGCAATGGCAGCTAACTAAGAATGTATATCTATGAATAAATAAAGAATACACTTATATCATGACCGTATCATTTTATATCTCATTCTTCTCTTTTATTGCAGTAACAACCCTAAAGCAACGCCATGCATGTCAAGAATTTCAACCGGAAATAATAACTGATTTGCATCCTAGACATAAATATTTCTCTGTCAAACGTTCTCTGCGATGTAGGGTAAGTTATAATTATGTTGCTTGATATTGTTTTGCATTTAGAAATACAATTGTGAATGTCAATGCTCCAAGTTTTCAATAATTAAGATTGGAAAAGAAATTGTCAATTGTTATGTTTTTTTCTTTTATCAGGAATGTGAACATAACTTGAGTAAGCCAGAATTCAGCCCAGCTTCAATTAAATTCAAGATCCAGCTAGTCGCTCTGTAAGTTGAATTTGTCTCATTATTTGTTGTCAATAAAACATCTCATGCTCATATAATTTATTTTGTGAATAAATAATAAAATTATATTTTAATTTGTGTGATAGTTTAAACCTTGCAGCATTTCTTTTAAAAATAGATTTTGTTAAATTTAAGTCATTTATCAATCTTGTGCAATCTGAAAAGCTGCAACCATGTTTAAAATGTAGAAAATAAAATCTTCCAAAATATTGTTGAACATTGTTCTCCAATATGTTATGCATATTTTTCAGACACCATGTCCCGGAGCTTCGTCTGTACTCGCTTCCAAACTTGAAAGTCAAGCAAGTGGGTTATATACTAAAGTCTCTATATATGAAGTATTCCAAAGATCTATCTAAAAAATGATTACTTATTCTTTATTTACAATATTATTGCATATACCGCCAAATACTTTTATCTTTGAATTGCAGGATAGGAATAATGTCATATTGTTTAGCTTGTAATAGTGCTGATCGTGGCATTAATCATTTCCATTAAAAAATTTTTTTTTAGACAGATAGACTGTTTTCATATCATGATTTCTAAGGAAATATTACTTATTATAAATTGTTGATATTCAAGAGGCAGTGGTATCAAATTATTACTTAAAATAATAAGAGCTGCCAATTTATTGTTCTATCAGGGCACAAACTTAAGGATTTTACACTTACATTTAAATTAGTAGGTATTCAGATGGTGCTGTCTGCACCAAGAATAAATTAAAAAAAATACTCTCTCACTCTTTTATATACTGAAACGACTTTCGGCTTAGTCAGCCAAAATGTATTTAGCTTGTCTGAATTTAAAACTTAAGTCATCATGCACAGCAGACAAACCTTATTTTCAAGCCCTGGCTGTATTAACTTTGCTTTGTTTCCAACTTCAAATTAAGCAATATACTGTTATATAATGTTTGAGCTACTACTATCTTTAAATTTGACATTTCAATTTTGTTTACCCAATTGAGAATATATTTAGATTATTCAAATATTGTCATAATGGACATGATTTTTAAATATATTTACGTTTGCAGGAGACCCAGGTAATATTAACCTTGTTCAACCCACTGGATTCTGTGACGCGTGTTCAACTGCTGCCTCATGAAGAAAAAGGAAATACCTGGAGCACAGCTAAGGTGAGCACTTTTCATTTGATACATTTCAAAAAGTATTATAAATTTATTACAGAACATTTTAAGTAGCTATTGCAGATCTACATATATGTCATCAACTATGTCTGACACAAAACACGCTGTCACCAGGCTATGTCATTACAGTATAACTTGTCTTGGATGGTCATCAGTTTGAATGGCCACCTCCACTTTGCGACACCATTTGAAGTTCCAAATGCATTTTCTGCATAAATTGCCAATCACGTGCATGACGCGGCCACTGCCATTTATTTTTCAGCACTAAGTCAACTTTTAAGTTTTAACCTCTTATTACTGCCCACTATATATCTACAATCTTTTAAATTATTATTTAATAAACTTGTTATTTCAGCTGTACCTGAAATTTACTCGGGATTATAAATAATATATTGTATGCTAAGACTTTATTTTATTAGGTGAGCTTGCCTAAAGGTGAGCTGGTTCTTGGAGCACGTGATGATGCTGCTGAATTTGATGATGGCACTTTAGCTGAGCAGAGCTTTAAAGACGACCCAAGGTAAATTTCAATTTCTTATTGGAAAATTTTTCACAGCCCTGAAGATGAGAAAAAGAGCTTTGAATGCAGCATTGAACATCCTGAAATACAAGCAGTGAATCGCCCTTTCCTCTCTTTTTCCCAACTGTCACGCACATTCCTGATGTACACAGATTTAAATACAATTTATTTATCTCTATAATATTTGCCTAATTAAAGCTACCAGTACATATATTAATTTTGTTGATTTAAACTTTTTGTGAATAATTTTATTTTGTAAATTCATTGACAGTGTGGTGGTGTACAGGAAAGCTAATAAACTGGCTTTCTTTGTCAAAGTAACAGCCAACCAGCCTAATGTGGATGCTAAGGTAAATATACCAGGGTTTCTAATAATACACATATTCTATTTCGTATAAAATGAAATTAAGGCTATTTCTGGGATTGCAACGGCTTCCATGTAAACATAGTAAAGCACATGTATTGTCAGTCTTGAGGTTATTTACGAAACAGAAAAATGTAGATGCATTCATCCATCAACTGGTAGATCATTACAAATGAGGTAAAACAGATTGTTATGGGCTATATGGAAGATCGAGTAGGCGTCAAAAACATTTACAGCAAGTGATATAAAACATATCAACATGTTTGGAGGAGAAATCACACGATACACTTCCATCTAAACAAATGCATACATTTAAATAGAAAATATTTACCCCAGAAGTTTCACTAAAATCCATTGAAATTGTTTTTTGAATCACATCTCTGCTCCCTGTCTTACTAGAATGATATGTGATATGATGTGAATAGCTATTTCTAACAAATTAATTATAGTTTGATTAAATTCAGGTATTTTTGCATTTGGTAGGTGTAAACTGTTTTAGTCTTTTTAGAGAGAAGCAATCCCAGGCAGCCCAGCAGGAATTTTAATTTGAATAATTAAGGCTCCCCCCCCCCCCCAACAGGGCGGCGGCGGTGGCGGCGGCGCCGCGCATGGACACCACCTCTCATCCATGTCACCCTGATATCTACAAAACCGCTTTTTCAATTTTTTTTGTGTTCAACATACTGGATGCAAATATTAATTCCTAGGCTGCACTAATTTTTCAGAAAGTTTGTGAAAATATTCGGGTCACGGCGGCCATCTTTAATCTTTTTTCGTTAAATTTGGACCTTGTCACCCTGATAACTTCAAAGCCACTTATCAAATATACTCAAAATTCAACATACTGCATAGTAGTATTAATTTCTAGCCTGCATAAATTTTTCAGAAAGTTCGGAAGAATATCCTGGTCATGACGGCCATCTTTAATCTTTTTTCGTCAAATTAGAACCTTGTCACCCTGATAACTTCAAAGCTTCTTATCCGATATACTCAATATTCAAAATACTGCACAGTAGTATTAATTCCTAGCCTGCATCAACATTTCAGAAAGTTTGGAAGAATATCCGGGTCATGGCGACCATCTTCAATCTTTTTTCGTCAAATTAGGACCTTGTCACCCTGATATCTCCAAAACCGCTTTTTCGATTCACTTTGTGTTCAACTTACTGGATTCAAGTATTATTTCCTAGGCTGTATCAATTTTTCAGAAAGTTTGGGAAAATATTCGGGTCATGGCGGCCATCTTTAATCTTTTTTGTCAAATTATGACCTTGTAACCCTGATATCTACAAAACCACTTTTTCGATTCACTTTGTGTTCAACATACTGGATGCAACTAATAATTCCTAGGCTGCATCAATTTTTAAGAAAGTTCGGGGAAATATTCTGGTCATGGCGGCCATCTTTAATATTTTTTCATCAAATTAGGACCTTGTCACCCTGATAACTTTAAAGCCGCTTATCCGATATACTCAATATATTCAAAATACTGCATAGTAGTGATAATTCCTAGCTTGCATCAATTATTCAGAAAAATTGGGAAAATATCCGGGTCATGGCGGCCATCTTTAGTCTTTTTTCGTCAAATTAGAACCTTATCACCCTAGCCTAAAGCTGCTAGCCTGACATGTACAAATTGATTATCTGCAAAAATTTTAATTAATTTATAATTCTTATTTGAAAAGTGGGAGGGGGAGCCTTCTTGGGTGTTTACATGGTAAACACTTACATCTAGTTTTCTTTTAGTTAAAGCTGAAAATAGCAGTTCTGCGTTCAATTTTAATTATAGACTAATTCAAGTAATATGTTTCCTTACTTTATTAAATGGATCTCAACCCGTGATTATACTGTTGCAGTATGTATGTCACAGTAGAGTATAATGCTGTGACCAGGTTTATATACAGTACATTTACCTTGATATGCTATGAAGTGCACTGTATGGATTTGGCATTTATATTAGCCTGATATTATCTCATGAGTTCCGCGTTGTAATCAATTAGTTTTTATTGTAGAGACTGAAATTCGCTATTTTCTGTGTTGATATATTGTAAAATAGGGTACTGAAAATTTGTGAAGATTATTGGAAACCCTGCTCATCATTCTGTCCTGCAACATATACATTGGCAATTTCTTTAACACCGCCAGTTTGCAATTAAGTTGAAATTGTTTATGATTCGATTTGCCCTCGTATCAAATAAAGAGTTTTAACCATGCGCACTACAATGTTGTGTTGTAGAATAAATCGTTTGACAACTCTGATTTCAATTTTTGACATGCGGCAGGTATGCCCATTTATAATAAAGTCACGTCAACTCAGTCGTCAACCCAACAAACATCAGAACACACGATCTATCAGACTAGATAAAAGACAATGCTGACTCAATTTTGGTTGAATGTCACAGTGCTGTGTAATATTTATTGTGTTGGTCTATACTACGTCTACAAGTGATACACAGTACATTAGCTGAATAGATTCATTCTATTGACTCCAATTGTTTGTCATCACACAGTCATATATCACCAGTACATTCTCCGCTAACCACTGTTTCAATGGTGGCCCACCATTAAAACAACATCGGGGGAACATCTGTTGATTGCTGGGTTAGCTTGCCAACTGCAGTATACATTCTACCATCATAATTATAAGCTATAGAGTAAATCATTACCAGTACTTCTTTATTGCTCACATATGTTGATCAGCGCGTATAAAACTAATAAAATGTTTATATCTGTGTAATATTGAGCTCACAATATCAAGTTGCAAGACATTAATGACCGATCACACATTCACCTTATCATTAAAAATAATTACAGTTTAGTCATGAGCCGCTACAGTTGATCATGAGCTGCTATCCCACATTTTTATGAATTGATCAACGTCTGCATTAATTACCAGTGGAATATCCTTTATAAAACACAATTTACAAATAGTGGAAATCATTTAAAAAATAAAGCTTAGAATTGCTTGTACTATCAACCAACTCTTTATCCTAAAATTTAGGTGCTGAATAGTGATATTCTTCTATTTAAAGATAGAATTACTGCATAAATATGCAGTGGCAAATTAAAGAAAAATACATAAAGGCCTAAACAAAATATTTTTTGTTTACGACCGACCCTATCAAATTTATTTTATGGATTTAGAAAAACCATAAGTGAAGGGATGATTTACCGACTCTAATCAACGTATCTCTATAAACGTTACGAATAGGAGAGGGGGTCAAAAAACGTGCAAAAAACATAAAATCGTTACGTAATTCACAAAGACATGCAAGACAGTGGATTGGCGCCAAATCAAATAATAAATAATAAATCTTTATTCGTTCATAGAACATATTATACAATTATTGTGAACAAAAAATGAATGAGCAAATTTAAATTAATCTGGTGTCAGGTGTCTATATAAAAATCATTCTGTACAAACATTCTTTAACATATCATTTAATTCGTCATGCAAGAATTCGTAATTGTCACAATTTTCCCGCATTGTCATTAGATCTCTTATATTACCTGCAGCTTTTCTGCTTTCATCTTTTACATTAGACTCAGAAACATTAATTATTTTATTTTTTATAGTTATCCATGAGTCGTAATTATTTACTTGAAATTTACTTAAACCATATATTGACATAATGTGATTAATACTCTTACATGTGAACGATTTGCTGCCTGACATACATAATTGTGTAGATAACCGTACAAGTGAGTTGGTACCTTTAAGCTTAGACATTACATATTTCATTATCCGTAGGTGTAATTGAACATCTATTGGTTGGTCTTTAGAAATAAGATGCAACAAATTATTGTGTGTTCTATAAGGTAATTGATACAATTGTCGCAAACATTTTCTCCAAGAAATATAAAACTTATTGATCGACTTTGCTGACATATCCCAGAGTAAAAACCCATACAAAGAAGAACAGAATGAATAATTTATACTTAATTGAGTAAGATGCTAACCTAAATTGTGCCATTGCTGTATTCGCTCTTCTAATAAAATCATGTGTTGTTACATAGATCCCAGTGCACAATTTTGAGGCGAGTCCGTGTGGCCTGCCGTGGTTTTGAAGGTGTGGGACACGCTGATTATTCACACCAGTGTGGCCTGTGACCACACTAGCTTTTAGTAAAAAGCAATATATGTAATATAGGGCGCCTGATCTCAGATATTATCAAAATGCAAAGTTAATTTTCACTGATTAATATTGTCCCCATACAGTGTTAGCAAAATAAATTGTCAATTAAAAAAAGCTAAATTAAACGTGTGAAACCATAGCATATAAAAACGTTTGTGCTGTGCGTCTGACCCTCAGGACTCTTTCAAGTAGGACAGGACTCTCTCATTTTTACAAGAGAGAGTCCTTCTGCCACACTGGAAATCTGGTCTAAAATTGTGCACTGGATCCGTATTTCGTTACTACACTCTCCGACAATATTACCTAGGTGGACATATTTAGAAATTCTCTGAATTTTTTCACCATCAAAAGTTACATAAATATTTTCGGTGGTAGCACAATTAAAAGCTATAAGTTTACTTTTTATAGGATTGAACAATACATGGTACTCTCTAGCAAATGATACACATACATTGATTAGTTTATTAAGTGACATAATAGTCGGCGCCAGCAGTGCTACGTCATCTGCATAAGCAAACGCGCCCATAAAAATATCTCCGACATAACATCCTAACTTTGACTGACGCAAACGATTCAACAATTTATCTATATACAATGTAAATAATACTGGTGATAACACTCCATCTTGTTTAACACCGTTGCTGGTGACAAAAGGTTTGAAAAAATGGTTACTCCATTTCACTCGTACTTGTTGATTTATAAAAATGGCTGCAATAAGTCTTGCAATTAAAGGACATATATCTCGTTCTATTAAACATTTGAACATTTTTACAAATTGTATTCTATCAATAGCCTTTAAGGCATCCAACAATAACAAATATACAGGTCCTCCACTATAAGTGTAATATTGAATAGTTTCTTGCATAGAAAACGTGCACTGTGTGGTACTGTGTTTTTCTTAAAAACCGAATTGCATATCAGAAGTTTTTAGGGCCTTTTCATAACGCTTCAGGATTACCCAATCTAAAACTTTGCCCAGGACCCTACTCTGTGCAATTCCTCTGTAATTATCACTGTCATTAATATACTTTTTTCTGTTCTTGGGAATCGGTACAATAGTGGAAATTAACATATTATGTGGTGAATACCCATGCATAAACATTGAATTAAACAACAAAGATATAAATATAAATAATTTTTCAGAACCATATTTAATGTGATCACTGCAGTGGCCGACATGTCCGTCTGATTTACCGAGTTTGTTATGTGTCACTGCCTGGGCGACCTCACGATCAGCTGATTGAGGACAACACCGCTCCTTTATTGAGGTCTTTATGTCATTATGTAATGCCACCATTTCAGTCTCTGGGGATGGCAGAGAGTTGAGCAATTTATTATATTTCGACGCGAAGATTTCGCTTATATCTTTTTCATCATGACAAATATCTATCATACTTGGACTAAGATTTGTTTTACCCTTTAGTTTACGTATTTCTTACTAGAAATCTTTAGTGCGTTTTTCAAGAAGGGCATTAGCTGCCTTAGTATTTTTAGACATTTCTATATTATTCTTCGCTTTTTTAGCGGCTTGGTGATATTGAGAGCGCGTTCGTCTCCTTAATTCCGCTACAACACCTTTAGGAGGAGAACCACATTGTTCCCATATAATGTGCCAAAAGATTGACTGTTGTCTCTGTTCAGCTACATGCTCCTGCCATCCAGGAATACCGGCTGGCGAAGGCGTCTGTCTTTGACACGGAATGGCTATGTGACTGGCCTCAAGACAGGCATTTATAATATTGTCATGTAAATTTTCAATTTCAGTCCGGTGTTTAACATTATTGCATAGCATATCATTACAGTGAATTAAATCATTAGACATATTAATTTTGCTGAGAAACCCATCTAAGTTACGTCTATATGGGTTAATATCGTTAGCGCTGGCCTTATTCCTCTGTGGAGTAGGCCTAAAGCTACCCGTGTGGACATGCTGCTGATTATAATACATGGTTGGTATATCCAAATGAAGCTGTAGTGCTGAATGATCAGACAAATTATCTCCTTCGTGCAACGATTCATATTTGTTAACAAGATTAAAAATGTTTTCGGTCATAATAAAGTGATCTAATGTAGAACATTCGTCATTAATTTCACTCCTATATATATAATCTACCTCTGATACGATATATGAAGAGGGAACGGCTGGGTCAAGAGCACCACGGAACCCACCATTACCAGGCTTACTGTTTCCAGTGATGATCCTGCGTCGAAATCGCTCCTGTCGGCGTTCCTTCTGTATTTCGTGCCGAAATCTTACCTACCGATTGGTTGAAGTGATAAAAAAACAAAAATAAAAAAGGAATTTCCTACCTACCCACTGGTTAAAATGACAACAAATTGGAAACAAACATAAATTTTTTTTGCCTAATTTGAAGAAAATAGATCAAAAGATTCAAGTGGTATACTTAACAAACACAATACATTGTCCCAGCATTGGAATCAATGTGTTTGCTGGGAATATTCCTAGACCTAATTCGTCATATCGTGCATCCCCTGCCCAGCAAACACGACACGTTAAACCAATGCCGATTTATTGTTTCACCGCCGTCGCCGACGTCGGCCCAACATTAAATCGGCATTGGTTTAACGTATCGTGTTTGCTGGGTAGGTACAGTCATATCACGTGATGGGGAAACCCTAGGGAGATATATAACAAGGCAAGTGTACAATAGTATATACTTCACTATGTCGCGCTCAGTGCGCGAGATAATATGTTGTTAGTTCGCTAGTTTTTCTAACGACCTGAAACTTTATTGTGGCGTGATGCGTGTTAGTTCCTGAAGCAGTGTATAAAAGATGGCATCATTCACTACTACATGTATGATTTAGTATAATATTCACATATAGCTTGACACGCAAGCACGCCTTGATTTCTGAAATGTCCCCAATAATCAGTATGCTCCCCTCTAAAAGTGAATGAATAATAGTTGTACTAGGAACAACCCAGAAAACACGAAACATTTGTATAATATTTATACGTTGGGCCGACGTTGTATAAATGTTATACAAATGTTTTGAGTTTGCTGGGAATAGACAGTAGGTAATGGCTATACAATTCAGTTAAATCGACGCAACCCAGCTAATAAAGGCGTTACCCGAGCGATCTCTTAATGCTGGGTGTACGCCTGAGGCTTTGGTCAAAGACACATGATTTTTCTTGGAAATAAATCTTTTTAGTGTTTTCGTTATCGCATGCTATGCCAGAAGAATGCATGTGGGCCTATATATATATACCGTAGTGTTTTTTCTCAGTTGTAAAACTGTTTTTTTCTCTCAGCCGATCTGGCTGAAAGCTACTGTCGTCCCCATGACGTCCCCATGACGTCACCATTCAAACCTGCCCAACGAGTTCGAAAATATAACGGATCAGATTCCAAACACGACATAAACAGCTTTTACTTGTAAGCACGATTGAGTCGCTAGGTTTTTATTCCAATGTTCTGAATCTTGGCACACATGGAAATCAATCACACAGCACACTTAACCCTTATCCTGCTAAGTTAATTTATTTAAATTTTCAAGTACTTGAGGTTGTGTCTCGCTACCGCGATCCACAACCTCAAGTACGTGAAAATTACTCATATTTGAGACCAAAAAATTGCAAATGTTGATGTTTAAACGATTGTTTAATTCCCAATATCAGTGATTTAATAAGCTAATAAAACAGATTAAAAACGACTATTTTCGTTATCAGCAGGCAAAGGGTCAAGACATCTAGCAGACAGTAGATGTTGATACAATGATGGTCTCGTGTTGGGCCAACGTCTGAGGCGTCGATCCAACTTGAAACCCGCAGTTTGTTTTGATACATGTAGACCAAACTAAAGCTAACACTGATGGTGCGTGTTTTAGATCAGCCTGGTGATGAAATATGACTACCGTAACATGACCAGTGTGCTGCAATCTGAGAGCAAGGAGCCACAGACGGTCTGGTTACAACATCCTATCTACATCAACTGTGGCCAAGGAATTGCCTGAACATCTCCGTCACCATACCAGCAAGCACGAAACATTTGTATAACATTTGTACAATGTTGGCCCAACGTCGAAGACGTTGGGCCGACGTTGTACAAATGTTATACAAATGTTTTGTGTTAGCTGGGATATACCATCTATAGCACCACATGCATATATGATCAGCTAGAATTAGATATATATCTTAAATACACGTATTGTGTTGAATACTTCACTAGCGATGTCACTGTAACTTTAAATTTGCCTAAATGTAACCACTGGACAAAGTGGGTCACTGGATTTAATTGAAACACTTTGCTTATATGTTATGTACAATAACGTATTGTTGTGGAACAACATTGTAATGGAAAAAATAACGTTCCGCGTTTATCAAGGACAATATTTATAATAATTATTACGCATACTTTCCTAGTCATAAAATCATACCCCGCTTTTAGTCTTATATAAACTTGCGTTTCACATTATAATGTAATGGTTCAGCTTGGTTGTGGTAAATAATAAAGCATGATAAGGCACCAATGTTTACATGTGGAATCTCGTGTGCTTCCTGTTATGGATGTGAACTCCTAGCACCACTCTGTCATTACTAATTCACGAAAAATAAGTACTCAAGGTAAATAGGGAAATAAATGTTATATTTCATTGTACTACGTGTTAAAGGGTATAATCATGGTGACTATTTGCTGAAAATATTATTTCTCTCGTTTCTCTATGAGATATAAATTAGATGAAGATAATTATTTTAGAATTGAAAGAAATATATATTTTCAATTACGTCTTTGGAATGTACTATTATAAATTGTTTTGTTTTCATTTTGTTTTTTTTAGCACATCGGATAAGTTCAAGCTACGCTTTCCTAAATTTCACCGCAAACACAATTATGATTTTTATTAATTTTTCGAGATATTGAATATCTGTTTAAAAATGTTATCGTATCAAGTATAATGCTGTAATTATCCAATAATATAAGACTATTTATTGTGGAATAATGTTAAAATTGTGATTTATGTCCCGTTACGTTTGATTCCCATTTATAACTGGTAAACATACTGTAACATGATAACATTATTAGTCTAAATACTATTTTAATTTATTTCATTTTTCGTCTTTACCAGACATAGTCATTGGTACTTTGTGTTTGTTGTGGATTTGACGAGGAATAAATTATTCGTAACACACTTGTTGTATTTTTTATAGTAAACTAACTCTACGATTTTCGTATACAAACAGTCAATAACAGAATACCACCCTTGATTATAGAATTTATATTTATTATACTCCCAGATGACGTGAAATAGAAAGGCGAAATGAAATTATTTTTAAAAATCAGTTCATACCCAGAAGAAGATGCCTTTATTTGTAACAGAAAACAAAATATAGATCAGTACAATTTCAAAATAAAAAGTGTTATTGTTTCCTGGTGCAGGAGGCCTCCAAAAGACTCCAGTCGCTTTCGTGGAGGTCACCTATGACAAAAATGCAAAACATATATTTAATAATTGTGGCTATAGTGATATTGTAAATAAAAGAAGGACATGGGAATCAGATGAGAACGTGATGTGATGAGAGCGGCTTCTATGGTAGCAGAGGTCCGGTCACGCAATCCATGCTGCGATTAGCTTAAAATTAAGATTATATTACATACATACACCTATACATATACATACGCATGCATACATATATACATATACAGGTCCATATACACATATATTATGCGCAGTCCCGATGATATTCCAGGTGATTGAAAAATATATATATCTATACACGTAAACACACAGAAATTCATGCGTATATATTCGTACGCACGCATACATATAGATACACCCATAAAGGTATACAACTTACATATATTTAACGATTTTGTTGACAAACATAACATATAGGTATAGAGCAGTGATTTGAATAATTATCTAAAAATTGATATTTCGCATATTTCACAAATGATGCGTAACTATTGGGTGTTTATTTTGTTAATTATGTTTTTAATAATTGAATTCAGTAAAGACGGCACTGAAAAACGAATACATTTTTCAGCAAAAACATGAAAAACGTTTTCTTTGTTACGGGTATTATATGAATGAGTTTCGTGGTGCCTGGAAACTTGTATCGATTTAAAATATACAATTAAATTATTAATTATTAGCCTAAAGCAAAACTTTGATTGATTTAATAAAAATATATCTTCAATTTTTAATATTCCCAGACGTTTGAAAATGGGTTCGGTGTGGGATATATAATTGCTAAGTGTTATTGCCCTGATGGCCTTTTTTTTGCAAAATACATATCCTATTTAGGTTGTAACCCCATAATAAAATGTCGTAATGTATGTGTGGTAAAATCAATGGATTGTAAAGAGTGAAAAGGATATTTTGGGGGATTATATTTTTTAATTTGTAAATGATGCCAGTTGCAGATTAAATTTTCAGAGCAATTTTATAGATATGAGAGTCCCATTTTAGGTGTTGATGGATGATGATGCCCAAGAAATTAAATTCTGTAACCCGTTCTATGTTAGTGTTATTAATATTTAAAGATGGTATGTTAAAACCTTTCTGCGGCATATGGAATACAATAGATTTTGATTTCGAAACATTAATGGATAACATATTCAATTTGAGTCAATTGCTTATTTTGGACAACTCATAATTTGTATTGACATCGGACATATCTAGTGTAGTAATTAAAGTACTATCATCTGCATAGAGAATGGCTTTAAAAAAATTGCTGGCATTTGATATATCATTAATATAAATGATAAATAAAAGGGGGCCTAGAATTGATCCTTGAGGAACACCAGTAGTTATTTGTTGTTCCGTCGTAGTCAACATACTGGGTTCTATTATTTAAATAAGATTTAAAAAAGCAAAATTCCTTAGACGTGATTCCATAAAAATCACAGATCTAAAAAAATAGCTAAAGGTAATTTGCCTGCATCTAATTTTTGAATGATTGAATCCATTACCTCTGTTGCAGCCAATTCTGTAGAATGACCTCGTCTAAAACCGTATTGGCTTGGATAAAAAAGTTCCATATCAGAAAAATATGCGAATAATTGATTATAAACAATTTTTTCTCAAACTTTGGATAACGTGGGTAATAAAGAGATCGGCCGGTAATTATAGGTGATTGTTGAATCACCTTTCTTATAGAGAGGAATTACTTTGGCCAATTTTAGCTTGTCTGGAAATACACCCGACCTAAGTGACTGGTTTATGAATAAAGTCAGAGAATCTAGAATGTCGAATTTAATTGATTTTATTAGTTTAAGAGATTCCCAATCTAGTAGTACGACGATAACTGAGTACCGTAAGGCTAACTGATTTCTTGTCCAGATCACTTCCAGACCGATAGCTCCGGTTTCCACCCTATCATTTCCATTAGAAAAGTTCTATCATTTCCATTAGAAAAAATAAGATTTATCTTAACTTTTCTAATGTAAATGAGAGAAAGTGAAGATAATCTTTTTTAGGCCTCAGCCAAAGTTTTGGTGGATGCCTATTGTCGTCACCAGGCGCGTCCGTTCGTCCGTCTGTCCGCCACATTTAGCACTATAACTTGTTTTGCGTAACTGGAATGCACATTAAACTTCACATACAGGTTAATCATGACTAAAGCTTGACTAATTTCACATTTGACCTTTCTGTGACCCCTATGACCTTGAATTTTTTCCGATCGACACATTTTCTCGTTAACGCGATTCACTCAGCATTTTTTTATGTATCACTCCAAAATTTATACCATACATCCATTTTACTAATAGCTCAGATGAGTTCGAAATTGGGCAAGATTCGGACAGAAATTAGGTCATAACGGCCAAAAAGGCCGATTATCGGCCATAATTAACTTTAATATGCCTGATATCTGACAAACCGTGCCATATAGCTAGACCATTACTACAAAACAAAATGTGCGCTTTCAGTTAGGGATATGCACTAAAAAATTTCAACTTGATCAAATTCAAAATGACCGATTATCGGCCATAATTAAATTTAATATGCCTGATACCGGACAAACCGTGCCAGATAGTTAGATGCTCTAACCTGCAAAATTGGCATAATTTGGAAAATCATGATGATAAAAGTTATTTGTACACTTCTTTAACTTTTCTCATTCAAAAAGTAATATGATTTCAACTTTTTTAAGTACCGGACATTCGGTCCAAATTTACATCAATTCAAGATGGCAGACAAAAAACAAAATGGCCCGATTGTTATGAAAGTTTTTGAAACGTGCACAGGAGAAGCAAAGTGAGTCATTGTCTAAACCGTGTGCCATCACCATTTACGACGAAAGGGGCTCCCCTTTCAAAACCCCATGATAATACTTTCAAAGCAGCCGCGCGCGAAATAAGGGTCACTTTTTAGGGTGAAAATTTTGCTAGAGAAAAACACATAAAATTAAAATAGCCCACAAAATTCAACACTGATAATGTATTAAATCTATTTGCAGCATTCCAACATCAGCCCTTGGAAAGAAAATTCCATATATACCAGTCCAATAAATACTATAAAGCGAAATATATGGTTTCAGTGAGGGACATATATATATATACCCTCTTAATTGCAACTTGCTCAAATTAAAAAAATGCTGACTTGCGACCATCAGTAACGTCAATATCTGTAATATACACAGTAATCTGTGCTAGATAGGTGGCTCATTGAACACGTTCAATAATGGCAGAAATGATTTTCATTTTTAAACGATGATTAGAGGCTGAGGCCTATTTCCGTCGCCAACGGGCCTTGTTTAATATTCTTTGTGGGATGGGGATGGGATCAACAAAGATAATATGTCTCCGTCACGCCAACAAGTCAAAATTCGGTGGTGAACACTCCTTCTGATTGTCAGGTGATAGATTTGACCGGGTGTTAGCCCTTACTGTGCGGGGATCGACTTTAGACGTCAGAATCTGACGTTCTGTAGACGTCAGATTCTGACGTCTAAAGTTGATCCCCGCACTGAAAGATTACAAATATTTCTAATGGTCGTAGACCCATAACATATGGTATTCAAATGAATCAGAAAGAGCTAACTAAGACATTTATGATGATGTTAAATTGAAAACACCGTTTGGTCTCCATAGTTTATACGAAAGTATTTCAGCGTTTTAAGGGTTGAATGTCATCAGCCATGAAACCTAACGAATTGTGGTGCTTTTTTACGGCAGTTTCTATTTCGCAGCCAAAATTAGCTATTGCTTATCTACGTCATGCGTTGTGTCCTGAAATAAATATTGCTGGTTAACTTCTTTTAGCATATCACCCTGAAATTGATATCACACGTCGCTGATGGCTCGGGAGGAAGCTCTAACTAACATGGCCGAAAATCAGCTAAAAGTGGGAACAGAACGGCTATTTTTATTTCAACGCCTCTCGAAAAAATACATGTAGTTTAATGCCGCCAATTGTGTGTTCATACTTTTTATTGTAACGCGTATGGGTACAAATGGTGCTGATCTAAGTCAAAATGGCCGCCAGTCAGTCTTTTCAGGTGAATATTTCAATTGAAAGTTTCGCTAGCAAATGTCCAAAATTGCTGTAACTTCAAATGAAAGAGTGGAGATAGTGTGGTCTGTAAAACTAACGAAGGAAACGACTGGCGTTATGTGTCGATATATTTAATTACAAAAAATTAAAATGTATCTTATATGATTCGCCCAAACTATAAAGTAAAATGAATTACCCTGGAACACTAAGAATCAACTTTTTTCAATCAGGCCCAATGTATAGAACTCATTGTTTGAAATAGTGTTATGAATGTATGTACCGCAAATAAAAAGACGGTCTCAAAAAGTATAGGTCTATTGAGTCTAACATTTTATAAGGGTTAAACCCACATGGACATGGGACCTCCTGTTGAAATCAAACAGCCCTGCATAGACAAATAAAGAGAGTCGTAAAGGGTGGACAACTGTACATAATTCTCACCCACGCCACTAAACTCACCTTTCTGTACCATTTCCCGGCATCAAAATCGAAATATATATTAACATTAATTCTTAAAAAATGACAACAACAAAAATATATCGTCGACAAACTATCAAACTTGGTACTTTTCAGTCCATTATAACGATCATATCAGTTTCGCCGAGTTTTTGCTGAAGCCATGGCATACTAACTTGTCTATTTAACTCTAATGGGCTTCTAGTTTGTACGACAATCTCTCTGATTTGTCAAGGTGGTCACCTTTATAAAATGTTGTACACTTGCCTGGGCAATATGGGTGAACATCTCCATGATCGGCCATATTACAATTTATAAAGGTGATCACCACCTTGACCTGATTGTCGTACATTTTAGATGCTAATAGATTTAGACGACATATTTATAAAAAAAAAATTAACGATAAATTGTTAATTATAATTTGTGATGTTACATGTAGCTTCGATTTTCATTTTAAATTCAATTTTTTATTATTGTGTTTTTTTATGTAACATTCTGCTGTTCACTGAATATTTTCTATTTTATTGTCTTGTTTGTATTGTATAGAAAATATGATGTATTTTGGATAACCTTCCTGTTTAGATAATATGTTTTCGGTAGCATTCGGTATGAGATTTTTTCGAGAATAAGAAATCCGGGGAATTCCATTGTCTCTCCACTTCAGCATAGGTCTGACCGTTCTCTGTTGAAAAACATAACCACCATTTCTATCAGGTTGATAACCTCACTGGTCAAAATTGTGTTTTTTTACGTAACATTCTGTTCACTGAATAGTAGTCCATTTTATTGTCCTATTTTTATTGTGTATTATATATATTGTGATGTATTTTGGAGAACCATCCAATTTAAATAAATAAGTTTAATGTTTTTTTTAGCGTTCGGTATGGGATTTGTTCGAGAGCAAAAATCAGGGGAATTCCATTGGTTCAGTTGAAAAATATACCTCGCTGGTAATTTAGCATATAATCAATAAAACGAGCTGTCTGGGATACAACCATCGTATACTAAGAAGGAACACACTGACTGAATCAGGAGCGATTAAGGTCAGCTTCATTGCCTAATTTCAGTTTATGCACATCACATCATACTTTTCATTTCCATAGCTTACTCTATGATATAATGATTGTATTTTGTTTATCAATTGTACGTGACTATACCTTTGATGAAGTTCATTATGGTGTAAAATGTTCGTATCTGAATAACGTTATCGTTTAGCCTAATACTCCCTGTCACTGGTATCACTTGGCTTCTAATTAAAATTTAAGAAATCATTGTGTGGTATTGAGTTTACTAATAACAATTCCGAAACTCAGTAGTAGTAGTAGGTCAATGTTCTTTTTGTGCCTTTAGAAGCTGAAACCTTCCAGCATACCACACTGAATGTATCCTATTGAAGTTGCCAATATACACAAGTAACATCTGATTTTTATATCAAATGTGGGACATTGCAAACCTTGAATTTCTCTCATAATTTAATTACAAAACGTGATATGTTTTAATACATGTAACAGTAGCATACGAACTTTATATAATTGAATGTATCTATTTTCTAAATATTTGTACTTGACACTATAATAAGTCGGTGTTCTTTTGAATTTTATCCAAAACAAATGTTGATATTTAAATGTTAATATACAGAGAGATACGTGTAATCCACAATTTCCATGGTTACTTTTCCAACACAGACACACACAAACATATACAAATCTGCATCTATGGGATGACCAGGAATCAAAATGGAATTACAAATAAATCACATTCCCATGTAACTTTCTGTAACTTTTAGCTACAGACCAAATATTTTACCTCCTCCTATGAATCATAAATCCTACTTGCTTTCTTCGAAACCTCGGATTTGTGATATTGGCGTTTCACTAGGTGAGCTGATTCAAGTGACATGACTGCGGACTTGAGTATGAATAAAGTGGAGGCCAATCCTTATAGGGATGTGTAGTTATTTACACTGTGTCACCGTGGTTATAACATGTATAAGCTATAGGCCTACCGATATAAATATTATATAATTATGCATTACTAGGCTTAATTATAAAGCTATATTTATACGGAAACAAATAAATATAGTAGAAATGATAGGTGTAACGCTCTCAAATAATTCACTCGGGCTATGTATGTTGTTTTTGGACGTTTTTTTATATCCAGCGAAAATAAATGTAACGTGTTAGTTAAAAACGGTACATAGAGAATTAAACCAATTGGTTCAGTGTATAAACACTGACAAATAATGTTACGCACCATTAGTGCAGATAATATAACTGAGTTGCTCTGTTTAGAAACATGTTATTTGGCTATGCCTGGATACAACAGGGTGTTACAAATAGAACATATTTTATTGAAACAAGAGATGACGTGATCAATTCATCTAACAATGGTTTACTTCAGTAAGTTATATGTCGACCTGTTCTTTATACAAAAATATAACAAGCCAGTTTCGATGTCAAAATTACATATATGCAGTAGACACTATTTCTATTTCTAAACACTGAATTGTTCTGATTTATAAGATATTTAAATAAGAATCACACACTAGGGCCTACCAAATGTAATTCAAGGATGAGTGCGAAACCTCAGACAATACAATGAAAGGCTCTGTCCATCATGTAATAGTGTACATTGTTTGTTTGAATGCGACACACGTCACATCAGACATGTGTTACATCACTACTATGCTATTAGCGCATTAGGCCAAGTATGCTCAAAACTACTTATTTCTTATCTTCTGAAGAACCATCTGTGTTAAAAAAACTCACTAAATCCCTATATCTTAGTCAAATTTAGTTATTTATTATAGTTCAATTTCCTACATTTTGTATCATTGTTTTTGTGTCACTCTTCAGGCTTTATATTTGTTACCTCGCTATGTTACACATAAAAAAAACACTTGTTTATTTGTAAGCACATCTTATAAATGAATGTACATTGGGCTTTCGTGCACATGCATGCTGAATTTGGCAAAATTAACCTCCTGAATATGGTGGGACGAATCAGACAACACTGCCCTCCATACAGTGACATGATTGGAAATTCGAACCCTTGATACCGAGAGCGGGGAATGAAATCCTGAGCTTCGGTGTGACAGGTGGCAGCGTTAACCACCACACCAGGGGCTCACCCCACAACTTTGAATCAGTCTGGCTATCAATACAGCGAATAATTTCTCAATAATTTAACAAAGCATATGTTTTTAATAGCTGACCACTAAAATCATACGGTGCGTATCGTGTCAGTGTATGGCCCTACTACACAGCGGGCTGTATTCTCGTACAAGTTACGATATATCGTAACTTGTACAAGAATACGGTCCATATCTTCATTACACTGTCACAAGTAGCCTATGGGCAAAGCGTCTCGTGTGACCTCAACCGTTTCTTATCTGTTGACACTAAGTATTCTTTCTCAATATAGCGTGGTTATGTACATGTATAGTATGATCGTGGTACATGGTTATACGCGTCATACCAAACGGAAATTATTCATCTTTTCCTCCTGTAATTCTGCAACATTGGACTACTTTCAATCGAAACTGACATATTTATATCCTTACCAAGGAAATTGACATTAATAATCAGATGTCACTCCTGGTTAACATTGGATATAAAATTATTAGAATAAAAATATTTAAAATACTCTCTCTGTACTCGCTACTGATTATTAACATGACCTCCCCAACAAACATAAGACGTTTATCAATGCTCGTTTAATGTTAGCCTACCTTCTACGACGCAAGACCAACATTTAATCAGCGTGGTTATGTACATGTATAGTCTGATCACGGCACATGGTTATAGAAATGCGTCACACCAAACGGAAATTATTCTAACATTGGACTACTTTCAATTCGAAACCGACATATTTATATCCTTACTAAGGAAATATATAAATATATAATAATATATAATAAATAATTACCTGTTACTCCTGGTTAACATTGGATATTAGAATACAAATATTTAAAATACTCAGTCACTCGCCACTGATTAGCATGAACTCCCCAACAAACATAACGTTTATCAATGCTGGTTAAATGTTGGCCCACCGTCTACGACGCTGGACCAACATTTAACCAGCATTGGTTCAACGCCTTGCGTTTGCTTAGTCAGTAGTGTATATTTCACGAGAGTGCTGAAAATCATTTCTGATCTTCGAAAAAAATAGTATTGGCATCTGGTCAGGTAAAATATTGGCAGCACGCCCTAGTGCTCACGTTGCTGTAACTAAATAAAGATATAACGAAATATCGCGTTTGTATATGAGTAAACGTGGCGTACTTGTACTTAACTAATGTTTAGCAATGAACACTCATTATGGTACTTAAAGCCCCTATATGATGACACATCATGCAGGCTAACCTCGAGATATTGATAAATAGATGTATAGGCCACACCTAGCTTGATCGCATTTCTGAACCATATCTGATCGATTATCTTGCTCTACATTTTCTCCGTCTAATACAGATATCAACTTAATTGATATCAACGATAAAACTGTGGAACGGACAAAATTTGTAATATTTTAAGAAATATATAGGCCTATTATACCATATTAGAAATTAAAAACATGAGTATACCCCCATCATCATTTCTTCCTATGATGCATAGTTTATGGTGTATGATACCTTCAGTAAACATAGAATTATGCATAAAATATAGATAATTTATTTACCACACGTTTGTTTTCAGATTAGTTTTATTTGCAAGCAAACAGTTGCATATATTTTGAGTTACAATTTGCGTGATAACATATTTAAATGAAACGCTGTTTTAATAACTGGATAATATGCTGACTCATATAATAAAATATAAACATGGGAACAGTAGCAAGGTATAAGGTGCATACACAGTGTGCCTAGATATATCTAACTGGTGTATAGCCGATTGATATAATGTGGGAAATTCCCATCCACAATACCAGTAGGCCTAATGGCCATTTTACCACAGAACTGTTGAAGAAGGATAGCTGATAATTGAATCTGGTTAGTTTTTGTTCTGCTTAATAATAATGTTTATTAGTTTAAACATTGGTTTAAATACTTAATCGAAGAATGTTTCTCATGTGTTACTAATGTTGGCGCCTTCGCCAAAATCAAAACCCTGGCTGAATGGCTGTTATATCACTAGGTTTATTAATTTCTACAGCAAAGGGGATTCCCTGACCCGTACTTCAGCTCTTAACTCTACACATAACAGCTAGAAAGATAGATAGATAAAGTGCGTAATGCCTGTTGAATAATTGAATTATATCCCACAGATGGCTAGAGAATGTCACATCAATAGAAATATACTGCTTCACAATATTATGTGTAAATCGCTCTGCTGTGACCTTTTAAATTAGTGGACAATACGTTAACAAATATATTTTCTTTGTAAATATCAATAAACAAAAATGCATTAATATTGTTTAATAAAATAAAATAAACATACGTTAATGTTATAGCAATTATTTATAGAAAAATGTATAATGGTTCTCCTCAACATAAATTATTTTTCATCAAGTCGTATCCATTTAAAGCAGCGCACTTAGGGCAACCCTATACTAATTGCAAAAACTTAAATGTTTATTCAATGTAGTGGTTCAATCGTTTGAGTTTAGTCGTATTTATTGGGACGAAATCGGAGAAATTACCATGATCTTAATATTTGTTAGAATGTACCGTACTGTCAAAATTAAGATTTGTAGGCCTACTTTTTTAATAGCTTTGAGTGATACATAGACATTGGCAAATTAGACTTGAATTAACATGATTTTTTTGTGAAAATGTATTGAAAAAAAACATATAGTACTATTGAAAAAAAAATACTACTACTAGTACTACTACTACTACTAATAATAATAATAGCTAGTTAGTCAGTCAGCATGGTCAGAGACTGCAAACCTCCGCCAAAATTGATTGTATCCGGATCATCTGCAAAATTTAACAGATTAGTCCTTGGCCCGAGACACACCTCTGGTAAAAAAATTCATGCAAATCCGTTCATTACTTTTAAAGTGTTCTGACGGACAGACAGACAGACCAACAAGACCAAAAACATAACCTTCCTGGCGGAGGTGACAATAATAATAATAATAATAATAATAATAATAATAATAATAATAATAATAATAATAATAATAATAATAATAATAATAATAATAATAATAATAATAATAATAATAATAATAATAATAATAATAATAATAATAATAATAATAATAATAATAATAATAATAATAATAATAATAATAATAATAATAATAATATTAATATTAATATTAATAATATAATAATATTATCAATAATAACAATAACAATAATAATAACAATAATAATAATAATAATAATAATAATAATAATAATAATAATAATAATGAAAAAACAACAAAAACAAATTAATAATAATAATAATAATATTAATAATCCCATTTTCATATCGTACATATCCTGTGTGTGCAGGCTGTCAAGGCGCCCTACACATGTTACAATCACATACGTTACACATGTCTATTTGAATTAACAGTATTGTATTATTTAGTATTAACGAATCATTTATTTATAACTATGATTCTGTGAATGTTTTACTTTTGTTTTAAATTAGCAAAAAACTATAAATTGTATTTTATTGTGGCCAGAATTTTAAAGCCATAATTATAACAATGTGATAATAATGTAGCTCAATGTATTCAGCCATTGTACTTGAGTAATTTATGAGATTATTAGTAACCATTATATTTTTCATTGGGAACTGAATAATACAATTTGCGTAATGGTCATATTAATGAATCACTATTTTTTTTGTTTTAAGCAGTGGTCTCTATCACTGCTTTTAAGTATCTTGTATAATATGAAACAAAAAATATCATCATTTTGTATATCAATTTTATCATTTTAAGTAAAATAGGTAAATATTAAATTGTCTATTTGAAAACACAAACTTCACGTATCTGTTCTAACTGGTTGATAATCAATTATTGATGACCTATCTAAGGCCTTATATATAATGTTCAATAAAATAAGTCAGAATTACAAAGATCAATGCGTATCACGGTAGGCCCTACTGGTAATTATGGTAATGTATATGGGCAAAGCCCGCGACTTCAAGACTTTTCCACGAACTACATATCAAAAAATCAAATTCTCACTAGACCTCTTTTTGCAACTTTATTTTAAAATATTGAAATAATTATTTCTTGTCCTAAAAAATTGTGATACCAAGTCTAAAACACAAATTTTAATTATTTTTTCAAATGAACAATTAAGAGCACAAAAAAACACACACAGAATACGTTACATTTTTAAACAAGTTTAAACATTTCCCAAAATATCTGATTTGTATTGATCATTTTTGTAGAAATACTATACAAAATAAAAACATGCAAAATGAAATATATTAATGTAATTTCAATGTTGCTAAATGTAAATGGTCTTTATACATTGCAGTATATGAGATATCAGTGTTTTCAAAATATCAGTGTTTTTTTATTTTATCTTTTTCCTAATAAGGACAGTAGTGTTTACATGTTCAATAACCATGCAATATTGTTTAAAATTAACCTAGGCAATAAAATAAATTGTGTGTGTCATTGTTACCAGACTTATTGTATCGACTTTTGCACTATACTTCACCAGGCGCAAAATCATTAGCAGAATTAAAAGTAACGTATTCTGTATTTGTGTGTATAATGGTAGTTATTACACACTGATACATAGAATAATCGATGTGGTTTTTTTGTCTAAGCACATTTTTTATTATTTTTCTGTCTTTTCGTGCCTGTTGGTTAATATTTCAAATAAAAATGCAAAATACGTTACTAAAATATGTTACATACCTAACAAAATTCATGTTAAGATAATTTAATTATATTAAATGTCACTATATCCAGTAAATAGCTGTATTATACAAAGTGTGAGTGTTTTGTACTTATGTTACGAAACATAATGCACTATAACCACATTTTTTAGTGAAGAACAAAATACGTTACCAAAATACGTTACCAAAATACGTTACAAAAGGTAACGTATTTTGTGTAACGTATTCTTTATTTTTTATGCTTTTTGCACAATTGTAAAGCTGGGTTCGGTGGCCAGGCTAATTTTTTACTTGCAGCTTAGAGACATACCTAGTGATTAACTAAAGGGCCATTTGTAGTTAAGTGTGCATATCACTATATCTTCAGAGTCCATGCAACGTATTCTGTTTTCTTAAATAATAAATAGCGCCTGCTTGTTTCTATTGATTATAGCAAAAGTAGCACTGTTAGTATATCATAATTTGTTTATGTCTTCTTACATACTTACGTTAGACTACATATTTATCACACAGCAAGAAAATTTAGTTGATCTTAGCATTTTTGGCAGATAAAACAACTGACTAATTCAAATGTAACGTATTCTGTTATTTTGTGGCGACATGAACATAAATTCAATTTTCCAAGGAGCTATATACTACTTTTGAAAATACTCTTTTTTAATACAATCACTACTATATGTTCGTCAAATTCAAACAATTAATCTTCCAAAAACTGCACCCACTCATAAACAGTGACCTGTCTAAGACGAAAATTTAGGCTGGCGACATGCCAAAAATGTCATTTTTATGGCATTCCAGTGGTCAAAAGCACATTTTTTCTTGTCTAGGCTATGGATAACTATACATTTTCTGAAAGGTCTTTGCATGAATTAAATGATAAAACTAGTTAAACAAAAGTAGAGGTCACTACAAACGAGGACACTGCTGGGGTCACATGATTCTTGAAGTCGCGGGCTTTGCCCATATACCGGATAAGCCACATTCTCAGTTGACAAATTGATAACCTCTTTTGATTGGATGGTATGGCCTGCCAACTGACCACGGGAAATTTACTGACGTCCAAATTAACTTTCAATGCAGGCTACATATGTGTGTAGGGCCTACATGACTATGTTTCTCATGGACTGGCCTCTTTCAGTTTCCAGATAATTTGAACACAGTGTACTAATAGTACCAAAAATTGCACAAAAGCATATTTATTTTCATCGTCTAGACAAATAGCGATACGGTATGTGGCGAACAACAAATTGAGTTATTATGCGATATCTACGTTCTCTAGTTATAGGGACGTTAGCATAATGGCCGCTATTTAACGTCGCCCTAAGTCGCGTATTTGTTGCGTCATGTAAATGAAAAACAGACGTCTATGGCTGCGTAAAGTGTCATATATTTCCGCGACATTTTGTCACTTTACTGAAATCATCCATAAAAGGAAGGCGCGAATAAAAATTGTATATTTCTTTTGTTTCATCACAATGATTGGTTTTGGTGAGGTGAATATATTAGAAGTCTTGAACGAAGGAAGAAGGCTAATCACAATACAAATACAAATAAAATGAGTACGTTGAAGTATTGTCCTCAATGTGTTTAGGAAAGCTCGAGTGGAACAAACAAATTTTTTTTAAAGCAATTATATCATTTTAAAAAAAATAGGTATAATATTAAATTGTTTATTTGAAAACAGACTTCAAGCGGTGACATACATCAAAAATAGCTGATGTATGTCAATCTATATTAAGATCATGAAAATCGTCCAGAAGTTTCGCGCTTTTCCAGAGTATCTATGTTTAATATTAATTATATAGTTATTTTATCTCTGTTTTAGAGGGAGACACATACACTGTAGTAGATCTGGTAATTTTCGCGTGTTTAAATTTTCGCCAATTTCTGATTTTGTGACTTTTCAGAATTCGCGAATTTTCATTTTCTTTAGTGGCGCTATTATATTAATAGTTTTCGCAACTGAAACTTCGCGAATGTTAATTACCAGATCTACAGTATATACATGTATGTATGTCAACAATGATCAGCAAAAGAAAATATAAATTAATAAGATCTAGATGTAATATTACCTTGTAGTTGTAGATCATAACGGGATTACCATTATTGCCATAATATCGCAATAAATATATATGTAATCAAGGACGTTTTAGTATAGAACGTGCTTGACCTAACAATGTATCTGGATATTCAATGCAATAATGCATGTAGGTGAGAGTGGGATGAGCAGCTCATTTTTTCAAATAGGCCTATATACTGATATATATATTATATGAAATAAATTAGATGGTATTGTACAGGTCGAAACGATCTATGAACACCCGACCGCCTAAGATTTATTGTAGCCCAATGTTTATGTAGAAATACCTAATCACGGTATTGACACACAGTTAGCATGGCAACCCCTACGACGTCGTCGGCTCAACATTGACCCAACATTGGTTCAATGTGTCGTGTTTGCTGGGAAGGGACCCAGCAAAATTATGTAGCCCCATACTCATGATAATGATGGGGTGTACAACCGGACACGTTTAATTATGATGACCTAAACCGCCGGCGATTATAATATAATCGGCCATTATACATGTTATACTCAGTTAAACTTCGACTTTTAAAATGTTGGTGGGACCCAGCCAACATGATCAGTTAAACCGGTATTCGTTTACTGTTGGTCCACCGTCTGCGACGCTGGCCCGACCTTAGACCAACCTTGGGGGAACGTCTCGTGTTTGCTGTGTCATACAGGTAGAGGGATTGGCTTCCGTGCCAGGATACATTCCTAGTTTAACCTAGATCATGATCCCGACCAATTACAGCCGTCAAATCTAGGTCAAACTGATGGGAAAATCCGACCGGTGTATCCTGTTAGTCATAGTTAAACTGTAGAACCACCAATTTATGATCCGGGTTGAACAAAGGATATTCATGTCCAAATAACACGGGAGACTGGTTCAATTTTGGCTAAGGGGGCTACCATTTAATATCCAGGGGGGGGGCAGGGATATTTTTGAAATAAATAATTAAAGGCAGGAAGAAGGTGAAATAAATAATTTGCTGTCGATCCCATTTTAAATAAATAATTTGCTTTTAATTTAGTTAAAATAAATAATTTTTGGCATACCGGGTGTTTAATGTTTTAGCGTAATAAACTCGAACACTTTTCTAGACAATAATTAATTATGAAGTGTCTGAAATAGGCTATTGTATAGGCCGTATATATTCCACAATTTAGTATTATACGGCCTTTTGGCATGCTTAAAACAATACACTGGCAATTAACGAGATGACTTGTTTATTATTCAATATATGTGAAACAAAGCATTGTTTTATTTTTTTGTAATGACTGCACTGTATGCATACACATTCATCTACACTGTAAGTAATATAAAACGGCCGTTGCACTGGTTATATTAAATATCCGTTGTACACATGTAGACAGTGATTATGTCCAAAGCAAACAATGTCATTGTACACTATCCATGTCATGCATGTTTAATACGTGTGCATACATGTGTACATGTCAAGTTTGATGTTAAAGTACTTCCACTGGAACTGTGGTTTCGTTTGGTTGTGGCAAATTATTTTCTTTCTATATTGGCATAGCATGTCTTTAATAGTGTTCTGCCTGCCATTTACACTTTTTGGATGACCGGTAAGTGTTGTCAGCTGCAGTTTTTGCCTCTTTTTAACTCCAGAAGCCAGTACATCGGCTGCTTTTGATAGCCGTTTCTTGTTGGTTTTAATGTTTAGTGTTTTCTTGCGTGTTGCCTCTTTGTTTTTCAGGGTCACAGAAGTTTTCTCTCCTCCTGATACAAGAAGTTTCTGCACGGAAGATAGTTCATGCTGGATAACACCCATCACTTTGTCAGCTTGTTTTATCTGATTGGTCCAGAAGTATTCTTCTTCTTTCCGCCCATATTTGCCTTTGGCGTCATCAAGGCTCCTCTGTATGCCGAGTTTTGATTCCGTTGCATTCTGATGGATATGCTCTAGTTCGTCAATGTAGTTCGACAAAATACCTTGTTTTTGTCTAAAAATACTATCAGGAACGCCATTTGGATGTTTCAGTTTTAATGCTCCAATGTCAGCAAATTGCTGCTGTGTAGATTGCAGCTTGTTCAGAATACACTGGTCCTTATAATATGCCGTCTCGTCTTTTATCTCATCTGGCTCACCAAACACCTGTAGCGCCACACATCGCATTCTTCGCTCTTTTCTAGCCCAGTCTTCAAGACCAGACTTTGTGGCAAACCTCCACTTTGCACCTGCGCACATTTTCAATATAAATTCATTCGTCTTTCTCTGCTTGAAGTTGCGTGGAGAGACGTAGTATAGGCTGCCGTACTGCTTCATGAGCTCGGCATGGCTGACATCAACGACCATATGGCCAAAGGAATTTGATGGCATCTGCACTGTTTCTTTTTGCACAACTTTCTTCTGGACAGAGGGAGTGTTAAATTCTTGAGTATGTTTGTTGAAAAAGCGTTTTTTTTCCAGTGGGAGCATCCCGATCTGGTCAAGATCTTTTCCCTCTATCAGCTTTAAGTGCTTTACTTTTTTCACTCCAAGTTTCTCTCTGAAGATCGTTTCATAGTCTTCAAGGTCTTCTGCTTCAAGCCATTTAAGGAGTGATTCGTCTTCTTTGGGGAAGCTTACTTGTTCTGCCATATTGAATACAGCTCAATTTCTGAAAAGACATAATTTATAAAATTATATTTAATATTAAAATAGTATCCATACATATACTATTGAAGTAATTATATTGCGCAGGATTTTAATAAAAAGGAGGTGCCGTGTGACCAGACAGGCAATCGGTTGAATACTGCATAAAATGTTCTTTATTTTTAAACTCTTTCAATGCGGGTGCCGGCCTTAGACAAGACGGTCCCCGCACCGATAGAGTTTGATCAGTATTCAGTAATTTTTATTCACTTCAAATATGGATCGACTGCAGCGATCCACAACTTTTAGCAGGCGAATGAAAATATTATATTTAGCAATACAAGTTAATACAGTATCCCATGTTCATGAAACAGACCGCGCACTACTGGAACTCTAGGACAAGCAATGATCCAAAACATGACGTTGCCAGCTGCTGTATATCACAAATCTAGTGTAGGGTATTTAAATAGTATTTTATACATTGTATGTATTATCAAGAGATGCTGAGAAAAGGAATAAACCTCACCTCTGACAGTTCTGTATCTTCAATGACAGTCCACTAGTCTATAATCTGATTTTAATATTCTGTGTCCGTTTCTTGTACAAACGTTTTAAAATATTAAAATAGTTCTTTGCTGCTAGCTGTTCACCAACACTATTGTGCCTACATGTACTGTCTCTCTATATCTAGGCCTATGCTAGGGTACGATCACAATGCCACAGGACCACGGCGCTCGGATTTAATACATGTATAGGCCTGCTGATTCTACGGATTTATGATAGGGCCTACCCGAGATACAGTATTAAGTATAGGCCTACTATCAACCCAGCGAACACGAGACCTCTACCCAATGTTGGATTAATGTTGGCCCACCGTCTGCGACTTTGGCCCAAGATTAACCCAACATTGGGTGGAGGTCTCGTGTTTGCTGGGAAGCATGTTGATAGTGTGGCAGGAATCACATACTTTTCCATGCAGTAGTCTATTTATAGATCCCATCTCACCCCAAAAGCACGTGCACACATTGTAGGGACTGTTGTACACATAGGCCTACATTTATGCCCTATATTGTACTTAATACTAGGGTATGGTCAGATGATGTGCTACATAGTATTAGGGACTTCCGAGCTTTATGCATGACTGACGATAAAGAGGAATCTATGTTTTTAGCCTAGATAGCTGTCCATAGAGCACACATGCACAGGTATTCAGTGGTATTGAACAGCCACTCTGCTGTTCCGCAAAGCCAAAAGTCAGTATCAGCATCTTCTTGCTTGTATTGTACTGCCTTTTGGCTTTGTACGACAACTATTGTAGTAGATTTCTTGTCAAATTTCAATGTTCCGTTTTTGCACAAACGTCATAGGGCCTTTTTCATGTTTAATAGGCCTACTTTGACCACGCTCCGCAACGCACGCCTTATTGAACCCCCCTCTTAACGTTACGTAATTGTTGAACGGCCCCTAGAGGCTACACAATCATGATATTGTATCTTCCCCCAACTAGCCTAGTTGCGATCGACACTGGGCCAACAAAAACCCAGCAATGGGTGAACGGATCGTGTTTGCTGAGTAGACTACCATGTAATTTTTGAGTCTTTCTCTGTGTAGCCTAGGCCTACTTCAAAATTGATTTCTCATTTGTCATTTCGTATTTTTTCATTTGGGAGAAGGGACATTTGGGAGAAGGTGAAAGATAATAAACTAGGCTACTAGCGTTATAACTATAAATAAGAAAATATTTTTTTATTTTCTGGACATGCATGCCGCTTTCCCCTACTTGTGACACGTCTCGTTCAGTCCAGATACAATCATCATATGTTCATATTTCATGTATATGTAGGGTAGGGTGGGGCAAACTGCCCATCCAAAGAATAAAACTAATAATTTATCTTGCAACTGACATTTCACAAAATATAGCATGGTATTAACAGAAATGTGAATGATGAATGTTAAAAACATTATATCCTTAAAAGTTAAGAGAAAAGCTGTTTTTGAAAATGGTTATTTGAAAATAATTTTTAAATGGGCGTTTTTATCTCAACATTACTTGGGACAAAACGCCCATCCTCATGGGCCAAAATAGGTACTATACGCCTACTAGTATTTTGCCTACAATGCGCTGTTTGGTGTCCCTTTATCAACCATTTTTTAATATTCAATGGTATTAAAAAGCAAATATGTATGCGATTCACGTCAAATTTGTCCCTGATATTGACCAAACAGTCCTGTATTAGGCATATAACACAAATATGAGCAGCTCTGAAAATCTGTGACACAAAGGCCGCCCAACTTCAAGCTCCATAATTTTCTACTCTTTCAGACTGAGAGGCAACTTGGACATGATGGAAGAGCAGCACCGATCAAGATCTCTTTCAAGGGAAACTTCTAGAGTGGGACAATTGTTTCAAGTATCAAACAATGAAGATACACTAACCTCAGCAATTGACAGGCTTCGGAAAATGTGTGAAAAGAGTACTTCTGATAGACTGACTGCCCACTATAGATCAAAGATAAACTTGCTAAAAGAGCTGCACATTGCAGGATACATGCCTCTTCATGAGGCATTTGACGAGTATATGGGCTACATTCCCAAAGAATTCCAACCTATTTACACTCTGAACAAGAATGCACTACAAGTATTTGTAGATTCCATACTGTCACGTGCAGGTGGGCTACCTCTTGTGATTGTGAACTGCCCACAGGGTGAACGATACATAACTCTGCATCAAGATTCAACCAAGCAACTTCTTTGTGTTATTGATGCAATTCTATGTAGGGCGTCCAAGCAGTCAAGGACACTGGACAAGCTGGCAGAACACTGGCCAGGTCTGTTGAAGTTAACAACTTCTTCCAGGGAGAGGGCATTGCTAGTTTCTACACTGGCACTGACCCATTCAGGAACATCATTGAGGTTTGCGCTGAATATATCTGAAGATATATCAGCCAAGGCGAAAGCAGCAGTGCTGTTTTATGCTGATGCACTGCTAGATGCCAAGCAAGACAGGAGAGAAGCAGCGAAAAAACATTGGGCAGATACTGTGTCATCAATAGAAAAAAGCTTGCAGTGTGCAGAAGAGAAACTGCAAAGAACAGAAAGTCGACTTCATTTCGTAGAGAAAGAGAGCCAGAAGCAAGACATTTTGAATAAAAGGAATAGGCTCCAAAGAATGAAAATCGAAAAAGAGAAATACATACATGCTGTGGCGGCAAGGTCCTTAAAACAATGGAAGACATCATTGTTGACACAGAGAGGCAAGGGTAAAGGCAGAACTGTGATAGACCGTGGCGCGGAAGATGCCTTACTGGGTGTCCTTGAAGAGCAGATGGTTGCCCATGCAAGGCGGAAAGGAGTAGCCGAGCTAGAGAGACGTCTGCAGAGAAAGGAGATGAGATTTATAGCCAATACCTACCTTGCCGAACACGGAAAACGTCTTGTGAAATCCTATGAAACGCCCCGATCCTGGGCAAAAGCAAGAAACACGAGATCGATCCAGGCAAAGCAACACAGAGGTCGGAGCATGTTCAGTCACAGAAAGGCTAAGAAAGTCTTTACTGTGGAGCATATTAATATACACTACAACCGTGCACATATCAAAGCCTACACAAGACGAGTCTTCTCCAGAAAAAACAAGAGACAGTACCAGAGATACACAGTACGTCACTGCTTTGACGACAAGGCATACTTGAGATGTGGGACCTCAGAAGGTTTTTGTCGACCTTCACATGCCCCTATCATATCATCTAGCCCAGAACTACAACCAACTCTACCATGCTATGACTTTCCAGACTCGACAGGCTATATTGCCCCAGGTGTCCACCTCTTCATCAACGACATGACGGAGCGTGATATTGAAGGTCAAGACAAATTTGCCATATCAGATGCTACGATCAGCGTTACCTGCAAGCCAAAGCTATTGTCTTCAAGCTCAGCCACAAGTTGGTCCAATCACGCCTATGTTGATCGAATCCGATATCCAGAGGAACATGAGGTAGAAGGCAGTGGAGAGAATGAATCTCGGGGAATCCTCTCCCCGCTGATACTTTTGCGAGATTCAGCAAGACAGTTTCAGCTCTCGAACATTCCCAGAGATTTTGAGCGATGTACTGAAGCGGGGGATCACCTAAGGCACGAGATCTGTCGAGTCAGTGTCCTGCGAAGACGACTTGAACTGGCTATGGCTCATTTGGGGGATTGCCGAGACAACATAACAGGGCCTGTGACTGATACCCTGTCCCAAGCTAGGATGTTGGAATCGTGGCTCCAAAAGAACATAGCTTTCTCCAAGAAAGATTGCAGGACCAAGTACCACCCCCTCACACAAGCTGTCAACACCCTAGAAAATATTCTCTCTGATCTCGTACCCAAATACAGACCATGTGATATACAGACCACAGACGCTGGACCTGGTGTTGGGGTCTCAGAGAAGATGGTACAGTTGAGACTGGTGGAGAACTTTTTGATCAATGATCTAGACTTCCAATGTCGGATGCACTATGCCCCTAGAGATTCGAAGTCTCATCCCGTGGAGAGGGTCATGGCATCCTTGAATGACGCAGTTGGTGACGGGCGCTTCATCGACCTACATGTCAAATCTCTCACTGAAGCGTATGCAGAGGAAGAACTCCTCAATATGACCAGTGAACAGGTCAAAGAGGCAGAAAAGAGGTTCTGTCAGCAGGCTTCATCTGAATGTGCCGAGAAGCTGGCAGCCAGGTATGAAGGAACCAGCTGTATGGGTACCAGCATTCATGCCCATGTCCCTGACCAAGATAGCTTGTACACCCAATTTTTCTATGATGAAGAAGACATGTTGAGGTGGCATCGTGCTACACCACGCCAGAAGGCCAGTTGTCCAGGATCCCACTACTACACATTTCTGGTCAACACATTTGAGAACAATTTCATCAAATATGATAATGGTGTGGAAGGGATCAGAGTGGATGGGGACTTTAGATGTCCAGGCGGAGTAGAGAGGTTGCCCCCACCAGTCCCTGATATGCATACGCAAAATAAAGATGGCACTTGGCGCTATCATACCGAGGGCAGTCTCCCACAATGCTACACAGATGTCAAAAGCAGAGACGTAGATGACTTCTGTCCAAGGGCTCAAATGAACAAGCTTATCAAGGCATGTGGACCTGTGCAACTATCTAATAAGCAACAAGATGATGGGCAGATTGTGCTCCATGATCTGAATGACACCTGGAATAAGATCAGCAGTCAACTACCCAAGTTTGTTGAGACAATTTGTGGCAAGGACCTTAATAACAATGCAGTCAGTTATGCTGAATGCGTGTACCTACGAGAAGTGAAAAGGGCAATTGCCAAGTTGGCCTTGGGCAAAGTCAAACATGGAGAGTTGATGGCAATCAAATCTGGTCCTCTGAAACTCAAAATCACTAAAAGAAAATGAACATATAATATTGAAGACGTTTCATGGTTTTCATATGGCTGTCACTGTTTTGCCATATAAAACTGTCCCCGGCCCTTTAGGGTGGGAGTTTTACAAACAAAAACAGTGGTGGCCAATTATGCAAACCAATATTAGTCGTAAAAATCAAATATTCACCTTCGCTTGAAAAAAATAAAGTCTTTTCCAAAGTGATTGAAATAAATAATTTGTTGTCCATACAGCTGGAAAAAAATAATTATGTGCTGGATTATATTGAAAAAAATATTTCGGTCCATTCCAATATCCCTGCCCCCCCCCCTGGATATTAAATGGTAGCCCCCTAAGCTTCCCCAAAGAAGACGAATCACTCCTTAAATGGCTTGAAGCAGAAGACCTTGAAGACTATGAAACGATCTTCAGAGAGAAACTTGGAGTGAAAAAAGTAAAGCACTTAAAGCTGATAGAGGGAAAAGATCTTGACCAGATCGGGATGCTCCCACTGGAAAAAAAACGCTTTTTCAACAAACATACTCAAGAATTTAACACTCCCTCTGTCCAGAAGAAAGTTGTGCAAAAAGAAACAGTGCAGATGCCATCAAATTCCTTTGGCCATATGGTCGTTGATGTCAGCCATGCCGAGCTCATGAAGCAGTACGGCAGCCTATACTACGTCTCTCCACGCAACTTCAAGCAGAGAAAGACGAATGAATTTATATTGAAAATGTGCGCAGGTGCAAAGTGGAGGTTTGCCACAAAGTCTGGTCTTGAAGACTGGGCTAGAAAAGAGCGAAGAATGCGATGTGTGGCGCTACAGGTGTTTGGTGAGCCAGATGAGATAAAAGACGAGACGGCATATTATAAGGACCAGTGTATTCTGAACAAGCTGCAATCTACACAGCAGCAATTTGCTGACATTGGAGCATTAAAACTGAAACATCCAAATGGCGTTCCTGATAGTATTTTTAGACAAAAACAAGGTATTTTGTCGAACTACATTGACGAACTAGAGCATATCCATCAGAATGCAACGGAATCAAAACTCGGCATACAGAGGAGCCTTGATGACGCCAAAGGCAAATATGGGCGGAAAGAAGAAGAATACTTCTGGACCAATCAGATAAAACAAGCTGACAAAGTGATGGGTGTTATCCAGCATGAACTATCTTCCGTGCAGAAACTTCTTGTATCAGGAGGAGAGAAAACTTCTGTGACCCTGAAAAACAAAGAGGCAACACGCAAGAAAACACTAAACATTAAAACCAACAAGAAACGGCTATCAAAAGCAGCCGATGTACTGGCTTCTGGAGTTAAAAAGAGGCAAAAACTGCAGCTGACAACACTTACCGGTCATCCAAAAAGTGTAAATGGCAGGCAGAACACTATTAAAGACATGCTATGCCAATATAGAAAGAAAATAATTTGCCACAACCAAACGAAACCACAGTTCCAGTGGAAGTACTTTAACATCAAACTTGACATGTACACATGTATGCACACGTATTAAACATGCATGACATGGATAGTGTACAATGACATTGTTTGCTTTGGACATAATCACTGTCTACATGTGTACAACGGATATTTAATATAACCAGTGCAACGGCCGTTTTATATTACTTACAGTGTAGATGAATGTGTATGCATACAGTGCAGTCATTACAAAAAAATAAAACAATGCTTTGTTTCACATATATTGAATAATAAACAAGTCATCTCGTTAATTGCCAGTGTATTGTTTTAAGCATGCCAAAAGGCCGTATAATACTAAATTGTGGAATATATACGGCCTATACAATAGCCTATTTCAGACACTTCATAATTAATTATTGTCTAGAAAAGTGTTCGAGTTTATTACGCTAAAACATTAAACACCCGGTATGCCAAAAATTATTTATTTTAACTAAATTAAAAGCAAATTATTTATTTAAAATGGGATCGACAGCAAATTATTTATTTCACCTTCTTCCTGCCTTTAATTATTTATTTCAAAAATATCCCTGCCCCCCCCCTGGATATTAAATGGTAGCCCCCTAAGTGTTTCCATGGCCACAAAGATTGATATCGTGATCCATTTAGCCATGTTAGCAACTGCTGTTAAGGTAGGCCTAAGCCTAATGCACAGTTCACAAATCATACCCCTGCAACTACCGGGTAGCCTACACATGTGGAACTAGATCTAGTCAAATTGTTACTCTCCACTAAAAATCTGTTTAATTTACCTAGATCCACAGCTTTGAGCCCTGAGGACAGAATTAGCCTCGTCATCTAGGCTACACGTGTGTAGCAATAGGCCTAATGTTTTTTTAATTTTTCAGGGCTGTTGGAATTAGACTTAAACTTTCGACGCAGCCGTCCTCCTAGGAATGTAGGCTTAAAATATCTCACATGGTTTAGGCCTAGGCTATAGGCCTACTCGCTATGGTTAATATTTCTTATAACTACCTGTAGGCCTACAGACTACAATAATTATAAAGCATGTCATTTACCAACAGTTACGCCCTAGGCCTATAAGTTCTACCATGGAACAGTAGTGTCCACTAATTATAAAATAGGTGACAGTAGCCTAGGCCTATATAATTGGGAACGTCACAATTGATATTTAAAGCTCTGTGAAGTCACTATTCCACTCAGCGTCTTGTGACGTCACATAACAAAGTTTCATGGTGCCCACATAATACTATAACGTTACATAACCAGGAACAGTTTCTATGAAAATATGTAGATTCTCTATGTTTATGCCTATAATTATATTTGTTTTATAGCTCTCAGTAAAATCTGTTACAGCTGGCCTACCGGCTAAAGCCGCGACCACTATTTAGCCTAATTAATGTTTTTTAGTAGTGGCTCTCGTATTCCGAGATTCTGAAGGATAGACCAATAAATAATCGCACGCCATAAATAATAGCTAGAACTGACGCTCACATAAAATAACTGGTCCACAATCCCCAATTGAAGCTCTTATAAAAGACTCAACACAGGTTATCATGATACGCGGCCATGGCAATTAGCCTACACAGTTTGTAGCTAGCTGCTTTCCATAGCTACTAGCTGACTACTATAGCTCCCGCTGAACTGCTGATGCCGCCGCTCGCAGGCTATCCCCCGACTCAGGGGCTCTACCTGGTAGGCCACTGGGCCGTTGGACTATAGGATCTTAACTTTTTAATGCAAATAAGAGAAAGTTGGGATGATCTTATATTTTTCAGATTCTTTGTGGGATGGTCCCCTGGCCTATCAGTCTCAGTGATATTTAGACGGCTGGCTTGGTGAGGCACTAAAAATTCCCATGGGCCCCACACGGTGGACGTCGCGCCTTTACGCTTGCTTGCACACAAACAACTGCCATCTGATTACACAGAATGAATCTGATTTATTGTTAATTGTATTCTTTTGGTAGCTTGTAATAAAGTTAGGCTGATAACGATTATACTTGTGTTATGTATCTTTGCAAATTTCTTTATTACATACCATTCTTCTTCTTAAACTATTTTAGAAAATTGAATCACAACTAGCTACTAAATAATATTTTAAAATGATAATTGAGATTAATTGAAAGTTGCAACACTCATGTCTCCTATGCCAGAGCTCAAAATATCAGAGATATATATATAACCTGTAATTATAATTCTGTGTAGACCATAGGCCTACTTCTTCAAATATTTATGCTAGTGATTAAGAGTTTTAATGATTATTGTATTATTGACCTGCACATGACCTAACAAATAAAATAATTCGTATTCGTAATAAGAGGCAGCAATTACGCCTGTGATTTATCATGTTTATACGCCACATTAACAATGCCATAGCGTTCACAGGGTCTGCCTTGATCCATTAACAGATTAATTAATAAACTTGATGAGTTAAAACTAATTCTTGACAGAAATCTCCTCTTGATTTATATTGTATATGTGAAACGTTTCTCACTCCCACTATTGATGACAATTGTTTGAAAATTGATGGTTATTCATTTTTCCGTAAATATAGGCTACACAAACGTGGTGGTGGCATATTAATGTATATACGTGAGGGTCTAAACTTCCAACGTAGACAAGACTTGGAAGAGAAATCCATAGAAATGATTTGCATAGAGATTAAATGTTCCAACAAATCTATCCTATTGTCGACAATATATCGTCCGCCAGATAATGACGGAGACTCTGTTCATAACTGGATTTTTCACATGGAGTCTTCATTATATAGGATGTATTCAGAAAATAAACCCACAATACTCATGGGTGATATAAATATTGATCTTTTATCTGAAAAAATAGATAAACTAAAAACATCTTGGATCGAACTACTACAGCTATGAAGCTAAATCAGATTATTAAAACACCAACTAGAGTGACAGATACTACAAAAACACTAATTAAGCACATATATGTCAACAATGATCTCCCAGTGTTACAGAGTGCGCCTATTAATTATGGTATTAGCGATCACTTTCCCGTATTTGCTGTCCTTAATCTTAAAAACAACAGTAAGATACGTAATAAAACTCACAAACAAATGTCATACCGTACTTACAAAACATTCAATCCTGATGCTTTTATAGCGGATCTACAAACCATGCCACAGACAAATATAAATACGACAAGCCACACAACAGACGAGTGTTTAGAATCATTTCCAAGTACCTTTTCAAACATAATTAATACGCATTTACCACACGTCACAAAACGCATCAAACGACCAAAACAATCCCCTTGGATAACAAAAGACATACTCTTATCTATAAACAAACGAGATAACTCAAAGAAAAAACACCTACAGAATGAATATAGATACTGGAGGAACAAGACGACACATTTGATTCGTGAAGCTAAAAATAATTTTTATTCAGAATCGATCCAAACTTACAAAAATAGCCCTAAGATGTTGGCTAGCGTCTTCAAAGAGCTCAATCATCAAACGAAAAATGTTGTAAATATAACTTCAATAATGTATAACAACAAAAAATTCACACGTGATGCTGATATAGCAAACATTTTTAACAAACATTTCACCAGTGTAGCTGTAAAGTATTTAAATGACACAGCCAACAAGAGTCATTCACCAAATCTGATACTTCTAAAATAATTTATCAAGCAAAAACTGCCGAAGGGAAATATATTTAAAATACCGTTAATGACTGAACAATTCGTTTGCAAATTCATATCAAAATTTGACAAAAATAAGGCTACAGGCATCGACAATATATCAGCAAAGATCCTACACCTTTCTTCCCCTGTAATTGCAAAGCATATAACAGACATTTGCAACCATAGTATACGCACTAGCAAGTTCCCAACTAGCTGGAAAAAGGTACGCGTTATTCCACTTCATAAAAGAAATTCAACTGAGAATCCAGAAAATTATAGGCCTATTTCTATTTTACCCCTTCTTTCCAAAATATTAGAAAAACACGTGTACAATGCATTATATGAATTTCTAACTGTAAATGATTTAATATGAAATAAACAATCTGGTTTCCGTAGTAACCACTCTTGCGAAACAGCACTTACTATAATGACGGATGAATGGCTGAATTACATGTATAGCAATGAATATTGTGGAACAGTTTTTGTTGATTTGTGCAAAGCATTTGACTCAGTGAATCATAATATACTGCTTCAAAAACTATCACTCTATAACATAAACAATAATTCTCTTTTGTGGTTCCAATCGTATCTCAATGATCGGAAACAATCAGTAAAAATCAATTCCACCTATTCAGCTGAATTAACAAATAAATATGGTGTTCCACAAGGCTCAATACTCGGTCCGTTATTGTTTTTAATTTACGTTAATGATTTGCCCCTAGAAAACAGATTAGGAAAAATACATTTATTTGCAGATGAAGCAACCATCACTGCCCACAATAAAGAACTAGAAATTGTTAAGAGTCAATTAACTGTAGAAACACAAAACACTTACAATTGGTGCAGAGATAATGGCATGGTAGTAAGTGCAGAGAAAACAAAAGCAATGTTAATTATATCCAAGTCAAAAGAATCCCGTTTAGAAACCATAGATAGAGACTTTTATTTAAATGTGAATGACACAACGATAGAAAATACAAAACATGAAAAACTCCTGGGTGTTATTATTGACAATAACTTATCATGGCAACATCAAGTTAAAAAAGTTAGAAAAACAGTTCTTTTTAAACTCTCAATCCTCAGGAAAATACGGAAATACTTGTCAACGCCTCTCCGCATTCTTTACTATAAATATTACATAAAACCCCATCTGGAATACTGCTGTTCTGTGTGGGGACAATGCAATAAAACTGGGATCGACACAATTATAAAATTACAAAAACAAGCTGCGCGCTTTATTTTCGATGCAGACCGGTATGCCCCTTCCGCTCCTTTTTTTTCAAAACTCAACTGGCACACTTTTGACAAGATCGTCAATCGTAGGCAAGCCTTAATGGTATTTAAGGCTTTGAACAATCAAGCACCCACTTATTTAATAGATATGTTTAAGAAGAAGAAGAAGAAGAAGTGTTTATTCAACCATAAAAAATTAGTAAATGAAAAATGAGTGAAATAAAATTTACAGGGTGGTTTGGGAGACCTCCATTAAGACCACAAGGTCGCTAGCATGGAGGCCACCCATGATATCATCTATATAAACATATAACATTTTGAAGTTATGAGTAGTAAACATATGAGCTATACATGTGAAGTGAGCGAATATAATAGCTTTACTATAAAGTTTAACCTATAGATGTAGTAGTTATATAAAAAATAAAGTATGAAAAAATAAACTTTGATTCTGCCGTGTAAAACCAAAAGGCAGCATCTGCCTGCTTTACAAATAGGCTGATCCTGCCGTTTGGCTCCACAGAGCAGAATTCATTAGTTCAAATTGATACTGCATACAGTTTGAGATATTACAATCAGTAGCATATGTGTCTAAAAATATAAATTTGACATACGTTGAAAACCCGTTAAAACTATGAGTGTGTACTTTATCGGTTATTGATCGTGGCATGCTATTTACAGTTTTTGTTAATTGATATCGAACACAAGCTTTGGCAAAATTATGTTTTACAAAAGGTATGCGTAATTTATGTTGATTTCTTGTATTATGAGCATGGATTTCAGAATTGAGCCTAAGATTAAATACATCAAAGTATTTTGGGAGTAAATTATGCTCGTATTTAAAGTAACATTTTAATAGTTGAAGGCGATATATGTCGTTTATTTTTAGGAGGTTCAATTCTTTAAATATCGGATCTGTGTGAGACAGGCGAGATTCCTTACGTATTATTCGTACTGCTCTTTTTTGCAATTTAGAAACTCGACTGTTTTCGCTGCCCCATAAAAGAATGCAATAGTTAATATGTGGTATTATTAGAGAATTGTAGATATTAATGAGAATATCTTTGAGGAAGGGTGAATTTTAGTTTGTTCATTATACCTATTATTCTGACTATTTTATTTGAGACTTTGTTTAAATGATTTTTCCAAGTAAGATTCTTGTCAATGATCACCCCTAAAAAGTTAAAATTATCAACACATTCAATTTGTATTCCATTTATTTTGACAATTGGTAATTTAATTTGTTTCTGTGGTTTTCTGAATATCATGAATTTCGATTTAGCAGAATTTAGTGATAATTTGTTTACTTTCAACCAAGTGCTTATTTCTGCTAATTCTTTATTCAATTTGTTATTTTTGTTGAGATTGCTGAAATTAGCGAATAGTGTAGTGTCATCTGCGTATACAATGAATTTAAATAATTTACTTGAAAAAGAAATATCGTTCAAATAAATAATAAATAATAGTGGGCCCAAGATAGAACCCTGAGGAACTCCTGTGGTAATTGGTATGTATTCTGACTTAATATTGTCGTCTTCTACATATTGTAATTTATTAGAGAGATAGCTTTCTAGAAGTTTTAATGGACAGTGTTTAATACCGTAATGATTTAGTTTATTTAAGAGTATTGTGTGATTCAGTGTGATTAAACCACCCTGCACAAACACACAATATGGCTTAAGATCTAAAACAAGCAATAAACTTTACGTACCAAAAGCGCACCGCAAAAGTTTTAGATATAATGGCCCAAAAGTTTGGAATTCTCTCAATGATAACACACGTAAGGCAAAATCCATTAGTCAATTTAAAAGTGAATATACGGCATTTCAAAATACTTAGAAAAACGAAGAGGTAATCAATATCTTTAAAATTCCGAATAGCATGTATTTTTAACTTTAAGTATTTATGTATTCTTAATAAAAGAACATCAAATTATTGTATTGTCCGCCTATTAGTAGCCAATCACCTTGTACATTAAGACGCATTATTACTGATACCTATGTTTTTACTATTGTGCTGCATTACCATAATAATAGTAATACAAATGATAGACAATGATAATGTTTGGAAAAAATGCTTCACCATGTTTACGTTATTTTTTACGTTATTATTTTTTTCTATGTGCCTTTTAGTCACAGGTAAATTGAATCATTAATTAGGATTACATGTACATATTTCATTTTAAGACTCTTATATATGTAAATAATAAAAAAATATATATCTACCATACCTTTTTTGACGAAATAACATTGGTATAATATCTCATTTTGTGTTTATTATAATATCATATATGTTGTTTTATTACATTGTCTTTATTTATCATGTTTATAGGCCTACTTATGCTGTCTTTTATTATGATTATAGGATTTTACTATATGTGTACAGATTTGTTTTCTGTATAAATGCTTCAAGTTTTTCTAGGCTATGTCATAGCCTTGAGGGCCCCACAGTAGATGAGCAATGCTCAGTGGGTTAATACAATGTACTTCGTCATACATATTTGTTCCCTATTTACATTTATGTCAACCTGTGATTTGTATTTTTGTTATACCCTCATGAAATAAGGTATTTATTATTATTATTATTACTATTATTATTATATTAAAGGGGTACGATGGTAACCTAGCAAATACGGGACATTGAACCAATGCTGGTTTGAAGTTGTGCTGGCATATCAGACGTTTGACTAACAATCATCCAACATTGGGTTCATATCTCGTGCTTGCTATGTATATAGCCTACACCATAACACTTGAAGTAGAGAAAAGGACGTGGCGCAATGACCATAGGTCATATAGCACCTGTCATGCATGCGCCCCGGGTTCAAACCCCGCTGTTCCCGCAAGGGGTTTTCAGAGAAACATTGTTTCTCCCTTCTCAATGTGACTAGGCGATCACGTTAATGGCGGCCCCGTCGAGTCAAGGTTGAGACCAGTGGCACTGTATCGACGTTAATTTCGCGCAGGGCCCCGCTAATGCAAGAGCATTAGGGTTGAACCTGGAATAAAATTGCAGAAAGCTGATTTTTTTCAGGAATGATACATGGACATCTCCCCAGACGAAATCCGAAGAGGCCCCAAAAATCCCCTTTGTGCATTTTTTAAAATTCAAGATGGCCGCCACCATGTGACGCCATTTTCGAAAAAACAGGGGTATACCATAATTCCTCACTTTTGCAGTTAGAAAAAAATATTTAGGTGTCTCTACTTATGTTTGTGGACACAAAGAGTTCATCCAGATGATCAGAAATGATATCAGTACTTTTCTCAATACCAAAAATACAAGATGGCCGCCATATTGATATACCGAGTATGTTGAGCGATCTCTTAAAAAAAACGAAAATATGAGGTAACTATTTCGTTGTTGAGCCTAAAATGTATTTTTTGTCTCAACCCATGGAGTCTAGCACTTACTTAGATCACCAATATTTTATTATATTGAATTTATCAACATAAATTCTACATAGTTTAATGTTATTTAACATCATATAACGTCCTTTTTCCAAAAAAAACTGGAGTATACCCCAATTCCTCACTTTTGCAGTTAATTTTTTTTTGGTGCCTCTACACATGTCTTAAGGCACAAAAAGCTCACCAACAGGATCAGAAATGATATCATTCCTTTTCTTATCTCCACAAATACAAGATGGTGATCATTATGTCAAGCGTCCCCCCCCCCTCAGAAAATCACCTACATGCCATAATCATCATGTTGTTAAAACTTTTTTTCAGAGCCATAGAATCCAGAATATATTTCCATCACCAATTTTTTTAATAGAATGTGCTTATCAACACAAAATCCAACATGGCTGCCATATTGGTTTAGCTCTTTTAGCGCAGGTGCCACGATTAAGCGATGTCCAACTGCTTTTTCATATCGGAATATAGATATAGATTTATCAAATTTACAAAATATCATATGTCAGAAATCATTGATTAAAAATTCCAACATGTCTCATTTTTAAATATAAGGGTATTTTTCATTCATTTGAAGCTTGAGATAGCGTAAGAAATTCCAGTTTCAAACCCAGCGACTAATTCCAATGTAGGTATTTTATATAGTAGGCCTATATAGAATGTTTTTCGATTTTGTTTAAGTATTAGTTGTGATTATTCTAGGATTTGAATATTAGCTAATTTTGTGAGAATGTACATAATAACAGAGCTAAGTACAATATTACACCAGCTTGAATACGTGTCCCACGAGACTGTTGGTTATTTACATGTACTACTAAATAAGAAAATGTTTTAAATTGAATACCTTGGATTATAGATTAGAATATTCAGATATTTTATTTGAATATTAGTGTATTACGTAATAAATATATGACATTGTATGATATTGCAATGTGATATTGGGCGGGGGCCCTAGGGTAGTGGTTAGCACCGCTGCCTTTCACGCCAGAGTTCGGGGTTCGGTTCCCGGACTCGGCGGTTTGAAAGAAACAAAAATGTTTCTTCCCCATCCACGTGTGAAAGTCAGTATTGTGGGGAGCCTCCGTGACCGAGAGGTAGCGTGCTTGGCCTCAGACCGCCAGGGCTCGAATTTCGAATCCTGTGTCTGGAGGACAGTGTCATCTCAATCATCTCACCATCCTCAGGAGGTTCTCCTTGCCCAGTTTAGCCTATATGTGCACAAAGGTGGCCTAAAGCCGATTCATTTCATTTGCAATGTGATATTACATTGAAATGTCAGAATATGACATCAAATTAGAGGATGTGACAGTTTTATGTCAGGATATATGAATATGATATCAGGATATGACACTTTAATATCATGATATGTAAAATAATGTCGAAACATTGGTGTTTAATATAGCAAAATCACGTTATGATGGCTCAATACAGCTTTATAAAGGCAGTATATAGTGGCTAAACATCACGTTGCTGTATTAAAATGAAACGATATTGCATCATATTATCACGAAATGCATTACAATTTCGTGATATATCATTTTAAAGGTGTAGTCAACTGTCAAAATTTGCGGGACAAGGGTCCCCCAGAAGGCAATAGTGCCTGTGGGTAAGCCAAGGCCCTATTCCATAATAATACTAAATATGCGTTTCATACCCAAAGCCTCATTAAGAGCAAGTTCTCAAATCACAGCAAGTTCATATATACTTGAGCGACATCTATGAGGTAATAATTCAAAGCCCTTGTCTTTTGCCCCTACTTGGTCGCCTACTTGCAAGCAAACTGACTGTATTACTGCGGGGATTTGGAAACTGCTTGACCCCCAAGTTTGTATTGTCACCCAGTAAACACGACACATTTGTATGACTTTATACAATGTTGGACCAACGTCGAAAACGTTGGGCCGACATTGCATAAATGTCATACAAATGTCTTGCGTTTGCTGGGCAGGAGGACTTTCTCTCAAACATTGTACATTTATCTAATGTTGGTTCAATGTTGGGCCAGCGTCGCAGACGTTGGCCTAACATTAAAACAGCATTGGATCAATAGCTCGTTTGAGTAGTATCTTGTAATCAGATCAGTGGCTATATTAATGCCGTCAATCTGTACTCAATAGGCTACTGTTGGCCTACACTTGACCGTCCCAGGCATGCGCGTTTTGAAGCTGAATGATTCTTTAACATCACTATGACATTTTAATGTCAAGATATGACATTTGAATATTAGGATATGGTACTTGAATATTATGATATGACTTTACACATTGATGAAATGACACATTGAGGTCACAATATAGCATTGTAATGTTATGATGTGTCATTATAATGACAAACATGCTATTTAATATCGAATATTGTATAATAGACTTGTCGGATTATGACATTAAAATAGAAAAAACATAAACAACAGTTCGAAGTCAGGATCTGGCATATTTATGCCAGGATATTCGATTGTAATTTATCAGAATATGACACTTTAACGTCATGAGATGGTATTATAATTTTGTCCTTTTATATCACACAATAAGATTTGAATATCAAGATATTCCATTTGTTATGATAGGATATGACATTATCAAATCAAGATATGGCGGGCTTGGCGGCATTCTAATGTGACATTATAATGACTGAATATGACACTACAATATTTTAATGTGACCATAGAATGTCAGGATATGTCACTTTAAAGTCTGGATATGGCATTTGAATGTCAGGATTTTATATTGTCATGTCAAGGTATAACATTTCAATAACATTATATTGAGAGACGCACGTTACCATATGGCAATACATAATCGACATAGAACATTCCAATATCAGGATGGCACATGTCAGTTCAACATATATATCGCAATATAATTCAGTAAGTAAAGGCCTCTGCATTGCTCAAATACCGGTACTCCAAAACTGCCAACAACAAAAGCACTTCGGAAGATTCAATAAAATGGAAAGTTAGATAGGGTTAAGACACATGCTCTTTGAACAGCATGTGGCCTTGCCCTCTCTTACTTTCATTTCCTCTTACACTAAAATGTCATATTGTGATGTTAATATGCTATATCATGATATTATAATAATATCGTGACAATACACTAAAATATCCTGTCACTTTAATACCATGCCGTGATGCTTAACCACCATATCCTGCATTTATAAAGCTGTATCCAGACATCATAACGTCATTTTACTATAATAAAGAGCAATATTTGGATATTACAAAACCATATCATGATGTTAATGTGTCTTGTCCTCAAATTATCGTGACATAAAAAGATTATATCCTGACGATGAACTGTGACATCAATTAATTTAATGTCATATTCCGATATTCTGATGTAAAATCATCTCATTGCAACACCATACAATGCCATAACTTCATTACGAAATATATATATCCTAATATTCAAAATGTAATATCTTGATATTAAACATATTGACATTCGCAGATCAACGTCACCTACTGCCCCAGCCAACACGGGGCATTAATCAAATTCTGTTTAATTTTTGGGCCAGCGTCGAAGACGGTCAGCCAATATTAAAACAGCATTGGATGAATGCCTCGTGTTTAAACTCCATTATGATACAGAGCATATTTTGCTGTACATGAGGGTGTGGAATTTACAGTCTGGGAACGGATTTTATCTCATGGTCGTTTGTCACCAACGCAAACTGAAAGAGTAGTCGCTCCAGAAAGTATTCTAAAAAGAGTGAATAGCGGGTGCAGAGAGGGTTGTTCAAAGGGGGGGGGGATCTCACAAATCCCGACTATATTGTACAACGATGTTCTCTTTTTGTATTGGCCAAACATGTAGAAACTGTGACAGCTCGGATGATTGAAACGCAATAATTTCATTATTTACCGGAGATAATTTTGTTAACTTGACAAATCTCAATCTACATTTCTAGTGGGAAAGCAGTTCGAAAACACTCCGAAGCGTCACCCACCATGGTAGAATTAACTACCATGTGGGATTCATGTCGATAAACTCGATATAATAAAATGTGGTCATCGAAATAAGTTCAAGACTCCATGGGTTCGGCTAAAAAAAACATTTTAGTTTCAACAACGAGATAGGTATCGCATTTTTTCGGTTTTTTTAAGAGATCGCTTAACAAAATATTATGGCGGCCATCTTGAATTTATCGTATTAAGAAAAGTACTGATATTATTTCTGATCATCATTGTACTTTAAAACATAGGTAGAGACACCAAAATCATTGATTTAACTTCAAAAGTGAGGGTATACCCTTTTTAAAAAAAAAAATGGCGTTACCTGGTGTTATTTTTAATTAACTACTATGTGGGATTTATGTTGATAAATTCAATATAATAAAATAATGGTGATCTAAATAAGTGCTAGATTCCATGGGTTTGGCCAAAAATACATTTTAGGTTCAACAACGAGATAGATATCTCATATTTTCGTGTTTTTTAAGAGATCGCTTAACATAATCAGAACAATATGGCGGCCATCTTGAATTTTTGGTATTGAGAAAAGTGCTGATATCATTTCTGATCATCTGGATCAACTCTTTGTGCCTTAAAACATAAGTAGAGACACCAAAATATGTTTTTTCTAACTACAAAGGTGAGGAATTAGGGTATACCCCTGTTTTTCGAAAATGGCGTTACATGGTGGCGGCCATCTTGAATTAAAAAAAATGCACAAGGGGGATTTTTGGGGCCTCTTCGGAATTCGACTGGGGAGATGTCCAGGTATCATTCCTGAAAAAATCAGCTTTCTGCGATTTTATTCCAGGTTCCTGTGTTTTTTTCACTAATGCTCTTGCACTGCGCGCTCCACACACGTTGCACTTTGTAGTCGTCATCTGCGTTTTCACTAACAAGCAAGGACTTACGCGGCGCACTATGTTAGTGTGCTGTGTTGTTATCTAAACAGTATTGTCATCACTCGGTTATAGTGTGACTCTCTTGTGACTGATTGGTTTGACAGGAACGAAGCGAAAATAAGAAAGTGATAAAAATCACAGTTATGATCAGATATTGTAAGAAGAAACGCACTAGGGCCTAACACTACACTAGTTTGCGTGTTGCTGCTGTGGAGGCAGTGCTCAGGAAACGGCGACAAATTTCACTGAATGATTTCTTTAATGTAAAATAAAAGTTTTATTTAATTTCATGAATTCTTTTTAATGCTAATTGAATAAAGATTTTTGTAATTGTATGTATTTGTTTTGTGTTTGTTTTATCTCTAAAACACGTAGTTAATAGTACACATGTCTGTACTTGGCACATGCAAACGTTGTTCATATGTAATAAGGTATTATGTAAAATTTCACTTAGAGGACCGCCTCGCTAATGGGACCACTTTGGTCGAGTCCCTTGGGTGGTCCGCTTAGCGAGATTCTACTGTATATTGGACACCATGGAGGGTATGGACAAAATTGTATTTTTAGATTTAATGATAATATAAAAATATAGCCAGAAATTAGTCAATTTTGAACTTGTTCCATTACACTCTGTAACCTCGACTAGCCCTCCCCACCATGTATGGGGTGGTTGTTTGGAGGTAATTTTGCGGTCTTTGCGTGCACATGACTGGTTTGCGTGTTCGCTTTTTGGTATGATTATGTTACTTTAAAATGACCAGTCATCCCCGAGGACTTCCAAGTGTCCTCCAAATAACAACATTTTTTAAATGTTATGGTATGGTAATTACACATACTAAGACATGACCACAAAATTACTCATTTTTTTCATCTTAAAAATTAAAACGTTAGACATGATTATGCCTTTATGCTAAGCTAGCTGCACACATTTTTCTGGTTGAAGCCATCACTTAACGTCTTTATTTTCATTGTTTTTTTTATCGGTAAGTTTATGGTATGGTAATTACACATACTAATAAAAGACCACTAATTGACGTCTCATTTCCTGACCACAAAATCACTGATATTAACAACCTTAATAATTCACCATTTTACACATGATTTTGACTTTACACATCGCGAACACCTCACATATTTGAAATAAAGTCTTTAGCTATAATTTAAAAAAATATTTGTTTTCCGTTGGTTATTTTATGGTATGGTCATTGGTTTTGACGCTAAAACGTGGCTCTGACGTCTTCAGCAATGACCCTTACCACCATTCCTGGATTAAAAGTTATTATCTTTAACATGATTGTAGTAAATGTCGCCCTCCATTAGCCTAACCCAATAATTTCGTTTCATGATTTTCAGCATAGTCGCCGCATTACTAGAAAATTGTGTGTGTAAAATTTCATAAAAAATAGTTCAGAAATGACTGATTAGGCCTATTCAGCGAAATTAATTCACCCTATCAATCTGAATCTGACTATAATCACCTACGTGGGGGTTTAAAGCCTAAGCCAATATATTTGATCGTGTTCACAAGTGATCATTCAAAGCGACACGATCAGGCTAAAATCATGAAAAAATCTGTATTTTTATTTTCGCTTTTTAAAATGGCCATATGATGTGAACATGTTCATAGACTAGAATTGCGTAAGTTTTTAAATATTTGTGTTGTGCATTTACTAGTTAAGCGAGATATAAAGACGAAATTCCCGATTTCTTATTTCGGACATGCATGTCCAAAATAAGAAATGGCCCACGGGATGTCCAAAATAAGAAATACGGGAATTTCGTCTTTATTTTACTGATTTTTTGGCCTGATTGTATCATTTATCTTTTTTTTTAATTCTGGACAGTATCGTAGGGCCTAATCCGGATCATCTCCAAAATTTAATCGAATATTCCTTGGCCCGAAAAGTTTATACATAATTATATCCGTTAATTGCGCTGTATAAGTTTGGAGTAATCCGACGTACATACAGATAAAAGAATAACTCCTTTGTCAGAGGTGATACATTTCTAAAACTAGATCTTATATTTGCATAGCAAATATGAAAGCCTCCACCTTCCACAATTAAAAGTGTATTGCCAATGCAGTAACGATGGGGCTATATAGCATAAGCGCCATGGCGGCAATCTTGGATATGCAAATTAGCTGATTTTCGAGCTCAACCAGGGAAATCCATCAGAGGGTGTTCAGAAAACAAATTACGAAGATATGATGGACATTGGCGACTGGAGAGCGTCGAAGTCGATCTTGGATACGCAAATTAGCCCATGGCGGTTATGTTTATTATGCAAATTAGCTGATATTCAAACTCAGACAAGATAATCCATCAGGAGGTAGGCCTATTCAGAAAAAAATCGCGAAGATCGGATGAATATTGGCGACTGGAGAGCGTTTACTTCGATCTTGGCTATGCAAATTAGCCCATGGCGGCCATGTTGAATATGCAAATTTTCGAACTTAAACAGGATAATACATCAGAGGGTGTTCAGACAAAATTTCGCGAAGTTTGGATAAATATTGGCGACTGGAGAGCGTTTACGTCGATCATCGATATTGGATATGCAAATTAGCCCATGGCGGCCATCTTGGATATGCAAATTAGCTGATTTTCGAACTTAAACAGGATAATCCATCAGAGGGTGTTCAGAACAAATTTCACGAAGATCGGATGAATATTGGCGACTGCATGGAGAGCGTTTACGTCGTCAAATTGTTGAATTATGATAATAATAACAAAAATATACAACACTAAAACAAGAAGTCTCAACCACATAGTGGGTGAAGATTAATTAACTACCTACTCTCCTGTCCCTAATAGAAGAGCGTTCGGAATAAAAATACCTGTTGGAAAAATCCTATATTTTTATTAATAGCACCTGTCCTCAATAAAAGCCCCTCTTGGAAAAAATATCCCATTAGCGTATGCAGCTGGTATGTTTTACTCATTACCCGCATGGAAAATAGTTTTTAGAAATTGAAAAACTTTTTTTTCAGTCATTTTTTTTCTATAAACGAACCTGACCACAACAAACGAACCTGTCTGCAAAATCGGCCGCCGTTTAGCAAACGAACCGGTTCGTCTATTAGGGACAGGAGAGTAGTTTTTCGCAACACTGAACAAAATGTTCCATGGTGAATGAGGTGAGTTTGAATATCAACGTTTATATTTCAGCTATTCTAAAGCGTAGGACTAATGAAAGAAAGAATGAAATCTTATATAGCGCATGTATCCAGCTGGTAGCTGATCAGAGCGCTGAACATCGAGAGTAACTAAGCAAGGCCTGTTATCATTCAAACTCCAACTCAGTCTCCTGCGAGATATACAGCTGAGCTGTAATTGAGGCGCATTAAGCTATTTTTCATTCCAAGCAAATTCGCCTTATGCGCCAAGTACTCACACATTGTGGATTTTCTGGGGTCTCGCCGGATGGAAACTGCGCCTACGTCCATTGAGGTTATTTTACGTCCAACTCTAGGTCAGTCAGACGAGCTATCTGATTTACGTAGTTCTCTGAGCCCCACGACACAACATCGCTACACGCATGTCCTAGTGTTCGGACCAATGGGTCGTCGGACCAATGGGCCTTCGGACCAATGGGTCGTCGGACCAATGAGCCGTCGAACCAATGGACATTCGGACTATAGAGCCGTTCCCCTGAAGACGATTAAGCTTATTAGGCCTAATTTAAAAGACCAATGTATCGAGTGAAGATGCACATGCTGCAGCGCTAATTGACGTGTTGTCACACGGCGGGTATATTTATGAACACAGAGAAACATTTAAACTATTAATTCTACAAAAAAAAACATAATAGAGAATAGTATAACGTTGCAACAGCTACGTTGAATATATTTATTGCATCACATGTTTAACATTTAACTCACTGTCTCAGCACAGAATTGTATTGGACTATAGTAGGCCTACATGTATAAGTAAGCATACTTCGCAATATAGTGACAAATTTATTACTCCAGCAAACGTATAATATGCATTTACATAATCAAATCAAATGTTCATATATGGCCTACAACGCAAAACATTTCGGTACGGTTAATTATAGCTAAATTAAAATACCAAAACAGAATATTTTCTAATATGGCAAGAATCCGTGTACAAATCGTTATACAAGTAACTTGTTGGGTAGCTGCCCGAATTGACGTGTACACAGGAGGTCGTCAGTAAGTAAATTGTTTATCGCGATACACACAAAACTGCATTATCATCCCATTTATCTGAACAAAAAATACTCGTTCATCTAAATAAAGACTGCTTGTCGCACAATCATTTTCTGACATTTAAGATCGGTCAAGATCCCAAACACAAATTTGAGTAGAGGCCTACCTCAATTTAGCACGTCAGGAAGAAGAGTTTGTTCAACCATCTGAGGGGAATTGTCAATTAAAAATTGCCTCTATGACGAAGTGTAGGCGTAGTGTGGGAGCAGAGTCGTGAGGGTGAGGTCGGTGAGTGAACGTGCGTTTACCTCACTTTGTGCCCATTGGCATTTTGTCATGCGACCACATTGTTACTCAAATGCAAAAGATTGCTAAGTTTAGACACGGATTTTATCTATCTATATATATGCAAAGGGCTGGAGAGATAGACATAAGGAGGTGCCCAGCGCGGACATTTGAGATTCAAATGTACTGCCATAGGATAGGCTTTAGAAAAGGTCATACTACTTGAATTTCTATATTCTGCATACATGTAGTTCATGGAAGGCGCATATCCGGGGGGTTGGGTCGATCCAACCTCCTAGCTTTGCTGGGAATTCTACTTTATTCACAAATCGAAAACTATAGGATCTATATCAAATTGTCATAATAGTTGCATGCCGCAACTCTCTGAGAGAAATCATTAATGCAGAATCCATGCAGGAAATGCCTTTGATGCTCCATACTGACGTTCTTCGACCGTATAACTATACTGAATATATACGTTCACAATTGACCACTTTATTTGGTGTGACGTGTTTTTTCAAAATTAACTACATGTATGCAGAATATAGAAATTCAATGTGTTTTTAACATTATTCATGTCAGTCGAATATGACTGGTAATAGATATCAAATAATTACTGTGACAGTAATATGTATATTAGACAGTGTGTTATGTACATAGATTAAATAATAAAAAACATCCAATCATTCAGATTATAAAAAAACAACCACATATTACATAAACATAATGCTGTCACCACAGCGTTCAATTTATATTATGATGTCAAATTAAACACAGTGATTTATTGAAATAGCAAAATATTTGTAAATATTGATTCTAAAATAATTCCAGCTCCAACAAAATACAGAAACCACGATTTTTCTTGTGCTAAATCTCCTTTCCTCACAAAAATAATCTGAAACAAAATGGTAAAGACTTTGTAGATACATTTTATGTTTTTAAATAATACATATAAAACACAGCTACATTTTACAGTTTAACCCACATCTGCTCTAAAAAAACGGTAGCAAATAAGATTGATCCACCCAGTAAACATCCACCAAAATCAATGCAAATGGATCCCTCTCCTTGAGAAATATTATTAAAATGCCACCAATAATGTTTTTAACACCTGGAGAGAGGCTACTCCAAAACATTAGATATATTTTTCGAGTGCACCCCCCCCCCCCCACAAAAAAATTTCCCTGCATATATCCAGCAATCTAGGTAATATTTTTCTTTTTAAATTGCTCGCGATATCCACTCAATTATTTGGTACCCATGTTTGTGATCTTGGTTGTGTGTTATTTTTCTCACAATATTATCACGTCAAGGTAATTATAGTGAAGGCATTAGTGGTTTTAGCTGCAGAGTAGCTGCAGAGAAATGGGAGAGCATCTTGGAAAATAATGAGCAATCTACACAAGTGACAATATTTTACGTTCAGAGAAATTCCAAAGCTCTAAATACAGTACCAGCACAAGAACCACTAGAACCCCTAGAGGTACTGTGTGTAAAATTTGAAGACAATCGGACAAGTACATCCTGAGATATGCTCTGGAAATGAACACGGACGGCCTAACGCCGTAACATTATTCAATCTCCACTGCTACCTTGCATATTGAATTCAGATTTAAAATATTTTAACCTGTCTATTATCCACCGACATTCCAAAAATTGAAATCCTGGGTTAGTTTCTTACAAACTTATAAGCAAAAGAAGAGGTAAAAACCCTGACGGAGGCAGAATCCATAGCTCCCTCCGTCTGACCTCCGGTGGCAGCGGGAGTTAAAAATACAAGAACTAAAATTCAAAGGAGGCATATGATCAAAGTTTAAACAAGATATCTCCACCTTAATTACCTCCGCCAGGAAGGTTAAGTTTTTAGTCTTGTTGGATAATTTATCTGACCCTCTGATTACTTAGAAAGTAATGAACGGATTCGCATTATCCCAGCTAAATCTGCCTCTGCTTGAGTGCAAATAAAATCAAAAGAGTGGCAGTTATCATGGAGACCAAGAAAAAGTCTCTCTGCTTAAAATGTTCATAAACATGATCAAGCATTCAGAAGTGTGTTTAGGATAAATAAAATACCCAGTTAGATTGATACTTCCACGAATAATGTTATTATTTTGCTTATGGCCAGTTTTGACTAAGATAAATCTGTCCATGTCTGACATAGACCTACATGAGATAGTTGATGTTGGCCAGCAAGATCAATTTATCAACATTGGACTTATATAATGTATATCCACTTGTTAAGCACTGGACTATCATTAATCACAATTGCCTTACATCTTTCTATATAAACATTACAAAAACATGATAAACTCCCTACTATAATCAGCCCCCCCCCCCCGTCTCAAACCCATAGACATGATATACATGTATATTGTTTAATCATCCATCACGCCTACCTGAACTTGTGAACGCAGCTGTTTCTGTTAAATAAGTTTCAGCATTTATATATCAGTCATGATGCCTGTTGATCGGGGGGCAAACATATGATAAAAGTTAAATTGGGACTGCAAAACTAATTGCAGGGAAAATATGAGCTGAATTCTATTTCACTAGACCCCAATATTACTTACAGAAAGGGGTGGGTCTTATATTTGTGGGCGATATGGCGCACTGTATATGGCACATTTGAATGAAAAAGAAACTCACCATCATTATTTCTAAGGCTACAAAGCCAAATAAACTCAGTCCAAGAAGTACATAAAGACCAGAATTATGTGCATCTGCAGTTGCACCTCGATAAATGCTCAAGATAAAAGATATCTGAAATTAAAATATAAAGATATATTTGCATTATCATGGTTAAAAAAGAACTATCCAGTTTTTTATATGATTGAAATTTACATCCATTTTAAATTTGTATAGGCCCTACAAAATACATGTAAATTGACATTTTTCAGTGAGAAAGCTCTCAAAGAACTTGAAACTTTGATAATAAAGAAAAATAGCAAAAAAAATGTGATTTTGTGGTGATATTACAGGGGGTATTCTAATTAACGGTGTTTATTAGAATAAATACAGTACGTTATGGATAGTGACACAGAATTTTTTATTATCACACAGTTTGTGTGAACCAGAAACTGTTAGTGCTCAGGTGTATTATTTTGTACAGGTGCAAGTGTGTACCTTAAAAACAAGACCTGTTATGTAGAACAGATCTTAAAACACATATCCTTTTTTAAAAGGCTTTTCTTAATGTTTTTTTTTGTGACACAAAAATTGACAGTTCTAAGCAGCACAAAAAGTGTTATAATTTTTTTATGACTATTTGAAAAACGTATTATGATTATGTTTTACTTACAAGCACCATGACCATGACCACAGCTACGAATGCCAATTGCAGCAGCTTCTGAAAACAAAATTATTTCACGTCTGAAAAAAATAGCAGTGAAGTAAATGTGATAATCACCTCTGAGTGTAGCACAGTTATCTACCTTCTTATTTTTCTTTCCAGCAAAAAAATTGTACAAATTCTGTATAATTTTTACCCACTTGAATTTTTGGTTGCTGTAGTCCAGCGAGACTCAACCTTCAACATGTTTCAATTCTATAACACAACACTTAAAGGGTGAACTAGATCTAGCTCTTTAGTACAAGGGTGGGAGTGGAAAATTATTCCAAGACTGATTCCAAGACTGAAAAGAATATTGCCTACTAGAATTGCCTACTCTGATTTTTTTCAAAAGACGGAAATCCATCAGTAGACAGGAATTTCCCACTCTGTTAGTATGTCAACCCTTTCAGTGCGGGGACAGTCTTCAGCCGTCAGAATCTGACATCTATAGATGTCTAAAGATGGTCCCCACACTGAAAGAATTAAGAAATTTATAATGGCCGTAGACCCATTTATAACATACATATTCAAATGAAGCAGAAAGAGCTGACTAAGACATTTATGACGATTTCAAATTGAAAAAAAACCTTTGGTCTCCATGGTTTATAAAAAAATATTTCAGCGTTGTAAGAGTTAATGCCACAACATAGTCATTGTGAACATTGTGAACATAGGCATTGTGAACATTGTGAACATAGTCCATATAAAATAGATAATTGAATGATAAAGTAAATAATAATTACCATCCATTTGTTGGATTAATATAACTGTATTATATGGTTACATTTAAGACCACAACAAAACTATTTAAGAAATACCTAATTTAATTCGAAAGAATAAACTATGAGAATATAGCAATGATACATGTCATTGACATATAATACAAGAATATATGTGAAAAAAATAATTTGTATTATGCAATAAAACACTGTCTGATGGCTGATGTACCATTGTTAGTAGCTACGCCTCAGTTGAACGCTTGCTTCTGAAACTGTGTTGCCAAATGTTCAAAAAGGTTATTTTCAGATTCAAGGTGTTTCATTATATTGCTGGAAATGACATGCTCAATTATTTTGCAGCAGATGCATGTAAGTGAGACTGGTCTGTAGTTAGAGGGTTTATATATTTCCCTTTTTTGAACATTGGTACAACATTTGCTGTCTGCCAGTCACGGGGCACTGTTGATGTTTCTAATCATGATGTGTTGAAGATGTTAGCCAATGGTTCAGCCAGAATATTCGCAAAATCTTGCAGGATTCTTGGTACAATTTTGTCTGGTCCCAGAGCTAGTGAAGTGTCTTATGTAATTCCGTGGGAATCTCGTGTTAATTCTTGTCACCTACGTTTTTCTTGTTCAGAATTTTATCCTGACTCCAAAAAAATAGGGTGTCATTTTTTTAGGTCACCTTAAGGTCATTTTTTAACCCCTAGAGGTCATGATCCCCAGATTTCTTTAATTTAATTTTTTTTTTTTTAAACAAATGTGTAACATATCAAAATGACCGAAATTGTTCAGGAAATATCATCAAATTAAAAAAAAAATGAAATAACATTTTGAAACCCCTCGAAGGTCATTTCAAGGTCAACTATTGCAAAATTTTCAAGTATACATATTAGTCCATGGATCGGTCACCATGGACCCCCCCCCCCCCCAACTACTCACCCACACCAACATTTTTTAAGCTTTGATATGTCCAAAACATGAAATGAGATGTTACCAGTAAAAAAATAGGGGACTTTATATTTTGACAGCTTTTATGGGGATACCCCCAAACCTGTCTGAAATTAGTGGGTAGGGTTACGTAAGCGTATGTCGTTGATGTTCTGATTAACCAATCTGCACATGCAATATACCATGTAACAGATAATTAAATTCCAGTTCTAATAATACATCACCCATTGCAGTAGAGTAAATAGTCGTCTCTCCACATACGCTCAAACATGTCTTTATTATAAAATAATCAGAATGAACAGCAAAACAAACTAGTCAACATGGTCATTAAAAACAACATATTAAATGATAGTTATTGGACATATCCATATCTGGTTTAAGTTTTCTGAACCCAGATATGTGTATGCTTTCAAATGTGTGTTATTTATATTTATAAATGTTATTTATATTTATAAATATCATAAAAAAAATGTTAATGAGAGAATATTGCAGCTTTTTATGAGAATAAGTCTAGTTAGCCTGGGTTGAAATCTGAAACATGCAACTTTGCCCGGGATTTTAGTGTAGTTACTTGTTTTTACATAATTTGCGTGTGCTGAATGTGAATCTGACAGATAATGTTCTATATTTGTAGACCTTTACCTTCAAATTAGCAAAACACAAAATGGCCACCAAAATGTTAAGAAAACCCGATATTTTCTATAGTTTGTTGCAGATAAACGCACAATTTGTGGTTTCTGCAAGATTTTTAATTATCTTTTTTTTTCTTTTATCTTTGGAAAGAAATGACCTTTATTTGACCTTTAGATCTAAGACATTCGCCGTTTTTTATGTATTTACTGCTACTATAAGTATACTGCTAAATATGTTGACGATAATATGACGTATGTATGGTAACATAGTGGATTAGGACTAAGCGTTACTGACGAGTGAATTTGAAAGAAAAAAGCCAAAATGGCCGCGAAATTTACATTCATATGAACAAGAAACAAAATGGCTATCAAAATGTAAATTATACCTCTTTTTTTTATTTGTGGCTCGGAATTGCTCAATTTATTGATCTTGTGTGACTTGGGGGCCGAAACAAGCATTTCTTGCGTGTATTGTTCATCGTCTGACCTACTAGTTTTTTGCAAAATCCAAGATGAACGTCATTTTGCATATTTACTATTAAAATAATGATGTCATTCTCAATACTAAGCACATCAAGGCATGTTAGAATATACTGTACTTAAACACAGTTTCGAATGCCTTGAAACCTAATCTACGGTAACACGTAGTCTACTTTTTAGATTACCACTAAACAAATGTTGTTTATGATATTATAGTTCACGTGCATAAAAAACACTTTTATTTATCTGTTGGCGTTAACCATTTGAATTTGAAGGTCAAATAAAGGTCATTTTGATCGAAAAACATGACACATAAATTTATCAACTCAAAATCATACAGAAACCAGAAATCGTGCAATAATTTGTAACAAAAATATAGAAAAGATGTGGTTCTGGCGGTCATTTTTTGCTTTGCTTATTTAAAGGTGAAGGACACCAAATATATAATTTTATCCGACACATTCGAATTCAGCACACACCAATTATGTGAAAACAAGCGGGACAAAAAAAATCTAGACTTAAACATGTTAAATGCAGAGCAAAGTTCAATGTTTCATATTTCAACCCAGGATAAATACACACATTTTCAAAAAAAGTCTGCAATACTCTTTCGCTTAAAAAAATATATGCAATGTGCAATGTACAAATATAAATACCACCCAGTTTTAAGGATATACACATCTGGGTTAAGAAAACATAGGTCAAATATATATATGGCCAATAATTATGTTTTATTAGGTCGTTTCCATTGATCATGTTTACTATTTTTTTTGTTGATGATTTTGATTATTTGTAATAAAAAAATTGTTTAAACGTATGTGTAGAGATAACTGTTTTATCCACTGCATCATGCAATACATCAGTAAAACGGATATTTAGTTATCCTTGATATGGTATATTGCATGTGTAGATTGGTCAGCTACAACTGCAACGACAGACGTTTGCGTAACCCTAACCCCTGATTTTAGGTTTGTGGGTAACCCCACATAAGCGATCAAAATATATATATCGTCCTTATTTTTTTACCAGTAACGTCTCATTTCATGTTTTGGAAATAATAAAGCTTAACAAAAAGTTGGTGTGGGTGAGTTGTGGGGGGGGGGGGGGTCGCACGGTGACCAATTCTGGCCTATAGAGTATATGTGTGTTTAGAGTTATAACCTTCAAGAGACCAGAAATGACCTTTAAAGCTTGAGAATATTTGTTAATTATCAATTTTGACTATTTCGTGCCAATTTCCTTTAATTTGCTATATTACACGACTATATTACCTTGAAATAAAAACATTTTAAAAAATCCCCGTGTGTTTTTAGGGTCATGACCTTTAAGACCCCGGAAATGACCCTCAGAGCTTCAGAAAAAAATGACACCCTATTTTATTTTGTTCGGTATTAATTTTTCTTCAAATTGAACATAGGTGTCAAGTATTAACATGTAATTCCCACGGAACCACTTTTACTGACATAAGACCCTACACTAAGCCTTACAATTTTTTTATGCTTTGCAGTTGTTTCAGAATACCGGGAACTTTAATTTTGAATTTGTTCATCAAAGGAAAAGGGCTTGGCCCCATGTCTGGCAGACTCTCTTGTGTTGCTGGGCTGTTGAACTGTCTTTGTCACATGTGGTGTCATGTCTGTGATGGCCAATGGCAATGCGTCATTAGCCTCCCAAGCTGAGCCTCAGCTAAGGCCAAGCCTAGAAGTGGACGACCCCACACTAAACATGGTAACAGTGGGGGCTGTGAATTGCTGTTTACAAAAAAATCAATGTTTTTCAACTTGGTGGTAACCGAGAGCGATCTTGACCCTGAGGTCCGAAAATGCCCATAACTTTTTATTGACTGTGTGGAAAATGAGCTGAGTATGCGACATTGTAGCTGAAATGTTACTGATTCTCAAAAACCTAGTGAGGGAAGTTTGGCCACCCCTTTTATCGCCAAATCTGATTATCTAACTGGTGGGATGTTTAGTGCCATCTAGTGAATATAAATTTAATTATTTACTTATAAGTAATTTACTTATAATAAATATATTTGGGAAAAAACTTTTTCATAGATACAAAATGAACTACGGATAAAATATTTTTTTTAATGTAGTTTTGAAAATATTTGTACTGCATTTCATGGTCATCATTTTTTTAATACCTCAAAATATAATTTCAACTTGAGACCAATTTTTCCACATGTAGGCCCTATATAGGTAGTCTATGCTTTGACTAAGAGGTTACAATGGGCCCATAATTTTAAAATGCAGGATAAATTCATTTTTGCAAATGGTGCAGTTAAGGCAAGTTGGACCACTTTTATGGGGCAAGTTGAACTTGGTGCTACTTGCCCCAAGCTTTAAGCGACCAAAACCTTTTACATTTGTGGCAAACCAGCTGGTAAGTGCCTATATACAAAATCAAAACTGATCCGGACTAAAAGTTAGGCCCCCTTGGACTAGCGGTTCTTGAGATAACGTGTTCACAAGAACTCTAAAAATACAAAATGGCCGCCATTTTCATGAAACCAGTGAAACGCAACCCAACGCTGATTATTTCGAGGTCAGATAGTTTAGTTAAGTTGAGAGGGTGATATAAAATCATTTAGTTTGCTATATTTAGTGATTGAAAATAAAATAAATATTACATTAATCATCTGAATTTTAAAATTGGTCTATTATAATAAATATGTTCAACTTTCCCCAGCCATGGCCCATTACTGGAACCTTCAGCTACCGTAACTTAAACTTTGTTAAAGTAGCTAGTCTAACACAAGAATAAAGACGTTGTAGGGCGCCACGTTGTAGGCAGTCACTAACGGGCCAGTCCTAAATACCGAAAACCACTTGATATACCGAAAACCACTTTTTAAACACCGAAAACCACCCTATATCTACCGAAAACAACACATATATAAGTAGTACTAAATCCGAGGAGTATTTTCCCTAAATTTTAGAAAGATTGGACACATATTGGCAAAGATATTGTAATATTTAATATTGTATGCGTAGTAAGCATTAGCACTATTGTAATACATCGGCCATATTGATACCATCGTAATACACAACTTTGTCACCAGGGGTCCTTACAGTCAACAAGTGTATCGAGCGGCTGAGGACAAAAAATGATAGGCTTCTACTTATTATTACGCTTCTACTTATTATTTGTTTTTTTTTTTCAGGTACATCAGTGATCTATATATTGATGTTTACGTGTTGTTCTGTGACGGTCGTATTTCTAGCTAGTTGTTGCTGACATGACCAGATGACAGTGGCTCACAAATCATCAACTTATGCAGCTCATGTATATCTAAATTTAATTATCTACAAAATTGGTTAAAACACCGTCCAAAATGCAATTAACTTCAACACTACATAAATGTGATTAACCACAACAGTAGATCGATACAAAACGATTGTGAACGCTGCCAACACAATTCACAACTCAACACATCAGTTGTGATGACAGAAACTAACCACATGTAATTGTCACGATTCTGGATCACAACTCACGGTGTGCTACCATTATTAAACCTCACACCGAGACTATCCCACTCACCAGTAAACACAATGGTAATTTTAATATCACACACCATTATTTCGTAGTGTCTGGAATCTATATAGAAAACGTATACGAGATAATTTATAATGTACATGATACTTTCAAAAGACTTTTCAATAATTTTTTATGATTAATATACACTGAGAGCCATATGAAATATAGTATATTTTAATATTGATTAAAATATCTTATGAAATTCAATATTGTGTATGTCTATTAAAATTTGCATTCTTTCATTTACTTATTTTCATGGTTGAATAAACACTTCTTCTTCTTCTTCTTCTTCTAAAATTTGGCCATTGACAGTTCTAAAGTTATAACTAAATATATCATTGTTGCTTAGTTCAATAATCAATTATTTTTAGTGATGTCTTGACGCGCGGATGGTGGGTGTAAATCCACAACTGAACCCATTGAAGGTGTCAAGGTGATGACATACCCAACCACAACCCAGCACATAAAGGTGACGACAGATACTATCACCGTCATGAAGCGTTAATTGATGACATGTTTATTGTAATTGTTATAATATATGCTGTGTATCATTTCACTAATTGTATATTGTAATTATTATACAATTTCATTATTCATGTTAATTGTCACACAAATAATGTAAATGTTCATAAATTGTGCTGTGAATAGTTAAAACAATTTTTTTTAAAGGTAATGTCCCATTATGCATTATTTATGTGGTTCCGGTAGATATAGGGTGGTTTTCGGTGTTTAAAAAGTGTTTTTCGGTATATTAAGTAGTTTTCGTTATTTAGGACTACCGGTCACTAACCATGCTATTACCAGCCTACATGATTTACCGAACGTATAGCATATTAGTATTCATAGGCCTACGTCAGTAGGCCTACAGGCTACTACTAGGCCTAGCCTAGGCTAGGCCCTAGGGCTAGGCCTAAATGACGGTAGGCCTATTCATTGGTAATTGAAATACGAAAAGTCATAATGATTGGGTTACGGCAAATATGTAGACGGTGATCATTGGATGATTGGTTCAACGTCTTGTATACCAGTGGCAGTGTAATACGTAGACTATATTATTTATGCAAATTTATGCAAGTTCAACTTTCAGTTTCATTATGATATAGACTAGGTCTAGGCCTAGATCTACTAGATGTAGTATATTTATTGAGTAGATTATTGTTGCATAAATTCAATTATTAATTGTAATAAAATTGTACGATTTTACCAGGCCCGGCCCGAGTGACGGAGTGTGGCTGGGCATGTAAAAAATACGATTAGAAATGAACATTAATAAATTGACGCACATTTGTTGGTGATTGTGACTGATCTTGATATATTGGCCCATAATCTGGCACGGAGCCGGGTGTATATCTGTTTTTAGGTCGGGTTTGTTCGCCCAACAAACTGCTGGAGTCGCTGGTATTTCCTCCGGCTGCTGCCATTTTTCTTACATTTGTAAACAAGCAGAGGCGTAAAATGTAAAACTCAATACTATTTGTCAAAATAAGCTTCATTGACAATTTGGACCAATCAACAAGAAGATAACTACACAGCATTCTCTTACTGGATCATGTGACTCTGAATCTGTGAAAGATGGCAGATGCTGCCGCGACTGGGCGGGGTAATATTTCCCCGAATGATCCTGTATATCAGGAATTATCACTCAAATGGGTATACATAAATAACAATCGATTATTTTAGCCTAATTTGTCATCTCTAGAAAAGGTTTATTTTGTCCCGCCCCTGCCGGACACTGGCGATAATAAAAGTTCTCGTCAATTCAAAGTGGGCGATAATACGTGAAACAGTGAATTGACAAATAGGGTATCAGGACAACCGCAGTCGTTGTTTTTCTACTCTCAACCACAGTTACCTGTTTCCGTTGCTAGATGTATTATATAGACAAGTTCGGAATTTCACATTTTTGACAGTGATGTGTACCGAACTCCCTCATGGCGGCCAGTAATGATTATACTAGTGTAGAGGGAGTTGGGAACACAATGACATCAGCGTGAGATTCCGAGCTTTCTATATCTATGATATCGACAACGGAAACAAGCAAGCTTTGCTCTCAACTAGGGCCGAGGGCCATCTTATAAACTAAGAACTATTTTCGCATCGATATTTTACTACGCTATCAATTCCAAAGTGTGTGGCCTGGGGCGATCCAAATTCAGATTACTTAAGCTTTAATAAATCATGCTTAGACTTAGTCTATATGGCCTCAGGCCACACACCTGATATGCCGCGGTAGATGGTCCCAGGCCACACACTTCAAATTGATGGCCCGAGGCCACACACTTTAAGTTGATGACCCCAGGCCACACATTATCAGTTGATGCCTCCAGGCCACATACTTCAAACATATGGCCCCAGGCCACAGACTTTAATTTGATGGCCCCAGGCCACACACTATCAGTTGATGGCCCCAGGCCACACACTTGGTGTTATCTGGGCCTACTTAAAGTAGGCCTATATGTGGCCCGGGGCCATCCATTTGAAGTGTTTGGCCTGGAGCCATCAACTAATAGGTGTGTAGCCTGGGGCCATCTATTTTAAGTATGTGGCCTGGCGCCATCAACTGAAACTATGTGGTCTGGGAGATTGATAGATAGCTTTATTCAGTGAAAAGTACATGTAAAACATCACCATTTATAAATACAGGGTGCCACCATACTTGCCACCAGGGATAAAAACACTGAAAGAAGTCTAGTGACAAAATCTTATTTCCACAGTGGTCCCTGTTGGCAAGATGGCAGCGACAAGAGTGAGGATGGAAATATTTCCAACCTAAATAAATATTAAAGGCGTCACATAGGCCTATCACATTAAAAGGATGATGCCCAATAAAAACATGAATAAGCATATCATAATATAAATTAGCGAAAAATAAATTATAGACTAGAATATATATCCAGTGATAAATTACAATAATATAAGTAGATCTAATTACTTTATTCCTACCTCAGGCAGCCCAGCCACGGGACTAGTCCAAGACTGAGCTGACTAAGGCAGACCTGGACGCAGCTACCAACCATTAGAACAAAAATTAGCTGGCTAAATAAAGATGTTTTCTTCTTCAGTTTTTACCAATGACATAAAGTGTTTTTATTAATGAGCGAAAATGTAAATGGTTTTCAGTTGCTCGAATGGGGATTGGTAGCTGGTTCCAGAACTTAGCAGCAATGTATGAGAACGATTTGTCTCCCGAACTGTTGACCAGGTAAATATTGACGAGTGTATCGTGTTTACAAGAAATATATGCAAAACCCCTGATTAATTTAGTATGAAGCAGCTCCTATTTGAGCTTGTCCAAGCTATCAAGGAGAAGTTAGCATGGTAAAAAACAAAAGTGAAATTTTAATTACCGTACTAACCACATCCTCGGTCAGAAACCGCACCCCTAACTTACCTAGCGTATTTATCGATGGTTTTGATTTAAAAAAAAAACTCTGTTACAAACCGCATCTCAACTTCAGAGTACAACGGGCAGCAGTAATTCGTCCCGGTAACTCCGGTATTAGTTATTATAGATTCGTGTTCCTAGCAAACACATGACAATAAACCAATGTTGTCTTAATGTTGTCTACCAGCATTGAGAAACATGCATAGCGTCTGTTGGTTACTGAAAGGAGAGATTATAAATAGATTAGACTTCCCAGCAATACACGAGACGTCTACTTAATTTTGACGTTGGTCCAGCGTCGTAGATGGTGGGTCAACATTGAGCCAGTATTGGCGACATGACACGTGTTTGTTGGTCTGATGTGTTATAACACAATCGCCGCTGGTCGCTTTGTTCTTCCCGTAACGCTGATTAGACTGTTGAGGCTGACACTCTCAGTCCTACAGGGGATCACAATATCGGCATATATTACAACCGTGCCGTCGAAAATCAGTTTCAATCGTTATAATTCAACACTCAATTAAAAAAAATATATGTTTTTATATTTGAGTTTGGCTTTCATATATATTTCAACTCCTTTGTTGATCGTCTTTCCCGCCAGTAAATCAGCTTACTCTGCTGCGAAAACGATACTGACCCAATAGTGGTATAACGTCTCACAAGGCCTAAAGGCAGTAACAGCTGATGACTATGTCTGTAGCATGCTGCATATATAGAGACCTACACTGGATCTATGTTATAATTCCGCAGTACCGGTATATATATTAGTACCTTTATAAGGGGTGTCTCTGCCAGCGTTGTAGACGATGGCCGACTGGCAGCGGCGTCCCATGTTTAATGTAAACAGAGTGCGTGCGCATGTTCACGCGCACATCACGCTGCGCATATAGGCCAACCCATGGTAGCCTGTGATGGTAGGGGTGTAACGCTATCGTCACCCTAACAAAATCGCTAGATTTTGCAATGGTACTAAATATGAAATTCTGCGAGGATTTATCGGTACAATATTTTGGTTTGGGCCCTATCAGAAGCAGCAATTTGTCGACTATAATAATATACACTTAACTAAATCTTGGTATATTCTTATGTACATATATATATCACTAGCAGCTCGTTTTCTGTTATAGGCCCACTGCATTGAAATGTTGTTGGTAAGCCTATGTTTTGCATCGTTCTCACTCTTCTTTTTACCGACAACGCTGAATACTGGGATGCACAGCTCACATTTTTATCATGTGGGCCTCGATGGCACCTATTAGCGGCACTACACGTCAACTGCATGTTTAGGCCGTAATACACGCGGCGGGCGGACCAATTTCAATACACCATATATAGTGGCTGATATGTTTAATCTTTTAGTGTGATATTTTTGCGACTTGAAAAAAGATATTAAAACGGGACTTGAAATCTAAAAAGACTGTCAATGAATTAGGCCTAGCAGTTAGACCTAAGTCACCTAATTCAGCTAGGCGATCTGTGATTTGAAACTAAATCCCGTAGATTTACTCAGGTCGTCAGCAGAGCGATTCGGTGGTCAGTTCACATCGCCTGCCGTTAGTTTTACTCTCCAGGGGCGAGCGTGTTTTTCCGCCCCTGTTGTTAGCTGATCAACTAACAATTTCGAAGAGCCCTCTGGTGAATGGAACAGGCAGGAAAAAAATTGAGTCATAAGTAGGTGTCAGTTCAGCAACTGACATCGCCGATCGAAACATCAAATTGCGGCAACTTCAAACCGCGTCGCAAACTAAAATACGGCCTATACGCCTTTGGTGGTTTGCATTATATAAAGATCAATATCTTATAAATATGCAGCCAAAAAGCGACGCAAATTATCCTAAGGCTACTATTTTTAAAATGAATTACTAATGTGGCACTATTTTCGATATTTTACACATAAAATAGCTTAAATTGATACCCACCTGAAAATTTCTGGTTCTTACTCGATGTCAGCCATATTGGTTTTGCATACGCATGCGCTAGCCGTTCACGTCGTTAAAACAAAACGCACGGAATTCCCGTAATATCAATTTCCTGGTAAATCGATCATGTTAGTTCTTGCACTAACATCAAGATTTGTCAGTTATTTAACTAACATTTTTTGTTAGTTGTACAACTACGCTCCCCGACTGTTGACCCTAGGCAGGACCAAAGAGAGAACACTATTTCTGGTGTTATAGGAGTGTCGTTCCTGGACCATGGAAATGCCCTCCCTTAAGTACAGAGGAGCATTTCCATGGATCAGTCTATGCATGTTAGTTGAAACAATTTGTTGTACTCTGAATGTAACCGGGAGCAAATTTACCCGATTAAATTCAGAGTACCCTATATGATAGTTGAAACAATTTGTTGTACTCTGAATCTAACCGGGAGCCTATTTACCCGATTAAATTCAGGGTACCCTATATGGCTACGTGGGGTAAGATCTAAAACAAATCTAATGGTTTTATTCTGAAGGATTTGTAATTTGTGCTTTAGGGTCTTTTGCAAACTATGGTACCATGAAGAACATGCATAGTCCATGTGACATTGAATTAATGATGACGAAAGTAATCTTTTTGATGCTAAATTTAGACACTTGGCTTGTCTTCGCAAAAATTTTAAACTGGAAAATCAATTTACCGCTTAATGTTTGTTCTAGATCTACCCCCAGGTACCAAACAGACTTTTTTGAAGAAATGTTTGTATCCCCACATTTAATATCTAAAGATGGTGAGTTGCAGATTTTCTTGCATGATCCAAATAAAATAGATTCTGTTGTACCCAGATGTAAAGAAAATTTATTATCAACCAGCCAACTACTCAAAGCACAATGCTCCTTTTCAAGCGTTTGCTGTATGACCTTGATGTCTTTCCCGGAAACTAATAAAGCAGAGTCATCCGCATATAAAATGAGTTTACATTTTACTGCGGATTCCATGTCATTAACATATATTAAGAAAAGCAATGGACCCAGGATGGAACCCTGTGGTACACCACAGGGTACCATCCTGGGTTTGGAAAAGGTACCATTTATATCTACTTTCTGGGTTCGATTCGTTAAATACGAGTCGAACCAGGAAACTGAAACATTATTAAGTCCTAAAGCTTGAAGTTTATCTGATAATAAAGAATGGTTTACAGTGTCAAAGGCCTTCTGTAGATCTATCATGACCATGCCGGTGTAAAGGCCATTATCCATACCATGTCGAATATAGTCTGTTAAATAAGTCAAACATGTATCGAAAAAGAAGTACGGAAACCTGATTGAAATTTATAAAATAAATCATTTTCCTTCAAATAAATTTCAAGTTGAATATGAACAGCTCTTTCTAAAATTTTAGATAGAGTGTTTAGAATGGATACTGGTCTATAGTTACCCGGTTCTAATTTGGAATTCTTTTTGTACAAAGGAATGACTCTGGCAGTTTTCATTTCATCTGGAACAACACCTGTTTTTAATGATAGATTAATAATGTATGAAATAGGGTAGGCAATACCTGCGGCACCGTCACAAATAAATCTTGCAGGTAGGTCATCAAGACCAGTAACCTTTCTAGGTGATAAACCTTTAAGCATTTTACACACTTCGGTTTCACTGAGCAAAGAGAAAGAGAAAGCATGACATTTATGCAATGTCGGCCCAACGTCTTCGACGTTGGTCCAACATTGCATAAAGTCATACAAATGTTTTGTGTTTACTGGGTGACAATACAAACTTGGGGGTCAAGCAGTTTCCAAATCCCCCAGTAATACAGTCAGTTTGTTTGCAAGTAGGCGACCAAGTAGGGGCAAAAGACAAGGGCTTTGAATTATTAACTCATAGATGTCGCTCAAGTATATATGAACTTGCTGTGATTTGAGAACTTGCTCTTAATGAGGCTTTGGGTATGAAACGCATATTTAGTATTATTATGGAATAGGGCCTTGGCTTACCCACGGGCACTATTGCCTTCTGGGGACCCTTGTCCCGCGAATTTTGACAGTTGACTACACCTTTAACAACAGCTGCGTATCGCAGCAGGAAGGTTCGCCACAGGGAAGGTTCGCCACAGGAAGGTTCGCCACAAAATTGGAAGGTTCGCCACAGCTTTGGAAGGTTTGCCTCAAATGTCGTAAGAAGGCTCACCACAACGTTAGAATGTATTATATAGAATGCAATATTTTTTTAGCGCTGTTCAAACATCAAAGGAAGAGGTGTGATGGTAGGTCACTGACACTGTTACCAGGTACTAGGACCAAGAAATAAATGTCAAGACATTGCTGAGGAGGTGTGCCCGTTTAAGCTCGCCAACAATGTAATCATTTGCACAGACTTATTTAACTTTTTATTAACATTGTCTTATCATTGTTATTATCATTGCATTATTATTGTTTTATTACTGTATTTTCATTGTATTATCGTTGTAAGCCTATTGTCATTGTAGCCTATAGTGTATGGTTATCTAGGAATTCGTATTGAAATAGTTAAATAAAATTTTATATTTTAATACTGCTATAAATATTTTGTATCACATTGGCATTGTATAATAATATTTTTCTTATTTAAGAATGCACATTTATAATAAAAAAATATTTTTTTATTATTATTTTAGTAGTATATATCTCTGTATAGTTGTGTTATCATTGTATAATGTGTTATTTTTTAATATTTTTGTTGTCTTTAGTGAAATAAATATATTTTTGCATTCAATAAACAGTAGTAACTTGTTTTATAATGCATTCTAACATTGTGGCGAACCTTCTTATGACATTTGTGGCGAACCTTCCAAAGCTGTGGCGAATCTTCCAATTTTGTGGCAAACCTTCCTGTGGCGAACCTTCCCTGTGGCGAAACTTCCTGTATTCGACAAATTGTATTCTCACGTCGTCGACATCTCACCACACATAATACCGCTCCCATAGACTTACATTTATTATGGCCCATACGCTTGGGCCTCCAAGCATTCTTTAACTGTAAATATCTAAATAAACCTGCAACTTATATTTTTTTAATCATAGTGACATAATCTCATAGGCCTACTCTATTAATATAAAAAATAAAAAATAGTGCTTAAACATGGCCACGGGGCTTTTTTTCTATTTTAACATGTAAATGTAAGGTCCTAACGTTAGTACCTTCCCTGAGCGTTGCCAAAACACGGGAGCTTCCGCATGCAGCTTATGCTTTGTTACAACCAGCGTGGGGACTACATTTTATACCTATCTTTCCTGATTTCAATGTTTTTGAAGGAAGAAATGGTCACCCAATCTAGATGAATGGGTATCAAAATGATATAAATGTAATATTTAACCCTAAGCCTGCTATAAATTACCACATTTTATAAAAAAGATCGTAACTCTCTCACTATTAAACTTTTTAATGATATGCGTGTATGAATTTGTGTGGTGAGACCTTAATATCTGGTGCTATGCGGACTCTCAGGTTAACCGGGGGTACAACTTATGATCAGGGAAGAAACAAAGAAGAGGGAGAGGGACTGATCCAAGGGTGTGGGCCCCATTAACGCAATGTAAGCGGGGGTAGATATAAATATAGAAGGTGGGAGTGGGTATGGGAGTGAGGAAATAGGTGGATGCTTGCTTCTCCAGGGCCATGGAGGCTTGGAGTTGCTGTAGCCCTGCGGAGCAGGTCACCACAGACAGCTGCAAAATAAGCTCGCAGCGAGTCGATACTATTCTATTCTTGGGACAAATTAAATACACTTTTTAGATTACAAGACCCCCTACTTGCCCAAGGCCAAGCCTGGGCCCCGTTTTATCATCCAGTCTCCAGAAAAGAAACTGGCTCTTACAAATAGCTCATTTGCATATGAAGATCTTTGCCCACTGAAAAGAAACGGGCTCTTATAAATATCTCATTTGCATATATGAGGATCGTTAAGATTCAATGAGTAGGTCAGACTCAGAGTGCCTGTATCCTCGCTATGCATGTTGAAGAAGGAGACATATGAGGGAAATCAACAAGCTTTTATATTCTCGTAAGTGGCAGGCCAAGTCACGAGAGTTAATAAGAGCTTGTTTGTTTTCATGTTGATAAAACGAGGCCCTGGGCATAGTCTAGATCTAAATTCATAACACGGGGTCACACTGATTCACAGACCTATGCAATTTACAATTACTAAAATAGCAAATTATGCAGCCAAAAATGTCTTGTAAAACTTGGTAAAGACTTAGTCAACTGTCAAAATTCGCAGGACATTGGTTTAAAACAGCATTTGGTGAGTGTCTCGTTGAAGTAGTATCCATAGTCTTGTAATCAGGTTATAGCTACTCAGCTGAATGCAATCAACCTGTAGGCCTACTGTGTATACTAAAGGCCTATACACGTGACCTATGCATGCCCATTCTGAAGATGACTGTCGGTTTAATTTTGAAGTAGACTCTTACCAGTCTTAGACTTAAGGCTGTTCCAGCAAAAATCCCGGCTTCCCCCATGAACGGCAATCTTTTTTTTTCCAGAGGGGGTAGTGGGTTTCAATTGACACTTTTCCGGTAGGTGTGGTATTTTGTCAGTAGCTATTTCTGAGGTGGGTGGTGGTAAGGTACTCAGCAAACAGAAATCTTATGGTGGCATTATCGAAAAAAAAACCAGTTTTTTGTTTTTATTTATTAAAACTGCACGTTCCTATTCACCCCTGAGATAGGGTGAATCAGAATATCAACCACATGGCTACCAAAGGTACAAACGAATGAATTAGAAAAATTATACAGATCATTTCCCAGGAAAATATGGAAACAAAATCCACTTTAAAAAATACCATTTTCAAAATAATAGAATGGGGTGAATAGGAATGGCGGGGTTATTGAGGTGTGTATTTTACCAAAGCACCTACAAGTAGGCACATGTTCTTATTTTTGGATAATCGCCCAACTATATGTATCCTTCCACAGAAAAGTTGAAACCTATGGGAAAAAATTATTGGAAAAAAATTTGTTCCTATTCACCCTGTTTTTCAAAATCATCTGAAACACAAAGAAAATATTATTTTACATAAAACCCTCTGAATATTACATCCAAGGTATTTATTGACTGGCAGGTGTATTATGGTGTATTTTATTTCACTAGGTGGTACCAGGAGGGTCAAAGTTTAAACCACAATTTTTTTGTCACTATGGCAACCATAATTTTTTCACAAAGGTTTCAATTTTTCTGTGGAATGACACACATATTTAGGCACACACATTTAGTTGCTTTGGTAGAATACACGCCTCAATAACTTTCCTACTTTTTGTTCCTATTAACCCCGCCGTTCCTATTCACCCCATTCTAGGGTATCCCCCCTAATCCATGGGGATAATCCGTTGGGGTGGTGAATAAAAACTATGTTGAGCCATGAGGAAATTCCGGGGACTGTGGTGCTAAAAACTCATGAAATCTGGGCTCTGTGGTGGCCCAAGGACCAAGATTTCCGGGAGGGGTGGGAGTAGATTTTTAATTGCTATCCATGGGGGGAGCCCAGATTTTTACTGGAACAGCCCTTATTCTAGCCTAATTTAAAAAAAAGCTTTTAAAATATCATTTTACGGTTTTGCAAATAAGTGATGAAAAAAGATGAAGGTGGGCCATTTTTGGGGAAATTATTTTAGGCCACGAGGACAAGAAATGTCCCACAAACCTGTTGTTCTGTAGGCTACCCGGCAGACACAAGACATTGAATCAACGTTGGACCATTATCTACAACGCTGAGCCAGCGTTAAATGAGCATTGCTTCAACATCTTGTGTCTGCTGGGTACCTACTCCTTTTTAAGGCCACTGATACACTATGTTTTTTCTGTTTTAGATGAGAAAAAATTCAAAATTTATCAATAAATTCAATAAACCAAAAATAGAAAGAGGTGTTTTTTCGTATAATTTTCTATGTTTCGCATTGTGACTGATTATGTGCAGAATGGTATCGTTTAAATGGTATCGCAGCTCGATAATAGTAATTTGCAAAATACTGTTTGTCTCACGAAACATAACTGATCAGAATTTGACAAATTTGTCATCTTAAAAAAAGAATATATTTGAAGAAATACTTGCAATATTCTAGAAGGTATTTGGATTTAGAGCTTCTTAATATTGTTCAATAAACTTCACACTGTATATATGACATGTATGAGGCCTCTTCTAAGTGAGATATTGTTGTGCTTTTCAGAAATGGATACTGAGGGGTCTGGGTCTGGCTACACTTGTTATGCTGCTGGTAAGTTAACAAACGACATAACAGATGGCCAAGAACATTCTCAATTATAGTCAGAAATTATCATAGTCAAATAATTCACATAATACAGTGCAATGTGTCATGATTAAGGATCGCTACTGCTGCTGATATTTTATTCCTCCATCTTGACTTTCTGAAATGCCTCAACATTTTGTAGAGGAGGAGGGGTGGGATGCAGACAGACTCCCGAAATGATCAGGCCTGATGGGATACAGGCTATTACCAGATTAAAGGCTAAATAGATTAACCCTTTAATCGCGGTGCCGCATATATTCGGGTTTTCATTACCACATTAAGTACCACATTTTAAATATGTTGAAGATAAAATGTGACATCAACCAACAAGATTTGAAAAGAGTTGACCTCCATTTTGTCAAATCTGAATAATTTTCACTCACTTGAAGTTGTGGATCACGTCAGCGAGACACAACTTCAAGTTGGTGAAAATTCAAATTGAATAATTTGGCGGTTAAAGGGTTAATAAAGATATAGGGATATAATGAAGTAGGTAGTTGTTACGATGTTTATGCTTTATTTTCTTAAAGATACGTAACTTTATAATAAACTTCTAGCTATTATATGAAAGTTTTTAGGCGGATGCCTATTGTCGTCACCAGGCGCGCCCGTCTGTCCGTCCGTCCGTCCGTCTGTCCGCCACTTTTTAGAACACTAACTTGTTTCACAAAACTGGAATGCACAATAAACTTCACATACAGGTTAATCATGACTAAAGCTTGACTAATTTTACATTTGACCTTTCTGTGACCCCTATGACTTTTTCCCGATCGACAATTTTGCTTGTTAACGCGATTCACTCAACAATTTTTTATGTTTCGCTCCAAAATTTATACCAGATATCCATTTCACTAATAGCTCGGATGAGTTCCAAATTGAGCAAGATTCGGACAGAAACTAGGTCCAAAATGGCCGATTATTGGCCATTATTTTTTTAATATGCGTAATATCTGGGAAACCGGACCAGATAGCTAGACCATTATTATAGGCCAAAATGTGCAGTTCCAGGTAGGAATATACCATAAAAAATTTCAACATGAAAAAATTCAAAATGGCCGATCTGCGGCCACTTCAGATCGTCAAATTTTCTCGTTAATGCGATTTACTCAACAATTTTTTATGTTTCGCTTCAAAATTTATACCAGATATCCATTTCACCAATAGCTCGGATGAGTTTGAAATTGGGCAAGATTCGGACAGAAACTAGGTCATGGCGCCCAAAATGGCCGATTATCGGCCATTATTTTTTTAATATGCGTAATATCTGGAAAACCGGACCAGATAGCTAGACCATTACTGTAGAGCAAAATGTGCAGTTCCAGGTAGGGATATACCTTGAAAAATTTCAACACGATAAAATTAAAAATGGCCGACCTGCGGCCACTTCCTATTGTCAAATTTTCTCATTAACACGATCCACTCAACATTTTTTTATGTTTCGCTATTGTCGAATGTGCTCTTGTTTCAAACGATTTTCACTTTAAAACGATGATTAGAGGCTGAGGCCTTTTTCCGTCGCCGACGGGCCTTGTTAAAATAGTAGTATTGGACCCTTGAATTTCATATAGCTCAAAGATGTACCAGGTATGTTTTTTAATAGAATTATTTTTTTGTGTATTAGTAGTATTGCATTAAAAAAGGTTTAAAAATAATGTTGTTCTTTAGCCATCATTATAGCCACATTAAAAATCTCTACTATACATAGAAATCTACTACATTGGAATAGTGTCATGTTCATATAGTGATGTTTTATTTATTTCCTTTATTTCTGTGTTGTTTCAGTTTGCAGTCATTTTCTGTCTGGTCAAGGGTAGCGGAAATCACAAATTTTACCTTCTTGTGGCTAATCTAATCAGTATGTATATTATTCTTATGCATTTTAACATACACTGTACATTGTACATAAATAATTATCGGGCTACATTTTATAATTATTTTTCTGAAAAAACATTATCTGTTATTATGGATCCCTGAAGATCTGAGTGATCTAATACAGGCTGCAGGCAAAGATTAACCATCTTTGGTTTCAAAAGAATGACTAAACCTTATTGATTCTGGGCAGCTCATTTACACAACAAAGCCAGCTCATTTACCCAACAATATATTCATGCCTCCCTGCAAATATAAGGATAACAATGTCAGACTTATATTTTTTAAATGAGATGCCTGTTCATTAATAACTTGTTTGGTAACTTGGCAGACCAACTTTCTCACATTGCTGAGATTTTGCTATCTTTTCAGCACACTGTTATATTCCTTTTAACAATTTAGCCTCTCCAATAATGTTAAAATAGTACTGAAAAATAAGTAATTTTTTTCTTCAATTTTCAATTGCATTATATGTGCATGTACATACTTATTATTGATGCATAAATAATCCACTAATGCAATTCAAATTTGATTAACAAATGAACATAATTAGATTTTTTTGGTAGCCATTATACATGTTGTAGCATGTTTGTCTTTGAGCAAATATTGTATATTCAATGGTTATACATAAAGAATTGTTGCAATCCAAATGATGGATAAAGTCAGTTTCTTAGCTAGAGATGTTTCACCCACATCTTGGACAGACAGTTTGAGACAACATTTCAGTTCAGTGCACAGTGTATGTATGTAAATTTTATATGTATATAAATAGACTGTTAAATATTCTGCCAGATAAAATTATGCGAATGTTCTACTTGGACATCACCAGATGCCACAGATTTCTTACTTTCTGACAAAAGCACAAATAATAACTAATTTGAAAACCGTAAATGTGCTAATAGTACTGCTATGTGTTTTTTGTTTGCAGTCAGCAGTATTGTCGGTCTAGTCAATGTGAGTATCATGATAAGTTGAAATGCTACATATATCCTCACACTAGTCTAAAGTGAATGGCCTAAGTAAAAGTGAGATTGCTATAAACCTTTTAAAAATGATGTTTATATGATAAATTAATTGAAAATTATGCACGTTTTTGTGTTTCAATCAAAATATCATAAAATGACAGGTCATTTTTGCTTTAGTGTGACAATTTTTTTTTTCAATTTCATGCAATTATCAAAAGTTTTAATAGTTTGATGAAAGGTTATTTATCTACCTATTCTATTTTAGTTGATAAGTTTGGTAGAATCAGTTTGTTTTTTCATGTACTGTGAGATGTGAATTACTGCACCAATTCCCATCTCAACATTAAAGAAAATGATCTGATTTTGTGTTAGACATTTATATCAAATTAAAGCTAGAAATGAATATCTTGGATTATACTATTGTTCTTTAGTTTAAAATGAGTGTTTTAAACATCAAGATATGCAAATGTTTGGTCTCAAATTAAACAAATATGAGTATTGTTCATCCACTTGAACAACAACTTCAAGTGGGTGAAAATTTAAATTGTTTAATTTAAGTGTGTTAACTTTAAGGTTTGCTGGCAGCAGGTAGCTCAGTGATTAAGATCCCCTGTGATGTGAGAGCATCAAAAACAGGTTTCACAAATTTGGATTGTCCTTCCATATTTTCATAAAATTCAAGGCATATTTTCTTGTAATATCCCTTTATACTGTCAACCCAAAATTCACCTACCCAACTTGAATATGTACTAGCAAGAATGTATTCTTGATACTAGGCTTAATAGCTAAGGTGTATTTTGGGTACTTTAATCTTATAGTTCAGTGACCAAAAAAAAAAATTGTCTTTTAATTTTTTTGTTTTCCACCAAATTGATTATAATTAATATAAATGATAATTTAAGCTTAATGCATCTGTGCACCTCGTTATTAAATAAGTGTCGCCTTACGATACTAGTCTGAGCTGCTTTAAACTTGTGTGGATCCATACATGTTCTTCCCAGCAGGAATGTGTGGTCCTCGTCGCGTTGTCATCATATGGAGACAATTATGTGGCCTGACGTAATTGTAAGCTTAACTACATGTATTCACAGTTTGAATTCCTGAAGATATTTTCATTGAAAAGTCCATTTAACTAACACACACTCAACTGACGTAAAATAAGAGATCTAATCTATATTCAGGAGCATGAATGGGTATAAATTGCTTCTATTCTACATTTATTCACGTCATAGGTGTATAATTAATAGGTAACTTTTCAAAAATAATTGAGATATGATCATTTGTTAATTTTGTTTTGGCAGGTGTGGTGGTACAGAAGAGGAGATCTTGTAAGTGTGCCTTTGAATCATACCATGTTAAAAAAATTGTAATAACAATAATATTATGTTTGAAATATTGTTAAAATTATATGACAGTACAACACAATTCGGTCAAGCTATATCTCATTTGTATTAATAATACTACAAAGTGGGACAAAAGTCACCTGAGAAATAAAACTCCTTTCAAAGGGAGCTTAAGGGATATTTGGCAACAAAGAGTTCCTAAAATTATATACTATATAATACCACAATGCATGCTTTTTCAAATTTGATATATAAATATACCCATGTAGACGTTATATCTGGTACAAAACTAATTTTAAAAATGTATTTTGCATGTATATAATAAAAATGTAATTGCAATTCTTACTGTAGGTACTTTAAGTGCCCAAAAATAAATTCCTGAGATTTGTATATTGATGTCTTTTTTTCTTTCCTCAGCCCACCAATAAATACTGGTACATGATCGTGGTTGCTGTTGTCATCATCTTCCAGTGTTTTACAGCGGACATTATAGTTTTTAACCTGCACCATTCCACAGCGATAAACGGTTCAGAACACATAGAAATATCTTGAAAATTTTCCTATATCTGATCACATTTCTCAATTGCTCACCATCTGCCTGTTGTAAATATTGTCATAGTCATGTCTCGCACTCATTTGTAATTTTATATCCATATTCTTTTATCTCATCTGATCAAGTGTAATCCAATGTATCAGTATTTTGTCACATACTGTAAATCTGGTAATTTTCGCGTGTTTAAATTTTCGCGAATTTCTGATTTTAGAACTTTTCATGAAATTTAGATTTGTGAATTTTCATAGTAGCGCCGTTATAAAAATAATTTTCGCGAGTTTGACCTCCTCGCGATATTTGCAAAAATTAAAACCTTGCGAATATTACCAGATCTACACTATTAATTGAGATGAAGAATTGAGTCAGGCGGGTTAAAATTAATTACTTTAGATATATTTTGTTAATAATCATGTTGTATTACATGAAAAAGATGAAATTTGTATTTTTTTTATAAAAAATTAAATTAAAGCCTGTTTAAGATGGTTTGTAAAAATGGTACATATAATTATAACACTGCTAACTTGATAGTTTATGTGAACTAAAATAACTAGAGAAGATATTTATGAATGACGTATTGATTTAGAATCTCACTTCATTCAATGTTCCTACCAATGAATAGATCAGAATCTCTTCAAACATGCATTTGAAGTTTAACTTGTACTATAACTATTTTTCTTTTTATACTGTGACTTATTGTTTTATATTTTGATTGAGCGAACATAATATTACATTTTTTATTATCCGTTAATAGTTTGGGTGTATAACTTTGTTGCAAATAATTTTATTTCACAATGGCTATCGTTTCTTTGTTAAAATCCTCCCCTGCCATATATAGTATTTTAAGCAATACTTCATGTGATATCCCACGCTCGTTATAAACCAAACATTTGTGAACTCCTCTTGGTTGTTATCGTGTTTGTGCATACAGTGCTTCAAAACTTGGTCTGGCGTAAGCCGTGTCAGGGGTGGACAGGCGAAATAAGTCCTGTCGCCACAAATGACTATTTTTAGGTGCTCTGAATGGTCATTTTTTAGCCCCCCTTTTAATTTTTATTAAAAAAGTTGGGCTATTGCAATATTGAAGTTCGGCGTCGTCGGCGTTAACATTTACTTGTGGGCACGATAACTTGAAAAAATTTTCATGTATCCTTCCCAAATTTGTTATGCATGTTACTAATGACCAGTTCTCGGACAAGTTCAATAATGACTGGAAAAAAATTCAAAAAAGTCAAAATGGCTGATTTATTGCGTTTCTTCACATTTTATGTCAATATTTTGACCTTGTGGGCGCGATAACTTGAAAAGTTTTCCATGTATCCTCTTCAAATTTGTTATGCAGGTTACTAATTAGCAGTTCTTGGAAAAGCTCAGAAAAGGCTGAAAAACAATCCAAAATGGCCGATTTATTGCGATTTTCCGCATTTTATGTCAATAATTTGACCTTGTGGGCGCGATAACTTGAAAAGTTTTTCATGTATCCTTTCACATTTGTTATGTATGTTACTAATAAGCGGTTCTTGTACAAGTTCAATAATGGCTGGAAAAAAATGGCCGATTTATTGCGATTTTTCACATTTTAAGTCGATAATTTGACCTTGTGGGCGCGATAAATTTTAAAGTTTTTCATGTATCTTCAAATTTGTTATGCATGCTACTAATAAGCAGTTTTCAGACAAGTTCAATAATGCCTGGAAAAAAATTCAAAATAGCCGATTTTTTTCATTTTTCGCATTTTACGTCAATAATTTGAGCTTGTGGCTGCAATAATGACTTCAAGCTCAATAATGGCGGCAGGCTATTGTCGAGTGTGCTCTTGTTAATATTTACATTACAGATATTTTGCTTCTGTCGCAACATGTGACAATGTGGCGACCACTTGCCCACCTCTGAGTGTGGCCCCATGATACTCCGCACTACAATAAATCCCTTGAAATCATTCAAAAGAGAAGGGCATGAATCCCGACTTCAGGCTTACTCCTGTTTCGATTCTTCACCCACTCTGGTGAGCAGATAATTGGATTAGGCCCTATATGAACGAAGGCAAACCATAACTATTGGAAACAAACAATAGCACAGTGGCATAGACTACCGTACTGATATAGCTATGGTGTAGCCAGAAGCGGTACTGAAGGGGTGCTCTAGTTGAATATTGGCGTCTGGAGTAGCCTACAGGGGCATGCTCCCCCCTCCGAGATAATTTTGCAATCAAGGGGTATGTTCAAGCACACCTCCAGGCTATGCCAGTGAGTGAACCTCCTTTTTTTATTTTAATTATGCCAAATAGGCCAGTTTGATTTAAAGCGACACAATCAGGCCAAAATCATCATTTTTATTTTAGCTCTTGATTTTGATATTTTAATATGGCAACATGTCCATATAGTCAGGGGGCCAGGAGCTGAACCTGGAAAGTGAGTCCAAAGTTTTTTTCTCAATGTTTTCATGTTATATGGGTATTGTACTCTATGAAACCGCGTGATGGCATTCTCACAGCATTGAGCATTTTGAAATAACGAGTTTTACATTTTTTCGCCTATCGCGGCACAAAATAGTGGTTTTACGTGATCGGGAAAAACAGAAAATCACTTTATATATTCACACAACTGATAGTTATTAGTTTTATTGTTTGTATATTAATGTATATTAATAATACATATCATTGGGTCAAAGGTCAAAGCTATAGTTCAAGGTCAAAGGTCACAAAATCAGGTCAAACATGCCTAATTCAGTATCGTTTGTATATTACATCCTCCACATTTCTACATGTTTCCATAGCTGAACCTGTATTCATTGCCTTATAATTTAGGTTTTTGTTATGAAGTGTCATAATCCTAATTACCTAGATAACCTGTCGCTCACATATTCTCGCTTATCTAGGCCACACTCCAAATGTGGCCTACGTGACCGTACATGTATATATTTGCTGGAATGAAAGATAAGGGGATTATTATATTGTTTGAATAGTGTAGCAATGTATTACACGCTGGAATTCTATTCCATGGGCCAGTCAACATGATTCACTAACCCAATGTTGGGCCATTATCTGTAACGCTGATGGGCTGCATTGACCCGACACTTCCCCAATGTTTAGATGCCCGGCCGCTATTGAGACACATAGAGGAAATTTGTGGGCCCTAATTGGGTAAAGTTAAATCCCAGCCTCTGTGTCAAGGCAAATGATTGTATTGTGCGAAATAAGTTGGTTCATCAATGAAAATGTGGTCTGAATTTAACTGTGACGTATATGTTCCCTTCTTGTGCTATAACAGTTTAACATATGACTAAATAATTCACGATATTTAACCTTTTTGTTTCCTATTTATAGTTCCAATATCACAGCATATCTATATCTGACTATATGGATACATCAATTATCAATATGTGGTGTAATAATTCAGAGGTTATTGTACCTGCTAAACTACCAAAATTGTACGTAATAGTTATTGAAAAAAATAGTTCTTTATCTTAAACAAGTTAAATAATCAGCAATGATACCACCACCTTCGACAAAATTTTGTCATTTGCTATATATTTATATTAAAGCTACTACTACCTTCCTGTTCATTGTTTGTTTCATCATCTGTGTTCATATAGTAGTAGTATGCATCATATTCTTAGACAATGGCGATGCGTCCTGTATTCCTGCTTTGTTGCTTCCACATCGAACACTATGACATAGTTCTTACTGGAGCAACCATATGAAGATTTTTTTATGTAATTAGGGACCAGTTGAGATGCAATCTGAGATCAGTTGACCTTATTCAGGGACTGTAGTTGAACATAACATATTCCCGTCTATGCTCCATTCATATGCTAACGGATCTAACTTCTGTGGCTCAAGCAAAAAGTTCTATTTTCAAATGTTCCCGGAAGGCTTGCCCAGGTGATGGCAATTAACATAATTATCAACAGGTGATGCTCCCCTCGCCGTGTTACTAACCACAGAATAAGTTCCTTACTACATTGAGCCAGAAGACATTAATATCTCCGATACTACCAATACCAAAGCATCCAACCATAGTATCACATCGTGACAAGGAGGGTCCTGGCAGCAGGTTAGGAATGAGGTCAAAATATTCAGCAGTGGTCACTTTAATTTCTATGACACATTATGTATAGGCGATTGCATTATAATGGGAATATCAATATTTGTCTCCTAAAGCTGTGTAACTATATGCTGTTGTCAGATCCTTAGTAATTATCGTCTTATTATGCGACTTTCGGATTTTTGCTATTTAGATCGGTCCTGGTATTAAGAGTGTGCATGTGCTCTTGTGTATGTTTTGAATAAGATCTTCATCCTGTTATTACAAGCAGCAGTCACCAAAGCTGTTGGAACAGGGATATGTTTCAGGTTAGATACCCTACATCTGGCTATTCGTGCACAAAATTTAGTGCTGGAATTGTAGTAACGCATATATTAAAGACTAGATGTAGTAATATTATCTTGGAAAGCAACATGTTGGACAGCAAGCGCAGAGCTCAATTTTAGGTATGTTAACATACTAAGTGAATTTAAATATGCATAAGAGACATAGGTTTTATAAAATAAATGATCAGATGTACATTTAAATGATCTGCTAAAGAAAATTACAACTGTATCGGCCTATTCTCATTCTGACTTTGCGAGATACAGGATAGCTACTGGCTGATTCAACACCTCATTTAGACCAACGCGACCCTCTGTTTGCCGACGGTGCATCTAAATTAATTAAATTTTAAAATGCTTCCGTTTCCAGGTTCCTTGCCACCCTTGCCAACCAGACATCTTCAATGAGTATTGTATACTAATGAAGAATTGGAAAGGCTAAAAGCAGCTTTTATACAAGTTGCGTTGCCTTTATCTCACTCTCACCACCCTTCGGGTGCTAGGGTTTATTTATCATCACATTATCTCGGGTAACATTGGCTTTATTTTGTGTTTAAATGCATAAATGTAAGTCTGCACCACGGTACTGATCCTGCATCAGAGTTGTACACCGATGACACCCATGAGGAGATGTATACCACCAACCCGGGGATACGTCTCTGGCAAACAATTATCTGGATACACCCAAAGGACATCTGTCATCATTTTATGCAGTTGCAGATTTGATTTCATAATTGTAAATAGGGGCCTGTCTGGAAATGTGTCATACCTGTTATAGCAGTGTCATGGTGTGCATGTGGCATATCAATATGTGGTAAGCCTATGCAATTATGTATAATTATGCTACGAGTGTTTTGAGTGTCACACACTGTCTGCTTTTCTACAAATTATTCAGTTTGACAGTTTGATGGTTTGTAGATTTCATGAAAAAATGCCCATAAAATTGAACCTTCATTGGCCCTTTTCTAACATGTTTACCTCGCTCTCTTGGTTTAGTGGCAACTCTGGTAGAGCGAAAGACGCAGGCATGTCACAATTTTTTGGATCATAGTATCTGATAAACACTTTATCAAGATCATGATAATCTGCGGTCGTCTTGATGACTCTTTTGAAAACCTTTTATTGGTGTTTTATCGCGTTTAAAAGAAAACATAGACTGTGGATGGGTCATGATTTCTTGTCATTCGCTGCTGAGCCCTCTTGGTCTGAATTATCAATCACGACAAACAGTTCGCACAAGTAATTCCAAATGAATGAAAATAATTTCAAATTTATTTTTATTCACAAAGCATAACGCTTGGATGGGGGTTACAATACCTGTCATCAATTGAATCTAGCCATGGAGCACCCATACGTTGCCATAAAGGTATAATGTGATAGGTACTACTTGCAGAAACATAGACATATCATATAGAACTAGACAGTCAGTTAGAGACTGCAAACTTCCGCCGCAGTGATTGTGTATTGGATCCGGGTCGTAAACTAAACAGGATCATTTCCAAATTTAATGGATCGTTCCTTGGCCCGAGACGCAGCTCTGATAAAAGTTTCATGCAAATACATTCATTGCTTTGTAAATAATCCTACTGACGGACAGACAAACCATCGTGACCAAAAACATAACCTCCTTTGGCAGAGGCAATACACCACACAATGATTTCTTTTAAAAATGTATAAATCTCTGAACAAATGTTTTGATGTTAAGTGTTAACATCGTTGGATGACGTAGTATACAAAATTTTAAAATGTATGGGCAAAATTATACATTATATATCTCGTCGATATATTTATAGAATATTAATTATTGCGGTACATATGTCTTATAGTTACTCTACGACATCATATTCAGATTCGTAATGAAATTCATTTCATTTTGATAGGTCACACTCAAACATTATTGTGAAATTTGAGCTTTTTACACTGGTAATTATATTTATGGAACGCCTTGGGGTCAAAGGGTTCACATAACTCAAAACTTCTGGTTCAATCGATTTGTACAATTAGGACTTCACTTTTGTTAACACTGAAGACATACTATTTCCAATGATGGCAAATATAGATTAGTTTGGCACCTTATATAAATATTTGTATTTCTCGAACAGTGTAAAATGGATCATAGTATCTGATAAACACTTTATCAAGATCATGATAATCTGCGGTCGTCTTGATGACTCTTTTGAAAACCTTTTATTGGTGTTTTATCGCGTTTAAAAGAAAACATAGACTGTGGATGGGTCATGATTTCTTGTCATTCGCTGCTGAGCCCTCTTGGTCTGAATTATCAATCACGACAAACAGTTCGCACAAGTAATTCCAAATGAATGAAAATAATTTCAAATTTATTTTTATTCACAAAGCATAACGCTTGGATGGGGGTTACAATACCTGTCATCAATTGAATCTAGCCATGGAGCACCCATACGTTGCCATAAAGGTATAATGTGATAGGTACTACTTGCAGAAACATAGACATATCATATAGAACTAGACAGTCAGTTAGAGACTGCAAACTTCCGCCGCAGTGATTGTGTATTGGATCCGGGTCGTAAACTAAACAGGATCATTTCCAAATTTAATGGATCGTTCCTTGGCCCGAGACGCAGCTCTGATAAAAGTTTCATGCAAATACATTCATTGCTTTGTAAATAATCCTACTGACGGACAGACAAACCATCGTGACCAAAAACATAACCTCCTTTGGCAGAGGCAATACACCACACAATGATTTCTTTTAAAAATGTATAAATCTCTGAACAAATGTTTTGATGTTAAGTGTTAACATCGTTGGATGACGTAGTATACAAAATTTTAAAATGTATGGGCAAAATTATACATTATATATCTCGTCGATATATTTATAGAATATTAATTATTGCGGTACATATGTCTTATAGTTACTCTACGACATCATATTCAGGTTCGTAATGAAATTCATTTCATTTTGATAGGTCACACTCAAACATTATTGTGAAATTTGAGCTTTTTACACTGGTAATTATATTTATGGAACGCCTTGGGGTCAAAGGGTTCACATAACTCAAAACTTCTGGTTCAATCGATTTGTACAATTAGGACTTCACTTTTGTTAACACTGAAGACATACTATTTCCAATGATGGCAAATATAGATTAGTTTGGCACCTTATATAAATATTTGTATTTCTCGAACAGTGTAAAACCATTATTTTGCGTCCCGATTGACGCGATTTTAGAAAACGTGTTATATAAAAATGCTCAATGTTGTAAGAATGCCATCATGCAGTTTCATGGAGTACAATACCTATATAACATGAAAACATTGAGAAAAAAACTTTGGACCCACTTTCCAGGTTCGACCAAAAATATGCATTTGACCCCCTGACTAATAGACTAGAAAAGTTTTGAAAATCTTGTGTTGCGTATTTACCAGTTAAACGAGAAATAAGGACGAAATATAATTTCGGACATGCATGTCCAAAATAAGAAATACGGGAATAAACGGGGCTTTCAGCACACTTGCTACGTTGGCACAGCAACCCAAAATTTAAAGCGAAACAATCAGGCTTAAATCATAAAAATATCAGTATTTTTATTTTGGCTTCTAAGTTCTTAACCTGACCATATGATGAGAACATGTCCATAGAGTAGAACTGCGAAAGTTTTTTTCAATTTTTGTGTTGCGCATTTACCAGTTAAGCGAGATATAAAGACGAAATTACCGTATTTCTTATTTTGGACATGCATGTCCAAAATAAGAAATCGGAAATTTCGTCTTTATAACTGGAAAATGTGCAGTTCTAGTCTATGGATATGTTTACATCATATGGTCATATAAGAAAGCCAAGATAAAAATACCGATTTTAGATGATTTTAGCCTGATTGTGTCGCTTTAAAGCTTCCACAATTCTGGACTATCGACATGTTCACATATTAGAGACATCAAGGAGCGAAAATACACTTTTACATGATTTTTGGCGTGTTTGTGTTGCTTTATTGTATTTCAGATGCCTTAAAAACTATTCAGCAACATAGATGTATGCCTGAAAATGTTATCTATCGTGTATATTATAACCCCGATTGTTGTGAAAATGTTGTGAACTTAATAAAAAATATTTATGATTCAATAAAATGACCTTTATTACACATCTATTTATTCTATTGTTTGACAAAGATTTAAATGTCCTCTTACTTAGATCATGTTATTGGCAATCGCCGTCCACAGAGCTGTGATGAAGGGAGTTGTGTGATGGATTCTGTGAAACACAGTGACGTCACCGAAAACTCTTTTGAATGGCTACTCAGTGAAATAATGTTATTTAAGCCCCCTCCCACATACTGCATTGTATTAGATTGCAACCCAAAATTTAAAGCGAAACAATCAGGCTTAAATCATAAAAATATCAGTATTTTTATTTTGGCTTCTAAGTTCTTAACCTGACCATATGATGAGAACATGTCCATAGAGTAGAACTGCGAAAGTTTTTTTCAATTTTTGTGTTGCGCATTTACCAGTTAAGCGAGATATAAAGACGAAATTACCGTATTTCTTATTTTGGACATGCATGTCCAAAATAAGAAATCGGAAATTTCGTCTTTATAACTGGAAAATGTGCAGTTCTAGTCTATGGATATGTTTACATCATATGGTCATATAAGAAAGCCAAGATAAAAATACCGATTTTAGATGATTTTAGCCTGATTGTGTCGCTTTAAAGCTTCCACAATTCTGGACTATCGACATGTTCACATATTAGAGACATCAAGGAGCGAAAATACACTTTTACATGATTTTTGGCGTGTTTGTGTTGCTTTATTGTATTTCAGATGCCTTAAAAACTATTCAGCAACATAGATGTATGCCTGAAAATGTTATCTATCGTGTATATTATAACCCCGATTGTTGTGAAAATGTTGTGAACTTAATAAAAAATATTTATGATTCAATAAAATGACCTTTATTACACATCTATTTATTCTATTGTTTGACAAAGATTTAAATGTCCTCTTACTTAGATCATGTTATTGGCAATCGCCGTCCACAGAGCTGTGATGAAGGGAGTTGTGTGATGGATTCTGTGAAACACAGTGACGTCACCGAAAACTCTTTTGAATGGCTACTCAGTGAAATAATGTTATTTAAGCCCCCTCCCACATACTGCATTGTATTAGATTGCTAGGTAAAAACTTTGCAGGTCAAGGCTGTTGAGTTTCAGAGAATAGAGTGCGAAATCAGAATTTGTGAGACTAATGAAGCGTACTCTCTGAAAATGTCGCTCGAAATTAAAATGTCATCTTTAGTAAAACTGTATAACTCCGCACAAACGTAATTTGGGCTATGTCGCGGTCTCTTAATTTACTCTTATTACAGTAATAAACATATTTGCATAAATAAACACAAATATTTAATATCAACATGAAATTTACTTCTCACAAAATGGAGGGGAAAACGGCGGTTTGTGAAATAGTAAAAATATAAATTCGTAGAATCCCGCATTTATCGAGCTTCTTCCATCCTGTAGAGCTCTTCGGCAACTAATTTGGAAAAAAACAAAGATAGGGTGATGCTATTTAATAATAATTATGCAGTTCCCCTTTGTGAAGATTTAGATATATATTATTTATATATACCTAGGCATATAGGGGGTCTAAGATGTGAGAATACAATTTGAGGTTTATTGGAGAAATACCGTCTAAAAAGATCTGTCCAATTCAAAATGGCCACGGGCGGTCATTATTCATTACCCTATGCAAGATATCTAGAAAACCATCCAAGATACACCATTAGGCCCGATACAAATAACGACCATGGGGAGGGACAGCCAAAATTTCAAATGTATCAAAATTAAACTATAAAATTTCTATAAAAACTTGAAAAATACTGTAAAAAACTATAAAACAAAATCCGTTTCATTTATAATGCATCTGATTAATCAGGATGACGCATTGATTCAACAAGATATATGTGACCAAATGATGATGCCCAAATGATTTACATGTAGTCGCCAGTGGTATCAAATTATGCCTTTTCGAGTACCTGGTCAAAATTATGGATGCCGCAAAAACAGACCACATGAATTTAAATTAATAACTGGACATGATATAAGCATGCTAGTTCGTTATAGTCCGGTAGAATTTGACATTTTCAAAACATTTTTAGGCCTCAGCCAAATTTTGGCAGATGCCCATTGTCATCACACGGCGCGTCCATCTGCCAACTGTCCGACACTTTTAGCACTATAACTTGTTTCGCGTTGCTGGAATGCACATTAAACTTCACATACAGGTTAAGTTTGACTAAAGCTTGATTGAGCTCACATTTGACTTTTCTGTGACCCTTATGACCTTGATTTTTTTCAGATCGACAAATTTTGTCATGAACGTGATTCACCCAACAATTTCTTATGTATCACTCTATTTTAAAAATCTATACCACATATCTATTTCACCAACAGCTCGGACGAGTTCGAAAGTGGGCGCGCATTGGGCAAAAACTAGGTCACAACGGCCAAAATGGCAATTTTTTTTTTGTATGCGTAATATCTGGAAAAACGTGCCAGATAGCTAGACCATTAGGCCACTATTGAAGAAAATGTACGGTTTCAGGGAGGGATATGCCCTAAACATTTTCAACTTGACCAAATTCTAAATGGCAGACTGATCATGTGTAATATCTGGAAAGCCATGCCAGCTAGCTAGACTATTACTATCAAACAAAATGTGCTGTTTAAGAGAGGGATATGCCCTCAAACTTTTCAACTCTATCAAATTCAAAATGGCCGACTTGTTGCCATTATTGTCTTCAATATGAGTAATATCTGGAAAATGGTTCCAGCAGATAGCTATACCATCACTATAGAACAAAATGTGCAGTTTCAGGCAGGGGTATGCCCTGACAATATTCAACTGGAGCAAATTCAAAATGGCCGACTTGTGGTCATTATTGACTTTAATATGCGTAATATCTGACAAACCTTGCCAGATAGCTAGACATTTACTATGAAACAAAATGTGCGTTTTCAGGGAGGGATATTCATTTAAACTTGGTCAAATTCAAAAAGCCGAATTAATTGCGGACCATTATTGACTTTAATATGAGTAATATCTGGAAAACCGTGAGAGATAGCTAGACCATTACTATAAAACAAAATATGCACCCTGAAAATATTAAACTTGATCAAATTAAAAATGGCCGACTTTCGACTATGCATGCATTGAATTTTTCTCACGATATTTTGTTGCCATAAACCATCGGTGGTAGGCTTATAGCGCCCAACAGCGATCAACAGTTGGCGAACATTCGGCGAGATACACCAAGATTGAAAATGTCCCAGACACATCGGCGATGTTCTGAGCATACTAGTGTAAACATCGGGCGATGTATATCGATGTGATAATACAGCGGATGATTTGGGCGAACCATCGTCGATGTTCCCGAACTGAGTCTGCTCTGCGAAGCATCGGCGATGCTATCATGGCGATTTTTCGCATGTCACATTGTGTGGCTATCGCCGATTCTGAAAGTACATCGTTATTAACTGTGAGCCGATGTAGTCCAAATTAATTCTCGAATCTTCCCCGTTGCATCGCCTAATATTCGGCAAAATGTCGGTGATACTTCCCCGAAGGTTCGTCAATACATCACGTGTTTTCTCGTGGGACCACATGTTCGACATTGGCACCCATTGCCAGTTGCCACCAGAACACGTCTTTTTCATCGCCAACCATTCTGGCCCTCGTGGGACCGTAAACAACGGTTGCGATCGTCACTTGATGGCAGCTGCTGTAGTAGTATTTTAAAGTTTTGTCGTGATTTACATATTTTATGCCTGGGTGCAAGTCACCAGTATTGAGAAACCTCTATCTAGAGTGGCGTGGTATTCTCTGAGAATGTAAATATTATGATTAGAAGCAAGTGATGACATAGGTCTACTAGTAGTCTCTGTAATTCCGCGGGTATCAATTTTGGGAAAATCCAAACTTGATGCCCAAATGATTTACATGTAGTCGCCAGTGGTATCAAATAATGCCTTTTCGATGTACCTGGTCAAAATTATGGATGCCGCAAAAACAGACCACATGAATTTAAATTAATAACTGGACATGATATAAGCATGCTAGTTCGTTATAGTCCGGTAGAATTTGACATTTTCAAAACATTTTTAGGCCTCAGCCAAATTTTGGCAGATGCCCATTGTCATCACACGGCGCGTCCATCTGCCAACTGTCCGACACTTTTAGCACTATAACTTGTTTCGCGTTGCTGGAATGCACATTAAACTTCACATACAGGTTAAGTTTGACTAAAGCTTGATTGAGCTCACATTTGACTTTTCTGTGACCCTTATGACCTTGATTTTTTTCAGATCGACAAATTTTGTCATGAACGTGATTCACCCAACAATTTCTTATGTATCACTCTATTTTAAAAATCTATACCACATATCTATTTCACCAACAGCTCGGACGAGTTCGAAAGTGGGCGCGCATTGGGCAAAAACTAGGTCACAACGGCCAAAATGGCAATTTTTTTTTTGTATGCGTAATATCTGGAAAAACGTGCCAGATAGCTAGACCATTAGGCCACTATTGAAGAAAATGTACGGTTTCAGGGAGGGATATGCCCTAAACATTTTCAACTTGACCAAATTCTAAATGGCAGACTGATCATGTGTAATATCTGGAAAGCCATGCCAGCTAGCTAGACTATTACTATCAAACAAAATGTGCTGTTTAAGAGAGGGATATGCCCTCAAACTTTTCAACTCTATCAAATTCAAAATGGCCGACTTGTTGCCATTATTGTCTTCAATATGAGTAATATCTGGAAAATGGTTCCAGCAGATAGCTATACCATCACTATAGAACAAAATGTGCAGTTTCAGGCAGGGGTATGCCCTGACAATATTCAACTGGAGCAAATTCAAAATGGCCGACTTGTGGTCATTATTGACTTTAATATGCGTAATATCTGACAAACCTTGCCAGATAGCTAGACATTTACTATGAAACAAAATGTGCGTTTTCAGGGAGGGATATTCATTTAAACTTGGTCAAATTCAAAAAGCCGAATTAATTGCGGACCATTATTGACTTTAATATGAGTAATATCTGGAAAACCGTGAGAGATAGCTAGACCATTACTATAAAACAAAATATGCACCCTGAAAATATTAAACTTGATCAAATTAAAAATGGCCGACTTTCGACTATGCATGCATTGAATTTTTCTCACGATATTTTGTTGCCATAAACCATCGGTGGTAGGCTTATAGCGCCCAACAGCGATCAACAGTTGGCGAACATTCGGCGAGATACACCAAGATTGAAAATGTCCCAGACACATCGGCGATGTTCTGAGCATACTAGTGTAAACATCGGGCGATGTATATCGATGTGATAATACAGCGGATGATTTGGGCGAACCATCGTCGATGTTCCCGAACTGAGTCTGCTCTGCGAAGCATCGGCGATGCTATCATGGCGATTTTTCGCATGTCACATTGTGTGGCTATCGCCGATTCTGAAAGTACATCGTTATTAACTGTGAGCCGATGTAGTCCAAATTAATTCTCGAATCTTCCCCGTTGCATCGCCTAATATTCGGCAAAATGTCGGTGATACTTCCCCGAAGGTTCGTCAATACATCACGTGTTTTCTCGTGGGACCACATGTTCGACATTGGCACCCATTGCCAGTTGCCACCAGAACACGTCTTTTTCATCGCCAACCATTCTGGCCCTCGTGGGACCGTAAACAACGGTTGCGATCGTCACTTGATGGCAGCTGCTGTAGTAGTATTTTAAAGTTTTGTCGTGATTTACATATTTTATGCCTGGGTGCAAGTCACCAGTATTGAGAAACCTCTATCTAGAGTGGCGTGGTATTCTCTGAGAATGTAAATATTATGATTAGAAGCAAGTGATGACATAGGTCTACTAGTAGTCTCTGTAATTCCGCGGGTATCAATTTTGGGAAAATCCAAACTTGATGCCCAAATGATTTACATGTAGTCGCCAGTGGTATCAAATAATGCCTTTTCGATGTACCTGGTCAAAATTATGGATGCCGCAAAAACAGACCACATGAATTTAAATTAATAACTGGACATGTTATAAGCATGCTAGTTTGTTATAGTCCGGTAGAATTTGACATTTTCAAAACATTTTTAGGCCTCAGCCAAATTTTGGCAGATGCCCATTGTCATCACACGGCGCGTCCATCTGCCAACTGTCCGACACTTTTAGCACTATAACTTGTTTCGCGTTGCTGGAATACACATTAAACTTCACATACAGGTTAAGTTTGACTAAAGCTTGATTGAGCTCACATTTGACTTTTCTGTGACCCTTATGACCTTGATTTTTTTCAGATCGACAAATTTTGTCATGAACGTGATTCACCCAACAATTTCTTATATATCACTCTATTTTTAAAATCTATACCACATATCTATTTCACCAACAGCTCGGACGAGTTCGAAAGTGGGCGCGCATTGGGCAAAAACTAGGTCACGACGGCCAAAATGGCAATTATTTTTTTTTGTATGCGTAATATCTGGAAAAACGTGCCAGATAGCTAGACCATTAGGCCACTATTGAAGAAAATGTACGGTCATGTTATTGGCAATCGCCGTCCACAAAGCTGTGATGGAGGGAGTTGTGTGATGGATTCTGTGAAACACAGTGACGTCACCGGAGACTCTTTTGAATGGCTACTCAGTGAAATAATGTTATTTAAGCCCCCTCCCACATACTGCATTGTATTAGATTGCTAGGTAAAAACTTTGCAGGTCAAGGCTGTTGAGTTTCAGAGAATAGAGTGCGAAATCAGAATTTGTGAGACTAATGAAGCGTACTCTCTGAAAATGTCGCTCGAAATTAAAATGTCATCTTTAGTAAAACTGTATAACTTCGCACAAACGTAATTTGGGCTATGTCGCGGTCTCTTAATTTACTCTTATTACAGTAATAAACATATTTGCATAAATAAACACAAATATTTAATATCAACATGAAATTTACTTCTCACAAAATGGAGGGGAAAACGGCGGTTTGTGAAATAGTGAAAATATAAATTCGTAGAATCCCGCATTTATCGGGCTTCTTCCATCCTGTAGAGCTCTTCGGCTCTACAACTAATTTGGAAAAAAACAAAGATAGGGTGATGCTATTTAATAATAATTATGCAGTTCCCCTTTGTGAAGATTTAGATATATATTATTTATATATACCTAGGCATATAGGGGGTCTAAGATGTGAGAATACAATTTGAGGTTTATTGGAGAAATACCGTCTAAAAAGATCTGTCCAATTCAAAATGGCCACGGGCGGTCATTATTCATTACCCTATGCAAGATATCTAGAAAACCATCCAAGATACACCATTAGGCCCGATACAAATAACGACCATGGGGAGGGACAGCCAAAATTTCAAATGTATCAAAATTAAACTAGAAAATTACTATAAAAACTTGAAAAATACTGTAAATAAACTATAAAACAAAATCCGTTTCATTTATAATGCATCTGATTGATCAGGATGACGCATTGATTCAACAAGATATATGTGACCAAATGATGATGCCCAAATGATTTACATGTAGTCGCCAGTGGTATCAAATTATGCCTTTTCGAGTACCTGGTCAAAATTATGGATGCCGCAAAAACAGACCACATGAATTTAAATTAATAACTGGACATGATATAAGCATGCTAGTTCGTTATAGTCCGGTAGAATTTGACATTTTCAAAACATTTTTAGGCCTCAGCCAAATTTTGGCAGATGCCCATTGTCATCACACGGCGCGTCCATCTGCCAACTGTCCGACACTTTTAGCACTATAACTTGTTTCGCGTTGCTGGAATGCACATTAAACTTCACATACAGGTTAAGTTTGACTAAAGCTTGATTGAGCTCACATTTGACTTTTCTGTGACCCTTATGACCTTGATTTTTTTCAGATCGACAAATTTTGTCATGAACGTGATTCACCCAACAATTTCTTATGTATCACTCTATTTTAAAAATCTATACCACATATCTATTTCACCAACAGCTCGGACGAGTTCGAAAGTGGGCGCGCATTGGGCAAAAACTAGGTCACAACGGCCAAAATGGCAATTTTTTTTTTGTATGCGTAATATCTGGAAAAACGTGCCAGATAGCTAGACCATTAGGCCACTATTGAAGAAAATGTACGGTTTCAGGGAGGGATATGCCCTAAACATTTTCAACTTGACCAAATTCTAAATGGCAGACTGATCATGTGTAATATCTGGAAAGCCATGCCAGCTAGCTAGACTATTACTATCAAACAAAATATGCTGTTTAAGAGATGGATATGCCCTCAAACTTTTCAACTCTATCAAATTCAAAATGGCCGACTTGTTGCCATTATTGTCTTCAATATGAGTAATATCTGGAAAATGGTTCCAGATAGCTATACCATCACTATAGAACAAAATGTGCAGTTTCAGGCAGGGGTATGCCCTGACAATATTCAACTGGAGCAAATTCAAAATGGCCGACTTGTGGTCATTATTGACTTTAATATGCGTAATATCTGACAAACCTTGCCAGATAGCTAGACATTTACTATGAAACAAAATGTGCGTTTTCAGGGAGGGATATTCATTTAAACTTGGTCAAATTCAAAAAAGCCGAATTAATTGCGGACCATTATTGACTTTAATATGAGTAATATCTGGAAAACCGTGAGAGATAGCTAGACCATTACTATAAAACAAAATATGCAAAGATGCACCCTGAAAATATTAAACTTGATCAAATTAAAAATGGCCGACTTTCGACTATGCATGCATTGAATTTTTCTCACGATATTTTGTTGCCATAAACCATCGGTGGTAGGCTTATAGCGCCCAACAGCGATCAACAGTTGGCGAACATTCGGCGAGATACACCAAGATTGAAAATGTCCCAGACACATCGGCGATGTTCTGAGCATGCTAGTGTAAACATCGGGCGATGTATATCGATGTGATAATACAGCGGATGATTTGGGCGAACCATCGTCGATGTTCCCGAACTGAGTCTGCTCTGCGAAGCATCGGCGATGCTATCATGGCGATTTTTCGCATGTCACATTGTGTGGCTATCGCCGATTCTGAAAGTACATCGTTATTAACTGTGAGCCGATGTAGTCCAAATTAATTCTCGAATCTTCCCCGTTGCATCGCCTAATATTCGGCAAAATGTCGGTGATACTTCCCCGAAGGTTCGTCAATACATCACGTGTTTTCTCGTGGGACCACATGTTCGACATTGGCACCCATTGCCAGTTGCCACCAGAACACGTCTTTTTCATCGCCAACCATTCTGGCCCTCGTGGGACCGTAAACAACGGTCGCGATCGTCACTTGATGGCAGCTGCTGTAGTAGTATTTTAAAGTTTTGTCGTGATTTACATATTTTATGCCTGGGTGCAAGTCACCACTATTGAGAAACCTCTATCTAGAGTGGCGTGGTATTCTCTGAGAATGTAAATATTATGATTAGAAGCAAGTGATGACATACTAGTAGTCTCTGTAATTCCGCGGGTATCAATTTTGGGAAAATCCAAACTTGAGCAAATTGTCGGTCTCTTAAAATCACACAAAATATATTTTAATTTTTAGGCATTTAAATTTGATATTAGTCCTCAAATGGCCGTGTCTATTATAAAACACTACATCTGGTCAAAATAATAATTATCTTGGTCTACTTAAATTGAGGTCACCACAGCAGATTGCTCAGATTTTTTAACAGGTTAAGGGCCAAATCAAGCAGAACAAGCAGGTTTTAAATCGGATTTCTCAACTATTGATCACCTATTTGTTCTGAAATCACTAGCTGATCTGTATCTCAGTAAGCGTAAGCGATTGTACTGTTGTTTCGTCGATTATAAAAAAGCATTTGACACTATAAATAGGTCAACGTTGTGGTCAAAGATGCTAGCCTCTGGGATTTCAGGAAAATTATTTGATATCATAAAAAACATGTATGAAAAAGCCAAATCTAGCGTAGCATTAACAGCAGAGAAACAGTCTTTTTCACCTGTAACATCGGTGTACGACAGGGAGAAAATTTGTCTCCGCTTCTGTTCTCCATATATCTACACGACCTAAAGTCGTTCATATCGCAAAAATGCAACGGAATAAAAGACATAGAAAACTTACAAAAAGAGCATCTTCATGAAGAAATTGTAACATTTTCTAAACTGTATATACTTTTGTACGCTGATGATACAGTAATACTTGCTGAAAATCCTAATGACCTACAAGCATCATTGGATGAAATGAAAAAATATTGTGATACTTTCGACCTGCACATCAATGTAAATAAAACCAAAATGCTAATTTTTTCAAGAGGAAAATTAAGAAGACACCATATTTTTAATTTCGGAGAATTTATACTTGATACTGTAGAGGAGTATAACTACTTAGGATTAGTCTTCAACTACAATTTAAAATAGCAAAATCACATTTATATCAGAAAGGATGCAGAGCGATGTTTGCTCTACTTAAAAAATCCAGAAATCTATCGCTCCCGATGGATATAATGTTAAAACTTTTTAATGTACTTGTCAAACCGGTAGTGTTGTACGGAGCTGAAGTATGGGGCAGCGAAAAATGTGACATACTTGAAAGATTTTTTAAATATGTGTTATCTGTAAATAAGTTCACTTCCTCTATGATGGTTTATGGAGAATTGGGTGCTATTCCCCTAGATGTTGATGTTAAATCACGTATACTAACATTTTGGGCAAAATTATGTTCTGGTGAAAAACACAAGATCTCTAATACGATCCACTCTTTATTATATACATTAGATGAAAAAAAAATATTTAAGTCTGAATGGGTGGAAACTGTTAAGACAACGCTGAACAATTGCGGATTTTCTGGATTATGGTTGAATCAATCATTGCCTTGTTCTATCGAAGTATTCAAACATTCAGTGAAGATAAGATTAAAAGATCAGTTTATTCAAAAATGGCACGAAATTATCACAAGGAGGAAAATGTACAGTTTATCGTATTATTAAAACATCGTTTAGCTTCGAAAGTTATTTAAATGAATTACCAGACCTGCTCAGGAAATATTTCACAAAATTTAGATGTCGAAATCATCGCTTACCCATAGAAGCCGGTGTACGGTCACAAGTCCTTCGTGATATGCGTATATGCCAATTTTGTGAAACAGATATTGGTGATGAATTTCATTATTTACTTTGTTGTCTTAATTTTAAAGAAGAACGTAAACATGTTTGTGAAAATAATAATATGTAAATTTTAATATTGCAAAATGTGAATATTGTATATACTATGTCATGTGCCTTCCTGGCAACTCTTGTCTTGTCTTCTACTAAAGAGGACCATCAGAATAAATTACTTGTTACTTGTTACTTGCTGTTGACAAGTTCGAAGATGAAGACCGTTTTTATGACATTTAGTGTCAAAATTGAGGTTCGAAATTGAGAGCTGTGCTTGGGGATATGAGGGGCAAATCCTTGAGGAAGCACAATATTTGCTGGTATGAAAGTACTTTCAAATGAAAAACCTATGTGTTTGAAGTGATAGTAGGCTATAGTTCACCTTAATAATTGGCAATTTGAGAGTGTACGGCAGGAGGCAGTTTTAACATGGACCCTTCCGGTTATAACAGGCACTTTATAACAGGTTATAACACGTAACGCTCAAATTTAATAAACTTGTCAAATTTTGTATTAATTTTGTCGGTAAATTTTGCGGACCACATGTTTTTTCTCTCAATTTTTTTTTTCTTCAAATAAGTTGAGGTATATTATCATCATTATAGTGCTTTGAATAAAGCAATATAATTAGGTCGTGTTATTTTACTATGTAAATTAACATTGATTTTGGTTTCAGACTCAAATAGTTTGAATAATTTTAAAATAGAATGGGTAGATAGGCCTATATGATACACATGGCAATGTTTCGTTATTCCCTTATTTGAGAGGGGAGTGATGATATCGATGTTTTCACTTTCGTGGGTGATGATTTCGATGTTTTCACTTTCGTGGTGATCTTATGTGTTCGACATAAAGTCTACTGTAATTGTTTTAATATTAATATTTCCAATCCTCTAGCGCTAGAAGTGTGTGTATTTCAAGCGCTAATAAAGATTGTCATATTTTTAATTTCATGTACTTTTATTGTTTTATACAGGCCTGCCGCGTTCCAATTCGCATATCTGGTTAAATGTGTAAATTGTTGTAAATAATCATTTGGAGTTGGAAAGTTCGTGTGTCAAATTTGTCCGTCTTGTCCATTTTCGAGACTGTCGATCAGAACACATTTTTGCCGTTTCCAATTGTTGGTTCTAGTCCAATAGGGGCGTTTCGATTATCCAATGTTGTATCAGTGTTGTTTCAGCGTCACAGACGGTGGTACAGCATATTGGAGTAGTTTCTGCTGGTTTGGCGGCCAACACCAAAATTACCTGTCGCGGCCGGTGATCAGTACTGCATAGTGAATCACGGCAGAATAACCTATTCCTACGTATTACTTGTGTTTAATTTGTTTGACAAGTATGTTTCATAATTTCTATGCAACTGCAATTTTTAAATATGTGAGTGATTGTATGATGCTCTGTTTTGTGTGAAATGTAATACATCGGGAGAAGGACGTACAGACGTAACTTCTTTTCCCGTGAATGACGTATATTTCTGATTATTGTATTGCATGTATATTCTTATATTGTATAGAAATGATTTGCATGTTTGACTGAATTTCCCTATCCAGTCAGATATAATGATATGTGTGTATGTGCCCTTGTGCCCTTGTGGTATGAAATAAACAATATAGTGAATTAAAATAAGCTGTAATGTTTTTTGTGCTAGGGCCATATAGGTAATAAATCACTAGTTAATTAAATAAACGTTAAAGGTGTAGTCAACTGTCAAAATTCGCGGGACTAGGGTCCCCCAGAAGGCAATAGTGCCCGTGGGTAGGCCAAGGCCCTATACCATAATAATACTAAATATGCGTTTCATACCCAAAGCCTCATTAAGAGCAAGTTCTCAAATCACAGCAAGTTCATATATACTTGAGCGACATCTATGAGTAACAATTCCATCGAATCTCAAAGCCCTTTGTCCTGAATCTTAGCTGGGCCTTGCTTTGCAAACAAGCTGACTGTATTACTGTGGGTATTTCGAAACAGGTTGACCCCATGCGTGTACCGACACCCTGTGAACACAACACATTTGTATGACTTTGTACAATGTTGGACCAACGTCGAAGACGTTGGGCCGACGTTGTATAAATGTTATAGAAATGTTTTGTGTTTGCTGGGAAGGAGGACTTTCTCTCAAACAGTGTACATTTGTGCAATGTTGGTTCAATGTTGGGCCAGCGTCGCAGACGTTGGCCTAACATTAAAACAGCATTGGATCAATGTCTCGTTTGAGTGGTATCTTGTAATCAGTTCAGTGGCTATATTAATGCCGTCAATGTGTACTCAATAGGCTACTGTTGGCCTACACTTGACCGTCCCAGGCATGCGCGTTTTGAAGCTGAATGATTCTTTAATGTTATTGTGTGAGTGCCATGTCCTGCGTGAATGGCACACATAATTATTATCCGTAATTGTCATTGTTATTACATCACTAAGTCTGCAACACTCGATAATATGGATGGTTCTGATGCTATACTTTGTTGGCAGTCGACGAACCACAATGTCCGACTTTTATCAGTATGTATATATTGTGTTTCGGTAGTAGTACTGTTATTACGTTGTTAAGTTTACACCACTAGTCAATATCAGGGAATCTCCGAGTTCATAGCGACTGTGCTTGCATGGTCACATGGCTCGGAGCTACCTGTTTCGTGGATTGCCACATTAATTGTACTGCTTTATATTATATATATATATATTTTAAATACCATATAATTTTTACCATTGTCTTATTTCATACTCCAGTTACTGTAGCATAATGATGCACTTGTATATATTTTTGGTTTCTACGCTTTCCAGAGTGACTTTTTTGCTACTACATATAATTAGTATGTTATACATAGTAGCTATTTTATCTCTGGTTTTGGTGCAGGAAACAAAATGATAGACCCCCATGTTATCTTGGCTATGCCTTTTAATTTTATTTTAAGAAGTAGTCATTTATATTACCGAAATACCCAGTTTTTATTATGGCATTGTCACCCAACATGATTCTAGTTGTTTATCATACTATGTATATTGTTATATATGATTTTAACAAACTAACATTCTTGTATATACATGTACATATATCTCTCTTATTACTATGACAAATAAGTCTGTAATGACTTTTATTTCTGTCAATAAAATATCTGTCTGTCTGTCTGTCTGTCTGTGCCGAAAGTGTCACCCACGTCTGTGACGGCTTTCGCAGGCGCCAGTATTTTTGCTGGACATTAGTCCAGTTTTTTTGCAGGCTTCACGTTTCCCAGCTGACACATGTTAATTGGTTCAACGTTGTACTGACGTCATGAACGGTGGGCCATCATTTTTCCGACGTTGAATTTTCGCCTATTGTTTGCTGGTTTCTTGTTCACACCTTTCGACGACTGTGTCGGGCGGGGGCCCTAGGATAGTGGTTAGAACCGCTGCCTTTCACGCTAGAGTTCGGGGTTCGGTTCCCGGTCTCGGCGGTTTGAAAGAAACAAAATGTTTCTTCCCCATCCACGTGTGAAACTCAGTATTGTGGGGAGCCTCCTTGAACGAGAGGTAGCGTGCTTGGCCTCAGACCGTAATTTCATTTCGGCGACTGTGTTGACATATTTGATATTTTGTTGTAGGACCTACATGAATTTTATTTGAGGATTGTGATTTATGCCTATATTAGCTAACTGTCATTTTAGTGAGCGCTGAGCATTGGTGATAACATTAGTCGGATAACAGTGATTGTTGACCACGTGCTAACACTTTTATTCAGTTCTTTACTTTGAATTATGTAGACTGGCTGCATTTAATAAGTGTTTGTCTGCATTGTGAGTCTTGATGACTGATCTACTGCACAATTGCTGTGTTACGTTTCTCATTTGTGCACATTGATTTAGGCCTACATGAGATTTTTGGTACCGTGATTTTATCATTAGCTTTTTACTATTCACACCAATTATGTCGGCAGCTGATTTTTATGAAAATAAAAAAGAAAAGCTGAAGATCGTGTGTTAGATTCAGATAAATTCATTGAGATTTTAATGAAATATGTGCGGCGTTTGACACGATCCAAAGACGAATCAATTTCGCGCGAAAATGAAATTATTTCCGAATTACAGGAGAAAAATGACGAGTTTGAAATTTGAATCAAAGATAAATTCCTGAAGTCTCAACGAATTGAACTATTGACTGAAAAGCCTCGATTTGAAGAAACGATTCTGAGAATTGAACTGTTGGCGAAAAAAACGCTGATATCAGTTATCGAACGAATTAGATAAATGTAAAATTGAGATAGAGAAGCAGAAAATTACCATCTCTGTTCTCAATGAACAAAATTCCGACATATCTGATACTTTCAGGAATGAATCTGAAACGTTAAGGTGTAGGGTGCGTTGGCTTAAACTAGTGTTCAACTGCAAAATTCGCATGCCTGGGACGGTCAAGTGAAGGCCAACAGTTGCCTATTGAGTACAGATTGACGGCATTAATATAGCCACTGAACTGATTACAAGATACTACTTAAACGAGACATTGATCCAATGCTGTTTTAATGCTAGGCCAACGTCTGCGACGCTAACCCAACATTGAACCAACATTGAATAAATGTACAATGTTTGAGAGAAAGTCCTCCTGCAGCCCAGCAAACACAAGACACTTGTATAACATTTATACAATGTCGGCCCAACGTTTTCGACGTTGGTCGAACATTGCATGAAGTCATACAAATGTTTTGTGTTTACTGAGTGCCAATACAAGCTTTTGGGGTCAAGCAGTTTCCAAATGCCCGCAGTAATACAGTCAGTTTGCTTGCAAGCCAGCGACCAAGTAGGGGCAAGGGCAAAGTGCTTTGAATTATTAACTCATAGATGTCGCTCAAGTATATATGAACTTGCTGTGATTTGAGAACTTGCTCTTAATGAGGCTTTGGGTATGAAACGCATATTTAGTATTATTATGGAATAGGGCCTTGGCCTACCCACGGGCACTATTGCCTTCTGGGGGACCCTTGTCCCGCGTATTTTGACAGTTGACCACACCTTTAATGTCACCATTGATATCGTAAATGAAAAATACAGCGATTATAAAGATGTTCTGGCCCTGCGCGACAACACAATAAAAGCGTTGGAACAATTTCTGAATCTGACAAGGCAGAGATGTTATGATATTTTGTCAGAATCTGGTCAACGCGAATACATGCTCACAAAGACCTAACCTGTGCAACCGTCCTCTCATGGCTTTTCATTGACAGCCATCTAAATTTACGCTAGAGACGGAATTCTGTCTAGCAGAGACCCGTCTCGAGAATGAACAGCTACGAGAATCACTGAAATGCCAACACGAGAATAATGATGTCACGAAAAATTGTATTGCCCGCGGTGATCACCTCACTTTGCATCAAAATGTTATACAACAACTTTTACCTGACAGAGATGCGCTGTTAAAGACTATTCAGGCCCTAATTTGTAAACATTCGGCGGATATTGAATTTCTAAATTCCAAGTTATTTCTTGTATGGCATAAAGTTATAGGCCTAATTGTAACAGGTGAGATGCAAGATTTAAAACGGTGTAATGAAATGAACGACAATGTGACAATTGATCGTTTGACACGCTGACACCCTCTGTAAACCACCGTCTACAACGATGGCCCAACATTGGACCAGCTTTGCGTACGCGACTCGTGATAAGTGACGGTGAGATTCCTTGGCTAGTTATGTATTAGTTAAATTACTCATACATTACATATCACATTCGCATCTAAATATATTGCAAAGGGAAATTTGTCCTCATGGCGACATTTCAGCTAAATTTGATAGCCTGATGACGACTTGCCGTTACGTTGTTCTTTTATTATTGGAAAGCTGGCTGGATAGCTGGCATCCTCTAATGTAAACTTCGGCTGGCCCGTGGGCGTGCTATTTTTATATCTTATTATGTCCGAATAAACTTTTATAATTTATATGTAGTTCTATCACTGGAATACGTGTCATTTCTGATGAGATTGTGAATGTATGTCTGATGGTGGCTGCCCAGAGCGCCGCTGCCGCTCAGATTTTAACCGTCATTTCAACATATTTACGATCGTATAGGTGGCTGCCATTCTATGGCGCCGCTGCCGCTCCGATGTTATATTAACTGTTATTTCAACACAGCGTTTAACATGTTTAATACGTTTGTCGATCGTTTAACTTATCGCAAGAAATATATTCTTTGCTTATCGCGATGACCGCTTAGCTCTTGAACGGCCGCCGCTGGTGTTCTTATCAGCCGATCTGTTATGTGTAATAACATATAAGCAAAGACCATGTACAATAAGATGATCAACTTCACCATACAAATGCGTATAATACATTATGCAGTGCTGTCCCCTATTAAGGGTAGTTTCACAGTCCGGGTACATAAAAGTGTCTCATTTTACTAAAAATCTGAAATCCTTTGATTGCTTTCTTTTTCTATTTTTCGGCTAGTATGTATATTCAGAGTTATGTATGTAAATTTTGGGGCCTACAACTATCATAGATTTTTTTCTATAGGCTTCAATTGATTCAATTGCGATGAAATTTAAAGGTTATTTTTGGCTTCACACAAAGCCCATTTTATTGAACAAAAATGTTGTTTCACAAAAGTTATTTATTTTATTTTGATCACAGTTGTCATATAAGTTATACTAAAGCACATTTAAAAAAAAACACATACATTTTTTTTTTAATTATTTTTTTTAGCATAAAAACGGTACAGTAAATTTAAATCCATGGTAGAGCACAATGTTTTATTTATCAATACACATCAATTATTTCAAATAATGCATTATTAAATTAACACTGAGCATATTTCACATGCTGTGTTGAAAACATTGTGCTTGTAAATATTGTAGTTAATAAAATATCACTTGTTGAAGAAGTGGTAAAATATTCTTTTTTTTATTCGGAGAGGACATTTTTTGACATGAAATGTATTTTGTGTGGTTCTACCTCGCTATGTGACTAGTTCAAGCAATCTTACATGGACTTCCGCCCATTAAAATAGTATAAAAAAGTATTTTTTAGTCTTTTTTTCAAATTTAACAATGAAACAGAGCATTTTGAATAGTAAAATAATATTTGTTATGAACTGTTATAGAAGAAAATCTTGCCCTTTTTTAATGTTTTACATAACTTGATTAACTCCCAACAGTGCATAAATTACTACATGTACTACAATTGAGATAATATTAAAATTCTGAACAAAATCTCCTAATCCAATCTTTCCTTTTTATTTGGAGAGGACATTTTTTTGACATGCCTAAAAAATGAGTAAATATATAGCCAAAGAATAAATTATAGCTAATATATGCACTAATATCACAATGCTACTACTTCTGGCATAGATAAACCAAATCATGCTTTACTAAACAAAAATAATGTATAATTAGTTTATCCGGAGAGGACAATTTTTGACTATTTCTCATGGACATAAAGCGATGAAGAATATTCACTTAACCATTGTTTAATAAACAAAGATGATACTTAGATGTATGAGCACATTAGAACCAATAACAGAGTTAAAGACCTGTTTAGCCTGTGTATTAGGCACCATTTGTACACAAGAACTAATTATCCGGAGAGGACATTTTTTGACATAGAAATTTGCAGGTAAATCAGACGAGAAAAACATAGAAAAGTATGTCAGTTTTGTGCACTGAGACACACCTTAGGCATATCAATACGATTTTTTTTATGTATTGCTACTTGTAAATTATTGACATACTGAAAATTGTTTTATTCTGAGAGGACATTTTTTGACGGAAAGCCAACATGAGGATATGGAAGTGAAAATAACTTTTCAAGTTGATCATATTTTAATAAAATTTCCATGCATTCTTTTTAAACACATTTTCACAGTTAGATAAACATAAAATAATCAACTCTATCTTTTTTATTTAAAAAAATAGACATTGGTAAAGATGTGCTATTCGGAGAGGACATTTTTTTACGGAAAAAATCAAAAAAATGGCAAAATGACATTTTTATAAAAAATTGTTTTCTTCTGCTGTATTTTTTTGGCAGCATTGCAGTAAACACATGAGTCATACATAGTTCACAGATAAATTACATATCCAGTTCACAATTTTTTTCAAACACTATAGGAATATTGTTTTAATTTATGTGAGACGGCTATTTTTGTCCAAAAAAGGAATAAAAGCACATCAAACGAGTACAAAATATCCGATTTTTTTGCAGTGTAGGCTCATCGTTTGGGTCTGATTGATTTTTTGTGGTGAAATGCCACTTTAAATGATCATAGCAAAAGCAAATAAGCAGTATTGGCTAATATATGAGTGTGTACCATGACTGTGAAACTACCCTTAACGGGAGTTGGAAATACGCTTGAGCAAGTGTATCATCATATAAAACAAGTGATAATTTCACCACTTTACCCTCCAAAGAAAAAATAATGTTTTTTCTAGGTTTGACAGCTATGATAATATCTCTGCAATATTTATTTTTGGAACGAAAATAACTGCTAATATAGCAGAAAAGTCATGTCATATTATCATACTATTTTAGAGATTAAAATGTCTTCATTTAAATAACAGAAGATCTGTGTACAGAAAGTACACAAATATGTAGGCACAGAACGGGAGGGGAGTGACGATATGTCGTCAAGCATAGTGACCACAAAGGAGATCGGGACAAAACATTGATAACAACCATAACTTGGCAGATGTGTATTTTGATTCAAACTTGTATTATTTAAAAATATATATTTAGAACACAAAAGTAATATTATAAAATTATAATATGTGAGCCTTCTCTCTCGGACCACTGCCATCAATGTCACTGAGGACTGGAGCGTTAGCAGTATACAGATATCTTGAAAACAAGACACGTTCATTTTTATGACACAATTTATTTATAGTTGAATTTTAATAATTTTCTATTTCTCCTGCCGTTACTGGTAATAAGGTGTTCATTGTTTTCCCGCAGTACATGGTGTAGCCGAATGGGGACATAAATATGTAATATTAACGTGAAACATTCACAACTTGCACGTGATTTAGTGTCTTTGATGATGGTAATAATTTGATCTCTGTTGTGACTCCTATGTAGAATGTGTTCAGGTATATTTCCGAAAATTCATTTGAACCAATTAATTGTATTAAGTTTTGACGTGAAACAAAAGCCCCACACCTTGAATATTCAAATATTGCTTCTTAGACAGAAATGTATGCAATTTATTAGTGGCATCAAAATTACTTTACATTGATCACATGCAGATCGTGAAACTTTGCGACAAAGATATCCACTGATATATAATATTATACAAGAATATTCTCCTCCTCAATGGTAATACCCGTTTGTGGCGGGAATGATTTCAGCATTGAATAAGCTATTTCTGTGACAGTATCGCTCAGATCAGGTGGATCATCAGTAACAGGCTTTATATCAGCAAAATATTTCTGTTCAGGTATATTCCGAATGATAAACATGACAAATGATCCGTGTCATTGGACTATAATATATAGTAATATAATTTATATAGTATATATATTATTTCCATTGCCCTTATCTTGGTTTTCTTTGCCCGTATCTACCCTTGCACACAATTCACCTGCCAGCAGATACGAGAAGATGAACCAATGATGGGGTAATGCTGGACCAGCATTACAAACCTTGAACCAGCATTACACTATAAATGACGTCTCGTGTTAGCTGGGCGTCACTGTTGTTTGTAAACAATGAATATGCATACTTGTTTATACGGGCGCATCAACCAATTAGGTACCAAAGGGAAGAAGACAATTAAAAAGTATTGATAACTAACCAACAAATTATTAAATAAAAAATAGAAGTAAACCTCGGGCAATACTTATTTTTCTGATTTTTATGATGTGAAGTATGTATTGTTTTTAATAGGATCAATGTCATAAATACTCGTCGTAATATGTTAAAATCATACTTGATAGATGGCAAAAGCATTAGTTCCAACTCCCAATACGGGGGGACAGCACTGAGAGCGATTTCACGTTTTGGGGCGAGTTGACTATCTTATCGTACATGGTCTTTGATATAAGCCTAATGTACCATCAAGTGTGTTTTTTCTTGTGTCTTAATCCACATTTACCCGATGTTTGCAATCCTTTTCTTCCCGGAAAATCATATTGGACCTACTGCGTCAGATATTATGGGATATAGGCCTAATGATTGACCAATGTTAGGCTACGTTTAGCGATAAATATGGCCTATAGGGCTACCAAGGAGCCTATATTACGGTAAAATATCAGTAAGGTTGAAATTAAAGTCGCATCGCAGAAGGGTTTTTTCTCCGGGGTTTATTCCAACGGTTTTCCTTTCACAAATAAGTCCATAATAAAATAAGTAGATTTTATTATAATAATATTATGTATCGGCGCCATTCTTCGTACCAAACTTTGTGCTCTCCCTGACAATATCTCATTCAATAGATAGAGCCCATCCTTCTCGACTATATCATACATGTATATTCGGGTCTTCATTTTGTTAAATATATTTGGCTATAACGAAATATTTCTACCAACACAGAGACTAATTTAATTAGAATTGATCCAAGGGTACGTTCTCCATGCAAAACTCATGCTTTCTTTACGAGCCCCTGTAGTCACACTAATAAATACAAATAATAGGGGGTCGAGTATACTTTTTCAATAAGCTTCCTAAAAGTATAACGTATATCACCAACTCTTTCAAATAAAATAGGGTAGAGTGTAGGGATTTTTAGTATGTGGTACCTTGTACCAGTGACCTATTTCGACAGGTCACTTGGCCTCTCTCAGCTTGGCTCTGGACACGCTGATACCGGTCAGTTATTGGCTGGCACTGCGACGACATGGTCACTATTTGGATCTCCAAGACGTGCAATTCCTTGGATCTTTGTGACAGTCGTCGATAAAGTACAGGTACTAACTCACTATTAGTACTATATTATACTGTAAAAAAGACAACAATATGAAAGGGTGGACCTGCCACTTCACAAAGTGGCAAATGCACCCTCTCATATACAAGGGTCCAAAATAAGCACATGGGGTTCAATTTCGCGCTCCGTCACATTACTCAAAGCTCCGCACTAAAATACAAATAAGATGAACTATATTTTGCATGGAACATAAATTCACTCCAACCAAGAACTTTTTAGAGTAAAAAGTTCTTGCTCCAACCAAGGCCACGTTGTCAACGCTGAATTTGCGAAGAAATAATTCCTCGAGAAATATAAGCACACTACTTAGTGATTAAAGTGTCATTGATTAAACAGGGTGCTGTGGGTGTTACAAACGAGTAATGGAGCCATCTTTGCGTTTCCAATATGCGACAATGCATTGGTTGGGCCTCACTGTAGGCCTACTTTTGAACTTGTCTGGTTAAATATCCCTCTAATTTTAATCATATGTTAGTCAACGATGTGCCACTTTAAGTGTCTATTATTTCGTCGAAGCATCTACAACGTAGTTTATGAAATAATATGTGACAAAATTTATTATTTTAAAACATAAATTTTATTGTTTGAAATTATCTTATCAAAGGCGATATATATAGCCTACCGATTAGCAAAATAAACGTATGTGTAGTAACAGATTGCCAACTAATAATACAGTGAAACAAACCCTTTTAAACGGTAAAAAATGTAATAACAATGCGAGTTCAAATCATATATTTGTAATGTTGTACATTAGCAAAAATCAGCAACTAAAATAGAACGTCCTGTAAGATTAATACTTTTTGTGAATTACAGATTAGCTTAAATTCTACTACATATAGCTGACATAGTTAAGTTTGAGAAGTACTGGTTGTTCTCAAATACATTTCTGTGAAACATTGATCTAGTAAACTTATAAAGAAATGTTGCACTCATGTATTTGATAATTATAAAATAATGTTATTTTCGTGAAAAAAATAATATTCAATTATTGTTTCTGAATAAATGTTTTGTTGTATAAGTTTTAGAAACAGTTACAATGTTTGTAAGGCTTGGTTAACAGGCTCGAGTAAAACTGACCAAATATTAGTAGTTTCAGGAAGAAACAAGAACTTTCTCCTTTGTCAGTGCAGAATTATCCAATTTGATAAATAGAATATTGACAACGAAAATATATTCAAATAAAATAAAATACACACATTATAATCTTGGATACAAATACAGCATACACGAAGCTAACACACACTTTGTTTTAAAATGTAAGATATATTCTTGGATAACCAACATTATACTTGGCCCAGCCGCAATAATATATATGATTGTAATATTCTGTTGATTAAGTTTCATTTCAAATTGAATGTTTTTTCTTTAGTGCTAGCCCAAAATCAATATGATTTAATTTTACTGGTCTTTTATATAGGCCTAAGCTAGGAATTATTATACAATACTTTAGAGCTAGTAAGTACAAGAAAGTGTCGAAAATTTTACATTGGTTAAATAATGATCATGAAGTACTTGTATTTTAACTGATAAAACATTGTTACTCATTTTTTTCTGTATGAGAAAAATAAGCAATATTACGAATTATGATACGTTATCTTCAATTCAATTTCTATGAAATTGTATTTGTGATTTACGATATTTATCTTTTTACAATAATACGCAAATCCTCCATGTGGCCTGTAAAATATGTCTGCAATACATATACTTGATTTTCTCCTGGGTACACCTTCTAGAAAAATGAATTATTGACAATTTAAATATTGCTTTTAAAATCTTTAGCTGTCTATGTTCTGTATAAATAAATCAAAAGCGTGCTAATATAAAGTACACTCGTACCAGTTGATACATCATGTAATATAACAAATTGTAAAAAAACCATCTCCATTTCCATAATTATGAGAAATTATTATTAGAATATATACCAGATGTTCATAATAATAAAGATGAAACATAGGTGGTGATAATTAATCTACTTCAAACGCATTGCATAAACAGCAATGTTTCAACATACAGGCTATTCTTGTTACTATTATATGTGTGATGAAAACGTTACAGAACAAGCAATGTATGTCAACTGAAAAAACTATCTGATCTTCACTTGAAGAACAAATATTATTACACTTAATAGACTACCTCTATTTTAAATACAACATATACTGTGTTTATATTATGATAATACATACTGCATATATATGTAGATCTATGTAGGATATAAACACAAACCATTGAGAAGCTAAGAGATGGGACCGGCCCTTATTCCTATCATGCTCAACTATCTGTCAAGTGTTATTATCTGCTTATCATTATATGTCGCATTGTATCTATCCAATTTTATTAAAGATGTGTTATAATATTGGAGAATATATAACAGATGCAGCTTTCTTAAAGGTGTAAGCACGGTTATTACTCTGTGTTATATGATCGTATCACATGCAAAGCCGTAGTTAACAATTTGAATAATATTGTCAATATGGGCAATTAAAATATCAACACAGTTCAGTCAGTTAACTTAACGTAATAACCTAAATAATATCCGCTCGATTTTATAACACAGCAGAATTACGAAAATAAAAAGTGACTTTTTGCTAAAAACCCTACCTACACCTTTAACATTCACATTATAATTATTCTGCTCCTCACTTGCTTTGTTTGTAACATTTCTGTGTCGAACCAAATCAACAAATACAAGGGATCTTCTTAACCTTGTTTTTCCATTCCACCATATGTTCATTCCGTTTATATACTAGTATTATCTGATGCACCATTATTTGATAGTGATGATAATACGGAATATATATGGCAGATTTCACTTGCAGCTTTCAGTGAAACAAAAGTGTAAAGCGAAATTCCACTCATTTTATTTCTAAAAAAAAGTACATAAAAATAATTTAGAAAATTTGTCAGATAGATACTGTACATGCAGTATATCAACTAATGTAAAATAGTCTAATATTTAGGACAATAGTACAAATATTTAATAATTACTACTCACTTGAAATTAGAAAGACTTCTAAATTTCAGGCATCAAACATGCAGCAATTTATTTAATGTTCTGCTCTCCAGGCACTTGTCTCGCTGATGACATACAGGTGCATCAAATATTCAAACAATCCATTAAAACAAATTAATATAGCACAACTAAAATAATGTAATGTAGCACACTTTAGAATAAAATAATTCTTACATAATAGTCTGATACATGTGCTAAGGTAATATACATATCGCCGTTAGGTACACTTAGTAAAATGTTTGAGGAATTTAAATCGTATGTAGAAGCTTTTTTATGTACTGTATGGTATTGCAAATGATTTTTCATATAATCGTAAAATGTTTTCATATACACAAAACTAAATGGTAAGATACAAGAATATACACACTCACATCTTTTAAATGTATTTCTAATTAAATACATGAAATTAAAGATATTTGTCACAAATTGAAAATGTCAACATGCAGAAAATCATGGAACAAAAGTTTATACTGTCATCTTGTAATAAAATATGTAAGCACGATACTGTAGATCTGGTAGTTTTCGTGAGGTTTTATAATTTCGCGAGAAGGAAAAATTTGCGAATTCAAGAATCCCGCAAAAATTATTATTATAATAGCGCTGATATAGAAAATTGAAAATTTGCGAACTCTAAACTTCGTGAAAAATTCTAAAATCGGAAATTCTCGAAAACTTAAACCCGCGAAAATTACCATTTCTACAGTATATTATACCGCAGTACAGAGTTTTAGTATTCAACGTTCTGGTTATTTGTATACTGGTAATCAATTTATAAGACAAACATATCATTAAGAACAACTAACAAAAAAAGAGGAGATAAAATAAACCAATCAAAGCACATTTAGCTTAATCAGGAAGGCAACAAAAATGAATTTGCCGCATTGTTGAAATAATCCTGCCAGTCTATATCCTAAGTGGCATCGCTTGGGGGGTCACATTATCAAACCAAGCACAAGTGAAGCAGGATTTTTCATAGTTGCTGCATCTGGGTGTCATTAATTTTCTCTATTAAAATGTTTGAAAAAAAACTATCAAACGTTTTAGAAAAAATAAATTTGTGAATTTTTTCACATGTAGTAGTGCAATGATATATATAACACGAAACAAAACTTCTTCAAACAAAATAATTGCATGATGGAGAAGATGCAAGAAATATAATTGCATTTGCTGTTAACTCTTGTGCTGCTGTTATGTTCGCTTCTATTTTTCAATTATTTAAAGCTGGAATTGCAGAGGCAATCTCCAGCTTCAAATGATAAGAAATATCATTATTTATGAAAAATAAACATCTAAAAAATTGAGTTATTTGATTAGCTGAACATCTTCCAAAAACTGCTCTGTCAATTACAGTGGAATTGTATTTGATTTGAAACTTTCTTGAAAACGTATACCCAGTACATGTATGAGCAGTCCTAGCAGCACAAGGGTTAACTAGATCTCTGTCACATGGGATCAATATAAGATAAATATAGAAATAAGCATTAAATAATTCATACTTATGTATAGTATCAAAATATGTCACATGCTCGGATTTTTTAAAGTTTTTTAACGTTTTTTTAAACATTTTTTTTCACATTACTTTATCAAACATATTGCATCATCAAGACTGTAGTACGGTAATGAAATAACAAACATAATGTCCCCCATTTTTACTAATTAGTGTTGTGACTATATGCAATACATATAAAAGCACCCTTCCTATATGATCATATATAGATTACTTCCTGTTGAGTCAAGTTGGAAAATACAATTTTTTTTTATAAAATGTCTGCTCCAAAAAAAAAAGAAATCAAATAAGCTAAAAGCATAAGTAAAGGTGAAGCTGTTTGAAATAATTAGAACTTGTTATTAGTTAGTTTGACTTGATTGGGTCTCAGTCAGTAAACTATCAGGGTGATCCATCAGTTGAGCTGAGGCAGCTTGATCACACTCCAGGCTGCCTCGTGACACTAAATGATTTCCACCATGACGATAATAATTATCCTGCTGAAACAAATACCATACACATTCAACATTGTTATTTTGAATCCATTAAAAACATCGAGCAACTCTGATACTAGTAATCTATATATATCTATAATATAAATATTTGAAGTGAGCATTCCCAAACAGCGTCAATGAAAATTAGAAAAAGTTCTTTGGAAAGAGCACAAAAATTATCATTTGTTAAGAGCACACTCAACATTAGCCTGCCCCCATCAGTGAACTTGTTTGATAATTGGTTATTACAGTACATAGTAATATGCAGAACAAATTTGAGCTGGATACATAAACAATTTGCCAAGTTATCGTGCCTATAAGTGAAAATTTAAAATGCAGACGCAGCCAAATGTCAGTTGTATTAGTTTGAGGTCACTTTGTGCACATACAGGCTATACTGAGTCAGTAGAATTTTCTGAGGATGGTGAGTACTATCACATGACGCTGTCCTCCAGACACAAGAGTGAGCCCTGCCAGTCTGAGACCGAGTTTGCCCACGAGATAATAATGTCATTGTATATCTAGAGTACTACGTGTATCATAATAAATTTAAATATAATCCAAGAAAACAGTTTATAAAATATCATGTTCACAAGCTAATGGAGCAGCCATCATGGACACATGACTTTTCTTGTTTCAGTGCCCAAAAACTAGGTTTAGCTAAGTTATCTGGTGATGGCGGAGAAATGTAGAACACATAAGAATCATCGAGAAACTAATGGGGTTTATATAGCACATTTATAACTCACTCTGTTTCCTTCAGTCAATTGCAGCTGTTCAACCATTGTGGGGAGGTGTCCATGGGTATTTATGAAATCACCTCTGAGATGAGAAGCTGAAATAAAGCATATTACACTCAATCTGAATCTACAGTAGGGCTGTCAAGAACTACATGTAGTACACATGTACATCACTTATGCGTTAATCAATTGTACACCATTCAAACTAAATGTATCTTGAATAGTGAGAAAAATCTCAAACATGCAAGATTTTAGCAATACATGTACAATTATTTTTGAACACACATGAAGGGTATTGAAGGAATGCTGTGTTTTTTGGCTAAATTTAATAATTAGGCCAAATGCGGATAATTAGCAAAAATAGTGCACAATTAACAGAAGAGTTACAAAATCCCAGTGGGGGATCCAGGATCTGAAGAAAGGGGGGCACCTGGGGTTTTGCGGGCTTGTCCCTAAGATTTTTGGGGTAAATTTTTGCCATTTTAGGGGACTTTTTAAAGTATTGGCGAAAAAAAGGGGGGCGCCCCCCCCCCCCCCTGGATCCGCCACTGAATCCTACTTCAACTCTTGAAACAACCATATATTTATTGAACATGAGAACATAGTTGCCGGAGATCCAAGGGGCTTATCTTGCTGGTGTACAAATAAACACATCATAATCATGATAATGACATAGCTACACGTCCATCGACACCAACGACCAATGTACCTCTTCTTCGACAGATCAATTTAAATACATCACAACTTCCCGGTTTGGTTAATTTTGACAGAGAGTCTGTATCATTCACATTTTAATTTCATTGAAAAAAGGGAATATAAATTGAATAAATGTTTATTATTACAACACTTTTGAGACTGTGGTATTAGATAAAATTGTCAAACCTTTTGAGCCACACATCTCACAATAAATCCTCTGTGGCAAATTTTCAAATGTACAATGAATGCATGGCCAACTGGATTTCCCCATGGCTGAAAAAAACATCAGTATTTCAATATCAAATTCCATCATACGTCTTCTAATGCTTAGTACAAAATGTATCTCATAAATAACTGTACAATTACCATTTGGCCTTCTTCTGTCATAGATTGTTGGATTAGTAGGCTTTGCTGGTCTTCTGGGTGGGCCTGAAGCCTCCAAAGGCCTTGCAAACTGAGTTTCCTGTCCTGGTTCTTGGCTGAGCTGACGCACTTGATTCCAACGTTCCTCCCAATTTCTTTTTTGTTGCTGAATACTTTTGAGCTCATCCGATTTCTGTAGTAAGTAATTAAAACAGCAAATGAAATAAGCAGGGAAAACCATATGAATGGATATTAGAAATACAAATTTGAAGTGCATAGAAAGAAGGTTGAAAAAAACTTACTTTTTCTTGAATTAAAAAAATCTCTTGATGATAACCCATGGTAAATTTTAAAAATAATTAAATGATTACTTTTTTCCAAATTATAATAATATTCATACCTATTTTATAACATTAATTCCACCCAGGTACTCATCGCAGCAGTGTTAAAGATAAATACAAGGTTTTGTGCTTCACATTTATATTCATATATCACAAAAGGAAATTAAAAATGATCAGTCTTTTATTTTTTATTTATTTTAAAAATTGACCATGGATTATCATTGTGTAATGGCATTGTGTAAAGGCAGGTTTCCGAGATGATAAGCAAAACTAAATAAACATACCCAGCAGTCAAACATATTATATTTCACTTTTGTGTACCAATCATCATCAATTCCGTATTGTCTTCAGATAGGTAGCATACATACAATTAACAAGTCTCCAAATAGGAATTTAATGCTCTTAAAAGTTAATCGGGTCATTGCCTAACAGTGGTGAACATTTATGTACCAAATTATAAAAAAAGGATCTGATGGTAATTTATACTTCACAATGTCCATGATACGAACACTGATCTGAAATTACTCAGATGTCATGCCAACAGCCAATAACTCCATCTGTGTAAATACATAGATGGTAGGTAGGGTAATAATTGGGGTCATGTTTCTTTTCAATTTTAGATTGATAGGGTCTATGCTGTATGTAAAAGATTAGTTGTGCAAAAAAGAAAAAGAAAACATGTCTTAGCTAATTTACTTATTAATGTAATTGTAATAGTTATGTATGTGTAGCATTCTTACTTTCTTTGCCAGAGCATCCATACGATCTCTTTCTGCTTCTACGTCCAGCACCTTATCTCTAGCTCTTCTCAACTGAAAAAAATTGTGTGCATTTTTTTGATGAAATGCTATTATTTTTGAATATCATAACTTGTAATCTAGTCTAACACTATTAAATTCAAGATTATTAGTACATGTAGTATGGTTGACTCTGAAACTATGTGTACGGGATTCAAGTCCTGCTGCTGCCACATTCTTTCTAAAAACCTTTAATTTTTATCTTGTGTCCATGGTAAAATTTGGTAAAATAGTAAAAAAAATATATTCAACCGGAACATATATTACTTTTGAGTAATTTCACAATTAATCTTACTTCTTGTTTCAACTGATTTTTCTCTCGTTTTATTTCTTGTAGTTCTTGTTCAATGGATGATCTGCAATTTTGTGCAGTCTCTCTGTCCTTTCTCTCTCTTTCAAAATCTTCTTTGTAAATAATAATCTAAAATAAATTTATTTTGCATAGAAGAAAATGGCATACAGTGCAAAATATAAACACTCATTAAAGGGAAATCTTAGCCGATTTATTTGACAGCTGAACAAAGTAAAAAAAAAATGATTAAGAACTTCTTTATAGTGCGCCATCGTTACTAATGATTATAATATTATAGATTAAAATCATTAAGGTTGATGTCACTGTTGTCAGTTTATATATTGTCAAAATGGAAAATAATATTTGTGAGAATAACTGGCTGGCGGTGGTGTGATTACATTGCCTGTGAGGCCATCTGTTTGTATTATGATTACCGGTAGTAGGTAATTTGGGACATACATACAGTTTAGAAATGAATTGTTACCAAAACAGTAGCCAAAGGACAAAAAAAGGTGTGAATTAAGTGTCGTTACATACACAACGTTATCCATCAAATTATGCATAACAAAGAACCACTTACTTGTTGCCGTAGTACGCGCAACTCGGTCTTTATATCTTGCGGATTCGCTGGCAAGCTGTTTTCAACACTAGGGAAGTAATCAGCTTGACAACTGCATCTCATCTTTAACAAAATGATAAAACAGGCTGACAAACAAATTCTTTATAGATGCAGGGCTCATGTTAATAACATATAACATATCCATTTAACAGTGCCAAAATGACACTAAAATTGTAAAAAAAAATCCAGTAAATCACACATAAACAAACAGAATTTGCGGACGTAAGTGATGTTAAGCACATTGGCAACTACCTTGATTGTACTGATTTCTTCCTTCAATTTATCAATTAGTTTCTGGTGTGCTGTGCTGGTGGTATGTAACAGCTCCACTTGCTCCTGTGCTAGCTTCTCTGAAGCACGACTCTCCTCAAGCAAATGGTGAAACTCCCTGTTTGTTTTTCTTTTCTTATTTAGACTGACAAGATTATTCGCATTCGTTTTCTGTGAATATACAAATACAATTTTTGATTTGCTTTATCATCAATATATTAGTGTTTATAGCTGAAATATCTACTGTTGAAAAAATAGTTCAACTGGAAGTTTGTTTTGTGTATTGATAACTTTGTTCATAAAAAGCAATTTGAAAATATTTTGTATTTCAATGCCTTCTACAGTATAAGTAAATATGAGAAATGATGTTGTTATCACCTCTGCTTCTTCAGCTTTCTTTTTCAAGGCTTCTACCTCAGATGCCTGTCCTTGCTCCTGCTGCTTTTGCTCAATAATCTTCCCCTTCAAACTTGTATTTTCCTCCCGCAGATGAGTAACCTCTTTCTCAATCTCTTTTTTCTTTTGGCTTATCTTTAACAATAGCAAATAATATGAAATTATAATACGTTTTTCACATAATATAGAACAAATTGACACTGGTACATGTACTATGAAATTGAGTATATTATACTGAGAAGTCTTGACACATATTAATGTTTTTAGCTGATCACATGAAAGATCTCACCTGCAGAATATGCTTCTGTAGCTTCTTGTGTTTCTCCACATCCACAAAGGATTGGTTATCACCTGTCTAAGCACAAGATCAATTTATAACAATTTATACAAGCATTGAATGAGGTTTAATTTTGGAACTCTACTGGTACTATTTTTAATGGATTGATAATCAGGATTAAATGTTATATGCTGATAAAATAAAGAGTTCAATGAACAGTATGCTCTCTCTAACATTGCCAGATATGAACCAAAATTTTTGTTGTGACAGTAATATCAATTTGACCAAAATACTGAGTGTGGTTTAGATGACAAAATACATATTCTCGCCCACATTTGAATATTAGATAAGGCACTGTGTGGTGAATACTATATCATGTCATCTCAAAATCCATTATTTAAACTTGTTCTTAAACTTGTAAAGGCCTATATTTTGGCAGGCCTATTTATTTGAATATACTGTAATTGTTGGAAGTTATTATGCATAGGTATATATATAGCACACAAAGGCGTAAAACAGGTAAAAGGGTGTTTATTGATGTTAAAGACAAATTGCATGTTTAATGGGTGACACAGCAGTTCTGTGATATCCTGTGTTGGTTGCCTGCTCTAACAGCCTGTTAGAAAAAAAAGATTCTTCACAAATTTATTAACCTCAACTATATCTACAACATTAGTAAATATTTACCAAGACAGTCATAGAATCTGCTTGTGAAGAAGGCTGTTCTACATGTACCCAATCTTTTTCATCACTCTTGTCTTGCATCTGTGATGATAATTTCATTCTAAAAAAATAAACATTAGGACATGAGCTTCTCAATGCTATGTCTGCACGAGACATTGAAAGTATCTTAATTCTTATAAACTATACTTTGATAAATGATAATTGGGTCTTTGCCAGATGATACAATATTAGATTTTTTCCCATCGGTGTGATATAGGCCTACACAGTACGAAAAAAACACATTTTAAAGAACTGCATATATTCTAGGAACTCGTGCCAAAAAACTAAATTATGTGTATTTGTATTACCGTATATCCCTGCGTATAGTGCGACGCCATGTATAATACGAGTTAAGATTTGAGGCCTCGGATGACCAGAAAAACACCTGCCCCTCTGTATAATACGACCTCAAATTTTGGATTTCGGCAGCGTCCCCGGCCATCTAAATGTGAGGTCAGATAATCCTGATAATATCTTATTCTACTAATCAGCTAATAGCGCCGATTACACAGGACAGACACTTGTATACAGATGCTCCATGACTAGAACAGCGGCAACATTACAGCTCTGCAAAACCAAAGGGCTGATATATATCTGCTTACTTGTTAAGTAAGCAGATACTGTATTTTCATTTTCTACGGCAGAGTGGATGTCATGGAAATATAATCAGTCAGATTTTAAAATATTTATATTTCGCCGACAAATTTATATTATTTTAATTATCTTTTACAAAGACCATATTTTAATATCATCATGCTCAAATAAGAACATTCCAAGATGAAATGTGATTGTAAAACATTTGCAGACATTTGCACACAAGAGGTGCGTGGCTGTATAAGGTGTCTGTGTGTAACAATGCACGTGCTACACTACAGAGATCTGTGAACTACAGCTAACAGATACCACCATTTGCTCAATATCGTATCATCAGCGGCAACGGCGGTAGGCGTGAATGCTATCCCAGCCATATGGACATTTTAATGCCTTCACGTACAGAATTCGCCATAGGAAATATAATCAGTGATATCTTGTTATATTTCGTCAACGCATTTCTCTCATTCTAAAATATTATGTTCAGATAGGCCTACCGCGATCGTACACAATGAAACACTCACATATGAAAGGCTTTCTTAGATTAAATCAATATTGATATAAATGAACTGACCAGGAGTGTGAATTGGTTGCAGACTAACATTGACTAACGGCGTCATTTATCTGCCCGTGGTTGTCAAAGGTGCCACACGCTTCGCGGGAAAAACGCGGACAACGTGAGACGGGGGCCTCACAGCAAACACGACTCAATGTCCAATGCTGCTTTATAATTGTTGGGCGACACTGTCCTAACTTTGCCCCAGCACTGCGTTAGTTTTGACATTCTACTAGTTGGAAAAAGCATAGTCTAGCTGTTGTTCTTGTTGTATAGGCCTGCTTACCAAACACACTGACTGGCCTACGTTTTACAGATATGTTTTACCGCTAGATAACTTACCGCAGAACTTACCGCTGGAGAGCTATAATATAATAATTATATTTTTATTAAATTCTACATCTATGTATAATACGAGGTGCCTTTTTGCGACATGAATAGCTAAGAAAAAACATCGCATTATACACGGGGATATACGGTATGCATTCAAATGTAGAGATCTGATATCAAAAGTCCAATCGAATAACCTTTACAATTCATTAATGTATATCTTCCACTTGTACAGTACTGTATCTGTCTTAGTGGAAGTCTCAACAATGTATAAGAAATATATGTAAATTGTATAATATTTTTATGTAGAAAACCAATAAATTATTCTAAGTTGCATAATCTCTTATTTTAGAATGGCAAGTGATTAATATTATAAAAGAACATAGGTTAGGCTGGTCTAGAGGCTGATATTTAAATTTTGAAAAATAATTTATCACTCTATACATAACGGAGATATGATAAGAAATCAAAGAAGGTCTATTCACTTCTTTTTGTGTGTTATAAAGGGATACAACTGTATTATACTTTCTATAAATTTATGAAATGTTTCATGTCACTAAATGAACTTCTAAAATACTGTTAAAAAATGGTTAAAAATACTTTAATTGTACATCAACTACAAGCTGCATTAAAACAAAACTAAAATGAGTAGGCTTACAAGACTACTTGCTTGCTTAAAGCTAATATCAAACACTTACTCTGTCTTAATTCGTAACTTGTTGTTCTCACTTCTCAATTCCTCAATAACTATCTGAAAATAACAGAAAACAAATTGGTTAGACTTCCCAATACATGTACCGGTACTGGATAATAGTAAACTGTTCACAAGATTTCATTATTGTATTGTTTATAACAGTCAGACATGCCTATAATTTTTACCCTTACCTGTTGTAAGCGGGCTTGCTTGTCAAGTTTCATTGCCCTGGGTATCAGATGCAAAATGTCTGATATAAAGCTGGAAGAATATGTTGGGTCTTCAAACTGGGCAACTACTTGCTGTAGATGGAGATAGACATTATTGGGATCCTCCATTGTCAAAGCTGTATCGTCAGTGTCACCTGTGCTCTCACGCAGCACATCAGGAGAATCTCCTACCTGTTCATATATAAACACATACTTATTTACCTGTTTATTAATTGCAAAAAATATATTTTTCAAAGAAAATTTTAAAAATCATCAGTTATTAATATTGAGGTAAAACTCTGTGGTGTCAAATAAGGACAGCTATCTGATTGCCCCATGTCTTATTATTACTCTAATACAAGATAATGTTTTGTATGTCTATATCAAATACAGTTAAATGTCGATTTCATCAATTGTCCGATAATCTTGTTATCTTTTCTGATGTAGACCTAGTAGTTTGAATCTTGTTATCTCTACTGATGTAGACCTGGTAATTTGTATGACAACATACAAACTATTAATATAATGTTTTTCTACAACAATGCAATTGTTTCATCTTCCACTTCCCACAATACATTTTTATGATGTCACATAGCGTTACCTTCGGGGGAGTAGATAAGCCAGACTTCTGCGGTAAAGATGGAAAAGATAGCGAAACATCCTTTTCAGAACCAGGAGATGGCTTTTCCTTAATTCTGGTATCATAGTTCGGCATGTCCAGAAATGCACGGTTTCCAATTCCTTTTGTCTTCGTCTTGTCTTTACCTTTGGCTGGGAGAAGTGGTGCATAAGGATCAAACATGAAACTGTCATAATCACTTGAGCTTGATGCAAGTGATGAATCGTCTAATCCATAAGTGATTTTCTCTGGCTGAAAACACCAAACGTTATAAAATGTGTAAATACAGTTATGCTAGCATGGATTGTTTCCGAATGTTCATAAAATCTTGATAAGAATCTATCTATCACATCAAATGTGGCCACAATTCAAACAAGGCCCCTCGGCAATGGAATTAGGCAGCATTGTTTAAAAGAAATTTCATTTGAAAATAATTTTTTAAATGCTTACTCTACTATACCACATGACCATTTATTTCTAATTTTGTCAGACAGATATTTCCAGATATTAGGCATATCAAAGTCAATAATGGCAGACTGTCAGCCATTTTGAATTTGATGGAGGTGAAATTTTTCAGGGCATGTCTCTCCTGAAACAATACATTTTGTTCTATGGTAATGGTCTAGGTATCTGGCACTGCTTTCCAGATATTATGCATATTAAAGTCAATAATGGCGGCAAGTCAGCAATTTTGAATTTCTATCTGGATGAAATTTTTCACGCCTTATCCCTACCTGAAGCCACACATTTTGTATTATGGTGATGGTCTAGCTACATGTTTCAGACACGTTTTCCAGATAATACACATATTAAACTTCAATTTTGGAAGCAGGTCGGCCATTTTAAATTTGATCAAGTTGAAATTTTTCAGGGCATATACCTCCCTGACACCACACAATTGTACTATAGTAATGGTCTAGATAGCTAAATTTTGCACGGTTTCCAAGATATATTACTCATATTAATAAAATAATTGCTAATAGTAGTGGCCATGTTTTTGGCCGATTCGCACCCATTTTCAAACTCATTCAAGCTACTGGTGAAATTGATATATGGTAAAAAATTTGGAACAATACATAGAAAATTGTTCAGTGCATTGCGTTAATGAGAAATTTGCCGATCCGAAAAAAATAAAGGTCATAGCGGTCACAGAAAGGTCAAGTATAAACTCACCTGGTGACGACAATAGGCATCCGCCAAATTTTGGCTAAGGCCTAAAAACGGTTCAGAATATCACATTCACAAGTATTTTTGGATGGCTATTTTGGAAAACACACTTTTATGCATTGGTGCCATAAACCATACTGTATATATAAACAAAATCCATCAGTTACCTTTTGAATGAGAGCTACCACAATTTGCATCAGCACCTATTGTCGCAGATATACATATGACAAACATTATAATATTGGGAGATAATATAGTTACCACCATAACTTCTTTCCTTTCAGCCTCGGGGGGAGATTTTTCTGGCTTTATTGCTACTTGTGTACCATGCATACTGCTTGTGCCTATTCCTGCGGCTGGTGTTTGTAGTATATTATCAGCAGTCTGACTACCCCCTTGTGCATTTCCTTGCTTCAAGATATCTTCTGAGCTTGTTACATGTTTTCCGGTACTCTGATCTCTTTCAGAATGTGTGTGTGATAAAGAAGTCAGCTGCTCTTGTAATTTATCACTGTGCTCTTTCTGGTGGTTATATTGCTGTTTAAGTTCTTGAAATAAATGATCTACAACAAAGATCAGTCAGATCTTAATCACGTGCAAAACAAATAATGCATTAAATACACATTTAGAGACTAGATAAACCTAAAATGAAAGTGGATGGCTAATAACTTTTGCAAAAATTTTAAAACAGTTCTCAATATTTACATACAAATGATAAGTATCAGGTCTGAAATAAGGATTTGAATGTAGACAAACCTCTGATTTAGATTGTATGCACAAATTCTAAGTTGTCAGGGCCCGTATTGGCCGAGATGGCTGTCTCGACCTAGCCGAAGTGTACGATATATCGTAAGTTATACGAGAATACGGGCCCAGATCCACAGATCTCAGGGAATCAAAGTATCTGGGAGCAGTATCAGGATCACAGCGATCTCTGGCTTGAATTCAATGGGTTGAGAGCTGGTGGCAGCCCTATCAACACAATCAACTTTATTTCCCAAAATATGAAAAATATGGTTATTCTTACTCAGTGTTTCATAGCCTTTGATCCGTCCATGTAGAAGCATTAGTTCAGTTTCTTTTTTCTTGAGTGATGTTTCCAGTCTAGTAATTCTTTTAATAGTTTCATCTTTGTTTTCATCATCCTTTTTTACTTGTGACATTCTAGAAATAAAAAAAAACCTCAATTTAAGAATATACAACATCATTTCATACATAACTGAATTTAGTACATAACAATCTCAATGTCAATGCCACAATGTCTAATGAATGTGAAAAACAATCATCCAGGGTTTTGCACAGAAATCAGGCAGTCATGGGTGGTCTTGGCATCAAGATCATCTAGATTTCACAAAATACATTGACTAAACTTGAGTTATGTCTCGACTATACATCTCATGCAGGCTATTGGCAGCCTGTCATAATCGCTACATATTTATTAGATGTGAGAAGATTGAAATCACTGCTTTTACAGACAGTTTGTCTATGCGTTAACCTTTTTGCTGCTAGGAGCCTACATATATGATTTTAATCAGGTTTAATGCCAAATAAAGTGCCACTGAAATTTATAATTTCTTTGTGGCAGATGCTCAGTTAACATGGTTAATCAAATAATTTATTTTAGAAGATTTGCGCGAGTTATCTTGAGTGGAGTCGACCACAACTTTGAGTAATTGTTTAACGACTCCTTATCATATTTGTTCTTTTTTAAATGGCAAGGGGCTGTTCAACAAATATGACAAATGGCAGAGTATTTACATATAACAGTGACTACTTTGTTGCCAAATTATTTGACATCACTAAAATATTATATTATATGGTCTAACAATGAATTCAGTGTAATATTACTAATATTCTTCCTGAGCGCCACGCCCTGACATGCAACCACTATTTCAGCTTCTAATCATACATAATTTTCATTTGTCATATCTCCCATCTTTAACAAAAGGACATGTCTATCTAACATATCTAACAAAGCATATTATTTGTGCTAACGTTTCATTAACATGGTTAAAATCAATTATTTGGCAGCACAGAAAAATATTAATACACATTCCACACAGTATTAGAAATATTTCTTGGCATGACAGAATCTTTAATTTGATGCAAACGTGGTGGATGTTTGCCTCCTGAATATCAATAAAGATCACCATTTGTACATCATACAAGTTGTTCCTCCCAGGTCCCCAAAGTAGCAATTTAAAGGGACAAGCCCACCACCTTAGTCAGAGTCTTGGTTGTCACCATATCCATTAGCCTACATGTGACATAATTTGGAGAATTTAGGCAAAACTTTTCAAGCATCTGGACAAACCTTGGACAATTTTTTTTCATTTTTATGCGAAACTGCTGATCCAACAACCATAAAGATAGTAAGTTTATGAAATAAGTGATTTAAATGTTATTTTTATTATAAATTTAATAACCCAAAATGTTGCTGATCTTCATACCTTTATTTAATAGTGTCTAAATGATGAGGAGTCAGCGCGTATGTCCTGCTTCCCACATTAGTCGTATAATATAGGCTTTCTATGAGACGTTTTCAATTAAATTGGCATTATAATAGAATAATAATCTGCTTCAATGTATATTCCTTAGACCTACAACTAGAGTAAAAGCTTAAATTAAATCAGGCCTATTGATACCAACTATTCAGCACCACAATACTTCAGTGAGTTGTGCATAAATTGTGTTAAATTATTTATAGCTAACATCAGCATGACATGGACATCTGTCATCACCACATATAGGCAGAGACCAAAACATGTAGAATTGCACAATAAATGAAAACACATGTAGGCTACACAAAGCAGTCAGACATATATATATAGTGAAGATTCAGTTTAAATGGTGTGGGCCTCCTAACTAGACATATTATTTGGAATTCAATACTAGACATAGGCTACTCTCCTAACCTCCGAATGGACTTCAAATCAAGCTGGAGGTAAGAGGAGTCAAATGCTGATCCATAATTGAATGAATGGTCATGTCATAGATCTGTACATTCACAGATTTAGGGATGGGTCTAAGGGTCCAAGAGTTTAATCCACCTCCATTGGCCATAAAATGTTCAATAGTTGCCCCCCCCCCCCAATGCTGATAAACAGTGATTACCATTCAAAAAATAACTTAAGTCATGCTATGCCCTTGTACATGTTGTAGTTGTACATGATGTAGCATGATCAACTGATGATGGGTAGGGAGAGAAACTGAGCTGTAAGCAGACAATAGCTTGGACCTTCAACATAAATAGTAAAATGTAACAATCTTATAATAGTAGAATAATAATAATACTGTTATTGACAAAAATGCGTCAATATGATACATTTATAAGTCATAGACCCTAGTTAGGCCTTTCTAAATTAGGCCTAGTCTACTCATTTTAGTGAGCTACCCACCATCTTTTATAACCACCCATGGTTGTATGGGACGGGCTTCTATATTACTAAAACAATCATGATAATGACTATGAGTGTATGTCATAAACCTGCTTTTTTAGAAAAATTATAATTAGATCGTGAAACGAGTAACGTTGACTGCCATGTCTCGCATAATTCGAATAGTGGTTTGTCTGTTATATAAATGTTGTTTGCTCTGTGGCAGTTGTACATACATCTGTCAATCAGTTTTATATATTATCGCCTATTCATCAGTGTTCATAAATTGTCTCGTTTTATATCGTTTTTACAACATAAATAATGATTCACGTTGATATAAACTAAACATAAATTGTTTGTAATTGTAACCTTTTATAACCTTTTATGTGCATGTCTCTGAAATATTGTTGTCAATACTAGCTAGTGTACTAGTAGTAGTAGTAGTAACTTCACGTTAATGAATGTTTGGAGGACATGTAGGAACAGTGGTCTACTTTTAGAATAGGGGAATTCCCTAATTAGCTCCCGACACACTCACCAGGTGCAGCTCGAAATGCTTCTGCGACACCTGGTGACTACACTTCTTTCATTGGTTACTACAATCTGCTTCACCAGATCTTGGGAGTAGCCTTTTTCAATTTACTCAGGCGCTATTCAAAAAAAAATTTTATATCTTCCCCAACATCGCTTGTAGAATTTTGTTGTATATTTTGTAAGTTAGACCATTTGGCATGTAATACAATTCTATCTTGTTTCACGGTAATGGTGAAATAAGAGCTGTAACGTGTTAGTTTTGAAAATGTATTACATGCCAAATATCTAATTAGCATTATACAAAACAAAATTCCACCAAATTGTCAGGGGAGTTGGGGGAAGAAAAAATGATCCGATAAAAATTTTGCTGAATAATTGAAAAAAAGGCTACAGGAGGCCCAGGATCTGGTGAAACAGACTGTAGTAGGCCTAATTACATTACATCACATTA